>JAZKJV010005181.1:0-600000 GCA_037367405.1 Ottelia alismoides
TCCAAATGACAGAGGCAGAGCTAGACATCCACCAAGAGTGTGACTTTGTGATTATAGATGATGAAGAAGTTTGGGCAGATCCCGAATTACGAGCTCTTATCACATCTTCAGATGTTATAGATTCATAAATCATAGCAGATGAGAGTTCGGAGAGCACACTCAAGGCATAGGATACAATAGAGGCTGTTTATCATGGTCAGGCTAGCGAAGTCGCTTTCATTTCATACGCTTCAGGTTCATATTCCTCAGACACAGACATCGATTTTGACTGGCAGGAATTCGATGAATATTTATAGTGTCTTGTGCCTATAAAGTTGATAGCTAGGGCGGAGAGCGAACCAAGTCTGTTGACAAACATACCAACAAGGCCGTCTTCGTTAGATTTGCCATTACAACGAGAGTTCTCACACAGAGATTTGGTAGCATTCACTCAGACATTCCAAAATCCAGATTTACCATCTCCCACTTGTCCATAATTAAAGACCTTGCCATAGAGCATGAAGTACAGATTCCTTGCGGGGTGAGCTAGATATGTTCCCAGTCATTATCTCAACAGATTTGACTGAAAACCAAGAATCTCATTTGATGGAGGTTCTTGAAAGAAAATGCAAGGTAATAGGATGTAGTGTAGATGATCTCTAGAGGATAAGTCCGACCCTGTGCTCCCATCACATTTATCTCGAAGAAGATGCCAAGCCCTCACACGAGTTCCCACGATGACTGAACCCAAATCTTTGATATGTGGTCATGAAGGAAATATCTAAGTGGTAAAACACCGATTTTATCTACCCCATCTCTGACTCCAAGTGGGTTAGTCCATTGTATGTGGTAACAAGAAGACGAGTATCACCACAATTGTGACCAAGTCTGGAGAGGAGATAGCTACCCTGGTACCCACTTCTTGGAGGGATTGTGTGGACTAAGACGATTGAATTAGGCCACCACGAAGGACCACTTCCTGCTACCATTCATAACAGATCATTGAGAGACTAGCTGGAAAGAGTTACTACTGCTTTCTGGATGGGTATTCAGGATACAACCAGGTGGCCATAGTGCCCGATGATCAAGAGAAAACAACTTTCACCTGTCCGTTTGGGACGAATGCTTTTAGACGGATGCCCTTTGGATTATGTGATGCCCTGGCTACATTCCAAAGGTGCATGCTCTCTATTTTCTCGGACATGATTGCTGAATTTTTAGAGGTCTTCATGGATGACTTCTCAGTCTACGGTGACAATTTTGATGCATGTCTTGATTACCTAGCCCGAGTACTTCAGTATTGCATTGAGGTAAACTTAGTATTATCTTAGGAGAAGAGTTACTTCATTATGAGTCAGGGAACGGTCCATGGCCATATCATCTCCAATAGGGGCATGGAGGTCGACCCAGCCAAGGTGGATATCAACAAGAAACTCAATCCACCGTCCAATTTACGACAGCTGCGGTCTTTTCTGGGGCATGTCTTTCTGCCGACGGTTCATACAAGACTTCAGCAGGATTTCCCGACTGCTCACTGATTTGTTGACAAAAGACACTGAGTTCCTTGTCGATGATAATTATCTTGCATCATTTGAGACTCTCAAGAATCTAGTTGTTGAAGCTCCTGTCCTTCAGCTGCCTGATCGGTCTCTCCCATTCGAGATCATGATGGATGTCTCTGATTTTACCGTAGAGGCCATGCTAGGACAGAGGAGGGATGGATTACCATTTGCCATTCACTACGCTAGATGTACATTGGATGTTGCTCAGCGGAACTACACAGTCATAGAGAAGGAGATGCTAGCTGCAGTCTTTACCTTGGATAAGTTTCGATCTTACATTCTTGGATCTAGAGTGATTATTTATACTGATCACACCGCCATCCAATAGTTAATGGCAAAGAAGGATTTCAAAGCCATATTGACCAGATGGATCCTTTTACTCCAAGAGTTTGCCATAGAGATTAAGGATAAACCTGGAGTAAAAAATGTGGTGGTGGATCACCTCTCCACTTTAGAGAACCTTGAGGATTCAGATCATATCACACCTATTACAAAGACATTCACAGATGAGGTGATCCTTGCGATCTCCTCACTTCTATGGTACGCCAACATTGTGAATTATCTTGTCGCAAAAAAGTTCCACATGGTTGGTCCAGACAGTGACTTGAGACATTTCTTACGAAGGCCAAGTCGTACCATTGGGAAAATTCCACTCTTTATCATGAAGGGGGGATAACATCTGGAGACGGTGTATTTCTCAAGAAGAGTAGCATAGTGTCCTCACCTATTGCCACAAGCTTGAGGCAGGAGAACATCATTCTGGGAGACAGACAACACAAAAGATGCTTCAATCTGGCCTTTGGTGGCCTAACCATCTTCAAGGATTCAGATGAATTCATGAAGAGATGTACTGACTGTTAGAAAATAGGCACTTGCAGACAGAGAGATATGATGCCGATGCAGCCCATTCAATTCTGTGACGTCTTTGATGCATGGGGCATCAATTTCATGGATCCATTTCCTAAGAGTCACAGATTTGAGTACATTTTTCTTGCAGTGGATTACGTCAGTCGTTGGGTTGAGGCCATTCCAGTCCGAACCGCGGATGCTAAGACTGTTTGTCACTTTTTGAGGAAAAATATCATTTCACGGTTCGGGATGCCTAGAGTTTTGATATCTGATGGGGGGGGTCTCATTTTATCAACGACAAGGTGAAGGACCTTGCTAGCGAGTTCAGCATAGACCATTGAGTTGCCACTCCATATCACCCTCAGACCAATGGTCTTGTTAAAGTATCAAATAAGGAGATCAAGACGATATTGCAGAAGGTCATTCGCTCAGACCGAGCAGACTGGTCACAACTTTTGGATTCAATCTTGTGGGCATATAGGACTTCCTTTAAAACACGTTTGGGTACGTCTCCCTTTCGCCTCGTTTATAGAAAGCCATGCAATTTACCTGTGGAGATAAAGCATAAGTCACTATGGGCTGTCACTGAGATATTATTGGATCCAGAGAGTATCGAAGATCAGAGGAAGGCAGAATTGGCAGCCCTGGAGGAGCTTAGAGATACAGCCTTTTCGAGTAGCCTACAATATAAGGAGCGAGTGAAGATATGGCATGATTCTCACATTAGCTATAAGCAACTTGAGCCGAACTAGAAAGTATGGTTATTCAATATCAGCGTGAAATTATTTCCAGGGAAGTTACAGAGCAAGTGGAAGGGACCATACTTGGTTCGGATGGTGCATACAATGGCAGCATTGATATATCTGAGATGTCATCTGAGTCCACCTTTCGAGTTAACGGTCAGCACTTGAAGCCATATCTAGATCATGATCCACTGATCGTCGATGTTACCCCTATTCATTTTGCATGAGATGAGGTCTTGGACTCTCATCATTTGCATCTCATGCCTGATTATCACTTCCTCCCGCAAATATATAGATCCAGTTGTCCATATCGCACATTCTTTTATCTAACACCCCATCTCCATCTTGTGATTATGCTGTACTTAGGGTGTACTTTACCCTAAGTATAGGGGGGTGTCAAACTTTTGATTATTCTTTTGATTCTTTTTATCTCTATTTTGCTGCCTATACTAAGGGATATTTTATCCTAAGTACAGGGGAGGTATACCCTATACATTCTAACCCTCGGTTTTCCCCTTCTGTACAATCTTCTATACTTAGGATTACTTGATCCTAAGTATAGGGGGATCGCCGACTTCTATTGATTTTATTTTGTTATTCGTCATTGTAGTATAGTATTCTTTTTACTTCCCAATACTTAGCACGAGTTCTGTCTTCCTTTGCAGCTCTTTGATCACTATGAGGACATAACAAGCTAAGTATAGGGGGGTGTCGTATATATTGTATATCTACTTTAGCCATAAGTCATACTTTCGTATTTTTAATATGGCTAAAATACTGTATAATACTTGTAAAATATAATAAAATCAACTAATAAAGAGATGCAGTTATTTCCTCAAAATTCTTTTTGTATACACTGATTAATAAGTCAGGTTAAAATATTTTGAAAGTATTTGAAAATCTATTTTAATTTTTTGAAAACTATTTAAAAATTTTTTGAAAAATATTTTCAACCTTTATAAAAATATTTTGGTTTGTAAAAATATTTCTTTCCTTTATGTAAAATAAAATTATTTTATAAAACTACTTGCAAATATTTTGAAAATGGTTGAAAAATTATTTTGAAAGAAAACTATATATACTATTTGAAAAATATTTGCAAAATAGTTTTCAAATGTTTGTAAATGTTGCAAAATTATCTAAAAAATCATTTTGGACTATAGTTTTCAAAATTATTTGTAAAATTATTTTTGAGGAATATATGCATCACACACAAAATAATAATAATAATAATAATTCTAAACTATATATTGTTGGACATGCGAGCCCACGGCGAGCCATTATGCAATAAATGTTATTGCAATTCACTCCTTGATCTGAAATAAAGAGTATATAATTTGCATAATAGGTCCCTTAGTACAATTAGGGTTATGTACCATGGCCATCTTAATGATCATACAACTGTTGATTCAATTATTGAATCATAGAGGCTGGTGCTTAGATGAATATCTAATGAGTTAGATTGAGGACTCGTCAAGCACCGTCAAATGATTATTAAGAGATGATCTCCAGCCTGAGAAGGAGATGGCAATCCTTTATCTAAAGGCTGATATCTGACCGACCTCTTGATGCAGGTCCTCTGCATGGGAATAGAGATTCGGAGGTGTCAGATTAGTTAGGTCAAAGAGTTGACTTAACGAGATCGAGATAACCAAAGTCCTATATCGTATGCTGTCACGATACTGGCACACATCCTCTGACCAGAGACAGATGTGTTACTATATGTTTGAGTATGTACATTTGGCAGATGATGAATCTCAGATTCATCACTCTAAATCTCATTAATTAAAGCTCAAGTCCCTCAAAATCAACTGCATTTCTGCATTTATTCTGCATAATTAGCATTCAGGCATGATTGCATAAGAATTGCATTTTAGCATTAATTTCTGCATAAAGTAAGAAGCCAAAAATCCAAGCCAAAAATTGACCTGTAAATAACCTAACTTCCCCTATTTTTAACTCCTTCATGCTAACACCGCATACCACAAACTCAATTCCACTGTGTACACATCACTAACAAGAACAAATAAAAAAATACAAAAAATTAATTAACCCTGTTAAGTGGACCAAAAACCCAAACCCTAGTTTCAGGATTTTCGGACTAAAAGCCAAATATCTCCCCCATCCAGTGTCCGATTTGATCCTACTCACTTTTGAACTAATGCACATTCAATTACCTTCAAAACAAGACCAAGTTCAAGAGAATCGGAGCTCGTATGTGAAAGTTGGGTTTTGGGCCTCCTTTGTACATTGTATTTTCGCGGTTTTTTGACCTGTATTTTATGTGTTTATTTCTTTACTAATAAAAAATCCAAAAAAATTAGATTAAGGTCTCTTTTATTTATCTTTGAGTTTTCCTTATTTTTCCGGATTTTTATCGTGTTTAAAATTGACAAAAAATTTAGAAAACCCAAAAATCAAGGTATTCTATGTACATGGAATACCCCAAAAATTCACTTTTCACATTTGACCGAATTTGGCTTTGATGTCTTCATGAAAGTTGTAGATCTCGTCGAAAAGAGCATTTTTCGTGAAGAAACTTTTTCGATCCGAGGTCATTTGCTATTTCTTTTTGATTTTACAAAACATTTATTTTTCGAATTTTCTGGAGGTGACACGTGGCAGCCCCTGAGGCCGCCACGTGTCATGGTTTTTTCGACTTTTTAATCTTAGTTTTTATAAAAAAAAAAAAAAAATAATCCACCGCACGTGCGGCGCACGTGCCCCCAGGCACGTGCCCCTCACGTGCTCCGCCTGCCAACCCCTTCCGCGCCACGTGGCCTTCCCTGGGCCGTTCGATCTCGGCCGATCGAACGGCCTGGGACCCTTCGTCTTCTCCCCAACAGACCCGCCTCCGAGTTCATCGCCGCCTCCTCTCCGTGACCTCCATCGCCATTGACCTTCCAACGGCCTCCGCTTCCCTCGCCTCGCCAACTACCCCCTCCGAGATATCCTCAACCTCCCTCTCCTATTTAAAGGCGCAGCCACCCCCTTAGCCCGACATCCGCCGATCTTCACCCTAGGCAGGCCTCCGAGGTGGTGACAGCCCTCCGCAACCTTGCTCCGCCGGCGTGATCCGAAGTTCCCCACCCCCTCGGTGCTTCGTCGCAGCCCCTTCCAGGCGCTGCCGTGCTCCGGCCTTCACTCGCCGTCGAGCCTCCTCCTCCAGGTATCCTTCCTCCCTTCCTCTCTATCTCTCTCTCTCTCCATCTCTGTCTACATCTCTCTCTCTCTCGCTCCACCTCCGTCGCTCCGCTCGGAGCTGGGCCATCTTCCACGTTCCGACTCCATCGCTACCAACGCATCATCTTCGTCACCGTCTGGAGCTCCTACGACCCTCGAAGATCACCGACATCTCCACCACGTCATCGGAGCCCCGCTCCGCCTTGCGCCATCGACCCTTTGCTTCGCCAACTCCGCCGAGCTCCACCGACGTTCTTCGTCCTCAACGACATCGTCTCCGACCTTCGACCTCCACTCGAAGCTCCTCTAGGAGCTACGCCCACTGGCCATCTACGCCCTCGACTTCGACATCGACGACATCTCCGCCTCCTGGTGCTTCGAGTTTCGCCGACAACAGCCACCTCCGGCCTTCATCGACGTTATCGTCACCAGAGCCACGCTCCGCCACCATCGCTGCCAGCAACTCCGTCAACGCAACAGAGGGCCACCTCCGCTTCACGCTTCCTCCTGCTGGCCACCGGAGCTCGCGCTTCGGCCATCTCCTCCGCACCGCCAACGGCCAGCCACCGCCTCGACCACCGCCAGGCGCTTGGCCCACCGCACCTCCTCTTCGCCGACCGCCGGGCTCGAAGCCCGAGGCCCCGGCACGTGCAAGGCACGTGCCGGGGAACTGCTTCAGCCGCAAGTCATCCCCAGGGGTCACGTGATCTGCACGTGACCCGCTGGGTTAATTGCAGAAACCCCCCTACCGCAGCTTCATATTGCGCTCCAGCCCCTGCCATCCAGAGGCACGTGCCTAGCACGTGACTTCTGGTAATTTTGCAGATGATATCCCGCAACTCCTGGTAATTACAATAAAGTCCCCCCAGTGCATTTTATATTTTATTTATTTGCATCTGTACCCCTGTGCTCCCCCTTAGTTTTGAACCTTTTCTATACATTATTTTATTAATCTAAAAATAGCATGATGTTCATTGACTAATTCTCTACATTTTGACATGCTATGGATATTTTTGTGATTAACGGTTGATTAATAAATAATTATTTTGTGGAAATTGAGATATTTTGCCCAATCTGTGTTTGGAAATTTGTAGTTAATTAACCGTGACTCTAAAAATTACCCAAAAATCACAGAGCGTAGAGATTAATTTGATTAACATTGTGCCCAAAAATCATTGCATTTGCATGCATCATTTGCCTTGTGTAAATCATTTTGCATATTTCATTGTTTAATTTTTAATAGGTATTAGACCCTACATTTTTGTGATCTAGGATTTTTCTGGGATCCATCACCTAGTGATAGATCTTAGATAATTTTAGTTCTCGAAAATAAGTAGGTTTAATATTTATTAAAATTAAATATTGAAAAATCATTCTGTTTGCATTAAAAATTTCGTAAAAAATTCACATTGCATCTAAAAATTCCAAAAAAATTACTGTGCACTTATTCCATCATTTTTTACATCTCAGCCAAGTTTCGTAATTTTCGGACATTGATTGAATGGATTTTACATTTTAGTCCCTAAAATAGGTCGAATTTGCATTTTTGCATTTCATCTTGCATTGAAAAATTCCAAAAAAAAAAGTACTGCCTTGAAAACCGAACTCAAAATTGGATAGACATTAATCTAGGTTGTTCCTTTGCCTCCTTGTGATCGACCTTGGGACTTGCCCAAGTAAAATAAACATACACCACGAGATTTAAAATTGAATCATTATTTTGTGGTTATTTCTTGACTGTTTCCGATAGCCGCCTACAACGAACGACATATTTATTTTCACGATCGACCATTAAATCCAACTTCTTATCGCGGCTTTTCCGGGACCGTCAGATGGCGCCGTTGCCGGGGAGGCAAACGGCTTAGTTTGTTGTTTCGAAAATTTTTGTTCGATTTTCCGAATTCGGGTAGTCTGACCCCCGATTCTTTCTTTGTAAATCCCATTTTATTTCTTGTATTTATTTTTCAGCATTTCTTTCATTTATTTTATTATTTTTTGAGTCACTCTCTTACAATCTCTCTCTTATTTTTCTTGCGAGGTACCCGGCGCACGTGGAGCGGTTTTTCAAGGAACCGACGCACCTTCACCGACAACCGAAGAAACCGCAATGAAATTAAGATCGAGTCGAGTCGTGAGAGAGAGTAGAGTCTAGGTTTTTAATTTCTGCATTTTTATTTTCTGCTCATTTATAGCGGTGTCCGTTTGGACTCTCGCGTGTGTACAAGGACATTGAACTTTATTTGTGGTGTGTCGTGGCCTGTTTCACTCTCCGGAGAGGGTGGGGCCCGACTTAAGTGGCGATTAGGATAGACCTGCACATACGGCTCTTAGAGCATTTTTTATTTTTGATTGTGCTCGTAGGATCTTAAGCCACACTGCACTTTAACTGAGACGCACC
This sequence comes from Ottelia alismoides, assembly GCA_037367405.1. Taxonomy (NCBI): domain Eukaryota; kingdom Viridiplantae; phylum Streptophyta; class Magnoliopsida; order Alismatales; family Hydrocharitaceae; genus Ottelia; species Ottelia alismoides. The sequence continues at coordinate 8,715 of JAZKJV010005181.1, forward strand.
TTAGATCGTTCAACTTAGCCAAATTCAACTCAATTCTTCCCGCTAATAGAACTTTCTGCTTAGGTGCGGTTTTTCATCGGCTTGCACGCATTTAGTATAAATTTTCAATTCTGTATTGCATCCCACATGGAGATTGCGAGGAGGCACTGTAAGTCTTCTAACTGAGCATTCATCATCGTTTTCCACGTGCATCGGCTTTTCCCGAATTCCTCTCTCTTGTTTTATCACATAAATCTAAAGGAAATTGGGACTGGACGGTAGACGTGAATTTGTGTTCACCTAAATTCTACAGTGATCGCCTTAATAAAATTGGGACTGCTAAATAAAGCCGATCTAAAAATCCATAAAATCAAGAATTTCTGCGGGAGAGCAACCCCGACATTGTCTGATTTATCTTGCAGCGAGGAGAGAGACGCACACTAGGATAGAGCCCAGCTCCAAACCTAACAGCTCGCGTAAACGGCTTGCAAGATTGAATTCTCACCAATTAAAACTAACAAGATAATTGACCGGATCCTTACGGTCTTCACTTTGAGTTGAGTTGGTGAAACAACCCTTGTATTGTGTTTGGTTGTGCGTAGAAAATAGTGCATCAACGAATACCACACAATTGTGTTTACATCATAAAACATCTTGTTGACTCCGAGAATGGAGAATTGTGGCAATTTTTGTTCAGGCTCATCTCTCTCTACCACAAACTCTCCAACCTCAAAAGCCCAGAGAAACTTTTACTCTGGACCTGCTTGGCCTCCGGGAAACCATTCCCAAGAACTCAATTCTTACGATTCCTTCTTCTTCTTAGAAGGAGGACAGACCCAAACTATCTCTCTATCACCAAAAATTGAGGACAACTATTACATCAATTCTTTCCAATCTATTAACTCGAACCCTTTATATTCTGAAGGTGAAGAAGAAGAGATGCCTCCAAAAAAAGACCCTGAGGATAAAACAAATGAGGACGCCATGCAAATGATCCTAGCAAGATTGGCTGCATCTGAGCAGCAACAACAGTTACTAAGGACGCAACTTGAGCAGTTGAATGCTGGGGAGGAAGTGCCAATGGAAGCCGCTTACAACCCTGGACAGTACCAAGTGTGGAACTATTTACAGCCACCACAACCGGCGATCCATTATGAACTGAAACCACATTTCGTCAGTCAATTACCCCAATTCCATGGTAATACGACTGAGGAGCCATATGAATTCCTGAGGGACCTGGAGCTGATATGTTCAAATCTGAGGCACCCACAAGTCAGCCAAGACTACATTCGTCTCACTGCACTTCCTTTCGCCTTGAAAGGAAAGGCAGACTACTGGGTGAAAAACTTGGGGGTGACTGTGACAACTTATGAGAGGTTCAAAAACCTCTTTCTGAAGAAATTCTACCCCTTGAGCCGTACCAATCAAATGAGGACCCGCATCACCAGCTTCTCTCAGATGCCCAATGAACCACTCTGTGAGGCATGGGATCGATTTAAAGATCTACTTCAGAAATGTCCTTGCCACAACCTGGACAATAACATCCTAGTCCAGTCTCTTTACTCTGGTCTAAATCATGAGACTCAAGGATTAGTTAGCGCTGCCTGCGGAGGGAATTACACATCACGTGGAGCTGAGACCGTATGGAAAATACTGGAGCAGATGGCAGAAACAAGCCGGTCTCAAATTGCCAGTCGAGCATACACTGATTCCCTGAACACCCTTCAAGCCAAAGGCGGGAAGCAGACTGTGGCAGAAATAGCTGAGGACTTAATTCCAAGCATGCATTTTATTTCTGATAAATTGTCAATAGTGGACAAGAGAGTGAGCGACATCGACAACCGGATCTCCCAGTTCCCAAAGCAGATGGAGGAGCTCACTACTAAGATGTCCAAGATGGGGGTACCTGCTGCACCAACAGTCCCGGTCTACCATGTGCACCATGTCCAGGAGCAGCTAGGAACAGAACAGCAACAATCATGGGTACAGGACCAATCCTATGCCCAAGCTTCTCAGCAACCACCCCCACCGGCCGAGACAATCCAAGAAGCCCCGCCCCTGACCTTCGAAATAAACGGCATTTGGTACACCCAAGACACTACCCGACAGGGTAATATGGGAGACCGTCAAACTTATCAGTGCCCACCCACTTTCTATAATGCCGCATTCCAGCAACCGAAGCAGCAGCAGCCCTACAACCGCCCAAACCAATCTCAGCAATACCGTCAGCAACACCAAGCTCCCAGACCTTCGGCTCAATCATCCAATCCTCCGGAAGAACCTGTTGATATCCAGAGACAGATGTTGGAAGAACTTCGCAGCTTCCGAAGTGAGCTATATGATCTGAGGGTAGATGTTAATCGTCTATCCCGATGGAAGGATGAGCAGACTGTCCCCACGACAACCATTCTCGCCCAAGTTCAAGCTAACCCCAATAGCTTGAACCGATCTCAATCATCTCAACACACTGGCCAGGTATACTATTCGGATTTTTCCATATCTGAACATGAGAACCTTTCGTTTGACAATATACATGCCATGTCACTCAGGAGCGGAAGGACCGTGGCCGTGCCTGATCGGACTCGGGAATCGGTTCATGGAGACTCGGAGGATCAGCCGGAGGATGCTTCCGAGGAGAATGAAGAAGGACACCTGAAGATCCCAGCACCAGAGAAGGGGAAAGCATCTATGGAGTCTGCAGAGGACCTTGAGCCTCTAGTTGCTGCAAAAATACCTTTGTCACCTTTTCAGCAACCTGATTTTGATTATTATGATTGTAATAAAAACTCCAAGTCGAATAAAGATGCTCGTATTTTTGATTCTGATCCTCTATCTCCTGTCTCAAATGCATCCATTCCTTTCCCCCATGCCTTAAAGAAAGAAAAGCAAAAGAAAAACATCAAAGATGACCCAGTCATGGAAAAATTCTGCCAACAAAACATCATAGTCAAAGTACCCTTCAATCAATACGTGGCAGGTAATCCAGCCTTTCAAAAATACTTGAAGGCAAAATGCACCCCCACCCGGACTCGTACAAAGAGAACAAGTCAATTTGTGGAGACTCATATCTTGACAGTTGCCACCACCAAATGCGTCAAAAATCAGCATCTGCCAAGAAAGAAAAGGGATCTAGGCGCCCATTATGTGGAAAGTCACATTGGCGGCATAGCATTCACACGCACACTTCTCGACAATGGATCTTCCATAAACCTTTTACCCTTAGCCTTATATTATCGATTGGAGTTGGGCCCTCTCAAGAAATCATCATCTTTACTCCAATTTGCTGATAAATCCACTAAAAGACCTAAGGGAGAAGTGAAGAATATCATCATCATTATCGAGGGTACTGAATACAAAGTAGACTTCACGGTCCTGGACATGGAGACCCCGAACCATTGGAAGGATTCACAAATCATTCTCGGAAGACCTTTCTTAAGAACCGCTAAAGCCGTATTCGACTACGGAACTGGCATGATGAAATTTCGTTCTCCAGGCAGAGAAGTGGACTTAGAGATGAAACAAACAAAGTGGCAAAGGCCAGACTCCGAATGCACAACTGAAGAGGCCGAAACATCTGAATGCAATCTCCTCCGAACCACTGGGCCATGGGATCAACTTCCGGACATACAGATAGCAAGCACATCCTCAGAAGAAGAAATGATACACAATGCAGTCTCTGAGACTTCTAGAACCCTTGATTATCACACACTTGACACCACAGAAATCCCCTTGGATTTATCAATCTCATCACCTGTGGGACAGTCAATCGATGATGAGTCGGACGCGGCTTTAGCCGAATTACCATTCTACTCTAGCAACCCGACCCATCTGACTTCTGAATTGGTAGCCAACACTTCACACAGTAACTCACCACCAACCGACACTGAACCTGATACAAAGATAATTCAACCCGACTTGATTGATGATTCTGAATTACCTGAGTTGAAACCATTACCTCCCACGCTGAAGTATGCATTCCTCAATGGACCCAAAGAAAAATTCCCTGTGATCATTAGCTCGTCATTAACCGTGGACCAAGAATCCAGACTGATCGAAGTCCTTGAGCGAAATCGAAAAGCCATAGGTTGGACTGTGTCGGATCTCGTAGGAATAAACCCCGCTCTCTGCTCGCACCAAATTTATGTTGAGGATAATGCAAGGCCTTCCCGTGAATTCCAGAGAAGATTAAACCCCAATCTTCGGGAAGTAGTGAAGAAAGAAATAGAGAAATGGTGCAAAGCAGGATTTATTTACCCCATTTCTGACTCCAAGTGGGTAGCCCCCCTTCATGTCGTCCCGAAGAAATCGGGAATCCAGATGGTTACCAACGAGGAGGGGGTAGAGATCGCGACCCGAGTACCCACGTCGTGGCGCGTCTGTGTCGATTACCGGCGCCTGAATGCTGCGACCAAGAAAGACTACTTTCCACTGCCATTCATTGATCAAATATTGGAGAGACTTGCAGGGAAAGCATTCTTCTGTTTTCTTGATGGGTACTCCGGCTACAATCAAGTAGCTATCGCCCCCGAGGACCAGGAAAAGACCACGTTCACATGTCCCTTCGGTACTTACGCATTCAAGCGCATGCCATTCGGGCTTTGCAATGCCCCAGGCACATTTCAGCGGTGCATGATTGCCGTATTTGCCGAAATGGTTGGTGATTTCCTGGAAGTCTTCATGGACGACTTCTCGGTTCATGGTGATTCATTTGATACATGCTTAGCACACTTGGACCGAGTCCTTCAGAGATGCAGGGAGGTAAATTTGGTACTCTCCTGGGAGAAGAGTCACTTCATGGTGACTGAAGGTATCGTGTTGGGGCACGTCATCTCCAAAAAGGGAATGGAGGTAGACCCTGCCAAGGTGGATGTGATCAAGAAACTTGAGCCACCAACCAACGTCAAGTCAGTAAGGTCGTTCTTAGGGCATGTTGGATTTTATCGACGGTTTATTCCTGATTTTTCAAAGATCGCCCGCCCACTGACTGAGATCTTAGGAAAAGACACCGAGTTTATTGTAAATCACAGATGTCTAGAGGCCTTCGAGCTCCTGAAAAAGAAAATATGTGAATCGCCGATATTACAAGCTCCCGACTGGTCTCTTCCCTTCGAGATCATGACTGATGCATCGGATTTTGCCGTCGGAGCGGTACTCGGACAAAGAAGAGAGGGAATTCCTTATGCGATTCACTACGCGAGCAAAGTATTGGACCCTGCACAGAGAAACTATACAGTGACTGAAAAGGAAATGCTCGCGGTTGTTTGGGCCCTGGAAAAATTCAGATCATACATATTGGGCTCCAAGGTGACAATCTTCACAGATCACACAGCAATCAGATATCTCATGGATAAGAAAGATGCTAAGGCACGACTTTTGAGATGGATCTTGTTAATCCAGGAGTTTAATTTGGAGATCAAGGATAAACCTGGAATCAAGAATGTTGTTGCTGATCACCTTTCCCGAATCGAGCAAAATGATCATCCTGATATCGGACCAATCAAGGAGACTTTTCCAGACGAATCGATTTGCGTCATTGAGTCAACCCCATGGTATTCCGACATAGTGAACTATCTTGTCTCCAAGAAGGTTCCCTATGGTTGGACCAAAAAAATGATTGATCGATTAAAGTCGGATTCGAGAAAATACCATTGGGACGATCCTTTCCTTTTCTATGAAGGACCGGATTGTGTCTGGAGAAGATGTATCCCTCAGGAGGAATATCAGAGTGTCCTCACACACTGTCATTCTCTCGAGGTTGGAGGACACCATTCGGGAAAGAGAACCGCGCACAAGGTACTCCAATGTGGATTTTACTGGCGGACCTTATTTCAGGATGCTAATGAATTTGTACGGTCATGCCCGATTTGTCAAAGAATGGGAGGGACTATGGGATATAGAGATGAAATGCCCATGCAACCAATAATTTTCTGTGATGTTTTTGATGCATGGGGGATCGATTTTATGGGTCCCTTTCCCAACAGTAATGGATTTGAGTACATCTTGTTAGCGGTGGATTATTTATCAAGATGGGTAGAGGCTATTCCAACCCGAACCGCAGATAGCAAAGTCGTCTGTAAGTTTATCAAAGATAACATCATTGCGAGGTTCGGGATACCAAAAATATTGATTTCTGATGGAGGTAGCCACTTCGTGAACAGGGAGATGAAATCTTTGGCTAAGGAGTACAAATTTGAGCATAGAATAGCCAACCCGTATCATCCACAATCTAACGGCATGGCAGAGGTTTCTAACAGAGAGGTGAAGAGCATTCTCCAGAAGTTGGTTCGTCCCGATAGGAAGAATTGGTCAACACTGTTGGACCAAGTTCTATGGGCCTATAGGACAGCCTATAAGACTCCACTCGGTACTTCACCTTTTAGGATGATCTACGGCAAGCCATGTCATCTTCCTGCAGAATTGATCCACAAATCTGAATGGGCGATCAAAAAGTTGAATTGGAGTTGTCACCTCGGGAAACTATGTCGAGACTTAAATCTGAATGAGCTAATTGAAATCCGAAATCGGGCATATGACAACAGTGTGATTTATAAGGACAAGGTCAAGAGATGGCATGATAGACACATTCGAGAGAAGACCTTTGTCCCTGGACAAAAAGTGTGGTTGTTTAATGCTCGTTTGAAGATTTTTCATGGGAAACTCAAATCAAAATGGACGGGTCCCTACATTGTCGTCGATGTGCATACCAATGGAAGCGTAGACATTGCCGAACTCAAAGAGAATGCACAACCGTTCTCAGTAAATGGACAAATGCTGAAGCCATACATTGAATCATCCAAAGAACAAACAGTTCAAGTCGAGACCATCTATTTCACGCAGAGCGAGGATATTGAAAATCTATCTGACCACTCCCTCCCTCCCTCCCGACCACATCGGCCTCCGTGTACAACTTCTTCCTTTACTTAGGCCAAGGCCTAAGTATAGGGGGAGACCGATGCCATCTGTATATACCATTCTTCTCCTAACTCCTAATCGCTTTATATCCACCCTTCTTCCATACTTAGGCTTTTCAAAGCCTAAGTATAGGGGGAACCGACATCCACCCGTATTTACTCTCCTCATTTCCTGACCACTTTTCTTTTCATTCTTTTTCTTTTTCTTCTTTCTTTCTTTTTTCTCACTCTCTTACGCTTAGCCCGAGCTATGTCTTCTTCACGCTTCTTGTGCTCTGAGGACACAGCACTCGCTAAGTATAGGGGGGTCTGTATATACTTTGTATATATTTTACCCATATCTCATACTTTCACGTAAGTCTATATGTATTTACGGGGTGGGTACTGACTTGAAAAAAAAAAAAAGAAGAAGAAGAACACTGACTTGCCCTAATTTTCTATAAAAAATAAAGACTGAAAAAGAGGCTTCTTATTCCATTTTCTGCATAAAAAATCCCTTGCATAAAATGTCAAAAAAAAAAATTTGAAATGTCTGCATTTCACGCACCTGCACTCCATCCACCACCGCATGCATTTGCATCTGTGAAAAGTCATTGGGTTCTGAACCGAGTTATGAGCCAAAACCGAGAGTGGTCTGGGCTTGGCTTTAATCCACCTAATTTTCAGAGGAACTTCACCGAGAAATAGAATTTTAAGAGCTTCAGGTCTTTTTGACTTAATTCCTTAAGTTCCACATGACAATGTACAGCGTTTGACTCTTAGTGTCTAACCTGGTCTCTTCATTCTGGGTACCACTCTGGAATAGGGAATTAATTCGCACTCTCGCACTATGCACTTAGCTCAACCCAGACGGGATGTTGGAAGACTATGTGAGTTTCTTTTCTGGTAGCGTGGAAATCTAAAGACCGGAGTACGGGTTGAAATAAAGCTTCGGAAAAGGGATGGACGGCTGGGCACAATTTTTTTCTAAGACCCCAAAAAATGTACGGAATAAAAAGATGTTATATCCGTAGGGGCAAAACAAGATCCAAGCAGAACCACCAAAAATTCCAAATATAAAGAAGCATTCTACCAAATAAAAATTCGACCAAAAAGGTCCAAGCTTCAAGAAACCTGCAGATCTTGGTGGAGACTTGGCTACACTGGCCATCTTCACAAGGAGAGGTGACTACACTGGCCACCCCCTCCAGTTCTTTTCTCTTTCTTCTAGCTTCTCCCCCATTTCGATTGTGAACACAGCACGACAGACCTTAGAAGGAAATACCTGACTCCCCGAGGACGAGTTACTGGAGAGGAGAGGAGCATGGTAGTCCGGCATTCTGGATGGGAAGAGCTAAAAACCCTTCACACACATGAGTCGGTTATTCAATATTCATAGGGTATACTTTGGGAAGATGATTGATCTAAGATGACTTCTGAGTTGAATCTGTGTCAATGATGTGTAGAACTTAAGGGCTGTTGATTTTGAAATTCTAGGTCTCACAGAAGTTCCGACACACTATTAATCCAAAGGTCGAGTTTAGTTTCATTCTCACCTTCAGCTCATGGTCTTGGTATGGAACCCAGTCTCATTTCACTTCATGGCATGTCTTTTTGATGCTCAGGGACGAGCATGGTTTAAGTATAGGGGGATGATGAATCTCAGATTCATCACTCTAAATCTCATTAATTAAAGCTCAAGTCCCTCAAAATCAACTGCATTTCTGCATTTATTCTGCATAATTAGCATTCAGGCATGATTGCATAAGAATTGCATTTTAGCATTAATTTCTGCATAAAGTAAGAAGCCAAAAATCCAAGCCAAAAATTGACCTGTAAATAACCTAACTTCCCCTATTTTTAACTCCTTCATGCTAACACCGCATACCACAAACTCAATTCCACTGTGTACACATCACTAACAAGAACAAATAAAAAATACAAAAAATTAATTAACCCTGTTAAGTGGACCAAAAACCCAAACCCTAGTTTCAGGATTTTCGGACTAAAAGCCAAATATCTCCCCCATCCAGTGTCCGATTTGATCCTACTCACTTTTGAACTAATGCACATTCAATTACCTTCAAAACAAGACCAAGTTCAAGAGAATCGGAGCTCGTATGTGAAAGTTGGGTTTTGGGCCTCCTTTGTACATTGTATTTTCGCGGTTTTTTGACCTGTATTTTATGTGTTTATTTCTTTACTAATAAAAAATCCAAAAAAATTAGATTAAGGTCTCTTTTATTTATCTTTGAGTTTTCCTTATTTTTCCGGATTTTTATCGTGTTTAAAATTGACAAAAAATTTAGAAAACCCAAAAATCAAGGTATTCTATGTACATGGAATACCCCAAAAATTCACTTTTCACATTTGACCGAATTTGGCTTTGATGTCTTCATGAAAGTTGTAGATCTCGTCGAAAAGAGCATTTTTTGTGAAGAAACTTTTTCGATCCGAGGTCATTTGCTATTTCTTTTTGATTTTACAAAACATTTATTTTTCGAATTTTCTGGAGGTGACACGTGGCAGCCCCTGAGGCCGCCACGTGTCATGGTTTTTTCGACTTTTTAATCTTAGTTTTTATAAAAAAAAAAATAATCCACCGCACGTGCGGCGCACGTGCCCCCAGGCACGTGCCCCTCACGTGCTCCGCCTGCCAACCCCTTCCGCGCCACGTGGCCTTCCCTGGGCCGTTCGATCTCGGCCGATCGAACGGCCTGGGACCCTTCGTCTTCTCCCCAACAGACCCGCCTCCGAGTTCATCGCCGCCTCCTCTCCGTGACCTCCATCGCCGTTGACCTTCCAACGGCCTCCGCTTCCCTCGCCTCGCCAACTACCCCCTCCGAGATATCCTCAACCTCCCTCTCCTATTTAAAGGCGCAGCCACCCCCTTAGCCCGACATCCGCCGATCTTCACCCTAGGCAGGCCTCCGAGGTGGTGACAGCCCTCCGCAACCTTGCTCCGCCGGCGTGATCCGAAGTTCCCCACCCCCTCGGTGCTTCGTCGCAGCCCCTTCCAGGCGCTGCCGTGCTCCGGCCTTCACTCGCCGTCGAGCCTCCTCCTCCAGGTATCCTTCCTCCCTTCCTCTCTATCTCTCTCTCTCTCTCTCCATCTCTGTCTACATCTCTCTCTCTCTCGCTCCACCTCCGTCGCTCCGCTCGGAGCTGGGCCATCTTCCACGTTCCGACTCCATCGCTACCAACGCATCATCTTCGTCACCGTCTGGAGCTCCTACGACCCTCGAAGATCACCGACATCTCCACCACGTCATCGGAGCCCGCTCCGCCTTGCGCCATCGACCCTTTGCTTCGCCAACTCCGCCGAGCTCCACCGACGTTCTTCGTCCTCAACGACATCGTCTCCGACCTTCGACCTCCACTCGAAGCTCCTCTAGGAGCTACGCCCACTGGCCATCTACGCCCTCGACTTCGACATCGACGACATCTCCGCCTCCTGGTGCTTCGAGTTTCGCCGACAACAGCCACCTCCGGCCTTCATCGACGTTATCGTCACCAGAGCCACGCTCCGCCACCATCGCCGCCAGCAACTCCGTCAACGCAACAGAGGGCCACCTCCGCTTCACGCTTCCTCCTGCTGGCCACCGGAGCTCGCGCTTCGGCCATCTCCTCCGCACCGCCAACGGCCAGCCACCGCCTCGACCACCGCCAGGCGCTTGGCCCACCGCACCTCCTCTTCGCCGACCGCCGGGCTCGAAGCCCGAGGCCCCGGCACGTGCAAGGCACGTGCACGGGGAACTGCTTCAGCCGCAAGTCATCCCCAGGGGTCACGTGATCTGCACGTGACCCGCTGGGTTAATTGCAGAAACCCCCCTACCGCAGCTTCATATTGCGCTCCAGCCCCTGCCATCTAGAGGCACGTGCCTAGCACGTGACTTCTGGTAATTTTGCAGATGATATCCCGCAACTCCTGGTAATTACAATAAAGTCCCCCCAGTGCATTTTATATTTTATTTATTTGCATCTGTACCCCTGTGCTCCCCCTTAGTTTTGAACCTTTTCTATACATTATTTTATTAATCTAAAAATAGCATGATGTTCATTGACTAATTCTCTACATTTTGACATGCTATGGATATTTTTGTGATTAACGGTTGATTAATAAATAATTATTTTGTGGAAATTGAGATATTTTGCCCAATCTGTGTTTGGAAATTTGTAGTTAATTAACCGTGACTCTAAAAATTCCCCAAAAATCACAGAGCGTAGAGATTAATTTGATTAACATTGTGCCCAAAAATCATTGCATTTGCATGCATCATTTGCCTTGTGTAAATCATTTTGCATATTTCATTGTTTAATTTTTAATAGGTATTAGACCCTACATTTTTGTGATCTAGGATTTTTCTGGGATCCATCACCTAGTGATAGATCTTAGATAATTTTAGTTCTCGAAAATAAGTAGGTTTAATATTTATTAAAATTAAATATTGAAAAATCATTCTGTTTGCATTAAAAATTTCGTAAAAAATTCACATTGCATCTAAAAATTCCAAAAAAATTACTGTGCACTTATTCCATCATTTTTTACATCTCAGCCAAGTTTCGTAATTTTCGGACATTGATTGAATGGATTTTACATTTTAGTCCCTAAAATAGGTCGAATTTGCATTTTTGCATTTCATCTTGCATTGAAAAATTCCAAAAAAAAAAGTACCGCCTTGAAAACCGAACTCAAAATTGGATAGACATTAATCTAGGTCGTTCCTTTGCCTCCTTGTGATCGACCTTGGGACTTGCCCAAGTAAAATAAACATACACCACGAGATTTAAAATTGAATCATTATTTTGTGGTTATTTCTTGACTGTTTCCGATAGCCGCCTACAACGAACGACATATTTATTTTCACGATCGACCATTAAATCCAACTTCTTATCGCGGCTTTTCCGGGACCGTCAGCAGACCAATAGGTTGATGACCTAATCAAGGTCTATACACCGGCGCGCTGGTGTGCATATAAGGGCATATGAGTAATACGATCTCTCAAAGGGATCATACAGGTTCAGTTACTGAACCGGAAGACATGAGCTCACTCATGAGATATTTGGAAGAATCAAATTCCATGCGCATGGTCGTCTCGCTTTAGAAGCTTGACTGAATTTGTAGGTTTGATATATACTTTTGGAAAGTATATGATCAAGACCTAGGTATGATATATGCTTTTTTGGAAAGTATATGATCGATACCGACTTCCAATGATCGAATGAGAAACTTACTGATAGAACCCTGAAGTAGGCAGTGAGAAGTTGATCTAATACTTCGGGTTTAATCTGAGTCTTCCAGTATGCAGGATGTACAGGTGTTGGGAATACCTGAGGGTGATGTGATCATAAACGATTGTATAACCATGACGCTTCCATTCCTAGGGAGTGATGAAACGGGTCTGGATTTTAGTGACTCCTCTCAGTAGAGAAGTAATCTGATCTTAGTCCAAATGTTGGACATTGATCTGAATGTAATTCAAATACAATGAGAAGATTAGATTTGCGGTCTTGATTTAATCAAGCATCTATGGGAGGCCCGAGATCTGGATTTGAGATGTGATCTCATTATCCATGTCACTATACGTGGAACAATACAATCGCCCTGTCCTTATCTCCAAGTATTCGCGGAGAAAGCGCATTATCCTTGAAAGAGTTCATGGATAATTCTATTGTTGATATATGTATCCGAGCATTGAGAAAATGGATAATTAAATGTGATTTAATTATCATGAGTAATATGAATTTGATTCATATTATAAGGAGAATTATCTTAGATAATTAAATGTGATTTAATTATCAAAAGATGTAAATAATGTGAATGTGATTCATATTATTTGAGAACATGAGAATAAGTTATCCAATATAATATGATTTAATTATTATGGATAAGAATAATGTAGATAGTAATATCCAATTATTCATAATATATTATAAATGTGATTTATAATGTATTAGAGAGAGCTAATTATAATTTATATGTGTTGATTAATTATTATGTGTATTAGATACACATTGTGTAATTAATTGACAATGTAAATTATATGTTGTTTTGGGTTATGAATGTGATTCACAATATTCCAATGTCAAGATTGCAATATTCCCAAAATTAATTGAGAATTATTTTTGGTGAAAATTGTTGGGAAAATAAGTAGAGAGAAATATTAGGAGATATGCAATCCCATGTAATCCATGGGATTGCCCTCCCCATATGGAAGAAGGGGGGCGGCACCAATTCCAATTAGGAGTTGGTGGCCGTCCACCTCTCCTAATGGGGAAGGAGGCTACCAATTGATTTCTCACTCCTTATTTGATTGGTTTAATTTGGTATTAATATATATTTGATTTATCAAATATATTTAATCAAAATTAAATCACAAGTTGTTGGCTTTTACCAACAACAATCTTGACCATTGGATTATCATAAATCAATCTCAACCATTGATTTTATGAGACACACGGATTGAGATCCATGGATCCCAAAACCCTATAAATAGAGAGGCATACCCATGCTCTCTCTTTACACATAATGCTTGAGAAGCATCTCTCTCTCTCTCTCTTTCTCTCTAGAGGTCAGCCCTCTCTCTCCCTCTCATGGCCGTCCACCATGGATGCCATGGAGAGGATCTCCATCGCCACGGCATCGTCGTTATGCTGTCCGTTCGTCTGCATGTGGATCTCCGTCTCCTTCGGTGTGCCTCGCTCGTGAAGAAGATGTCGAATCTCGTGTGTCGAGATCAGGAGATCCGCCGCTTGGATCGTCAACATGGATTGCGAGAAGTACGCGGTTCATCCCCGCGCTCGCAAGCGTCTCCTCCGTCGGATCGGACTTGAGACAGGAGGTCTCTTCGTTTAGAGACTCGATCACAACCACGCTTCAAGAGGTAATCCTATTACTTGTTTGTGGTTTAGACGAAACGATCCGAGAAGTGTTCTTGGATCATGTGGTTTCGTCGTATAATTTTTTTTTTAAATTCCGCTGCATCGAGCAACTAGTGCGACTAGTCGCTCTTCGTCGTATTCGATACGACGCTCACGCTTCCGTGATGCGCTTGAGGATCTAACCATATCCTTCAAGTGGTATCAGAGCCTTAGGTCGATGGTTTCGAATAGTGATTCGTTAACCAAGGACGACTTGGGTTCGCTAAGGTCGCGAAAGTTTTCATCGCATTTGATTTCGCAGATCTGTTTAGTAAATAAATTCGGCACTGTTTAAATTGTTTAAACACGAATTTTATACTTGGTTTATGTTCCCCATTAAATAAGGAAACCATAGGATCTGAGTTTGCGTAAATCGGATTTCGTATGCTCGAGATATGGTCGTTTTAATGAACATGTATGCACTGTTGCGGGAACTGTGAATCTGAACGTGATTAAAATGTTAATTACTGTTTAGACTTGCCTCGAAATGCGTGAAACATCACTTAGGTTCTGTCCTAAATCAAATTAGCAAACTTTAGAAATTGACTTTGCTTAATTTGGATTTAATATGATTGAGATATGCCAATTTTAGTAAGTAGGGGTCACTGCTGAAATTGCTTTCCTAATCTAGAACCAAGTGATTGTCAATTAGTGAAATTAATTGTTAATTTCGTGAAATAATCTTGAAAAATATTTGTGAAATATTGAAACATGATTATTTACCTAGTTGACTTGGTCCCAACCAATTAGTTGATTAGATTTGATCTAAACCTTAATTGGAATTACAATCATCAAACTTCTTGCTTGAATAGGACTTGGGAATTTGCCTAGCAAATTTCCTTAAAATCAAAATTGTTTTGATTACTATATGGTATAATTTCGGTTGAAGAACCGATGATCATCTCAAGTACAAAATAATCAATTTGGCATTATCCTTTCCCGAGGTGGATATGGTGTCTAGTCGGGGATCGCTGGTCAGCGGGTTGCAACGTATGTGGTCCGCCCCACTCCCGTCGGTACTGGCCATGACAGCGGGTAGGGCCGGGATAATGTCCGAGGGATTATGATGTATTTTTCTAATTATTAAAATTCGAATTAATACGTACTTTGAGAATAATATCATATATGTATATTCAAGCATAAAATTAAGTTTGATTGATTAAATTGGACTGATAATTAATTTAATATGATTAAGTTAATTATATCCAATTGAGAATACTCTAATATGATTAGAGTTAATAATTCCCTTGGAAGAATTAATTATATGAATGTGATTCATAATAATTAATTAAATTTGAATAAGATATGGAGGATCACATAAGTGACATCCATGGTCTCCCGTCAAGGCGAAGGGTTTCGTCGCCAGATATTATATGTGGGAGACGCCTGTCCGAAGTGACAGCTCCTGCATATGATCCATTTGGATCGAGCTCGTCGCTTCTCGAAAGAGTAAGGACGTATGCGTAGTGACCCCAATATCGGGTCCTCATATTATTGGGGCGATATTGGATTGCGCATAGCGAGTTGTATTCCTGTTGACGGTTGGTTCAATTAATGACGGGTCAACATCACCTTAGGGGTGGTGGGCCCGGGTATTAAAGACCGAATTGGGAGATGCAAGTTGGACTTGCAAGGCGGAATGTGTTCCCGCTTCTTTTTATCCGAGTTGTAGGTTCTCATATTATTGGGATGCAACAAAGATAAGGAAGGAGATCCCAGATCTTGCTTGAGATATGATGGTAAGTATATCTCTTACATTGAAAGTGATTAAGGGAATGAACTTTCATTGTTGACATGGCAAGACAATTTTGATATAAAAATTCCTAATTCAAAGTAAAACATGTATATATATATAAATATATACACTCATGCAAATTTCTTATTTCAGATAATCCTTCATTAAACCCACTCAATATTATACTCAATAATAACCAGTAAAATATCGTGGATTGGACCCTATAATCCAGATATTGTACTTGCGATTGGACACATAATGTATGTGGTTGCAATGTGCAAGTTTCCTCATAATAATGAGAAGTGATAATTAAATAAGACAATAGGACTAAAACCCTAGGGTTTGTATGTCTCTATAAGTCTTGATCTCATTGAATGTACTTTGGAAGTGACATGTCGATGATGATCGTAATTATCAAATAATCCTTATAAAATCAATAAAGATTTTCTGGCATACATATGTGCTCTTGACATTTAATCATGAATGATGTGGTTCTCTGCATCATGTAGAATGGTAGCTCTATGAGAGATGATGTATTCAAATTGTTTGAGTACCTACCTGAACCTATGTTTTAAGAGTTTAAATGGATGTAGATGATGAGTGTTATCATTCTACTGTCTATACTCTAGTCATTCATGAAGCTTCATAATATTCATATTATATGAATTGGGTGAAGCATGTATAAATGTCAAAATGCTCTTACATTAAATTCTTTTGAATTTAACATAAGAGATCCTTAGTCTTAAGCAATGGTTGCTTATAGATAAAGGGAGCGCAGTGGAAGCATGGGATGAACTCAAGTAAGAAGTATAGTCAAAAAGTTGATTGTACTTCTGTTGCTTCCATCCAAAGAGTTGGATGAATGCCAATACTGCAATAAGTTGATGTGTTGATAGTATGACTATCAAATCTATCTAGAATCCTTAGAAAAAGAATCGGATAGTACATCAGAATAATCTACATATAATCATTGATATTGACTTACTTATTTGATAAGATAAAGTCTAATAATTGTATCTCAATTTTCTAATGATACTTGCAATTGGTTGCATATGTATTAGAAATTTGATCTTAAGGTTTATTGGTCATCCATGTTGAAAGTGATGCAAGTGTTGCAACAATTTCAATGAGATCAATAGACTTCATATTTTCAGTGGGAGCCCTTAGTCTTAGAGAATGTCTCTATGACCTAGATATTAGAATACACTCATTGTTTATTTCTAATTGTTGGATATGAACATGAATTCTGTAATAAATCTATCATAAAGAGTTATGATGGAAATATTTCAGATAGTAATCTAAAATCTAGAGGACTCTATTAAATTAGAAAATTATTGAATGGTTCATTAAGATTTCTAATACTGAAAATTAAACCTTTAAAAGATCAATAGGAGGATAAAGATCATTTGGCAATGATCTGGCATCAAATTTTGGACATATGTCTGTTGATGAAATCAATGGACTGGTAAGACATGAAACTTTAGATTGCCTAGAGATTCAAATCTCGCATACTTGTGAATATTGTATTCAAAGTAAAATGTCCAATACACCCTTCCTTGGGAAAGGTGTAAGGTGTCAAGGTATTAAGGATCTCATACATATTGATGTATGCATATCATCTATATCATAGTAAACATTATGGATATGTGATATCTGTTAATGATTATGTATGATATGAGATTTCTTCTCTTCACCTAAGAAACCTTTGAAATGTTCAAAGATTTCGTAATTTTGGTTTAGAACCAAAGTGTGAAGGAAGATGAAATGAATTTGATCTAACCAAGGTAGCCTGTACCTATTAGATGAATTCAAGAAATACCTTATGGAGATATGAATATCATTTCCTATCTCAATCCTCCTAATGAACCTTAACTCGATGGAGTTGTAGGGAGATACAATTGATCATGTGTGACATGATTTGATCAATGATTAATCCTAGCATAATTATCTCTTAGTTTCCAAGGTATATATGTAGTAGAGACTACATTATATACTTAATATGGTTCCATGCATGTAAGCTGGAATCTAGCACTAGAGAGTGCTACTTCATTAGGAAAATAAAGGATGGTATTGTATACCTACTTTATGACCTTGAGATTCTTAAAGGATCTCATCTCTGAGAATGTGATTCTTAGAGGATGACTCTCTTAAGAATCAAGATAAAATGAAGTAAAGGAACTCATTTAATCTTGAGAAGATAATGAGGCTCCTGAAATCGGAAACTAAAAGGACAATTAAAGATGAAACACTAATACCTCTTCAAATGAGTTTGAGGATGGATTCCATGTGTCAGAGAAATCTGACAATGATCGGATTTCATGTGATGAAATTCCTGAGGATCATGACATGGAAAGATGGATGTTAGCAATAAAGGTCTAATGTAGACTTCATATACAAATGTTGTATATGGACCCTCGAGGATCCACCTATATGGGTCAGACCCATTAAGGTGTAAATGGATCTTCAAGAGATAGAGGGAACCTGATGAGAAGGTAGAGACCTTCAAAGCACGGTTCGTAGCCATGAGCTACACATCGAAGAGAAGGCATCGCTTGCGATAAGAATTGCTCTCCAGTGACCTTGCTTTAACCCATCAGAATATTGCTAACTATAGCTACACAACTTGACTATGACATCTTCATGATGTTAGTCAAGATTGCATTCCTCTATGAATACCTCTCTGAGGATATTCATATGAAGTAGCCCCAGGGCTTCATGGTTGAGGAAAGCAAGGTGTGCTAGTTGAAGAACTCCATCTTTGGACTCCCATAAGTTTCTTGTAGTTGGAACATAAGATTTGATGAAATTATAAATGTTGTGATTTCAGATAAAATCTTGATGAACCATGTGAAGCTTAGTGGGAGTGCCATTGTGTTCATCGTGCTAAATGTAGATATTATTCTAATCATTTAGAATGATATAAGAATAATAATAAGTGTTTTATAATTTGGTTGTTCCATACCTTGAGATACGATTTCAAGGATACCTCTTGGATCTTAATTCTGAAGTCGTTCAGAAGCAAAGAGAAGAGGGTATTGGGACTGTCGCATTAGTAGTACACCTTGGACTTATTCCATTTTCTGGAAAATTCCAAGAAAGGCTTCCTTCCCTTAAGATGTGGTAGTGACCTGTCTAAAGGAATAGCACCTCAAAGAGTTGAGGAAGTGATTGCTAGAACTGCTTGCACTTGTGCATCAGTTATGAGAAGCTGGGTATATGCTAGATGTGTACAAGAGCCAGATGTCTGCCATGCAGTGGGAGTAGTAAACTGTTACTAATCCTACTATGGAGATAAAACACTTGATTGCAGTAATAATAATATCTTCAAAGATGATAAAACTTGGAGATAGTGATCTCAAAGTCTTATCTTCAAAAGTTTAAGACCTTGTAGATAGTGATCTATAAGGGTCTTAACTGTAGATACCTTAAGAGATAGAGATCTCCAGGAATGAAGGTATACTGGTTATGATAATTAATAAGTAGTGTCAAGGACACTATAACCAACAAAATTGAGTATCGGTTGCATGAGATGCAACATTCGCATTGGATGCGAGCACTGTTACTAGGAGATATGCAAGTGCCGTAAAAGGACTTGGCGTAGTCTCTTAGGAACAGAGTGACTGATCAGCTTACCTAGCTATTTTCTAAATATCCTATGATTGTCACATGAGTGTGGGTTTGAATGATTAGCCCATTAATGGCTCTTTGGGCTAGTGGGAGATTGTTGGACATGCGAGCCCACGGCGAGCCATTATGCAATAAATGTTATTGCAATTCACTCCTTGATCTGAAATAAAGAGTATATAATTTGCATAATAGGTCCCTTAGTACAATTAGGGTTATGTACCATGGCCATCTTAATGATCATACAGCTGTTGATTCAATTATTGAATCATAGAGGCTGGTGCTTAGATGAATATCTAATGAGTTAGATTGAGGACTCGTCAAGCACCGTCAAATGATTATTAAGAGATGATCTCCAGCCTGAGAAGGAGATGGCAATCCTTTATCTAAAGGCTGATATCTGACCGACCTCTTGATGCAGGTCCTCTGCATGGGAATAGAGATTCGGAGGTGTCAGATTAGTTAGGTCAAAGAGTTGACTTAACGAGATCGAGATAACCAAAGTCCTATATCGTATGCTGTCACGATACTGGCACACATCCTCTGACCAGAGACAGATGTGTTACTATATGTTTGAGTATGTACATTTGGCAGACCAATAGGTTGATGACCTAATCAAGGTCTATACACCGGCGCGCTGGTGTGCATATAAGGGCATATGAGTAATACGATCTCTCAAAGGGATCATACAGGTTCAGTTACTGAACCGGAAGACATGAGCTCACTCATGAGATATTTGGAAGAATCAAATTCCATGCGCATGGTCGTCTCGCTTTAGAAGCTTGACTGAATTTGTAGGTTTGATATATACTTTTGGAAAGTATATGATCAAGACCTAGGTATGATATATGCTTTTTTGGAAAGTATATGATCGATACCGACTTCCAATGATCGAATGAGAAACTTACTGATAGAACCCTGAAGTAGGCAGTGAGAAGTTGATCTAATACTTCGGGTTTAATCTGAGTCTTCCAGTATGCAGGATGTACAGGTGTTGGGAATACCTGAGGGTGATGTGATCATAAACGATTGTATAACCATGACGCTTCCATTCCTAGGGAGTGATGAAACGGGTCTGGATTTTAGTGACTCCTCTCAGTAGAGAAGTAATCTGATCTTAGTCCAAATGTTGGACATTGATCTGAATGTAATTCAGATTCAATGAGAAGATTAGATTTGCGGTCTTGATTTAATCAAGCATCTATGGGAGGCCCGAGATCTGGATTTGAGATGTGATCTCATTATCCATGTCACTATACGTGGAACAATACAATCGCCCTGTCCTTATCTCCAAGTATTCGCGGAGAAAGCGCATTATCCTTGAAAGAGTTCATGGATAATTCTATTGTTGATATATGTATCCGAGCATTGAGAAAATGGATAATTAAATGTGATTTAATTATCATGAGTAATATGAATTTGATTCATATTATAAGGAGAATTATCTTAGATAATTAAATGTGATTTAATTATCAAAAGATGTAAATAATGTGAATGTGATTCATATTATTTGAGAACATGAGAATAAGTTATCCAATATAATATGATTTAATTATTATGGATAAGAATAATGTAGATAGTAATATCCAATTATTCATAATATATTATAAATGTGATTTATAATGTATTAGAGAGAGCTAATTATAATTTATATGTGTTGATTAATTATTATGTGTATTAGATACACATTGTGTAATTAATTGACAATGTAAATTATATGTTGTTTTGGGTTATGAATGTGATTCACAATATTCCAATGTCAAGATTGCAATATTCCCAAAATTAATTGAGAATTATTTTTGGTGAAAATTGTTGGGAAAATAAGTAGAGAGAAATATTAGGAGATATGCAATCCCATGTAATCCATGGGATTGCCCTCCCCATATGGAAGAAGGGGGGCGGCACCAATTCCAATTAGGAGTTGGTGGCCGTCCACCTCTCCTAATGGGGAAGGAGGCTACCAATTGATTTCTCACTCCTTATTTGATTGGTTTAATTTGGTATTAATATATATTTGATTTATCAAATATATTTAATCAAAATTAAATCACAAGTTGTTGGCTTTTACCAACAACAAAATCTTGACCATTGGATTATCATAAATCAATCTCAACCATTGATTTTATGAGACACATGGATTGAGATCCATGGATCCCAAAACCCTATAAATAGAGAGGCATACCCATGCTCTCTCTTTACACATAATGCTTGAGAAGCATCTCTCTCTCTCTCTCTCTCTCTTTCTCTCTAGAGGTCAGCCCTCTCTCTCCCTCTCATGGCCGTCCACCATGGATGCCATGGAGAGGATCTCCATCGCCACGGCATCGTCGTTATGCTGTCCGTTCGTCTGCTCGTGGATCTCCGTCTCCTTCGGTGTGCCTCGCTCGTGAAGAAGATGTCGAATCTCGTGTGTCGAGATCAGGAGATCCGCCGCTTGGATCGTCAACATGGATTGCGAGAAGTACGCGGTTCATCCCCGCGCTCGCAAGCGTCTCCTCCGTCGGATCGGACTTGAGACAGGAGGTCTCTTCGTTTAGAGACTCGATCACAACCACGCTTCAAGAGGTAATCCTATTACTTGTTTGTGGTTTAGACGAAACGATCCGAGAAGTGTTCTTGGATCATGTGGTTTCGTCGTATAAATTTTTTTTTTAAATTCCGCTGCATCGAGCAACTAGTGCGACTAGTCGCTCTTCGTCGTATTCGATACGACGCTCACGCTTCCGTGATGCGCTTGAGGATCTAACCATATCCTTCATATATATACTTGTATAAATTACTTATCTACCTAACTCCTGTAAATAATTAACTCACTCCCATATAAATATGTATATCGTATCTACAAATCTTAACCCTTATTAAAAAAACATATTGTGTATACTTGTATATATTACTAACCCTTTTTCATAAAAGATTTTCCCTAAAAACAACAAAACCAAATGTCTACAAAAATTTGCATAAAAAAATCTTTTTACATTTGCATCATTTTTTTTCTTTTCAAAAATCCATAAAAAGTTCAAAATTAGAAAATTGTTTCAAAAAAAAGATTTTTTTCCTTCTTTTCTCTTTGCATTGTACATATTTTCTCACATTTGCATGAGCATTTTTCAGAGTAATGTTGATAATTAAACTAGTCTAAAATAGAATTGAAGAATGGAGCTTAGTTAAGACCTTAATCCACTTAATGTCAGAGGAAGCTTATAGGATCCGAATTTATGATTCTTCAGGTCTTGAGACTTAATTCTTCAAGTCCACTAGGATATTTTCTCATATCATCTTGATTTGTCTAAATAGAGCACTTAACAACACATACATGACTCTCACATACAGTGGCTTGACTTGCACAGACACTTTACACGTGGCTCAACACGGATGAGGTGGTGAGGAGGTAGTTGACCTTGTCTTGGAGTAGCATACAAGGGCAATACTTCTAGGCGTAACCTCTCGTCTTCCTTTAGGGAGTGATGTGCACCTCAACTTGGTCTGGCGATATTGAGGTCTAAAGATAGGATGCTGTGGGATTGCAATAATGCTTCAAAAGAGGGACAATCTACTAGCCCAAGAGGAAAAACTCCTTATGTACATGCCGCACCTTGTATATATTTTCAAAAAACAAAAGAAAAAAAATGCAGAATCTCCAAAACTGGACATGCCTGATTGAAAAGTAAAATGCCTACCGGAGTGTATATACAAGTGAAAAAAAGAAAGGAGCGTCAAAGTCAAATATTTGTAAGCTTGCAGCGGATGACTTTGATACACTGGTCATGCATCCAAGGACAGGTAGCCACACTGGTTACTGTCCATTCTTTTCTCCATCTCCTATTCTTGAGCTGGTTGTACTTGAACTTAGAAGGGAATATCCCCTCTCCTTGAGGAAAGAATTGCTAGATCGGGGGATTAGAGTTACCTTGTTGAGGGAGGTTGTTTCTTTGTCATTTCTGAAGTGGGGAGCCAAAATACACATACACAGTACAAGTACAAATTCATGGTCACTAGAGTTTGTGTATGTAGACTCGCTCTGACCTGACTAATTAAGATGATCTAACAATAGAATAGTGGAACTTGACGGCTGTTGAGTCTTAAATCTGTTTCCCAATAAGGTTCTGCCAAACTAATAATCCAAAGGTCTGATCGAGCTCTATACTCCAATTTTATGAAGATAAGTTTGAAAATCAACATTGGTTTAAGTTCTTTCCTTTTTCTTTTCTTTATTTTTGTTTTCACTTATTTTCCAAATAAGTGTTTGCTAAGGGACTAGCAAAGGTAAAGTAAAGGGGCATGATGAATCCACGATTCATCGCCTTTATTCTTTTATTTTAACTTTATTTACTTAGTCAAATACCTGTAAATACCCACTAATTTCATGAAATTATCATTTTGCATGCATTTCTTAAATATGCATTTTTAACACTGTTTATATTCAACTAAAAGAATAAAGAATAAAGAAAAAAAGAAAAAAAGAATAAAAATAAAGGATGTATTTATGAAATAAATGCGGACTGACCCGAACCCTGAGAGAAGGTCAAGACTTGACCTGATCGACTAGGAATAAATTAGGGGGAGATAGGGTCTTTAATCCAAAAATCCAAAATAATATGTACATTCATTGTATATTTGTATAAAAAATTATACTATTTGATTTGTACATAATTTGACCTCAAATTAAAAAATTTTCAAAACAAAAGTTGTAAATAAAAATAAAAATAATTACAAAATAAAATAATGTACAGATTACAAATAATCACACTCAGAAAAAAGCCATAAAGCGATAATTGAAAGACCAATTCCGACCCCATATGAAATCAAATTGAATCAAATTCGCTTCCATTGTACTCTAAATTAAATTATCATTAAAATGGTTGTGGTTTCATAATTTTTGGAATCACGGTTGAAAAGTCGATTTTCTGGGGTGGTTTTTGCAAATTCACCACTTACTTATTGTATATATTTATTCATATTTATTTTTAATACATAATGTAAATAATTATAAATATTCTCTTCATTATTAAAATAAACATAATAATAAAAATAATAAAATTTTAAAAAATTATTTAAAAATAATTTCCTTATTTGTATATGTGTATATTGTACTATATATATTACTTGTATACAACTAATTTCCTTACATAAAAATCACCAAAAAAAATTAATATCTAACATTAATTAATTAAATTAATATAATTACGAAAATTGTATTTATTTATTTAATTTATTCATGTGTTTGATTTGGAAACCTACCTTGTATATAAGATTTGATTTTATGCCTTAAATAACCACCATTAAGGTGGCTAATTAATTTTTGTAAATTAATTATTGTAATTATTTTATTTAAATCCAAATTTCATTTTTAATTAATTAAAATTAATTTTTTAATTAACCAATAAACACACTCCTTCTTTGTACATATTTTCCTGTTTAATCTTTCCTCCTCTTATTCATGGGCTCCTCCTCCCTCATTTGCTCTTATCAATCTTTGGTGGAGAAGGAACCTCAATATTGAAAACCCGTCGGTCGATAGAGGGGCCCAGCCCCCGAGCCGTCCGGTGACAGTGGATCGGTTGTCGTTGAAACCATCACAGCGCCCGCCTCCCTCAGGTTAGATCCACTTTATTTACCGTTTTTCATTTGGATTAATTCTACATGTAATTTGTAGTTTCTAATCGTAGCTAATTAATCATCATCCTAAATCATTCATAAAATTTTCCCCAATCTGATTCAACACCGATTTCCATCTTGTTTTCTCGATCTCTCTGTGTTTACATTCTACCATACACGATCTCTCACCTCTGACCACGCACGGTCGTCGGAGACCAGGTTCCGATCCTTTATCTCCGCTGGAACCTCGCTCACATTTTCCTCTTTGATTTTTTTGTGCGGACTGAGTCGTGTGCTCTAGTCCTCATTTGTTTTGAAAAATAAAAAAATAAATAAATAACATTTATATAGCCTTTCTTTCTAACATTTGTTTTGCAGGAAATTAAAAAAATAAAAAAACTAAAAAAATTAAAAAATTTAAAAAATTCGCCATTTCTATTTTGCTTGAAAAATATATAAAAAAGGTTTTCTTTAATTCTCGTTTCTGATTTACAATCAAAAATAATAAAATAAAATAAAAGCTACAGCAGTGCCCGTCGCCAGCAATCGCCGACTCTTCAGAGCGCCGCCACCACCGCCTACCTTCTCTAGGAAGCCCCGCAGCCACCTGCGGCCAGCAGCGTCGCCGCCCTAGACCACCGAGGCCCTTGTGTCCACATTTCCACTTGAAGCGGGGAGAGGCGTGTTTTGCCTCCAAATCCGCTCCGCGACCTCTGCCTTGAAGTTGCCGCTCTCGAACGCCGTCGCTGCCGCTCCTTCCAGCCGACCTATCCTTCGACCGAGCATGAAGAGCCATCAGCCTGCCGCCCGAAGTCACCACCTAGAGAACCTCCTCCCTTCCATCGATCCTCCGCCTCATCATCAACCGTGAGCTAGCACGATGCCACCTTCCTGGGAACCTCCCACCGACAATGGAGCTGCGCGACCACCCGTGGTAGTAGCCCCCACCGCCCGTCTTCCAGATCCGCGTGCAGGAGGTCTTCACTGCTGCATCAAGCACCTCCTATGGCGTGGGAGTGAAGAAAAAAGAAGAGGTGGGCGGTGCCCCCTTTGCCCCATTGTGGAAGAAGAACACATGAACAGAACCCTAGAAGTTCTTTTAAAAAATTCTTTGGCAAACTTGCGAAACGGCCCTTGGAAGTTTCGTAAATTGTGCAAAAACCCTACCAGCACACAACACATGCGTTGCATGCATTCCACTGGGTAAATTGCGAAATCCTCCTCTTGTTTATTTCTGTTATTTATTTATGCAAAAACATTTAAAAATTGCATTTCAATCTCTATGTATCCAAACTTTAGTTTGCTTGCTCTTTTGATTGAAATAAATATTTTTGAGGCTCTATAAATTCTGTAAAAATTGTGTAATAATCCTACCACATGTCTCCTTATTGTATATAAATTTCATGGCATTTTGTTCTTATTTTATAATTTTTTTAAAAAAATTCAAAAACAATGTCTTTTTCTTTGCCTAAAATTTGAAAAATCATAAAAATTTGAATATTGCTCTAAAAATTCCAAAAAATTAGATTAGGTGTATTTTATTGTCATTTATTTTCTGTCCAATTTTCACGCATTAATTATTTATAAAATCCAAAAATTGTAAAATACCAAAAATCTTAGAAAAATCATAGAAAATTGTAGTAAAATCTAAAAATAGTGATTTCTATTCCTGTGTGTAGATATTTATCTATATTTTATGACAAAAATAATTTCCAGGAGTTTTGGGCATTTAAAATATTTTTAAGTTGCAAATTACTCAAGGTTGTGCACTATTTACTTTTTTGCCACTATTCGATTTTTAAATTTTTTTTTTAAAAACTTGAAAAACTTGGAAAAATTGCCAAAAATATTTGAAAAATTATAAAACCCACAAATATTTTCTTTGTAAATTTTTGGGTATTTTTGATCATTTTAAAAAATACAAAAAGAGTGTTGTGTGTATTTTTATTCCCTTGTGCATATTGTTCCTTATTTGAAAATAAAAAAAAATTGAAAAATAAAAAAACACTAAAATTTCATTTTTGAATTTTGACTACTTAGTTTTTCAGTCGTACTCCTTGTGTTAGACCCTGGTCGCTATACAAGGTAAATTAAAATAGCGAAGACCGCTTACATTACTTTTCATTGATTGATTTTTTTAAAGTGGTTTTGTATATTTTTCTCGTTGATTACGCTTGGTGATTCAGGTCAGAATGACCCTTTATTATTTACATACTTAACCTGAGTTGCAAAGAATGATCACCACTTATGTACAAGGTGGAATTTGATCGAGGCTATGACTCACGACAAAGATCCATCGATCGAGGAATAGATGCGGTTCAAAAATGCAGAAGGAATAAAACCAAGATAATATAAGAGAAAGCAAGGAAAAATCAAAAGAGGTGGTGGATAGTGAGGTGGAAGGCCTAGGACAAGGGGGGGATGGCTAAGTTTAACTGAGGCTCACCCCTGATTGGGCCATGTCACTCGTTCGGTGACAAAATAGAAAATAAAATAAGATAGAAAATGATTTTATTATTTTTTTACAAAACATGAAAAATATTTATTAAGTTTTGTGGTATTTTAATGTGATTTTTATTAGTTTTTTCGAGGTTATTTATTGTATGTTATTTTTAAAAGTTAAATATAGATATATCTACCTATATAATAGGTGCTTTATTTTTATTTTCTATTTTAGATTTTATAATTTTATTTACATAATTCATATATTTACAATTAATTAAATACACATGAAATATTTTTATTTTATTTTTTGAAGCAATATGTACACTTAAATAGATATATGTTGATTATATAGGTATATGTATATATAATTCATCTATATATTTTATCTCACTTATTTATTTTATTGCACTTTTAATGATTTTACTTTATTCTAATTTTGTACATACGTTAAAAATAATATTTAAGAAATTGTAAAAATATAAAAATATGAAAGATACAAAGAATAAATAAATTGATTATTTTATTCATGTATATTATACAATAGGGGTCCAAAAACTAATTTTTGCATCTAAAGTTAAAATTGAATGGAACCACCTTCATTAAATACTAATTAATGTTTATATATAAGTAAAGGTGAATTTGATCATTTTTGATAATGTTTGGGGAAGATATATGTTTGTGAAGTTTGAATTTTGGCTTTTTATTCTAAGTATATAGAGCACATTGTGCTTTATTTTTATATGAAATAAATTTTACATTATTTATTTATTTTTATCTTTAACTTTCATGTACAAAGTTTATTGGTTTGAAGTATAAATAATAAAGAATAAAATAGGTTCCAAATTGGATTATTGGGGAATTAAAACTTAGGGTTTTAATGTATTTTTGGCCCTTATCTCCCCCTACTTTATTCCGTGTTGACCCAATCATCATGATGCCTAGGTCTCAGGGTTTAGGGTCATTCTGTACCTATGGTATTTCATTTATTGTTCTTTTCTTTTATTTATTCGTTTATTTTGGCTTTAAATATAATATTTATACAATATTTACACTGTAAATAATAACGGTTATTTTGTACAATATAATGCTATGTAAATGCATTTAGCTAGGGATTGAAAGAATAAATGTGATGAAATGGATATTAATCACACGTGCTTCTAATTAGGCTTTGGACCTTTGGACCACGCTACCATGTCAGGCATTCTTATGTCTATTAGCTCAATCACAAAAATCAAATAAAAATAAATGCAGAAAACTAAAAAAACTTGAAACAAAGAAAATAAGAGGAAAAATAAGTAGAATAAAAGGTAGAAGGCGAAGAAAACATGATAAAAATCGACGAGGCCCCTTGGTGAACAATTACCCAAGCAATGGACCTCTTAAAGTATGAATGTCGAAAATGTCCATGAATGATTACAAATTAATAATTTTAAAAATATAAAACTCTTTCTCACAAAATATAAAACAGAATGCTACTATCTTCTGTCTCCTCTCTGTCTCTCTTTCCTGCTTTCTCTCCAATTGGCCTATGCAGAAATGGCCAATCTCGCCGCATCTCGGGTGCACCAAAGACCTAAGAAGTCACTTTCACCACGCGGTTCCTCACAATAAATTCAAAAGAAGAATCGTCAGATACAGATAAATAATTATTAAAAAGAAATAAAAGACAAAATATATATAAATATCTACAAGTTATGCTACACTACATGTTGCTCCCCAATAATGGCGCCATTTGATAAAACTTGCTGAGTATCTCGGAACGATCGTTTGATCTCACAAGGTAAGGTTACAGTCATCGAGGTGACCGAACACGAAACTAATTGGAAATTCAACAATTAACCCACAATATGAATAATCAAATAATGCAATGTGATTGTGGAGTTTAAGTTTATTATAACCCTTTAAAAAACTATATAGTGGTCAAGTATGTGCAGGGTTTCGATCACAGGGAAGAGACGAGTGTAGACTATTATTTATTTATAAATAATACAAGTATGTAAATATATTTGCTATTAAATTAGTGTTTTTGGGTGTTTTTGGTATATTTATTTTTTCGGATTTTTAATGTTTATATATATATATATATTTATAAATTTATAATATTATAATATTTTTATTTTCTTTTTATATTTTTCCGATTTTTAATTCGTTTTTGTATTTAGAATATACAATAACCATATATGTCATTATATACAATATTTATAATAAGAATACTATATATAATATATATGATAAATATATATAAAATCAGGAAATATAAAAAAGAATAGTCCCTTTTATTTTTAAAGGTTTAAAAATATATTTAAGGTATTTATAATAATAATACTATTTATATTAATAAGTATATAACTACATATATGTATATATAGTCTATATTGGGTTATATATTAATAAATATAGCTAAAATTACTCAAAAATTACAAAATCAAATGTTTTTTATTTTTTATATTTTCTTCTGTCTTTACGATTTTTTTGGTGATTTTTGCTCATTTTATGTTTTTTAGAATCCGAAATAGTCTAAAATAGGGAATAAGTAAATAAGTAGAATTGTTTTGATATTTAAAAATATATAATAGCTTCAAAATTTCTCAAAACTATTATTAATATGTAGTAATATATAGGGAATAGAAAACTATTTTTTTGAACATTTTAGGATTTTTTACAAAAACTTTATGGTTAGAGAGTGTTTCGATTTTTAAGGTTTTCTTTGGCTATTATTTTTTGTTTTTTTGTCCAAGGTGATAAAATGTTGTAATAAATATTATCTATTTTGGATGTTTTAAAGAAGGTTTTATAATTTTTTGCATTTTTGATGCTAAACAAGGAATAATTATGCTCATTTTTATTTTTAATAAATAAAAAACGCATGTAATATGCTAAATAAAAAGCATGGCATGAATGAGCATGGAATCAAGATCCTTCCTTTATTTTTGCATAATATTTTGAGCACAGGAACTATTTATGAAAAATAGACAAGCATTAATAAAAATATAAAAGCTAGCAATGGTATAATTGCAATAAAAATAAAGTGCAAGGATGTCTATGGAAAATACTCAGAAGTTTTGAATTTTAGTTGCAAATTTTAAAACTAAACTAAAATACATAAACCTAGAGGGGTACTAATGTAATTTCGCCAACTCACGTGTGTGGCCACGTGAGCTAACTTGGCACCAGTCCTAAATGCAATATCCAATATAAGTAGGGGTTCTTTTGCAAATTTCCCACAAAAGTTTGTACTCAATTAGATATTTGATGAACTTATATGTAATTTCAAAAATGTAGAGGGGGTGTTTATAATCACACTTTTAATTTCTTAGATCAGTCTGTTCTTTGGCTACCATGTGGATGATCCAATGGCTTTGGGGATGCAATGCTTTGCCTCGGATGGACACCCATGATTAGACATGGAGCGTGGCTTCAATCGGACAATGGAGGAAGATGGAGAAAGAACCTGGAATAACATAGCCTCTAGCAAGCTTTGAACAACGACAACATCCACCTCCAGCATACTTTCACCTCGCCGAAGGTCGCTATGACTCCCTAGGGAAGCTCCGCACCTGCAGGTGGTCTTTGACGGACTCCAAGTTATCTTGATGCATATCTGGAGAGGTTCGAGCTCAGACTGCATGAAGCAGCAATTGTACTTCGATTCCAAGCACTAGGAGGTTTTCGAAGCACCTGACCTGTACAAAAAAGCTCCACAACACGAGGAGAAGCTCCTCGACCAATGGATGAAGCTGTATGCGGTGTGGAATGGAAGGGCGATGAAGCTCCAGCAAAGGCGATGAAATCGAGCTTCAAAATCCTAGATCCTTCAAGACCTGGGTTAGAAATGAAGGGGGTTTTACAGAGAAGGTGCAGAGGAAGCGAATGGGAGTGGAATCGAGGCGAGACACAGTCAAGCACAAGGTAAATTTTGCCTAGAGCTCAAGTGCCAGGTCAAACTAGGGGCTTTTGATTTAACCTAAATAACAAAATGGAAAATTAAATTAAAGTATGAAATGAAAGACACGACTAAAGATTACCTAGGAATGCAAGAAAGAGGCCTCGATTTGGTCCGAGGACCAAAGAGGCAGAACCGGTGAAGGGTTGCTCCGATGATGGTCCGATCTTCTCAGGAGTGCTTCCTCCTCGTTGAGGAACGGATGGGGACACTTCCCATCATCAATCCTCTTCCTAAGAGCACCATCAGAGGGGCTAATATGCTATCATGAGGGAGAAGGGGTAAAAATGGCTAAGGGGTGAAATATTTAGAGGTAAAGATGGAAGCTTCATGGACAAGTGATGGTGTGCAAGGGAGAAGGGTAGGTGGCGATTCTAGTATGGGTGAGGGTGAAGAACGATAGGGGTGCCATAGGGTGGAGGTCTCGAGGAAGAAGGCGTCATGGAGGAGTGCCAAAATTTTAGAGAAACTCGGGTTCTCACATGTTCTGATAGAAGGGGAGTGATTGCAAGGACCGTTGACTTGGGGTCAACGATTCTCATCGCGTGGTTGGTCCACGTGGACCAACCAGGAAAAAGAATGAAGAAAATGTATTGTAATTCATTAACAAATAGAAATTGATTTAATTAAATTAAGGATAAAACATGAAATTTGTTTGAAATTTAATTTAGTATTTTATTATGATTTTTATTTTTTTATACAAGTTCATTTATTAGATGTTAGTATTTACATGTATAGTTAATGGTATAAATATATATTATCCATATTTTATTTTGTACTATTTTATTATTTTATATTTACTTTATTTTCTTTTTAGTGGTTTTATTTTATGTTAATTATGTACATGTATTTAAAATAATATATAAAATTTTGTAAAAAATATAAGAAACCTAAAAATAAAAAGATAAATAAATTGAATATTATATACAAGTATCTTGCATAATGAGGGCCCAAAAGACAACTTTTGCATCTTAACTCTAAACTGAATGAAACCACCTTCATTAAATAGATAATTTAATTTTATGAAAAATAAAGGTAAGTTTGATGAATTTTGAATCAGTCTGGAGAAGATACATGTCTGGGAAGTTTTCTTTGAAGTGTTTTATTCTTTATGTCCTGAGCACACTGTGCATTATTTTTTAATAACATAAATTTTGTATTTTTCTGTGTTTTTATGTAGAAGTTTCATATAGAGGGTATATTAGATTGGGGTATAAATAATAAAATAAAATAGATCCCAAAATGCAATTATTGGGCTTAACCGAATTAGGATTTTATGTGATTTTTTGTACAGTTTATATGCTATGTCTCCCTCTACTTTTCCATGTCAATCAAGTCATGATGATTGGGTCTCGGGTAACTCATTATATTTGACACTTCATTATTTGTCTTTTTTCTTTATTCTTTTATTTTTGAATTAAAACATTATTTATACAGTGTTTCATGTGATTTATTGATGTTATTTTTCATAAGCTAATGATATATACATGCATTTAGCTAGAGATTTGAGGCCAAAATGTAAGAATAAAGGTGATGAAAGGAAGATTCATCATCATGCCCCCAAAGAAGTATTGGACCAAGCTGGTTTGAGGAATTTCTTGGTTGGGTCAATTCTCTTGGAGATCTTTAATCATCTCCCAAGCTTCATGAATGTACACATGCAGTTACTTGGAAGAAGATGCAAATCCGGGCTCAAATCTGATTGAGACGACCTAGTGGATAGAACTTGTCGAGGAATGCAGACTTCAATTCCTCCCTGGTCATCACGACCTTCCCTAAATGATTTATCTAATATAATGCCTTATCTTGAAGACTGAATGGGAAGTATGTAATTTTAACTAAGACTAACGAGATGTTAGGGTAGTGTGTGGTTCTACAGATGTGGGAAAATTTATGGAGATGGATGTTAGGTTTCTCATTCATGTTCCCATGGAATGAGGGAAGAAGATAAGAACTATGACTTAAGCTTTAAATGTCTATGGACCTGAGGAATCTGGATCCACTCTTTCATCTGGCCAATGCTTGGATTATAAATTTCCTTCAATGTGGTCTTGGGAGTCTCTCTTCTTGGTTCATCTGTCCATCCATGGGATCTATCTCTCAGTTCTTCATCATCACCTCCTCGGTTCAGCTTGTCTCTCCTCAGCACATTAAGCATGTTAGTGAAGGCGAACTGGGCGAGATCATGTTCCGTGAGCTATTACTGAATGTACTGATGGATGCAAGTAACTGAACATTGACTACATTCTGATATGGATGTGAGCCATGATTCGGTTGTTGCGGTCCCTTCCCTTTTCCTTGAGGATCCATCTCTTAATCAAACTCAAAGAAGGGATATGAATGGGGTTCTGGTTCAGCTCTTGATCTGCAATTAGGAAGATGTCCCAATCAGTCTAAAACTATGTATCAGATGTAATGAAGAGTTCAGAATCAGGGTCAATGAATCAGGGTCAATTCTAAATTTTATTAATGATGGAGAAGTGTAAGGTGTGAAATCAATCTCTATACAAAAGGGACATAATTCAGAAAGAGAGTTTTATCTATCTGTTTGATAGAAAAGAAGCACAGAGTCTTGAGAGTGACCTGCAAAATCTAGGTCGATCTCTCGGGAATCACCCCGAATTATTGGAGATGTCGGATTCATGGCAATGATGTGGGTGTTGACAGAGTCCCGAATAAACAATTCATGAGTTGACATCTTGAGATAGAAGAGGGATGGAGACGAAGAGTGAGTAATATGGTGATAAACAAGGAATAAAATGAAGATAGAAATACAAGAAGGCTAAAAATTAGCAAAGTGAAAAGTAGTGTAAAAGAAGTAAAGAAAACTGGGGTAACTGCAAGATAGTGATCTTGGACATTAAAATAGATTCAAACAAACCTCAAAACAAAGGATTCACCAACTCAATTCTTGTGAAGTTATAAGAGTTCGATGATTTTTATCTTTTCAATTTTAATTGGTATTCAAGTAATCTTGTTGCATATCTTTATAGTTTAGACAAATAGGAGAGTGAGTACTACCAGAAAGTATCACATACTTCTCACTTACTCGGTAATATGTAATCTGCACTTTTTGGAGGTCCTTAATATCAATCCAGTGCCGGCTACTCAGGCAAAGAAATAAGGGTAAGGAAATTGATAGTGGCGAACCAAATAATTCAGAACCGAGTCTGCAAGTAGATAAGGCCCTTCACGGATGCGGAACGATGAGACAGACACCCTGTAAAGGGGTGGGCTATGCTTAATACTTCAGACTAAGTCTGCAAGCAGAGAAAGCCCTACTCTCCCACGTATGATAGAAGCGTTGGTACTTTATCGAGCCCATGTTATAATCAAGGAAACCACAGACTGGATTTTTAACTCTAATCCTTATGGGTCATGCCTCGTTCTGTCTGGAGTGTGCCTAAAAACAATGCAGGCTTTATGAACCCAATACAATGAAGCCCGTTATGAATTTTATTTAGGGTCAAAGTGTTATTAGCCGTCCCATTGTTTTAATTTTTGAATTTTCATTTTTTGAGTATTTTTCAGGAATATTCCCTAATGATTTTTTTGGATTTTATTTAAGTCGTGAGGAAATAAAAATTTGGGAAGATGTCAAGAAGGCAATGCAAGTATCACAATGCCAGAAAACTTATCATCGTGATGAATGATGGGTGCTCATTTAGAAGACTTACATCTCTTCCCTACTCTCTCCATGTGGGATGCAAGACAAGAATTTAAATTTTACTACATGCGATATGCAAGTTGGTGAAATCACCCTAAGAAGGAATTACTATTATCGTGAAAAACTTGATTAAATTTTACTAAGGACCAAACATATTAGAGACTATAGGTACATGAGATGATTTGGGATTTGGATCTAAATTAACTGATCAAGTAATCCAAGAGACTAAGGGTGCATTCACACAAAATAAATAAAAAGAAGCTAGAAAACTCAAATCACGGAAAAATAAGTGAACCAATGAGAAAATAGGGAGAATAAAGGTGCGAAGGTAGTGAAAACTTAGAAAACTGGGTAGGCCCCCAGGTAAACAAACACCTGGTAAAGTAGGTCTGCTACAAGTCTAAACGTCCAAGTGTCCACCTCTATTATTACAATAATAAAGAGTCTCTCTCTCATAAAATAAAAATAAAAACTATGCTACTGCTATTCTCCTCTGCTCAGGTCCTTAGTCGGTTTGCTGCTCTTTCCAACCGGCTCAACAAGAAAGCCGGTCTTTGCTTTTCTTGTAGCCTTAGTCTCCTAGAAGTCTATCCTTGCGTAGCAGGCCCTTACAACAAATTTAACAGAGAAAGATGATTAGAAAAGATAAAGAATTATTCTATAAAGAAATAAAGCAGATTTAAATAGACAATGCATACTCTATCCTACGTGTTGCTCCCCGACAATGGTGCCAATTGATGATGGGGATCTGGATAAGATGTCTAACATCCAAACTTGGAGGGCCTACGGTCTCCGATAAGTAGGATCTGGAAATAGTTGTATCGACACCTAGTGAATCTTGATGTCATCACCTTTATTCTTTCAGTTTGGCCTTAAATCCCAAGTTAAATGCATATAAATATCATTATTTATACAAATTAACATTAAATATTTAACCTATAAATACCATATAAATATATGTAAATATTTACAAAATAATAGAATAAAAGAAAGAAAAAAAGAGATGAAGTATCAAAGATATTGAATGACCCTAGACTCGGAGATGAAATCAATATTAACTTGGCTGCCTAGAATAAAGTAGGGGGAGATAGGGCAATTAAATGTACATAAAAATACACTCAAAACCCTGATTTCATTAATAATAAATAACATTTTTACCAGTTTATTATTTTGTTTACACACCTCAAATAAAGATTTGTCCAACATGCAACTTGTACATAAAAAATACATAGAAAAATACAAAAATATTTGCCAAGAAAAATAATGCATAATGTGACTAGGACACACAGATGAAAAAGCCACAAACCGAACTTCATATACCAATATCTCCTCCACCTGGGCTCAAAATTCATCAAACTCACCTTTATTGTTCTTAAAATTAATTTATCTATCTAATGAAGGTCGTTTAATTAAAAATGGAGTTAAGACGCAAAAGTCAACTTTCCGGGGTCCCATTGTACTGCATACTTGTATATTTTATTCGTTTCATTCATTCTTTATATTTTTACCCTTCTTACATTATTAAATGCATGTAAATATTATTTGAAATATATTAAAAACATAGACAAAAGACGAACACATTAAAAATGTATTAAAATAAATAATGTAATATAAAATATAGGTATACCATACCTATAATATATATACACCCATTTATTTAAGTATATAAAATAAACTCAGAAAAATAAAATAAGAATAAGCTAATATGTATCTAAATATATAAAATAAGTACATAAGATAATAAATTAAAAATACACAATAAAAATAAAATACTTAGAATATATGTGAAAATACCTATGTAATACTTGTAAAAATTTAGACCTAATAAATAAGCTTGTAAAAATAAATAAAATATCCATAAAATGGTACGCAAAATAAAAATCATTTTTCATGTTTTAACTTTTAGTTAAGAAAATCATCTATTATTTTTATCGATTTAATAGGAGATTTATTTCTCAGATTTTCCAGATTGGTCCACGTGGACTAATCAGGTGCCTTGGACAGATGACCTTCGGTCAACTATCCAATTCTCAAGCTATCCTTTGTCGGAGCCCGTGAACCCTCTGACTTATCCATTTTTTGGCGATAATCCATGGCTCGATGGATCTCGATTTCTTCACAAAACATGCTCTCTATACCTCCATCCATCTCGCTAGCCCTCTAGCTCCCATCAACTACATCTCCTCTTCACGCAATCGATTGCCCCCTTCAAGAAAAACCCCATGTCTATAAATAAAACCCTTCTCCCCCTTTTTTGAAGTATGATACCCTTTTCCCTCCATAACCTCAAGAATATCCAAGGGTCGAGTCACCCTTAGTTACAGGAAGGTGGGACTCCTCGATTTGCGGCATGGATAAGGTCGGAGAAGGTGCCATCCCCCTCTTCGGAGCTCCTCCGATGTAGCTTCTTCTGCTCCCAGTTCTTCACAGGTTCGAGCTGATTTATTTATGTTTTTCTATATCATTTTCATTCTGCATATTAGATTAGGTTTTCTTTTATGCAATTAGGTCATAACTTAGTTTAATTTTTAATCTTTTGTTTGCTGGAGCTTCAAGCACCAACCCTAATTCATTTCAAATCCAACCTTGTTTTGAGATGTGACCATCACCATCTCAATTCCCATCACACGCTCCATCAAAACCCCATCTTTCCCCATGATTATCCAAGGATCGGGTGAACCCGAAGCTCCATCTTCTTCTATCACATGAGCTTCTTCGTCTCCTTTATTTTCAAGATGCCCAGCTTAAACAATATGTTGAGGAGACTCCCCTCGAATCCTAGAAACTTTTGTGTAGGTCCAGGAACCTTGAGGATCTACTTGGATCCCAATGGACACCCATCTACTGCTCCAGGTTGCTGAGTATGGATGAAGGACTCCATGTCCCCAACGATGTGACTTGGAGCCCATTAAGGCCACATGCAGGTATGGAAGCTTCCCAGGAAGTTGTGGAGCTCATCAGAGAAGAGGACGATGGCCGGACGAGCGAGACATTGAAGATTGAAGCAACCCCTATCGATTGTTGTTAAGCATTCTTCGTGACACCTCTAGAGCCACGCGATCAGGAGCATGACCCAGATATGATCTGGGTCATCCATTCATAGCAAAACAAAGCCCCTTCTCTGTAGCTCGATAGTGCATAAGTGAACTACATGGTGCTCTATGGATCGTTCGGTGATCGCCTAGTCAGGGTATATTTCACTTTGGCCTCTTTACCTTTTTATATTTCATATCTAGTGGTAAAAATATAAATAGTAGTGTAATAATTTATGTAATATTGCATAAGGGCCCCCAAACTTCATCCTATTTGCAAGTAGGTCCCATGCTAGGTCACCTAACGTGCTCGTGCTTGGGTATTAAACTTCCATGCCCCTACAACTTTGGATATTTCTTTTTAGACCCATATTTTGTAAATTACGTATTAAATTTTGGGGCATTTTGGATGGGAGGACTTTCTAGTTTGTTTAATTGTATTTATACCCCTGGCAAACACATATTAAATATGAATTTAATTGGATAAATTGCTATTATGCCCCTAGACTTTATTTTTAGTTTATTAAATGCATTTAAAGTTATTTAAAATTGCGTTTAGTCCCTATAATTTCTGAATTCTTATTTCTTGTATATTTATTATTAAAAATAGCATATTAACTTCAAAAGTTATAGGGAAATTGCTTGAAATCCCTTGGGCCTATATTTATCACATATATTTTTCGTATAAAATTTTAAGTTTTTTTCTTATTTCTTAAAAAGACAAAAACACACATTTTCTTCTAATATAATTATTAAAATTCCAAAATATTCAAATACTTCTTAAATTCCAAAAAGTATACACCTATATTATTATATATTCTACCTTCAAACAAAGAATCACTAAAAAATATAAAAAGAAAACCTTAAAAATCACAAAAACCTAAAAAAATAGAAAAACCAGCAAAAATTTATTTCAAATCAAAAATATTATTTCCTATCTTATATTTTTTTATTATATACAATATATATAATAGTTTTGAGAATTTGGTGTATTATTTTCTATTTTTAAAATCCAAAACAATCCGATTATGTTATCTTATTCATTGTTTTGTACATTTTAATACTTTAAAAAGTAATAAAAATTAGCTAAAAATCCCTACAGTTAACCAAAATTAGAGAAAAATATAAAAACATTTTTTTCTGTATCTTGAGTATAATTAAGCATACTAATAATATAAAATCCTATATATACTATATATATATCTTATATCACTTACGTAGTACATATTATTATTATTACATATAAACATATATTATATCTTAAAAACCAAAAGGAAATAAAAAATGTAAAATTGGAAAGGAAATTGAAATTTTAAAATATAAATAAATATAAAATAAATAACAATCCATAAAAATTCACATATAATTGAAAACCCACAAGAATTAGAAAAAGATAAAAAACACAAAAATAATTATGATTAGTTTTTATTAAATAATAATAATTATACTTATCCTCCATTCCCAGTGGTTCTACCCCTATTACTTGTGTATTATACACATTTTGTAGGATAATAAATTTCATCTCACTTGTTTACGTTGCATATATTGTTGTGGGTAGATTGCTTATTTGATTTGGATCGTTTGAGTACCGAGTGTCGAGAGAGGGTCGATACAACAATTGCCAGATCCAATTTGTTTGACATTGTAGGCTCCTTCAAGACCACACGTTAGGTACCTCATCGATCTCATTCAACAAAATGGCACCATTGCCAAGAAGCAACACATAGGATAGATAATACATTATCTATTTATATCTGCTTTATTTCTTTTTAAATAATTGTTTATCTATTCTGACCACTCTCTTGGTTGACTTTGTTGTGATGGACCACGGAGCTATGGAGCCTTTCTTAGGAGAGCCGGTGCACTCGAGTCACGTGGAGACCGTCTCCTACTTCACGAGCCGATAGGAGAGAGCATCAAAGCCAGCTTGAGATTGAGTAGAGCAGATTTGCATTAGCTTAAATTTTATTTTATTTTATGAGAGATTCCATACAATTTGTAATAATACGTGTTGAAGATATGGACACTCAAACGTAGCAGGCCTTATTTATCAGGTGTTTATTCACCTGGGGCCCTACCCGGTTTTATCATGGTTTTTATCGTCTTCTACTTTTAGTCTACCTATTTTTCTCATTGTTTCAATTTGTCTCTCACGATTTGAGTTTTCTAACTTCTTTTTATTTATTTTGTGTCAATGAGACCACAGTTTTTGGGATTGCTTAATCGGTTTATGTCCAAATCCCTAATCATCTCATGCACCTATAGCCACTAATACGTTTGGGCCCAGATCAAACCAAATATATGCTTTACACTAATAGTAATCCATGCTTAGGGTGATTTCATCGGCTTACATATCTCATGTAGCATAATTTAAATTCTTGTCTTGCATCCTACGTGGAGAGAGATGGGAAGCGATGTAAGTCTTCTATTTGAGCATCCATCATTCTTACACAATGGTGAGTTTTCCGTCATAGTGTCAACTTGCATTGCTTTTCCATCTTCTCCCCCAGTTTTAATTATCTTTGGACTTAAAGGAAATCCAAAATAATCGTTAGGTGATTATTTCTTAAAAATATTTAAAAAAAGTAAAAATTCAAAAATTAAAATAAGGGGAATTCTAATAAAACTTTGACCTTAAATAAAATTCATAATATATAGGTCTAGCCTCTAAGGACTAGTTACAAGATTACCTGAGTAATAATTAAAAATGAA
The DNA here is from genome assembly GCA_037367405.1 of Ottelia alismoides. Lineage (NCBI taxonomy): Eukaryota > Viridiplantae > Streptophyta > Magnoliopsida > Alismatales > Hydrocharitaceae > Ottelia > Ottelia alismoides. The sequence goes on from JAZKJV010005181.1 coordinate 49,258, forward strand.
AATATAAAAAATATCCAAACTCTTACGGCTTCATAGGCGTTGAGTTGGTAATCCTTTTTTTTGAGTTTTGTTTGAATATAGTTTAAGGTCAAAGATCATGTTTTTGCTTATATTTTTAATTCTTTTCACTTTGCTCACTTTGAGCATTCTTTTATCCTCTCTTCATTTCATCTCTATGTTAGTCACCATATTACTCATTCTCCATTTATTCCTCTTCTATCTGATGTCGACTCATGGATGGTTTAGTCGGTGATTAACAAAGGAGGAGGAGGTGATGGAGAAGAACCGAGAGAAGTCCCCATAGAGGGACAGATGAACGAAGAAGTTAGGCTCATAAGCACACATTGAATGAAACCTATAATCTCGATGCTGGCTTGATAAAGGAGTGGATCCAGATTCCTCAGGTCCATAGACATTTTAAGCTCAAGTTGCAGTTCTTGGCTCTTCTCCCCTCGTTCCATGAAATCAAAAATGAGGAACCGTATATCCATCTCTAGCAATTTCCCGCATCTGTAGAACCATGCACTACCTGAACATCCTGTTAAGTGTACTTAAGATGATGACCTTCTTATCCAGCCTTTAGGATAAGGCATTATATTGGATCTATCATATGTAGCAGGTAGTGATGTTTTGGGAGGAACAGAAGTCTGTATTTCTCCACAAATTCTATCCATTGAGTCATCCCGGTCAGATGCAAGATAGAATTAGTAACTTCTCCCAAGGACCACACAAGTCCATTCTTGAAGCCTGGGAGAGGTTTAAGGATCTCCAAGAGAAGTGCCCCCACCATGAAATTCCTTGGACCAGCTTGGTCCAACACTTCTTCGGGGGACTAGCTACTAAGAGTCAGAGGATTGTCGATGCTGCATGTTGCATATCTCATTTCAATAAGTATGAAGACGTCGTATGGCAGATTTTTGAGGAAATGGCAGAAGGAGAGGTTGTCTTATCTTAATCATGTATATATCAATGCTATCCATATATCCACTACAAGCCCGTAAATATGGAAGCATCTTATGAAGTTGACTGAGACGAGAGCTCTAACCTTAGCATTATCGGGAGCCACCTATTCAAAATTAGGTACAATTGAGAAAAGATCTCAAGATCTCGAGAAACTATTTGTGATCGAATAGAGGGCTCAACATCTAGACAAACTAGATCAGATTTCCAAGCATCTGGAGCTGCTAGTTAGTACAATCAACTCCTGTTAGTCTGCGAGCCCATCAACCGCGACTCCCGCTGAGATGAAGGATCCATCGTCGCCACAACCACCTCAACCAAGTTCAAGGCAACCTCAGTTGATCCAGCACGTATACTACGTGCAGGCTCATGATCAGGCATGGATTACTATTAGTGTAAAGAAGCAAAAATTTTGATAAGGATGAACATGCGAGCCCATCAACCGCGACTCCCGCTGAGATGAAGGATCCAAGCTTCTTTTATTTTATTTTGTCTTGCATTCATACCCCTATCTTTGAATATTTATTTGAACAACATTCTGCAATCATTTTTAATTTCTAAAATGGCATGTTGTCCAACATCTTATTATCTATCGTATGGATGTACTGGGTTGAAATAAAGCTTAGGATGAGGGATGAATTGCTAACATATTTCTTTCTAACACCCCAACACATGGGTATACTAAAAGACTCTATATCCATCTGGGCATAAAAGATCCATGCAGAGCAACCACTATTTCTACCAAAAAGAAGATATTATCAAATACCAAAAAATCCAAGCTTTAGATAGCCTGCAGATCAAGTGGAGACTTGGCTACACCGGCCAAGCTTCACAGGAAAGGTGATTACACTGCTCACTCTACTTCTTTTCCTCTTCTTCTATACTTCTCCCCTTACCTGTTGTGAACTAGCACATTCCTGAACTTAGAAGGAAATACTTGACTCCCCGAGGATGAGTTACTAGAGGAGGAGATTGCATGGTAGTCTGGCATTTTGTATGGGAAGAGCCATCACCCTTCACACACAAAAGACATATTTTCAGTGTTCTTGTGGGATGCTTAAGGAGGGGGTTGATCTAAGATGACTTCTGAGTCAGGACATGATATTGACTTGTGCAAACTTGGAGGTTGTTGTTATTAAAACCCTACATCTCATAAGGAGTTCTACCACATTTTTAATCCAAAGTTTGAGTGGAGCTCCATTTTCACCTTTTGTTCATGACCTTGGTACGGAACCCAAAATTATTTCACTTTTGCATTTCATTTTAGTTACTCAAGATGAGCATGTTTTAAGGATAGCGGTTGATGAATATGTAATTCATTACTCTAAAAGCTGAAAATAGAGCTGCATTCTTGAGTTATTGGCTGCATTTCTTCATTTATTATGCATTATTATCATTCATGCAGTTGCACAAAATTTCTGCATTTTAGCTTGCATAATTGCATTAAATAAAAACCTAAGTTTTTGTGTACATTATCACATGTATATTATCATATTTTTCCTATTTTTATTTATTTTTCACTAAATTAGAAATAAATAAAATCGTCTCTATAGTGTACATATTACTAACAATAATAAAAGAAAAATATCAAAAAATACTAACTTATAAATTTTCCCAATAAAACCCAAACCTTAGTTCGAGACTAAAAGACTTAAAACATGAATATCTCCCTCATACAATATCCTATGGACCCTACTCACTTTTGAATTAATGTACATTCAATTATCTATAAAATAAGATCAAATTCAAAAGAATCATAGTTCATATGTGAAATCTTGGTTTTGGGCCCCTATTGTATATTATACATATTGACCTATTTTCACCTTGTTATTTTATGTATAAAATAACTTTTTTTTGATTTATTTCTTTGGAATTTACTTTTTTATTTATGTTTCAGTAAAATGTGTAAAAATCCAACTAATCAAAGAAAACAAAGCAATCTGTATCAGTATATTTAGTCTGTATATAAGCCCTCCTTATTTTATTTCTTTATTTTCTTATTTACTAAAAAAACAAAAAATAGATTAAGGTGTAAATATTTATTTATATTTTATTTGACTTTATTTTGATTTCAATCTTATTTAAAACTGATAAAAATTTGAGAAGACAAAAAATACCGTATTTTATATCTATAGAGAACACCAAAAATATTTTTGTACGGATGATTTCTTTTGGTTTTGTCCTTCACAAAGGTTGTAGGTGTCGTTGAGACGAACAACTTTCAGGTCGATTACTTTCTGATTTGACCTCATTTGTTATTTCTTTTTTATTTTCTTTTGAATTTTAATTTTTGATTTTTCTGGGAGCAACACGTGGCAGCACCTAGAGCCGCCATGTGTCACCCAATTTTTATTTTCCTTTTTATTTTCTTTTATTATTATCACAATGTGGCCTCTGGTGGTCCACACAATACAAGGATGCTGCAACATATGTCAAAGGATGTATAGACTGTTAGAAAATGGGAGGAATCCTCATTGTGAAAGACTCCATGCCCCGCAAATTCATTTAGATTTCTGATGTGTTCGATGCTTGGGCATTGATTTTATGGGCCCATTTCCTAACAGTCGAGGATATGAATACATACATCTTTTTGTTGATTACGTGAGTCACTAGGTAGAAGCTATTTCTGTTCGATTCATTGATAGTCGAACAGTCTGTCGGTTTCTGAAAGATAATATCATTTTGTAGTTTGGGATAATGAAGATTCTCATTTCAATTGGGGGTAGCCATTTCATCAATAAAGAGGTGAAGAAATTAGTGAAGGAGTACGACATCGATCATTGTGTTGCATGTCCTTATCATCCTCAATCTAATGGTTTGGCTGAATTATCAAACATAAAATCAAGACTATATTGCAGAAACTTGTTAGGACAGATAGGAAGAACTGGTCATAAGTTCGAGATTCAGTTCTATGGGCTTATCAGACTGCCTACAAGTCCCCATTGGGCATGTCGCCCTATCATCTTGTATATGGAAAGTCATGCCATCTATCAGCGGAATTGATTCATAAACAACATTGGATAATGAATATTTACAATCTCGACTCACAAAAAAGTTGATCAGAACATGAAAATGGATCTAAACAAGCTCTTTGAATTCCGAGAATACGCATACGACAATGGAAGAATTTTAGTATACAAGTTGTTATCTGACACACAGTCATTTGTGGTAAACGGTCAGTTGCTGAAACTATGTCTAGAGCATGATACATTCACGGTCGTTGTCGATTCTATTCAGGTAGTATTTGATGAGGATCTCTCAGTAGCATCAAGAGATCCAGATAGTGCAAACATAAACATTTTTGAGTAATTCTTTTCTTCTTTTCATTTCAAGTTTCAATTCTTTCATTCTTCCATTATTTCATTCATCCCATTCATCTTTTCTATACTTAGGATGTAGTTCATTGTAAGTATAGGGGGTGAGTGTATGCAGATTATTCTTCATTTATCTCCTCACTTGTCTCTCTACTTGTTATTATTCTGTCTATACTTACGGATATTTCTCCCTAGGTATAAGTGGGAGAAGCCGAGTCATTAATTTCGTACATTCTAATCCACGATCATCCCTACCTATTGTCCATACTACTCTACTTAGGATTAGTTGATCCTAAGTATAGGGGAGACGATCGACATCTCATTCTTTCGTTTCAGCTGTTGTAGTATAGACTTGTCCTATACTTGGCACGTGTTATGTCTTCCTTTTTTCTCTTTGATCACCTTGATGACATAATTCGCACTAAGTATAGTGGGTCGTATATAAGTTGTATATACTTAAGACATAACTCGTACTTTCGTATTTTCAAAAATATTTAATATACTATATTGGGTAGGGGTACACAATAAGTAAATGGTAAAGAACACACTATAAATATGTATAATTTTTTCAAAATTCTTTATAAGTATGAATAATAAATTGTTTTAAAAATGTTGCAAAATGTTTTGAAAAATGGTTGTAAAATGTCTTGGAAAATATTTAGAAATTGTTTGAAAAATGTTTTATAAGATGTTTTAACCTTGGAAAAATATTTAAATATTTGCAAATTTTCATTTGTTTGAATAAAATGCTTTGAAAATTACCTTGTAAATGATGTGGAAAATGGTTGCAAAAATACTTTGAAAAATCTATCTATACCTTTGAAAAATCTTTGCAAAATGATTTTCAAACTTTAAAATATTTGTAAATTGTTTATAAAAATTAGTTGTAAAATAAAGTTTTCAAAATGTTTGTAAAAATGTTTTCAAATAATTTTGAGAACCTTGTATATAATTGTGATAAATAACCACTCTAATAAATTTTCTTTTTATAATATATATACCTTGTATATAAACCTATGAATAACAACTGACACTTAACTTATGTACAAATTCCTAGTGTAAAATCTACACCAAATTCTTGTAAATACACACTCACTCCTATGTAAATATTTTTACATATACCGTGCACTAACTTTTATCAAAAACCCCTAAAATTTTCAAATGTTGCAAAACCTTTAAAATTTGCAAAACTTTTTGAAAATTGCCATAAAAAGTTTAAAATCAGAAAATAGCTTCACAAAATATTGCACTTGCATTTTTTGAATGATAATGACAATATCAGAGCTTGGTTAAACCTTAATCCGCTTAATAACAGGAACCTTATAGGAACTAGAATTGAGGCTCTTTAGGTATGCTATCCTTAATTCTTTGAGACAACAAGATTGGGTTCATATGTTATCTTATCTATGTAAGAATATTTCGACAACCATCATTACTCTTGTCGGTAATGACCTAACTTGGACACCTGCACATTACACTTATCTCAACTCAATTGGAGTGGATTTACGGACATGATACGTACACAAATAGAAACATACGAACTCACACTCAATGGCCAGAGCCCCCCAACTTAGTCCAGTAGCGACGAGGTCCAAAGACATGATTCTATGGGTTGCAAGAAAGCTTTAAAAGAGGGACAATCTAGTAGCTCAAGAGGAAAAGTTCCTTATGTAAATGTTGTTGTACATATACCTTCAAAAAATGCAATGAAGACTCCAAAAAATAGATGGGTGAAGATCAAAGAAAAAAATCAATTCTTGTCGGAGTTATGTATTCAATAAGCAAGGCTTATGCTTCAAAGTCAAAGATATCGTGGATGACTGCAGCTGGATGACTTGGCTACACTGGTCAAGCATCCTTGGATATGTAGCTACACTAGCTACCGTCTATTCTCTCCTCCACCTTCTCTTCTTGAGCTTGTTGCACTTGAACTTAGAAGGGAATACCCCATTCCTCAATGAAAGAGTTGGTAGATTAGGAAACTAGGGCCACGATGTTGGAGAATATTATCTCTTTACCACTTCAGTCGAGAGGAGCTACATATCACTTACACTATACAAGTAAGACTCATAGTTACACGATTTTACACATGATGTAGACATGTTCTGACCTAGCTTTTGAGGAGACTCAAACAAAGTTTTGTGGTTCTTGAGGGTAGTTGAGTTTCAAGTCCGATTCCCAATAAGGTTTCGACCAAACTTAAAATTCAAATGTCTGACTAAGCTCCAGACTTTCATTTTATGAAGATAAGTTTAAGTATCAAATCATTCTAACTTATTTATTTTTCTTTTCTTTATTTTCTTTTTATGCACTTATTATCATATGTTTTTGCTAGGGACTAGCAAAGGCAAGTATAGGGGAGGAGTATGATGAATATCGATTTCATCACATTTATTCTTTCATTTTGGCCATAATCCCTAGTTGAATGCATGTAAGTAGCATTATTTTATACAAAATAACATACATTATTTAACCTAAAAATATTATACAAATACATTTATTTAATTCCAAGATAAAAGAATAAAGGAAAGAAAAGAAAAATAAATGAAGTATCAAGGATATTAAATAACCCTCGACCTCACGACCATATCAATATTGACTTGGTCGACTATGAATAAGGTAGGGGGAGATAGGGAAATTAAATGTACATAAAAATACACTCAGAACCCAAATTTCATTAACTATAAATAGCCATTTTTACCTATTTTATTATTCATTTTACACATCTCAAATAAATATTTGTTCAACATGAAACTTGGACATAAAAATACATAAAAAATACAAAAATATTTGCCCAGAAAAATAATGCACAATGTGACTGAGACACACATATGAGAAAGCTGCAAACTGAACATCACATATCAATATCACCTCCATATAATCAAACTCAACTTTATTGTTCCTAAAATTAAATTATCTATCTAATGAATGTCTTTTTATTAAAAATAGAGTTAAGATGCAAAAGTCGGCTTTCAGGGGTCCCATTTTATTGTGTACATGTATATTTTTTTCATTCTTTATAGTTTTACCTTTCTTATATTTTTAAATATATGTAAATATTATTTGAAATATATTAAAAATATAAAATAAAGTAAATCATTAAAAATGTATTAAAATAAATAATGTAAATACACTCATTTATTTAAGTATATAAATATAATTAGAAAGAAAATAAAAATATGTAACCAAGTATATAAATATATTATAAATATATAAAATATGTACATATAATAATAAAATGAAAAATACAAAAAAAATAAAATACTTAAAATATAGGTGAATGTACTATGTATATACTTGTAAAGATCAACACATAATAATAGGCATGTAAAAATAAACAAACATATCCATAAAATAGTACGTAAAAAAGAGTCATATTTCATGTTTTGACTTTAAATTAATAAATTCATTTATTATATTTTATCGATTTAATAAGAGATTTATTTCTCAGATTTTCATGATTTGTTCACGTGGACCAATCAGGAGCCTTGGACAGTTGACCTCCAGTCAACTATCTGGTCCTCAAGCCAACCATTGCTAGAGTTCATGAACCCTTTGACTTCTCCATTTATTTTGCAATGATCCATGGATCGATGGACCTTGCTCTCCATACCTCCATCCATCTCGCTAGCCCTCTAGCTCCCACCAACTCCATTTCCTCTTTACACAATCGATCACACCCTTACGTCAAAACATCACATCTATAAATAAAACCCTTCTCCCCTTTTGAAGTTTCATCCCCTTTCCCCTCTGTAACCGCAAGAATCTTCAAGGGTCGAGACACCCTTAGTGACAGGAAGGTGGGACTCCTCGATTCACGGCATGGATAAGATCGGAGAAGGCGTGATCTGCCTACCGGAGCTCCTCAAGAGATGCTTATTCTGCTCCCTATTCTCCGTAGGTTTGAGCTGATTTAGTTAGATTTTTCTATCACATTTTGTTCAATATCTTAGATTAGGTTTTCTTTTATGCAATTAGGTCATAACTTAGGTTAATTTTAATTCTTTCATTTTCTGGTGCTTCAAGCTCTAACCCTAATTCATCGTGAATACGACCCTGTTTTGACCCACGACCATCACCATCTCGATCCTCATCATGTGCTTCATCAAAACCCCATCTTTCTCCAATGATTCTCTGAGGATCATGCGAACCCAAAGATCCATCTTCCGCCATCACTGGAGCATCTTCATCCCCTTCATTTTCATGTTGTCCAGCTTCAACTACAGGTGGAGGAGACACCCCTCGAACCTTAGCATCTTTTGCATCAGTCCTGGATCCTGGAGGGTCTACTTGGAACCCAATCGATGCCCACCTACTGCTTCAAGTTGTTGATTACGGATGAAGACCTCTAGATCCCCATCAATGGGACTTGGAGCCCACTAAGGCCACCTACAGGTACAATAGATTCTCAATAAGCTGTGGAGCTCATCAAAGAAGAGAATGGTGGTCGGATGAGCGGGAAACGAATATTGAAGCACCCCCTATCATATGTTCTTGAGCATTCTTCGTAACACCTCCAAAGCTATACGATCAGGAACACATCCCAGATTTGATCTGGGTTGTTCATTCGTAGTGAAATAAAGCCCCTTTTCTGCTACCCGATCACACATAAGTGAACCATATGGTGCTCTACACGTCGTTTGATAAGCGCTTAGTTGGGAAATATTTCACTTTTTCCCCTCTACCTTTTTATATTTAATATATAGTCCTATATATATAAATAGTAGTGTATTTTATGTAATATTTGTACAAGGATCCCCCGAACTTCATCTTATTTACAAGTAGGTCTCAAGCTGGGTCACCTCACGTGCTCGTGTGCATGAGGGTTTGGGCATTTTGCATCCAAACCCCTACAACACTTTGCATGCAAGGACCTGCTAGTTGGTTTAATTACATTTATACCCCTACAAGGTGCATGTTAAATAAAGAATTAATTGGAGAAATTGCTATTGTGCACCTGGACTTTAGTTTTAAGATTATTAAATGCATCTATTTTTTTAAATTACGTTTAGGCCCATGTCAATTCTTAATTTTATTTTTTGCGTAATTACTATTAGAAAAGTATATTAAGTTCACAAATTATAGGAAAATTACAGAAATGTGTTAGGCATATATTTATCACACATATTTTTGCATGACATTTAAGTTTTTTCCTATTTATTAAAAATACAAAAACATGAATTTTCTTCTTGTTTATTTATTAAAAATCCAAAAAATTTTAACACACTTCTAAAAAACAAAAAAATATAACACCTATATTATTATATATTCTACCTTTTAGACCAAGAATCACTAAAAATACAAATAGAAAACCTTAAAATCACAAAACCCTAAAAAATTATAAAAATCAGTAAAATTTCATTTAAAATCCATTTTTTTCACGTCCTGTATTTTTCTTTATTACATATAATATATATTAAAAATATTGGGAAAATGGGACAGTATTAACTTAATCAATCTTTTGTACATTCTAATGCTTTAAAAAGTCATAAAAATTACTAAAAATTCCCAAAATTTATTAAAAAATGATAAAAATATTAAAAAAACATAAAAACATTCTCTTTTATGTACTTTACGTATACATTAGTATATTTAAAAATATTAAATCTATATAAATTATATATATATATATATCTTATATTACTTTTATCGTACATATTATTATTATTATAAACATATATTATATCTTAAACTAAAAAGAAATAGATATTCAAAATAAAAAAGAAAATAAAATTTTATAAATATAAAGAAATATGAAAATTGAAACCCACAAAAAATTCACATATAATTAAAAATCCTTAAAATTACAAAAAGACTAAAAATAAAAAATATTATAAGTTTTTTTAATTAATTATAATTGTACATGTTCTCTATTGTTCTTAGTAGTTTAACCCCTACTACTTGTTTGATATACACATTTTGTAGGGTGTAATAAATTTCATCTCACTTGTTTAAATGGCATATATTGTCAAGGGTTGATTGTTTGTTGATTTGGATTATTTCAGTACCGAGTAAAAAAATCTGGGTGAGGACTGATACAATGATTGCCACACCGATTTGTTCGACATCGTAGGCTCCTCCAAGACCAGGCGATAGGTACCTCATCGATTCCAGATCAACAACGCCTCTCTCGGTGCTCGATACCTAAATCCAATCTCCTCGATCAACAATCAACCCATGACAATATATAACAATGAAAACAAGCAAGGTGACATTTATTATACACTACAAAATGCGTGTATAACAGACATGTAGTAGAGGATGAACACTTGATAAAAATGGAGGATATGTACAATTATTATTAATTATTAATAACTAATAATAACATTTTTTTATTTTTTAGTCTTTTTCGGATTTTTAGTGGGTAATTATATGTGAATTTCTACAGATTTATAAGTGGTTAAATTTTTAATTTTTTTTGTTTTTATTTTGTTGTTAACTTTGAAAATTTTTATTTTAATTTTTAAAATATTATATATATATAATAATATATTATATAAGTAATAGGGAAAATGGAAGCTACACCAGGGGGTGCACCCGGCCATTTTTCTTATTGGTTTTCGATTTTTTGAATGAAACTTATGGGGATTTACTTAGTTTATTGAGTGGAATATGTGATTCAAATTTCATTCCAAACAAACTTTCCTAACATGCCCATATAGATAGGGCCAATTTCAATAATTCTAAGACCGTTAAAATGTATTAGTCTTGATGGAGATAATATAAGTGTTGAATTTAGTTGAAATTGACAAGATATCATAGTGATATATGGTGATTTAAATCCCCCTAGAATTCATTTAAAAAACATAAAAATCAATGAAAAAAATGGTCGGGTGCAGTTAGTTAGATACACCCCGGGTGCGGCTTCCCGAATCTCTAAGTAACATATAGAATATATAAGATATATATAAGGTTTTATAGTTTTAAACATGCATAAATAATTTTCAAAGTTTAGAAAAGAGAATGTTTTTTGTGTTTTTCATATTTTTCCTATTTTTGTTTAATTTTTAGTTAATTATTGCTAATTTTTATTTTTTTTAAAGCGTTGAATATACAAAAAAGTGAGTAAAATAATATAACCGAATTGTTTTAGGTTTTAAAAATAGATAGTTGTGTCAAAAAATCCCAAACTATTTTCAGTATATGAATAGAGAAAAATATAAGATAAAAAAATATTGTTGGATTTTTAGTTATTTTTACTTATTTTTTCAGTGTTTTTAGAGTTTTGTATTTTTATGGTTTCCTTTTGTATTTTCAGTGATTGTTGATATATGATAGAATATATATTATATAGGTACTATAAATTTTTTGTATTTTTATAGATGGTTTTATATTTTTTGGATTTTGATATTCAAATAATGAATAAAAACATCTTTTATATTTTTTATAAATAGAAAAATGAATTAAAATGACATGTAAAAATATAATGATGAATATAACTAGTTGGCACTTAAGATAATTTTCCTACGTTTAAATTTAAAATACTATTTTTAATAATATATATATATATATATATATATATACAAGAAATAAAAATTACGAACTGGTACAGACCTTTTTACAATTTACAAAAACTTAAAATACATTTAATAACACTTTAAAAGAGTCTAGGGGCATTAATGAAATTTAACCAGTTAATTCACAGTTAATATGCACATGTTAGGTTATAAATGCAATTAAAGAAACTTACAGTTCCTTGCAAGCAAATTTGACCAAACTTTAACACTTAATACAAAATCTGGAACTAAAACGAAATATCAAAAGTTGTAGGGGCTTGGATGCAAAAAGATCAGAACCTCAAGCGCACAGGCACGTGAAGTGACCTAGCAAGGGACCAAATTACAAATAAGATGAAGTTCATGGGTTGTTATGCAAATATTACATAAAATATTACATGACTGGATGTTAAATACAAAGTGCGAAAGGGGCGACTGATATTTACTCATTAGTGTGTGCTATCCAACAATGAGGGTGGCACCATGTACGAGCCACTTAAGTGATCTGACGACTAGAAAGGACGACTCTTCACCTCGAAATAAGCAGCCTAGATTAGATCTGGGTCGTGTTTCCAATCCAACGACGATGAGGGAAGGTGGAAGAATTCACAAGACAACCGAAGGGGGTACCTTTACTATGATTCATCCTGCTTCCGACCTCTTTCATCAACTCTGACAGGCCCAACAACTTCCTGCTGGTATGCTACACCTGCAGGGGACCTCAATGGGCCCCAGGTCCCATCGATGGGGATCTGTGATCTCTGCTCATTCTCAACAACATGGAGCTACGCTCTTGCTTCAATTTGGATCGATATTGCTCTTTAGGGAGTTGGGTTAGCAGCAAAAATATTAAGGGGCTCGAGGGGGACCACTCGACCCACAAATGAAGCTCACACCTAGGGGAGGTGAATGGGCGGATGAGATTCGATGTAGGATGGAAGATGGAGATCGACGTGCCCTATTTGTGTAGAATCGAGATGGATATGATGGGGTTTCGATGGAGAATGGGATGGAAGGTGAAATGGAAATAAAGGCATGTCTAAAAATGGTCGATTTTATGATGAATTGAGGCTGGAGCTTGAAGCGCCAACAAACGAAAGATTTAAAATTAAACTAAGTTACGGCCTATTTGTATGAAAGAAAACCTAATATAATAAGTGAAATGAAATGCAATATAAAAACCTAACTAAATAACCTCAAATCTGACTAAAAGACAAGGAGCAAAGAAGTTGCATTGAAGGTGCTTCAGCGATGCTTGGATATCCACTTTAGCGCTTTCTTATCCATGCCACAACCTCTGTGAGCTAGCTTTTGTTACTCGATAGCTCCAGCATCTTGAGTTTAGAGGTTACGCACGGCTAAAGGGGATGAAACTTCAAAAAGGGTCCATGGGGTTTATTTATAGGAATAGGTTTTAGAGAAAGGGGGAGGTCGATTGCGTGAAGAGGAGTCTAGATTGGTGGAACCTAGGGCTCCAACGTGGGTTAGGGTGATAAGGGATGTAGATTGTGGGGTTGCTCGAGGAGGAAGGAGGTATGTGATAACTGAAATTTCAATTGATTAAGGTGGAATAAATTAAGCAAGTTTCATTGTCCCAAATCAACCAAGTTCGATTAACGAGAAAACAATCCACTAAAAGATCAATCAAACAAATCGAGCGGTTTTGCTACTTTTATTAACCTGGTATAGCGACCAGAGTCGAACACAAGGAGTACAATTATACACTAAGTAGTCAATTTCAGAAATCAAGGGATTTTTATTACTTTTTAGTATTTTTTTAATTTTTCAAAATTTTAATTTTCTATATAAGAAAAGTGTGCATAAAAGATAAAAACACACACAAACAATCTTTTTTGTATTTTTCAAATAGGTCAACAATACTCAAAAAATCAAAGTAAAAATATTTTTGGGGTTTATGCATTTTGTAGTGTTTTTGTAATGTTTATGTATTTTTCAGATGTTTTTGTGGTTTCTAAATATCAAACAATGATAAAATAGGAAAACAATGCATAACCAGGAATGTTTTGCAATTTAAAAATAAGTAAAAGGCTCAAAATTCCTAGAAGTTATTTTTATGATAAATTAGAAAGGAATAACTATAAACAGTAATCAAAATCACTATTTTTGAATTTTATATGATTTTATATGATTTTTATAAGTTTTTAGATATTTTGTAAATTTTTAAGTATTTATAAGATATTTTTTGACAAAATTTTTACAAGAGCTAAAAGTAACAAAAAACAAGTACAGTAATATTTATGGATTTTTTAAATGATTTTTTCGAGTTTTTATATTTTCCAAAACAAATAGGGTCTTTAGGGTTTTTTAATATCAGAAAATGCATGAAAATCTACAAATAAAAATCACCATAAATACTACATGTAATCAAGAACAACAAGTAATTTTTGGAGTTAATTAAATATTTATTGTAATTAATAAAATACTTGTAATTAAAAATAGTGGACAAGTACCGAACTACAATTATTTTAAGTCCTAGGGTCTAGCAAATAACAAGTAGTGAAAGTCCAAGAGCCTCTAAGCAATTTCTTCACAAAATTACCCGCACCATGTGAATCCAGATACATAAGGGTATCTATGTAATTTCTCAAAACTTTTCATTCATTCATTGACATGCTAGAAGTTTAGGGAAAATACTACAAATATCCTAAAAGGGCACGTGAAGCGACACAGGACTACAACTCAGATGGACTCAAATGCAAATGCAAAAACTGCAGGGTCCTTAATGCAAAAGTTCTTAATTGCAGTTTATATTTATTGGACTAAAATGAAATAGAAAGACATGTAGTGGAAAAAGGGAACCCCTCACGACACGTGGGATGCACTCGTGGCGGCTCTAACAAATGGTCCTGATGCTCCTTTGGAAAAGGATATGTCGGTTTAGGGGATGTCGGGAATGTGTCGCTCAGATCTGACATGCCGGGGTATGATCTTTGGTCTGTAAGGATGCTCTATCCTGCGATGCAAATGGGGTCCATCTCAGATCATAGGGCTAGGAATTGGGCACTATTGGATGACCCTGATCAAATCTAGTGCTCCATCTCCAGATCAACCGACAAGGGAAGATGCTAGAAGAATAAGGCTTAGGAGAGCTTCCCTCAAGTGTGGACGATGATACACAGGCTCGATGAACTCGCTATGGGTACCAACAGCTTCATACAAACATTCCACGTTGATTGGGATCTTCATAAGGAGCAATGAACGGTCAGATGACGGTGTCGGTGATCCTCCCCCTGAAGCTGCTTCGCCTAAGCAGTTGGAGAACATAAAGGGTCTGCTCGTACGCGCCTGAACCTACGAAGGGTAGAGGGACTCGAGGGCTTTTCTCTGGTCGGGTTATTGCATATGAAAGCATAGAGAAGTGACTGGGGAGTGGAGCTCTAGTTTCCGATGAAAGTGGAGGAGAGAAACCTAGCCTAATCGTGCTCCAATAAGCAGGATTCAGGGCTATCAGGTTGCACTGGTAGATGGAGGGTGGATGAGAGATTCGATCATAGCGTGTAGATGGATGGAACGAGGCTCTAACCAACTGGTCTGAGCTGATGATCTAAAGGAAAAGTGAATGAAATGAATCGGAATGGAATGTGAAATGCAGGTGAAATATGGGATACTTAACTACGATGGTCAATGAAGTAAGAGGGGGGATAGGGAGGTCATGGCCTCGACTCCAGTGGGGAAGACGGAGGAGGATGCACGAGGCGGAGGAGCTCTGACCATGTCTTGAGAAACGGCCAATCGACCACCAAACTACACTCCAAAGGGCTCTCTGGAAGACTGTCACTCTGCTGGAGGTGTCTAGGGAGGTAAGAGGCAACGAGGCATGAGTTGAGGAGTATGGATGGCGGAACGAACGATTTATAGAGATGCCTAAGGGTCTGGAAAGATCAATCGAGTGAGTGAAACCCTAGGTAGATCCGACCCTTCCTAGGGATCCGTGAGGATCACATATCCTAGCGGAGGAATTAGACGTTGAAATCAAGGCAATTGGTGGTCGGATTTGACCGTGGGAAAATGCGAGAAATCGGTCCAACGACATAATTGTCAGGTCGGGTCTGGTGGACGAGAAGGTTGACCCGGTTCAACGTACTCGGGCCATCCAATCAGAAAATTCAAGGTCAATAAATAAAAGAATAATTGAAATAAAATAGTAAATAGATTTAAAATAAAAAACGGTAAAAATAAAAAATGTTTATTATTTCCAAGCGATTTCTCTGTGATTTTTAACTATTTTTATGAAATTATATACATTGTATATACAATATAGTGTACTATGTATATGTATAATATACCTCTGTATTTTATCCTTTTTATTTATATTTTATTTTTATGCATAAATCTTTTATTTTATATTTTGTTTATTTACAAAATAATTTGAGGAACATAACATGATTTTATTTTATTTTTTAAAATGAAATAAAGATGTTGAATAAATAAGTATTACATACAACACATATGTGGCTTTTGTACAATGAACTTTTGAGTTTATTTTTATTTTATTTTGTATTTTCTATTTTTATTTTATTTTTATTTTATTTTTAGGGCAATGTACAAGTGTTTAAAATACAATATTCACAAATTAGAGATTAAAATAATTAAATATAAATATTTACAAATATAAGTACCACATGACTATACAATGCACCCAATAAGCCAATTTTTACCTCGTAACTCCAAAAGTAATGGAACCACCCTCATTTGAAATATAATTTAATTTATAGTCTAATAAATGTGATTTTGGAAGAATTTGAGTTCAAATGGAGCTAGAATTGATCTTTTTATTTTCTTGTTGTGTGGCTTTTTATGAGTAGTTTTATTTGTATTATGTACAATGATTTACTTCACAAGTATTTTATTATTTAGAAAACATTTTTATGCATAACTTTTAGTAAGAAAATAATTGGATTTGCGGTATTTTTATTGATAAATAAAATAGGAGAAGTAACATGTACATGGAGTGCATAGTGAAGAATATACAAGGACCCTATCTCCCCCTACTTTATTCCTTGTCAATCAAGTCAATGATTGACCTTCTCTCGGGGTTTGTGTCAGTCTGTACTTATTTCGTAATTACATTCTTCTTTCTTTTTTTTCTATCTACTCTTTTATTTTTGAAAAACATGTGTTATTTATGCAATATTAATAATGACATGCACAATGTTAATTTATTATATTTACACATATTTATAGATGTTTTTGCTAAAAGATAAAGCTAAAATAAAAGAATAAAGAATGAGAATCTGAGATTCATCATCCCCCTATACTTTTCCTTTGCTAGTCCCTTAGAAAACACTTATTTGATAAAGAAGTGAAAACAAAAAGAAAAGAAAAAGAAAAGGAAGAATCATAGTTGATTAGTAAACCTATCTTCATAAAGTTGGAGTATGGAGCTCAGTAAGACCTTTGGATTACTAATTTTGCGGAACCTTATTCGGAAACGGGTTTAAGTCTTGACAGCCTTCAAGTTCCACAATTCAATGGTTAGGTCTCCTCAACAACTAGGTCAGAACAAGTCTACATACGCAAACTCTAATGACTATGAATCTTTCCTTATACTGTGTAAGTGATATGTAGTTGCCTACCTCAAAACTGGCAAAGACACATACTCCCTCAACAAGGTAACTCTAATCCCCCAATCTAGCAACTCTTTCCTCGAGGTGCGGGGTATTCCCTTCTAACTTGAAGTACAATCAACTCAAGAAGAGGGGAAATGGAGAGAATGGACTGTGACCAGTGTAGCCACGTATCCCTTGGATCTTAACCGGTATAGCTAAGTCTCTAGCTACAAGCTTCCTTGAGATGAGACAGTGAAATATATAAGCTTTGCTTATTCAACTATATACACTCCGATGGGCATTTTATTTTCAATCAGGCATGCCCTCTTTTTCAGAGTTTTGTATTTTTGAACATTTTTTATGACATATATACAACATGTCGATAAGGTGCATCATTTACATAAGGAGTTTTTCTTCTTGAGCTAGTAGACTATCCCTCTTTTGAAGCATTATTGCAACCCAAACTCTCTTGTCATTAGACCTTAATGCTACTAGACCAGGTTGAGGTGCACATCCCTCCCCATAGGAGGATTGGAGGTTCTGGCTAGCTGTACTACCCTCGTATGCTACTCCAAGCCAAAGGATTCTGCCTCCTCACCACCTCATCCATGTTGAGCTACATGTAAGGTGTGTGTCCAAGTCAAGCCATTGTCTCTGAGAGTCATGTGTGCGTTGTTATGTCTTATACTTAGGCTAATCAAGATGACATGTGAACATAGCCTAGTGGACTCAAAGAATTAAGTCACTATGGACCTGAAAAGTCTGAGCCCCATATCCTATAAGGTTCCTCTGAAGTTAAGTGGATTAAGGTCTTAACCAAGCTCCACTCTTCATATTTATTCCAGACTAGTTTAAATGCCAACTATGACGTAGAAGAATGCACATGCAAATATTTACAAAAACTCTTTTTGGTGGGAATTTTTTAAACTATGAAAATTTTTATGGAACTTTTAAATTTTAAATTTTAGGTATTTTGGAAAAAGGAGTAAGAGAAAGAAAAGTTTTTACAAAGATATATACATATTTACAAAGGGGTTTATGTTAGAGGTTATATTTACAAGATCTTGTACCGGCTTTATTAAGGATACTTAAAGAATTTAGGGGTAGATTATGATTTTTAATTTACACATATATACAAGTCATTTTCTACCCCATAGTTATTTCTCATGTGACAAAAAAATTATAAACATTTATAAAAATATTTTTAAAAAGATTTTCAAAACTATTTTTACAAGCATATACAAACAATTTTACAAACAGTTTTTGCAATCATTTTATTTTCACACAATTTTCAATAATTTTGTACAGTATACCTAATTTTGATGCAGAAAATAACTTTACAAATCTTTTTTGCATACAAACTATTTTTAAAAATATTTTTACAAAATTTGTAGAAAAAGAATTTTTGCAAAGATTTTTACAAACCATTTTTACAAGGTATTTTTAAAAACATTTTTATTCCTATTTTATAAATAATAGCCATGTTATTAACACACACAAAGTACGAGTTATGGCTAAAGTATATATACAATATATACGACACCCCTTTTACTTAGCTCGAATGATGTCCTTAGAGTGATCAGAGAGCAATGAAGGAAGACATAACTCGTGCTGAGTATAGAGAAGTATTAGAATCCTATTCTACAACGACTAAAAAATGAAGAATAGAACCAATAGAAGTCAGTGAACGCCCTACACTTAGGATCAAGTAATCCTAAGTGTAGAAGACTGTACCCAAAATGGGAAAACTAATGAGTAGAATGTACAAACATTACCCCCCTATATTTAGGGTAGTATATCCCTAAGTATAGGCAACAAAAATAAAGGTAATGGAAAAATGAATAATCATAGGTTTAATACCCCTATACTTAGGATAGAGTTCATCCTAAGTATAGCAAAATCATAAGATGAACTTGGGTTATTAAACAAAATGAATGAGTGATATAGACAATGTGGATCTATACAGAGGAGAAGTAGAAGTCAAAATTAGGTAATAAGATGCAGGTGATGTGAGCCAAGAAACACATCTCATACAAGATGAATAGGGGCAACACCAACGGTCATAGGATCATAATCAAGATATGGCTTTAGGCATTAACTCGAAAGGTAGGCTCAGAAGACAACTCCGATATGTCAATGCTACTATTGTCATGCACCTTTCTGACCAAGTATGGTCTCTTCCATTTACTCTGTAATTTCCTGAAAATAATCTCAACCTAGCATCAAATAGTCATACTCTCTAGTTGAGCTCAAACTGTTTATGACTGATGTGAGAATCATGCCATATCTTCATTTTATCCTTAGATTGTAGGCTACATGAGAAGGTTGTATTCTCAACTCCTCCGGGGCTTTCAGTTCTGCTCTCCTATGATCTCCTATACTCTTTAGATACAATAATAACTCAGTAACCATCCAAAGTGACTTGTGCATAATGTCCATAGGTAAGTGGCATTGCTTTCCATAAACGAGTCGGAAAGGAGATGTGGGCGGATAACCTTTTGCAAAATAGTCGTAATCTCCTATTTGAAACTTAGCAAGACCATTCGTCTGTGGATGGTATGGCGTGGCAACTCTGTGGTCTATACTGAACTCGTTAGCAAGGGCCCTTACCTTGTCATTGATAAAATGAGTCCCCCTATCAGAAATCATGACTCTAGGTAACTCTAACTGTGAAATGATATTCTTCCTCAAAAATTTTCAAACAGTCTTTGCATCTGCGGCTCGGACGGGGATGGCCTCAACCCAACGACTCACATAATCCACATCTAACAGAATGTACTCAAATCCCTGACTCTTAGGGAATGGACCCATGAAATCGATGCCCCATCCGTCAAAAACCTCACAGAAGTGAATGGGTTGCATCGGCATCATATCTCTCGATCCACAAGTGCCCATCCTCTGACAATCAGTGATGAATCCATGATTCATTAACTTTTCTTACATATTTTGTCTTAAAACCCTTAACAAATGCATGTAAATATTCATTAGTTCCCATCTTTTATTCAAACTTCACTCATGAATAAATATTCATTTTTAAGCATAAAAATCATGTAAATAGATAAAGAACAAAGAAAAGAAAATAAGACTGATTGGATATATGTATATATGTACAATATGACTTAAAAATATAAATATAACTACAAGATATATAGCCTAACCCCCGAGACCAAGTCAGCATGGATTGGTCGACAAACCAATAAGTAGGGGGAGATAAGGAAAGAAAATCATAAAAATAAATTAAGACACACTTCATATGCTTCTCACTATTTATCCAATAAATACAAACTTCAATGATTTTTAATTAATTCATATGTACTTATTTTTTACCAAACTCTTTTCCTACTTATTTCTAAAAATGTATGTAACAATATAAAAATAAGCTAAAAATATTACCCTGTGCATATACCAAGAAACCCATCTTGTAAATTGTCAAAATCTCAACTTCCGAACATCATAACTTCTTCATACGAACTCCAATTTTACTCTACTCATCTTTAAAGTTCATAAAATAATATTCTCTAATTAATAAAGGTGGTTTGATCGACTTCGGAGTCCGCTTGCAAAAAGTCGGTTTTGGGACCAAATGACAACGGGGTTCCTGGGCTATTTATTTTATGTAGAACACATTATTTATAGTTTTATTAATTTTATAATTTCTAATTATTTTCATGATATTGTATTTTCACCCTAATTTATTTCAAAATTTTTGGAGCTTATTTATTATTTTAATAAAATCCAAAACCCTAAATTATAGGTAAAAATGAACTGGATAACTTATACCTATATTTATTAATATATGTAAATTAATTTATTAAAATCCATAAAAATTCACACAACCTTTATTTATTATTCTAATAATTAAGAAAATATAAAATTAATTTTTAATTATTTATTTATTAAATTAAAAGTCCAAAAGCTATTTATCTATACATATTTATTAATATAATATTTTTATTTCAAATAATATTTATCATTTATAAAAAATAATTATCATATAATTTAGATAATTTAATTATTTACATTTCTTGTTTTTATACCTATTTATAATAACATCATTTACTATTTAATATTGAATTTACAAGCAATTTTTCACATCTGGCCAACCAGGTGCTGACACGTGTCAGCACCAGTTCATCTTCTCCAAGAAGCCAGTACTGTAGTTGTTCTACCCGACCTTCTTCACCTTTTTTCTAGCGCGCCTCATAACCCTTCCAGGTGATCTAAACCCTTGGATACACTCTCCTAACAACCTTCTTCATCACCCACCATTAGATCTAGCGTGGAGCTCACGAAAACTCTTTATATAAACCTCCAAAGTGGGTCGTTCGCAAATAACTCACACATAACCAACTGAAACACCAGTTCCAGTGGTCGAACCCCAATCTTCCTCGCCTCGCTCCACTCGTCTAGGAGGTGACAACTCCAATCTACGTTGCCCGCATGGAAGAAGGACCTTCGGGGAGGAGTTCCAAGGCAAAGCTCCGCCTTGCATCGCCGCCTTGCGCGCGTCCAGCTCCGGCGAAGATCGATCGTCGCAGTAGCTATCAGAGGTAATACACCTCTACATTCCCAGATCTCTACATCCACATTTATCAAATTTATTCTAGACCTCCGTGCCACGATTAGCGTGGCTAATCACGTAATTAGTTAGACTAATCATCTAGCTTACACGCACACCCAAATTCGATTCACAAATCGTTTCAAAACAATCCAAATCGAGTCTCCTTTTTTCTTACATTTCTCACACACATTTCATTAAGTCTGGAAACCACTATTTTGATCTTGCAAACACTTTATCCATCGGCCGATTTCTAGCAAATCGAGCACATAAACTTGTAAATTGCAGATCCATCTTGCATCAGGAGCGAATTCAAGTCAACTGGAGCCTTCAATCATCAAGAAATTCGAGATTCCAAGAAGTCGTAACAAACTTCATCATCCCCAGGAGCAGAGGATCGTGAACTTCATCGAGCTTTCGCTGCCGCTCTCAGTCGACTCCGACCGCCGTCCACCGCAGGCGAGCTCGAGGGTTAGAGGAGCTAACCCTCTGGCCCCGTCGGAGGTCGAAGTTCGTCGCCAGCAGCCCGTGGAAAATCAGAGAAGAAGCGCTCGTCAGCCACCTGCGAAGAACCTGAAGATCCTCAAGAACAACCCCGTGCTACAGGCTGTTGACACGTGGAGGCAGCAGACGGCCTGGATCACATCGCACGTTATAATCTCAGCTGTTGAATCTGAACCGGTAGAACTTTTGCATAAAGAGCCCAGAAGACTTCCAGAAATTCCAGAAGCTCCAGAACTTTACAGATATTACATTTAGGTTCCCGCACGGGGACCTAAATGTAAACTTTCTTATTTTCTTTTCAAAATAGTCCCTGTTGAGGATCTTTTTACAACATTTTTTGTTTCTTTTTCTTGCAATTATACCCTTGACCTGTAGGTTAGTTTTGGACCTATTTTTGACATAATTTTTCGTAGTTCTTTTTAGTGTAGTTACGCAACTACCCCAGCAAGTTTTTCAGTAACTTTCGTGTTTTTTGTCGTGTTTTGACCATGATTTGATTCGTCGCAAATTGTCTCCGTTTTGATTTGTTTCATGTGATCTTTGAGCTCGTTGCTCGACCATTTCACCTACTATATAATATCATCTATATTTCTTCTATATTCCACCTATTATATCATATATAAATTGTGTGAAAATACCACTTTGAAGAATAAATAAAAATTGGAAAAGAATAAAATCAAATAAAAAAATTAAAAATCGAAACTAAATAAAAATTATCGCTTTTCCTTGATCGCTTTAAGAAGAGATAAAATAATCACAAAATATCTTTTCTCTTAAAAAAATTCAAAATACCCTATTCTGTGTCCTTGTGATCGAACCAGGAACACTTCCCTGGTTAAATAGTTAGTGTAAGGTTTTTCTTAATAAAACCGATCTTTGTTTGATCGACTAGGATCCTTTTGCGGTTTTCTACACCAACGACCTTTTCTTTTAAAAACCGCAATCCGATTTCAGTCGCATCAAAATTGCGCTGTTGTCGGGGAGGTGTTAGTGTATTTTGATTTTTTTACATATTTTGTGATTTTATTTTCTCTCTTCTTTTAGTTTTTCGTAAATTTTCTTCGGTTTTTCTTACAACTTTTCTCGACTCGTTTCTCGATTATCTTTAGCTGCTAACTAGTTTTTGCAGGGTCTGCAGGATCAGTCGGTTTCTTAGGAAGCCGAGTCAGTTGAAAGAGCAGAGGCCGACTCTTTCTTTACGAGTCGGCTGTAGAGGGTAGAAATTAATTAGTGTAATTTTGTAAAAGAGAGAGAAAGATAGAGAGAGAAGTTGTATTGAACTCTAGTAGAAGGGGTCCACTAAGGACATCCCGACTTGTACTTCTCCCCCCATTTTTAGGGGCCTGATTCACCGAGTACAGTGTATTCGGGAGATCAGGGCACCCACCATGGTTTTCTCACCTCGACGGTTTTTCCGCAGCTTTTTCGATAGATGCTAGTTTAGGAGTTTTTCTTTCTATCTGATTGTGCTTACGTAGCTAGTTTTAGGACTTGCAACCTAGGTGCATGATTTTAGGATTCTTATAAACAGAAAATAAAAAAAGTAGACGTTTGTTTGAAAAAACTCAAAAAAATTATAAAACCACAAAATAAAATCAGGACTGCTAAAGATAACTGACATAAAAAATGTAAAGATTCATCTGATTTGGGAGAGTAATCCCCGCACATCTTCTTAGAGTGCACGAGCGAGAGACGACCCATAAGGATAGAGCCAAAACCCCGTATTTCTCGCGAAATAATACCCAGTCTATGCACCTAATCACTATTCCTTAGTGGGAACGCTCGGGTAGCCGGAAACGGTCCGGGTTTACTTAGCAGAGTGGGACGTTTAAAGGATACTGTGCAAGGCTCCATCCTCAAGTAACAAGGGTAGCCGAAAATAGTCCGTACTTACTCCCATACTGGCTGAGTGCGAGTGATTTTCTGTAAAGACTCGGGCCAGTGTTTCGGAGAAACTATCGGGCACCTATCAACTCGCATCAGTTCTCGTTAATCGATTATACTTGTCTTCTAATTGCAACCCTAAAACCGACAAGATAAAAGACCGAACCCTTACGCTCTTCATCGGGTTCTGTTGGTGAAAGTGGGGTTTGCTTGCAGGGCGTGACTTACCGCAGCTTTATGCATTTTCCCTCTCTTTTGAATCGCAAACCGTGCTCTCCTGATCATTCTCTTGATATCGAAGGTAACATCTCGACGACTTTTCACCTCAGACTCCGTGAGCTTTCGACCATCCACCGTCATTCGTACATCTTCACAAGCTTAGAATGACTCTCTTCCCAAGCTGGTCCCATCTGATCTCGAGGAGAGTCAGACCCAGACTCCCTCGCCTCATGGCCAGACTATTGAGGTAGACCCTTGCCTCAATACATCATCAAGATCTCCAGCCAATTTTTCATTGAGTTCTTGCGAGAGCTTTTCTTTCACAGACGATTTGAATCAGATGGCTCGCGGCAAAGGACCAGCAAAGGAGAGGCCACCAACTGAGGAGCATCATGAAGGATGACCAGACTCCGCAGATATTATGACCGGGATTCTCGACACACTCCAACAGATGAACATCCAGATTCGAGAGCAATTCAGAACTCAGAATGAGTTGCGGGCTGAGATAGCCGCGCTGCGAGCAGGGGCTAGGAACCAATTACCGCTTGTAGTGGTTCCCGCTACTTTACAGGAAGAGTATGACCCAGGCGCGAGAACGCTCCATCTTTGGATTCGGCTACCGTCGAATCAAGGGTCATACGAGTTGAGACCGTCCTTCATATCACTGCTTCCCAAGTTCTACAGGAATGCCACAGAGGAGCCGTTTACCTTTCTACAGCAATTCGAGATGATTTGTGGTATGGCTAGCTATCCAGGAGTTACACAGGAGGCTGTCCGCCTCAAAGCCTTTCCCTTCGCCTTAGCCGATAAGGCGCTTTACTGGCTAAGTCACTTGGGAAGGGAAATTTTTACATGGGACGATCCAAAGTCCACATTCCTGCATAAATATTTTCCTCTGGGGAGGACGAACATGATGAGTAGTCAAATCTCCAATTTCACGCAGCTTCCGCATGAGTCTTTCCATGAGGCATGGGATAGATTCAAAGACTTACGGAGATATGCCCACATCATGAGATACCAATGAAGGTGCTAGTTAAGAATTATTTTGGAGGACTCCAGCCGGACATCCAGGGGCTAGTGAGTGCTGCATGTGGCGACAACTATTTGAACAAGGATGCCGAGTCAGTTTGGGCCATCTTCGAAGGGATGGATGAGAACTCGAGAGTCGTTGACTTTACTCGGGAATTTCAGAAAGCCCCTCAGCCACCACATCACCGAGAGCATCATAAGGTGGCTAACATTTCAAAATCCGAATCCAACACCAACATGGGCTTCATTAGCGAGAAATTAACGTTGGTGGATGTGATTCAGAAACAAGTCCAGGACTTACAGCCGCTACGAGAGTTGGAGAAACTCTCATCTCTACCTCAGCAACTGAGTGATCTTTCGAAGAAGGTTTCCGAGCTTCAGCTTCAGTTCAGCAGAGCCAATCTTCTTCGACCACACAACCAACACGGAGGATCTTACCTGCTCCACCCATCCGTCAGATTTACTACATACAGAGCAAAGTTGGCATGAGGATCAGTCTCATGCCAATCCCGACTAGATCATCAGCACTGCAGATATGGAGGTTGAGCCGCAAGCCACTCTCGAGATTAATGGGATTTGGTATACTCCGATTCAGCAACCGAGTATACCGCATCATCAGCAGCAGTCGTACGGTCATCCGTAGCATGGACGTCTACATTTTCCGCACCGGCAGAATTTCACGCAGCAGCAGTCTCACCAGAATGTTTATCAGAGACCACAATCATACCATTATCCTGCTCATCATTCACAAACATATCCTTATCAACAGCCGCAACAATCTTCCTCCACACTGCAGAGATTCTCTCAGCCTTCCACTTCTCAGCAATACATGCCAAGGCAGGAGAGAGGAGCAAGCCAAGGCCACCACACCGAACCAGAGATGTCTTCACGGGCCCAGGCACTAAATCAGATCATGGATATGCTGAGTATGCTCCAGATTGCGCATAAAACCGAGATGGAGCAGGTTAACCGTCGTCTGGACGAGTTAACTACACCGAAGACCACTCTTCCAGCCCAGCCTCAGATGAACCCGAACAACAAGAGGAGGCATCCAGATCAGGTAGACACTATAGGTACGATCTCTTTTCCTAAATTTTTATCTAACTTCATTCGTCTCAGGAGCAGTAGATCACCACGAGCACCTGGTGGAGTAGAGGAAAACGCCAGACTATGCAGATACTCTCGAGAAAATTATATCTTCCCCTATTTTAGAGAGTTTTGTACATAATTCTGAAACTCTCGATGTGCAAGCTGATTCCAATATCAATAAAAATTCTGATTTTCTGATTCCTGACATTGTTCCTTTTCCCGATGCTCTGTTTGGAAAAGGAGAGAAAAATAACAAAAAGAATGTTGTGACTCCAGAGACAGAAAGGTTACTCAAAGATCACATCTTTTTGAAGATCTCGCTTCACGATGCCTTAGATCATTTTCCTACGCTTAAGAATCAATTAAAAAGTTGATGCACCATGCGTAGGAAAAAGAGATCCCGTACAGAGAAACATGTTTTGACTAAGGCCACATCATGTGCTATTCAGAATAAGTTACCGAAGAAGAAGAAGGACTCAGGTGCACATTATGTCAGATGTGAGATCACAAAAGCCGAATTCGATCGCACTCTCTTAGATAACGGTTCGTCGATCAATTTGATACCCTCTTCTTTACTTGATAAGCTCGAGTTAGGGTCTCTTTACAAATCTCGCGCGATCCTTTAGTTTGCTGATAGATCCGTAAAGAGACCTAAGGGTATATTAAGGAACGTTATCGTAACCGTGCAGGGTTTGCAGATCCCAGTGGACTTTACGGTCCTGGACATGGATTGCCCTATACAGTTACACCTTACCCCGATCATTCTTGGGAGGCCTTTCTTAGAGACCTCAAAGGCTCTCTTCGATTATGATACAGGGAAGGTATCTTTTCGCTTCGAGGGCGAGAAGGTACATATAGAGATGGCGAGAGATTCCAGCACATCCAATGATGCATCCTCGGATTTCCTGAGTTCTTTAGCCACCTGCGATTACATGGATGAGGTACATCTTGACGACCTCGAAAGATATCAAGTAGAGACCCAAAAGTGTTTAATAGAGGACGGGTCTGAGACTACAGGGGGTGATTCTTCAGAAGGTACTTTATATTTTAGTCTGGATGATGAGAAGCAAAGGGATCAGACTTCTGAGGAGTTTATCGTAGATCGTTCAGATTCAGAAAATTTACACAATTCCTCCACTTCAGATGATCTAGAGACCGAATTTCATTTAGCTGAGTTGTTTTCCTCTGGTCAGCCTGAGGATGAGCATAGTAGCGAGTCGGATGATGTTTTGAACATCTTCTGTAGTCCGACTCTAGAGAACATTGAAATGATGGATAACCAAATCGCAGACAAATCCACAACCGATACCGATCCCAGTACACAGATGGATGAGGTTTCAGCAGAGCCAGAATCTACCTTGGCAGAATTAAAGACTTTGCCACTAAATAAGAAGTATGCCTTCCTTGCGGGTCCACATCGACAGTTCCGATCATTATCAGTTCATCTTTGACCGACGAACAAGAATCTCATTTGATGGAGATTCTAGAAAGAAACCGCAAGGCTATTGGGTGGACTGTATCCGATCTTTGCAGGATTAATCCTGCTTTGTGTTCTCATCATATATATCTCGATCATGACAACAAACCCTCCAGAGAGTTTCAGCATAGGCTGAATCCAGTTTTACGAGAAGTTGTCAAGAAAGAGATTATGAAATGGTGCGATGCCGGCTTCATTTATCCCATCTCCAACTCTGAATGGGTTAGCCCATTACATGTTGTCCCTAAGAAGTCAGGAATTCAGATGGTTAAGAATGAAGTGGAGAGGAGATTCCAAATAGAGTAACCACGTCGTGGCGGGTGTGTGTTTATTACAGGAAATTGAATGCCGTGATGAAGAAGGATCACTTCCCTTTGCCTTTTATAGACCAAGTCATAGAACGGTTGGCAGGGAAGGAGTACTTCTGTTTCCTTGACGGTTACTCCGGATACAACCGGGTATCAATTGCTCCGGAAGACCAGGAGAAAACCACCATCACATGTTCGTTCGACACGTATGCCTTTAGACGGATGCCCTTTGGATTGTGCAATGCTCCTGCTACTTTCCAGAGGTGTATGCTTGCTATTTTTGCGGACATGTTGGGTGATTTTCTAGAGGTTTTTATGGATGATTTTTCGATCTATGGTGAGTCTTTTAACGATTGTTTAGTGCACCTAGACCAGGTTCTTCAAAAATGTTGTGTGGTAGATCTCGTTCTGTCCTGGGAAAAGAGCCATTTTATGGTTACACAGGGGATCGTGTTGGGGCACGTCATCTCCCAGCGAGGCATGGAGGTTGACCCTGCCAAGGTGGATGTCATCAAGCACCTCGAACCACCATCCAATATCAAACAGTTACGGTCATTTCTGGGGCATGTCGGCTTTTACCGACGGTTTATCCAAGACTTCTCCAAGATCGCCCGACCGTTAACTGAATTATTAGGCAAAGACATCGAGTTCTTGTTAAATGATAAATGTTTTAATGCCTTCCTCACATTGAAAGAAAAGATTATCAGTGCCCTTGTCCTACAGCCGCCTGATTGGTCTCTACCCTTCGAGATCATGATGGATGCTTAAGATTTTGCGGTCGGGATTGTATTAGGACAGAGGAGGAATGGACTTCCCATCGCTATCCACTATGCCAACAGAACATTAGATGATGCCCAGTGCAATTATATAGTGACAGAAAAGGAGATGTAGGCAGTGGTATTCGCTCTAGATAAATTTCGATCCTATCTTCTTGGCTCAAAAATCATAATCTACACAGATCATTCAACTATTCGGTTTCTGATGGAAAAGAAGGATGCTAAGGCACGCCTTCTTAGATGGATTCTATTACTTCATGAATTCGATTTGGACATTAAAGATAAACCAGAGGTAAAAAATGTGGTAGCTGATCACCTCTCCCGATTACAGACAGAACAACCTTCAGATGAGTACACACCAGAGATTACAGAGAGATTTCCTGACGAGAGCATCTTTGCAGTTACCGAACTTCCATGGTATGCAGATATAGTGAATTTTCTGGTCACACAGAAAATTCCTCAAAGTTGGCCAAAGAATCGAGCTGATAAACTAGTTTCTGAGGCACGATACTACCACTGGGAGGATCCGATTCTTTTTCATGAAGGACCGGATTGTGTTTACAGGTGTTGTATTCCTCAGGAGGAATATAATAGTTTCCTCACTTTGTGTCATTCTTTATAGGCAGGGGGACGTCACTCAAGGAAGAGGACAACGCAGAAGGTACTTCAGAGCGGATTATGGTGGCCAACTCTTACTAGAGATGCCTGCACATTTGTGAAGAGTTGGCCAGAATGTCAGAAAGCAGTAGGGACATTCAGTGCTAGAGATGCAATGCCGATGCGACCCGTCATTATTTGCGAGATCTTTGACGCATGGGGCATAGATTTCATGGGACCGTTCCCTTCCAGCAACAGCTTTGAGTACATTCTTCTCGCTGTATATTATATTAGTAGATGGGTGGAGGCTATACCCGCACGAACCATAGACAGTAAGATAGTTGACAAGTTCCTAAGGGAACACATTATTTCACGGCTCGGGATCCCAAGTATTCTTATTACTGATGGGGGTCGCCATTTCATTAATAAGGAGGTCAAAAAGCTAATGAAGCAATATAGCATTGATCACATAGTAGCTTCTCCTTACTACCCACAGATGAACGGCATGGCTGACGTTTTAAATAGGGAGGTGAAATCAATTCTCCAGAAATTAGTACGACTGGATAGGAAGAACTGGTCACAGCTTCTAGATCAGGTTCTTTGGGAATATCGCATTGCATACAAAACTCCCTTAGGTACTTCACCATTTAGATTGGTTTATGGAAAGCCGTGCCATTTGCCTATAGAAATGATGCACAAATCTGAATGGGCTATTCGAGAAATTTTACTAGATGCACAGAAATCAGGAGCCAAGAAAAAGATAGATCTGAATGAGCTGGTAGAGAGTCAAAATAAAGCATACGAGAACACTCTCATTTATAAGGAGAAAGTGAAGAAATGGCATGACAGACATATTCGACATAAAATCTTTGTCCCAGGGTAGAAAGTCTGGTTGTTCAATGCAAGATTGAGAATTTTTCCTGGCAAATTAAAAAGCAAGTAGGAAGGACCTTACATAATCAGAACGGTGCATGACAATGGAAGTATAGCAATATCAGATGTGTCACCTGATGCAGAATCGTTCGTGGTTAACGGGCAGATGCTGAAGCACTTCGTCGAGACTACTGATCATCTGGCTTGTATTGAAGTGATCTATTTTGTACAGGAATCATGATCATTCTTTCACTACATCTCATCCTGTACAAATGCTTTTGAGCCATTCGATTTCTGGAGATCCGCAACACTTGTATATTCTTCGTAGACCACAATCGTCCCCATTTTTGCTCGTCTTCTATGCTTAGGATACCAGATCCTAAGTATAGGGGGGACCGATTGTTCGCTGATTGATGTTTTATATTTTTTTTCCTGATTCTTTTGAATATACTTTCTTTTTCACAAATCACTGGTCTCCGATTTTTGGCTACACTCTTTTCTATACTTAGGATGCCTTATCCTAAGTATAGGGGGGACCAAGTGATTTCGATGATTTCATTTTCTTTATTTCTTTTATTTCTTCGTTGTATATTCTTTTTACTCAGTCACCTCATTTTTGCTCTTCCGTTATACTTACGATGACCTGCTCGTAAGTATAGGGGGGTTGACTGACTTGTACTCTCTATTCTTTTGCACCCACTTTTACTCAGCACGAGTTATGTCCTCCTTTTTCTCTTTTGACGCTATGAGGATATAGCACAAGCTAAGTATAGGGGGGTGCGTATATATTGTATATATACTTTTGTCCATAACTCGTTCTTTTATGTATTTTCTATATCTATAAAATCCATAAAAAGTGGGTGAGGGTTAATTTAAAATCCATTTATATATTTATTTATTACTTATAAAATCCTTGTAAATGAGTAAAATATGTCTAAAAATTGTATTTAAAATCTGTAATTAAAATATGTATTTAAATTTGTACTTAAAATTTGTATATACTTATTTAAAATCCTATTTTTTAAAACATGTGTAAAAATCATTTAATCCTTGTAAAATCCTTTGTAGATAAAATCTGTAAAATAAATTTGATATTTAACCCAAATTAAATATATCTTGTAAAATTCATGTAAAAAAACTTGTTTATAAAAATCATAAAATCCATAAAAAATACAAAGTCCTAAAAGTCATAAAAATTACAAAAGCCTTAAAATCCATAAAAATGAGTAAAATTAAGAAAATATAATTCACAAAAACATGGTTGCATTTGCATTCGCATTTTTTAGAATAAGTTTGATTTCTGGAACTAAGGATTGAGTCTAGTCTAAAGGATGGAGCTTGATTACGTCCTTTAACTTTCGTTGTAAGGAGTCTAGTTAGGATCTGGAATTTAGACTATTCAGGTCTTGTGACTTAAAATCTTTGGGTTCCATAATTCCATATTCAGGAAATCAAGTCATATGTGCTTAAGTAGACCATTTGGTGTCATCCGTACAACTCTACACCAGTGAACCAATCTTGAACACATGCACTTTGCACTTAGCTCAACTCGCATGGAGTTATGAAGGGCAGTACATCTTGGTAGTGCATTTCTATCCTTATCTTTACGGCATTGACGTCTAAAGACGAGAGAGATTGGGGTTGCGATAGTTGCTTCGGATGAGGGAAGGATCTGCTGACACAATTTTTCTAAGACCTCAAAAAAAGGACGGAATAAAAAGATGCTATATCCGTCAAGGCACAAAAAGATGAATGCAGTGCAAGCAAATTACAAAGTCAACTCAAAGAAGAAGCCTCCAAATACAAATACGACCATAATGGTCCAAGCTTCCACCAAAAATGCCTGCACATCTTAGTGGAGACTTAGCTACACCGGTTGAGCTTCACAAGGAGATGCGTCTATACTGGTCGCACTCCACTTCTTTTCTCATTCTTCTACTTTCTCTCTACACTCGATTGTGGACATATCACGAACTGACCTCAGAAGGGAATACCTCCCTCCCTGAGGAAAGAGTAGCTAGATGAGGAAGCCATAGAAGTGTATAGCCGGAATGGACGGTTTCTTCGTTTCTCTATGCAGGAAGAGCTAAATCAATTCACACACTGTACAAATTGACTTCAAGGATGATAGAGTTTGTCATATGAATAAGTGAGTCTTAACTAGCTGATGAAGTGATCTTGAATAAGGATTTGTGGAACTTGAGGATTGTTGAGGATAAAATCCTAATCCTAGTTAAGGCTCCGACAAAATGCTTGTTTCAGGCCCGATCGAGCTCTGTCCTTTGTCTGTTCTCATGAATTGGTTTAGGAAAACAAATTCATTCTAACTTTCTTTCTTTTTCACTTACTTTTCAAATAAGTGTTTGCTAAGGGACTAGCAAAGTTTAAGTATAGGGGGTTGATGAATCCATGATTCATTAACTTTTCTGTCGCATTTTATCTTAAAACCCTTAACAAGTGCATGTAAATATTCATTAATTCCCATATTTTATTCAAACTTCATTCATGAATAAATATTCATTTTTAAGCATAAAAATCATGTAAATAAATAAAGAACAAAGAAAAGAAAATAAGGCAGATTGGATATATGTATATATATGTACAATATGACTTAAAAATATAAATATAATTGCAAGGTATATCTATAGCCTAACCCCCGAGACCAAGTCAGCATGGATTGGTCAACAAACCAATAAGTAAGGGGAGATAAGGAAAGAAAGCCATAAAAATAAATTAAGACACACTTCATATACTTCTCACTATTTATCCAATAAATACAAACTTCAATTATTTTTAATTAACTCATATGTACATATTTTTCACCAAACTAATTTCCTAATTATTTCTAAAAATGTATATAAAAATAAGTTAAAAATATTACCATGTACATATACCAAGAAACCCAGCTTGTACATTGTCAAAATCTCAACTTCCAAACATCATAACTTCTTCATACGAACTCCAATTTCACTATACTCACCTTTAAAGTTCATAAAATAATATTTTCTAATTAATAAAGGTGGTTTCATCGAATTCAGAGTCCGTTTGCAAAAAGTCAGTTTTGAGACCAAATGACAACGGGGTTTCTGGGCTATTTATATTATGTAGAACACATTATTTATAGTTTATTAATTTTATAATTTCCAATTATTTTCATGATATTGTATTTTCACCCTAATTTATTTCAGAATTTTTGGACCTTATTTATTATTTTAATAAAATCCAAAACCCTAAATTATAGGTAAAAATGAACTGGATAACTTATACCTATATTTATTAATATATGCAAATTAATTTATTAAAATTCATAAAAATTCACACAACCCTGACTTATTATTTTAATAATTAAGAAAATATAAAATTAATTTTTAATTATTTATTTATAAATTAAAAATCCAAAACCTATTTATCTATACATATTTATTAATATAATATATATAATTCGAATAATATTTACTATTTATAAAAAGTAATTATTCCATAATTTAGATAATTTAATTATTTATATTTCTTGTTTTTATACCTATTTAAAATAACATTATTTACTATTTAATATTGAATTTACAAGAAATTTTTAACATCTGGCCAACCAGGTGCTGACACGTGTCACACCTGGTTCATCTTCTCCAAGAAGCCGGTACTGTAGTTATTCTACCCGGCCTTCTTCACCTACTTTTATAGAGCGCCTCATAACCCTTCCAGACGATCTAAACCCTTGGATACACTCTCCGAACAACCTTCTTCATCGCCCACCATTAGATCTAGCGTGGAGCTCACGAAAACTCTTTATATAAACATCCAAAGTGGGCAGTTCGCAACTAACTCACTCATAACCAACTGAAACACTAGTTCTAGGAGCCGAACACCAATCTTCCTCGCCTCGCTCTGCTCATCCAGGAGGTGACAGCTCCAAGCTACGGTGCCCACGTGGAAGAAGGACCTTCAGGGAGGAGTTCCAAGGCGAAGCTCCGCCTTGCATCGCCGCCTTGCGTGCGTCCAGCTCCGGTAATCATCGGCCATTGCAGGAGCTATCAGAGGTAATAAACCTCTACATTCCCAGATCTCTACATCCACCTTTATCAAAGTTCTTCTCGATCTCCATGCCACAATTAACGTGGCTAATCACGTAATTAGTTAGACTAATCATCTATCTTACACGCACACCCAAATTCGATTCACAAATCGTTTCAAAGCAATCCAAATCGAGTCTCCTTTTTTCTTACATTTCTCATGCACATTTCATTAAGTCTGGAAACCACTATTTTAATCTTGCTAACACTTAATCCATCGGCCGATTTCTAGCAAATCGAGCACATAAACTTGTAAATTGCAGATCCGTCTTGCATCAGGAGCGAAATCAAGTCAACCAGAGCCCTCAATCATCAAGAAATTCAAGATTCCAAGAAGCCGTAACAATCTCCATCATCTCCAGGAGCAGAGGACCGTGAACTTCATCGAGCTTTCGCCACCGCTCTCAGTCGACTCCGACCGCCGTCCACCGCGGGCGAGCTCGAGGGTTAGAGGAGCTAACCCTCTGGCCCCGCCGGAGGTCAAAGTTCATCACCAGCAGCCTGTGGAAAATCGGAGAGGAAGCGCTCGTCAACCACCTGCGAAGAACATGAAGATCCTCAAGAACAGCCCCGTGCTACAGGCTGTTGACACGTGGAGGCAGCGGACGGTCTGGATCACATCGCGCGTTATAATCTCAGCCGTTGAATCTGAAATGGTAGAACTTTTGCATAAAGAGCCCAGAAGACTTCCAGAAATTCCATAAGCTCCAGAACTTTCCAGATATTACATTTAGGTCCCTGTGCGGGGACTTAAATGTAAACTTTCTTATTTTCTTTTCAGAACAGTCCCTGTCGAGGACCTTTTTGCAGCATTTTTTGTTTCTTTTTCTTGCAATTATACCCCTGACCTGTAGGGGAGTTTTGGACCTATTTTTGACATAATTTTTCGTAGTTCTTTTTAGGGTAGTTACGCAACTACCCTAGAAAGTTTTCGGTAACTTTCGTGTAATTTTGTCGTGCTTTCACCTTGTTTTGATTCGTCGTAAACTGTCTCCATTTTGATTTGTTTTTGTGTGATCTTCGAGCCCGTTGCTCGACCGTTTCACCTACTATATAATATCATCTATATTTCTTCTACATTCCACCTATTATATCGTAGATAAATTGTGTGAAAAATACCACTTCAAAAAATAAATAAAAATTGGAAAAGAATAAAATCAAATAAAAAAATTAAAAATCAAAACTCAATAAAAATTGTCGCTTTTCCTTGATCGCTTTAAGAAGAGATAAAATAATCACAAAATATCTTTTGTCTTAAAATAAATTCAAAATACCCTATTCTGCCTCCTTGTGTTCGACCCAGGAACACTTCCCTGGTTAAATAATTAGTGTAAGTTTTTTCTTAATAAATCCGATCTTTGTTTGATCGACTAGGATCCTCTTGCAGTTTTCTACACCGACGACCTTTTATTTTAAAAACTGCAAACCGATTTCAGTCGCATCAGTCAGTACACCTCTTCACGAATTCATCTGAATCCATGAAAAGGGTATGCTACCAAAGGTCGGATTTGGGAATCTTCTGCATTGTCCATCACACAAAGTGATATCCTCCTTCCTCAAGCTTGTGGCAGTAAGTAAGGATGCTATGGTGCTCCTCCTGAGGAATACACCAATGCCTGACACTATCCCCTCCTTCGAGGTAAAGGGTGGGATCCTCTCAATGGTATGACTTAACCTTCGTGAGGAAGGTCTCAAGTCGCTTCTTGGGCCAACCTTGTGGAACTTTCTTGGCAATAAGATAGTTTACAATGTCACCGTACCATGGAAGCAAGGTGACAACAAGAATCGCCTCGTCTAGGAATGTCCCAATGATAGGTGTGGTCAGATCTGAATCCTCAAGATGCTCTAATCGAGAGAGGTGATCCACCACCACATTCTTGACTCCAGGTTTATCTTTAATCTCAATATCAAACTCCTAGAGCAGAAGAATCCATCTCTTCAATCTGGCTTTGGCATCCTTCTTGGCAATGAGGTATCGGATGGAGGTGTGATCGATATTAATAGTCACTCTATATCCAAGAATATAAGATCAAAACTTATTCATAGCGAATACTACGGTTAGCATCTCCTTCTCAGTCATAGTGTAGTTCTGTTGAGCAGCATCCAAAGTCCGGCTAGCGTAGTGAATGGAAAATGGTACATTATCCCTCCTCTGTCCCAGCACATCCCCTACGACAAAATCAGAAGCATCTGTCATGATCTCAAATGGGAGAGACCAATCGAGTGGCTGAAGGACAGGAGCCTAAATAACCAGATTCTTGAGAGTCTCAAAAGAAGAAAGACACTTATCATCTACAAGTAACTCAGTGTTTTTCATGAGAAAATCAGTTAGCGGTGGGGCAATCTGACTGAAGTCTTGTATGAACCATCGGTAGAAACCAACATGCCCCAGAAAAAGACCGCAACTATGTCAATTTAGATGGTGGAGTGAGCTTCTTGATAATATCCACCTTGGTCGGATCAACCTCCATGCCCCTATTGGAGATGATGTGACCAAGGATCGTCCCTTCAGTCATCATGAAATGACTCTTCTCCCAAGATAAGACAAGGTGGACCTCAATGCAGCGCTGAAGTACTCAGTCTAGGCAAGTAAGACAAGCATCAAACCCATCACCATAGATCAAAGCCATCCATGAAGACCTCTAAACAATCGCCCATCACATCTGAGAAGATAGAAAGCATGCACCTTTGGAATGTAGCCCAGTCACTACAAAATCCAAAGGGTATCCGTCAAAAATCATACATTCTAAACGAACAGGTGAATGTTGTTTTCTCCTGGTCTTCGGACACTATGGTCACCTGATTGTATCTTGAGTACTTGTCAAGAAAGTAGTAGTGACTCTTCCCAGCTAACCTCTTAATAATCTGATGAATAAATGGTAGCGGGAAATGATCCTTATTGGTGGCCTTATTCAATTTTCTGTAGTCCACACAGACCCTCCAAGAAGTGGGTACTCGGTAGCTATCTGCTCTCCAGACTCATTCACAACTATGGTGATACATGTCTTCTTGGGTACCACATGTAAAGGACTATCCCATTTGGAGTCAGAGATGGAGCAGATAAAATCGGTGCTCCACCACTTAGATATTTCCTTCATGAATACATCTTGAAGATTTGGGTTCAACCTACATTGGAACTCACATGATGTCTTGGTGTCATCTTCAAGATATATGTGGTGGGAGCACTGGGTCAGACTTATCACATGGAGATCAGCTACAATCCATCCAGTTGCCTTGTGATTTCTTTCAAGAACCTCCATCAAACGAGATTCATGGTCTTCAGTCAAATATGTTGAGATAATGACTGGGAACATCTCTGGCTCACTTGCAAAGAATCTATACTTCATGTTCTACAGCTAGGTCTTCAGTTCTAGACATGTGGGAGCTAATGGATCTGGTCTCTGAAACGTTTGAGTGAAATCTACCAAATATACATGTGAGAACTCTCACTGGATCAGTGAATCTAACAAAGATGGCCCTATTGGTGTCTCTATCATCTGTGCTGGCTCAATCTCCATCCTAACTGTAGGCTCCGTGGCCATCAGACACGGTAAATAATCATCGAATACATGCCAATGAAAATCAATGTCTGAGCCCAAGGGATCTGAATTTGAATCACAATAAATATAATAAACTTCACAACCAAAATCACCGTCATCAGCCTATGAGTGCGCTCTCTGAACTCTCATCAGCTGTCATCTGTGGCTTTGCAGTCTCTGTAAGTACGTCAAGAGCTCGTGAAATTGGGTCTATCTAAATAGATTCATCATCTATAATAAAAAAATCACACTTGTGGTGGATGTCTAGCTCTGAATATATCATCTTCTCTAAACTCTGCTCAGAGCAAGCTGAATCTCTAGCTCTGATCTCCTCAATTATCTCTATTTGTATACTCTCGCCCTCAACACGAAAGTATACCTTCCTGCTATCATGATCGGACACTGCCTTGGCTCTAGACACGAAAGGTTATCCTAAAATGATGGGGGTATCGGTCACGCATTTAGTGATCTCCATGTCCAAAACAACAAAGTCCGCGGGGAATTTTAGGCCCTAAAATGTGATGACAACGTCCTTTAATAACCCTTCGACCTCTTAACATATCGATCTGCAACCTGAAGAACTGTCTTGCTCCGTCAAAGAGGGCCAAACTCGAATTGGTCGAGTAAGGCAGCCAGGAGGAGGTTAATCAAGGATCCGTTGTCTGATAGAGTCTGATCGAACCGCTGCTCATGGATATGGTATCTGACATAAGGAGCTCCTGCATCAGGTCTCTTGGCTGGCAATCAGTTCTATATGGCGAATCAAGTGGCACATGTGAGATCATGGATTTCAGCATTGTAGTTTCTCCTCTTCTTCATGCGGATGGTGGTCTTCAATCTTAGATTCTTCTATAATAGAGGGATATGCTCAAGTGCCTCCTGAAGAGTCAGCTGTTTTTGAAATATGTTTATCATCTGCTCGCTGATCTCTTTCTGTTGTCTCTTTTTGGAATTTTCTTTTTTCGGTCCCTTCCCTAAGTAGAGTGCTTGAGGGAAGGGAATAAAGGGACCCTCCTCAGAAGAATGAGGGTCTGGAGAAGGTTTCTGAGCATGCAAAATGCTATCCATGCAGACATCATCAATATCAACAGATGGATCCAAAAGAGATACATAAACCTTTCCTTTATTCACATTTTTTATTTTTGAAGTTTTTCCAATTTTTGTATTTTTCTGTAAATCTCCTTAGGTACAGGAGAGGATAAAACAATTGGCTGACTCTTGGTGGCATCAGTACCACTGATGTCACGGCCCCGATTCCCATGCCGTCGTATCCTCCCATATCCGGATAGGGTTACTCAGCAATAATTTATTCAACAATACCAACTAACATTCAGAAATATACTACAAATAAAAATACTTAGAAGGAAGTATTTCAACACTTTTTCATTCACAAAATACAATTCATATTATTCATTGTTCCACTACAACAATTACATGTACATCAGATGGAAGGAAATAAACAGAAAGATTACTAACTACCTTACCAAGAAAAGATACTGTGGGCTGCTGGATGTCTACTATGTAAGCTGGTTGGATTACTAAAGTCCTTGCGATGGCTCACCGACACATGTTGGATTTCCATAAATCATAGGATAACAATTAGCGAATGCTAAGTAACGAAGAAGAGAAAAGCAAACAAATTGTGTAATTTTTCAAAACTTATTATCGCAAAAAGTTTCATTCCTTCTCATTAATTTAAGTCCTATTGCTTTCTATTCCATGTCCGGGATTAGTCTAGGGAATTACCTCACCACTATAAGGACTCCGAAGCTGTGGACACTTCAGGATTGGAGATTGCGTTGATCTGGTAAGCTTAGGCCATCGCACGTCGCCTCAACCAATCCTCCAATACTACCCTGACAATTTCCTTTTCTTTTATTATCCAGGGTCTCAAGCCCTCAGCATGGTAAACAAAAGAGCACACCGTCCTCGAGGACTCGGTTGCTTAAACCTCAGGCTAACATTTAATCATATAACCTAGCGGCTTTAAATACATGTTATTGTGACCCAGCTAATATCCAACCACCTGTGCCTCCACATGGCATGACTACATCTTCCGTCACTCAACCCGAAGATATTGGCACCCGGTACCACGCATTGCAATTTATTTATTTCACGCACACTTATCTTAACAGTGCAACCGTGTACCACCTAGGTAGGGCCACACCAATACCGGTTCCTTCCAACAAACCAACAGGTTGCATGCTCGACCTGTAGTTCTACTCCCAGTCATCCTTAATGTGACATAAGATCCTTTTCAGGATCGACCTTAATACACATCAATTCCTTATGATGTAATTCTTCAGATAGGCCTTTAATTTGCATATTCCTCAATATTGAATAGAGATCCTCATATATATTAATTCATATCTATATATACTCATATTTATGCTTATGTTAACTCCTAAACCCTATCTTTCCAAGCCACTACATCAATTCGATGCTTAAACCTTATTTTAGTGGGAATCACAAAGCAACTTTTCATATTTTCTCAAAAATAACTGAACTTAGGGTTCTTCATAGCGAAGAACATAAAATCAAGAATTTCAATAATCATGCATGAAAACCCAACATCAAAAGGAAATATTTCGTTACCTAATCGAGCTCTCTCTCTCTCTCTCTCTTATCGTGATTCTTTTTCAACAGGATGATTTATAACTCCTGAAATGATTGAATTTCATTTTCGTATCAAAAACACTGGGAACATGTCAAGAACGCAAAGAATGAACGAAGAACATGAGGAACACGAAGAACATATTTTCTCTTGAAATTTCAACAGAACTTCCCCGTATATGTGGTAATATTTCTAGGAAATTTTCGGCAGAGTTTCCCCTTATATTGGGACATATTTATATAAAAATTTCAGCAGAGTTTCCCCTTATATCAGAACATATTTCTATAAAAATTTCAACGGAGTTTCCCATTATAAAATCACCGAAAGGAAAATAGAAAGGAAACTGTACATGAATCGAAAACCTAGCTCACGAAGCAAATTAAGAGGATCGTACCTTCCTCCTCCTCGTTCTCTTGTCAGCGCTTTGCTAGCGCTCCTTCCTCACCTCCTACTCCTCCTCCCGACCTCTCGACCGTAGCCCTTAGGGTGGTGGTGGTAGTAGAAATTGTAGAGAATGAATGGGTAGAGGGGGGGTATTTATAGGCTCCATAAAACATCTAACCATGTTTAGAAAACCACGGTTTAGACCATAACCGCAGTTAGCGGCCCATGGTTTTTCCCCATGGTTTTGGCCATAACTTATCCGAAACTTAGTGCTTAAGTTAGAATATTCAAGAGGATTCTAGATTCGCTAATGACGCTTAATTTATGCCAATCGTGACTAACTTTCACTGATCACGATTTAACTTTCACGGCTTATGCTTATCTTTTACTAACTATTGATTAGTGTTCGCTAATGGTCATTAGTAGTTTTCAATCCATCATTAGTTTCTTTAATCATGCTTAATTAGTCTTAATGACAATCATTGCGGGTTAATGACATTTTAAACCTCCTTACTTCTCTTTCTTCCGAAAATCATAACAAATCGAAACGAAGTACGATTCACATGAAACAAATTATATTGGTTTTCTCTTGATGAACTGGATCTTATTATACAGGATCCGAGAGATGCCAAGTTCAATGCTTTACAATTATAACAACCTTAAAGTAAGTCTCATCCTCGAGACTTATAATGATGGCATAACAATCTTAAAGTGGATTGAATCCATAACAACATAAAAGAGAATGAACGTCATTTCATTTATAATAAAGATATACACAATACATAATGTTATCATTCATACAAGTAGGGGTATTATTCTCTCATTTCCACCACAGGTTCCCATGTGGCTTCTTCAAACTCTTGGTTGCGCCACAACACTTTAACTAGGGGTACCTCTTTATTCCTCAACTTCTTGATATCTCTATCTAGTATTTCCACTAGTATTTCTTGGTATGTCAAATCTGGCTCAACATGTAAATCATCGTAACTTATCTTATGCTCTGGATCCCTAATGTACTTTCTCAGATTTGATACATGAAAAACATCATGTATTGCCGAAAGATGTGGAGGAAGCGCAAGTCTATATGCAACTTTTCCAATCTGCTGAATGATTTTAAAGGGACCCACGAACCTGGGTGCCAACTTTCCACAC
The DNA here is from genome assembly GCA_037367405.1 of Ottelia alismoides. NCBI lineage: Eukaryota > Viridiplantae > Streptophyta > Magnoliopsida > Alismatales > Hydrocharitaceae > Ottelia > Ottelia alismoides. Next base: position 91,671 of record JAZKJV010005181.1, read on the forward strand.
AAGCCAATCCTCTGAACTCCCTTCATAGACGATACTTAGAGGAATAAAAAGTCACCTATTTCAAACTCATGATCTTTTCGTCTGGCATCACTATAGCTTTTCTGACGACTCTGAGCAGTCAATTATCTTTTTCGAGCAAGCTCTACAACTTTCGTGTCTCTTGGAGTTATCTTAATCATAAAGGTTCTTTATCCCAACCTCTTGCCAACATAGAGGAGTAGTACACCTACATCCATATAGTGCTTCAAATGGTGCCATGCCAATACTTGCATGGTATTTATTGTTGTAGGTGAATTCTGCAAGAGACAAATATTTAATCCATGATCCCTTCCATTCTAAGGCACACGCTTGTAGCATATCCTCTAGTGTCTGAATCATACGTTCTGACTCACCACCTATTTTTGGATGATATGTTGTGCTCAAGCATAGTTGTGTACCTAAGACTTTCATGAAGTTCTCCCAGTAATGTGAGGTGAATCGTTAATCTCGATCAGAAACTACTTCCTTTGGAATGCCATGGAGACGGATCACATGTGTAATATATAACTTAGCAAGCTAGTCTGGAGTGAAAGATAAGCTTATTGGAATGAAGTGTGCTACCTTGGTCAGACGATCTATTATAACCCATATATTATCTTTCCCACCTGTCATTTGAGGTAAGCCAGTAACGAAGTCCATGGAAATGCTATCCCATTTCCATTCAGGTATAGGTAGGGGTTGCAATAATCCTATTGGCTTTTGGTGTCAAGCCTTTACCTGCTGGTAGGTAAAACATGAATTCACGAACTCAGCAACATCCTTCTTCATTCCCAGCCACCAAAAGTTTGAATGAAGGTCCTTATACATCTTTGTAATTCCTGTATGAATAGATAATTTGAGCAGTGCGCTTTGTGTAAGATATCTTTCCTCAATTCGGGTATATTTGGTACATAAACTCCATGATTGTTATACAATATCCCAGCTTGTATATTGAATCCCTCTATCTCATTCTGCTCAAGTTGCTGTATCAAGTCTTGAAGGACTGGATCATCCTCTTGTCCTTTCTTTATTCTATCCCAGATCTCTGGTTTATATCGGTGAGGAATAGTTATACTATCGACACTACTATCAAATGGTTTCCATTCACATAGCGTTGTTAGTACACCCCAGAAGTGGATAGTAGTCACCAACCTATGTGAATACATTCTTCTACTAAGGGCATCTGCTACTACATTCCCTTTACTGGGGTGGTAGGAGTGGTGGAATCATAGTCCTTCGAAAACTCTAGCCACCGTCTATGTCTCATATTTAGCTCCTTCTGATCAAATAGATATTTCAAGCTTTTATGGTCAATAAAGATTTCAAAAGTAATACCATAGAGGTAGTGTCTCCATATCTTTAAAACGAAGACTGCGGTAGCTAGTTGAAGGTCGTGTGTCCGGTAGTTCCTCTCATGTGTCGAGAGCTGTCGCGATGCATACACAACTACCTTACCATGTTGCATAAGAACTGCCACAAGTCCTTTAGATGCGTCAGTATACACTGTAAACCCTTCACTCCCAAAGGGTAGAGTAAAGTGCAAATGTTAGGCATTCTTTCAGTGTTTGAAAACTAGTTTCGCATGCGTAAGACCATATGAATGGAACTTCTTCTAAGTCCGCCTAGTCATTGGCAATGCTATTCATGAAAAGTCCTTCACAAATCTTCTATAATACCCAGTTGACCCATAAAAGATCGTATTTCTGTGACAGTCTTCAAGCGTTCCCAACTTGTCACCGCACTAACCTTTGCAGGATCGACTGATATACCTTTCACAGAGACAACATGACCTAAGAATGATACTTCAGATAACGAAAAGTCACATTTGCTATATTTAGCATACAGTTTGTTCTTCCTTAGTGTTTCAAGTACCTTCCTGAGATGGTGTTAATGTTGGTAGTTATCCTTGGAGTGAATAAGCACATCATTAATGAAGACTACTACAAAGTGGTCTAGGAACACCCTGAATACTTGATTCATGAGGTCCATGAAGGACGCTGGGGCATTTGTCAGTCCAAAAGGAATAACTGAAAATTCATAATGCCCATATCTAGTTCGAAAAGTTATCTCAGGAATATCTGTATCTTTAATTTTCAAGTGATAGTATCTAGATCTTAAATCAATCTTGGAATACACAGTCGAACCATGCAACTGGTCAAAGAGGTCATATATTATTATTATAGGATACTTATTCTTTATTGTCCTCTTGTTTAGCTGTCTATAGTTAATGCACAACCGCATCGACCCATGCTTCTTCCTTACAAACAAAACAGGTGCACCCCATGGTGAAGTACTAGGACGAATGAAGCCTTTGTCTAACAGTTCTTGTAACTGTACCTTCAACTCTCGTAACTTTGTCGGTGCCATCCTATATGGAGGAATAGAGATAGGCTGAGTATCATATGTGAGAGAGATTTCAAATTCAATCTCTCGCTAAGGTGGTAATCCATGCAATTCTTCTGGAAATACATCAGGAAACTCGCACACTATAGGCACATCTTCTATCATTCTATCTGACCCTGATGTAGTGGATACATAAGCTAAAAAGCCTTAACACCCTTGTTCCAACAATTGTTGAGCCTTTAGAGTAGAGATGTATTTGGCATCATCAATGGATGTCTTTCCAATAAACTGGAACTCTATTGAGTTAGGAATGTGAAAAGTTACTGTCTTCTGAAAACAATAAAGGAATGCATGATGCCTTTCTAGCCAATCCATCCCCAGGATGAGATCAAAGTCATTCATTTCAATAAGTAATAGGGAAACATGTAACTGATGTCCTGCTATCAGTATTACACATTCATGCAGGATTTCTTGGATTATAAATACGTGTCCTCCTAGTCCCTTTATTAGATAGGACTGTTGTACTTCCACTAGTACCTTACTCAAAGTGGGTACTATACGTCGAGCAATAAATGAATGCGAAGCACCTGAATCAAGCAAGGCATGTACTGAAAAGCCATGAATAGTAACAATACCTCGTACGACCGTGTCTGAATTGTAGGCTTGTTCTTCATTGATTGCATTGACCTGGCCATTAGGAATAAGCAAGCTAGAACCTGCAACACTTTGTGGTGGTTGCTGTGTAGGACGCGCTCCTTGTGATCCATGATCTCTACCCTGTCTTCCTCCGCATGTTGCTCCATTGCTCGAGGTCTATGTTATACTGTTAATTGGAGTTGGTTTAAACCCGAACCTCTCAACACCAGGAGCTAGTACCTCTGTGGACAATCTTTCCTAATGTGACATTCTTGATGATAGTGATGACATGCACGTATTCATGTTTGAGCTGAAGACCCATCCACAGAGGTACTAGCTCCTGGTGTTGAGTTACGAGGGTATAGTGAAGGTCTAGAGAAACCCCCTCTTCCTAATAATTCATGACCCAAGGCTTGTGGTCAGCTTATACTGGAACCAACTGGATGATAGCGACGATCTCTATGGTTATATTTTTCCTTGTGTTTGGATGGTCCACCATTAAAATGGAAACTTCTTCTTTGGCGATTTCCATCTCTCTCCATCTCAATACGAGAGGCGATGTTCATTGCTTCATCTATGGTTGTAGCTCTAAAACCCGCAAGCTTTTCTCTCAGATCTCCCTGAAGACTGCTAACAAATTTGGTAAGACATTCTTGTGGTGAAGCTTCTAGAGCTAGGGAGTAACAAAGTAGCTCGGTAAAGTGGATATGATAATCTCGTACGGTCTTAGAACCCTGGTTTAGATAAGCCAACTCTCGTCTTTAATTCTCCCCAATGGGAGGGACAGAAGTGAGATCGGAACCACTCTTCAAAGATATCCTATGGAAAAGGATCTGCTAATTTCTTAGAATTTGCTCTCCACCATCGTCGTGCATAATCTGCTAGGGAGTAATAAGCAAAGTACACCCAGGTGTCAACTGGTGCATGTATTATCCTCAACATCCTACTAACGTCATCGATCCATAATTCAGCCTCGGTAGGTGTCTCTACACCTTTGAATCGAGGAATCTTTCCCTTTCGATAATTGTCAAGTAATTTTTGATGTCTAAGAAGGGCCGTCTCCATTACTCCTTCATATGGGGTTGGAGAAGAATCAGTGGAAGGATGGTAACTCGATTCTTCCTCAGAAAAGTGGATAGAACCCTCAACTCTAGCGTCCATAGGTTTGGATGCCTCAGGTCTCTCAGCTTGTGCATTGAGCCTCTCATCCAATGCTTGCTGCCTTTGCCCCATGTCTTGGAGCATTGTCATCATAGCCGCTAATTGTTTAGACACTCTGGTATGCCATGATCCTGTGATGAATCAAGGCCAAAAGTCAGATCCTATATGTCTTAGCATGATCTACATAAGAGACAATGACTTGTGAATGGTATTGTAATCAATTATTAAGATCAAAGGATCTTAATACAACCTTAATTTTGGAATACCGCTCATAGTTGTCAATTACTAAATAAATTACTGGAGTAACCAGGCTCTGATGCCATACTGTCACGACCCCGATTCCCGGACCGTCGTATCCTCCCATATCCGGATCGGGTTACTCAGCAATAATTTATTCATTAATCACAACTAACATTCAGAAACAGACTGCAAATAAAAATACTTAGAAGGAAGTATTTCAACACTTTTGCATTCACAAAATACATTTCATATGATTCATTTTCCCACTACAACCATTATATGTACATCGGCTCGAAGGAAAAATACAGAAAGATTACTAACTACCTTACAAAGAAAAGCTACTGTGGCTGGCTGGATGTCTACTATGTAAGCTGGCTGGATTACTAAAGTCCTTGTGATGGCTCACCGACACATGTTGGGTTTTCCATAAATCATAGGATAACAAATAGCGAATGCTAAATAACGAAGAAGAGAAAATCAAACAAATTGTGTAATTTTCCAAAATATGTTATCACAAAAAGTTTCATTCCTTCTCATTAATTTAAGTCCTATTCCTTTTTATTCCATGTCAGGGATTAGTACAGGAAATTACCTCACCACTGTATATACTCCGAAGCTGTGGACACTTTGGGAATGGAGATTGCGTTGATCTGGTGAGCTTATGCCACCGCACGTTGCCTCAACCAATCCTCCAATACTACCCTGACAATTTCCCTTTCTTTTATCATCTATGGTCTCAAGCCCTCATCCTGGCAAACAAAGGAGCACACCGTCCTCGAGGACTCGGTTTCTTAAACCTCAGGATAACATTTAATCATATAACCTAGCGGCTTTAAATACATGTTATTGTGACCCAGCCGCTATCCAACCACCCGTGCCTCCACATGGCATGACTACATCTTCGGTCGTTCAACCCAAATATATTGGCACATGGTACCACGTGTTGCAATTTATTTATTTTGTGCACATTTATCATAACAGGGAAACCGTGTACAACCTAGGTAGGGCCACGCTAATACGAGTTCCTTCCGACAAACCTATAGGTTGCATGCCCGACCTGTAGTTCTACTCCCAATCATCCTTAACGTGACACACGATCTTTTTTCAGTATCCAACTTAATACACATCAATTCCCCGTGATGTAATTCTTCTGTTAGGCCTTCAATTTGCATATTCCTCAATATTTAGTAAAGATCCACATATATACTAATTCATATCTTAGTATCCTCATATTTATGCTTATGTTAACTCCCAAATCCTATCTTTCGAAGCCACTGCATCAATTCGATGCTTAAACCTTATTTTAATTGGAATCACAAGCAACTTTTCATATTTTCTCAAAAATAGCTAAACTTAGGGTTCTTCATAGGAAGAACATAAAATCAGGAATTTCAATAATCACATGTGAAAACCCAACAACAAAAGGAAAGATTTCGTTACCTAATCAAGCTCTCTCTCTCGTATACAATGCTTTATCATGATTCTTTTTCAACAGGATGATTTATAACTCCCAAAACGATCGAATTTCATTTTTGTATCAAAAATACTGAGAATGTGAAGAAAGAACGAAAACACAAAGAACACGAAGAACATATTTTCTCTTGAAATTTCAGCAGAGCTTCCCCTTGTATGGAGTAATATTTCAAGGAAAATTTCGGCAGAGTTTCCGCTTATATTGGGACATATTTGTATAAAAATTTCCGCAGAGTTTCCCCTTATATCGGGACATATTTCTATAAAATTTTCGATGGAGTTTCCCCTTATAAAGTCACCGAAAGGAAAACAACAAGGAAACTGAACATGAATCGAAAACCTAGCTCATGAAGCAAACTAAGAGAGGATCGTACCTTCCTCCTCCTCGTTCTCCTGGCAGCGCTTCTCTTGCACTCCTTCCTCACTTCCTACTCCTCCTCCTGACCTCTCGACCTTAGCCCTTGGGGTGGTGGTGGTAGTCGAAATCGTAGAGAATGAATGGGTAGAGGGGGGGGTATTTATAGGCTCCAGAAAACCACTAACATTGATTCAAAAATCATGGTTTAGACCTTAACCGTAGTTAGCAGCCCTTTGTTTTGGCCAAAACTTATCCGAAACATAGGGCTTAATTTAGAATATTCAAGAGGATTCTAGATACGCTAATGACACTTAATTAATTCTAATTGTGATTAACTTTCACTAATCACGATTTAACTTTCATGGCTTAGGCTTATCTATAGCTAACTATTGATTACTGTTCGTAAATGGTCACATCAGCACCACCATCTACAACTGGGTATATGACGGCATCAACACCATCGTCTGGATCATCATCCTTGGTTGCATCAGCACCACTGTCATCATCGTGATTAGGGGAATTAGCACTTCTCCTGACTCTATCTGGTGCTCTATGCTCTGTAGTGGAATGTTGCCTAGACGAGTCGTCGCCGGCTGGCTTCCTACCGCTCCTACGTGTCACAAAATCAACATCAAATAAATAATGAATGTCATCCTGAATTTCACTAGGAGAGGTGGTCTCTATCGAATGTACCTACTCAGACTTTCTCTTCAAATTGTTCAGGTTAGGTTCAATCTATGCAGGTATGGCAGCCTTGCCCTTGATTTTTTCTCTCATCTCCTGTTGGAACACATCCATCTCTCGCTAGAAGATGGCTTTCTACTCGGACAATATGCGTACGAGAATGTCAAGGGTTGGGTTCTCATAAGAATGTAATGAGAACCAGATGTCTTGCCTCATTGGAAATGAGGCTGGCTCTGTTGTTGTTGGTGGTATGGGTGAGGAGGCTGGGGATACTGCTGATGAGGTTGATTCTGCCTCTACTGTTGACCCTGATATAAGGGTCGAGGACCATGCTATGGATGCTGGGAATACTAGGGCTGCTGCTGCAGGGTGCCCTGCCCTGCATGTGCTGGACGTTGCTGATGGGATGAAGCACCTTCAGTCAACCATTGGAATCCTGGGTGATCACGACAGATCCCAAACAACTATTGGTATAGGAGTATAAAATCCTGTTGAATTCCATCAAGGCTCCAGTTGCTCGTGTACTCGTGGGGGAATGGACGTCAAGGGCTGTTCTGGAGATACACCGCCAACTGAGTATCTGAATATGGTGGTGGCAACAAGTGGTACTGCAGGAGTGGTTGAATCGGCTCCTCCTGAATGTGGTAGACCTATTGGTATGAGGCGGAGGGCTGTAGATCAGTCCATGACCTGGAATGTGGCTGAGAAGCCATCTGTGCCTCTTAGAGACACATGATCTGGGTATTCATGTTAGTCAATGTTTGGGCTAGATCATCAATCCTATTGAGCTTGTCGAGGCCCTGCCACGTCTTCTTCTCAATGATCTCCATCCGGTCCAACTTCTAGCTGATAATATCCATATCTGCAATTGAAGATTCTACTAGTGCTGCAACCGTAGAAGAGGAAGAAGGACCGATCTCAATGCGTGCTATCTTTTGATAGGAAATCACCTAAGGGGTAGGCCTCCCCTAAGTGTAGACTCGGGTTTGGGACATCACGGTATAGTTTTCAACCATCTCGTTATAGATGGCCCAGACTTGGTCTTTGTCCTTGGTGGCATTTACTAGCCCCTACAGCTCAGGTGTCAGCCCACAGAAGAAACTCTTGACAAGGTTGGGCTTGCTGATGTCATGGTGGGGACACCTATCGATGAGCTCTCAAAATCGATCCCAAGCTTCATGGAATCGTTCATTAGGATCATTGTGAAATTGTTGATCATGGCTCTGGCTACATTTGGTCCAGCCGAGTGGATAATACTTGTTCAGGTACTCGGTCCGGAGCTGCTCCCAAGTGGTGACCACCCTCTCCTGCTCGATCAACCAAGGAGAACGAGAAGGTTATCAACTTGATGGTTTCCTTGTCAACTAGCCTGTCATGGACGGTGCTGCAGATCATCTCAAATTCTTGTAGATGGAGATGGGACTCCTCGGTGGCATGCCCATGGAACTTGGGCAATAACTGGATTGTCTGGGGGCGAAGATCGAAGTTGCCCAGGATGGTAGGAAGCTGGATCCATTGGTAAGTAAGGGTTGCACCAAGGTTGTGCAACTACCATATGGTGCATGATGGCCTCTGAGGATCTCACGGCTCGTCCTGGCATCTGTCGTCTACCCAACCCTCCTGTCATGATATCTCTCCACCACCGGCTTGTATCTCTGGTTCTTCTCTCCCAACTCACATCTCTCCTCTGCCATGAATATCCCTTGGTCCCCGATCTATCTCTGCATGGTCTCCAAGGAAGCTAGCAGTGTGTTGTTGATGGATGCCTGATCCGATACAAAAGATGAAGTTTGTGGCTGCTCATTGGTCCTATCATCACTAGCCATATCTCTAGTCTCTGTAAAGGCAAAAGACCCTAGTTCCAGTGTTGTCAAATGATTCTATAGTTGCGTAGCCTGTCTGACTTTACCTCAGGAGTAGAAGAAGGATGGTCGAAGGGGAACAAGGTGGAGGCGAATTTGAGTTTAGAGAGCGGGTCTGAGCTCTCTGAAGCCGCCCTAGATGAATGGGGAGGAGTTCTAGAAAGAAATTCTTCCAGAGGTAGCCTAAGAGACCTCCTTCCCATCATCTTGATCTGGGGATTTATAAAGATTTGATCTGTACTGAAATTAGGATGAGAAAACAAACCCCCGGTTCACCTACTCAACACAATGTGATGACCGTGAAAGCTCGGTCATTTATCTTGTCAAATTTTATTAAGTGATAATCCAATCTTACAGAGTGAGTTAGCAACCTGTTAGGAGCCTGATTCTTCTTGGAGATTGGCACAGATTCTTACAACTAGTTGCCATTATTTCCAGCCAGTATGGGTGTAAGTATAGACGATTTTTGGCTACCCAATTAACTTGAGGACGGAGCCTTACACAATGTCCTCTAAACCACCCACTCTACTAAGGAAGTCCAGAACATTTACCGGCTACCTAAAAATCCTCACTAGAGAATAGCTATCATTTTTATTAGAACTGGTAGTCTGAAAAAACTTTAGGTGTGTCTTTATTCTAATGTACGGGTCTCTCAACTCTCAACAACTAAAATCAGACAAGGAGGGGGTTACTCTCCCCAAAACAAAATTTTTGAGTGAAGTTTGGTTTTAGGTTAAGGGTGCTTTAGCAATCCTGATTTTATTGGTTATCTCTTTTCAGATATTTTTCTGAATATAGACAATATCTAACGAATTTTCCGAATTCCTTTTTATTTAAGTCCAGTAAAAAAGGGGGAGGAAGACGGAAAAGCCAATGCATGATGAAATCAATGATTCACGCGGAGTCAGAAATGCGTACCTTACTCTAGCAATCTACATGCAAAAACGATCCACGCATAGTTTAAAGATAGAAATTAAAACTAATCTAAATAATGCATGAAGAAATCACCTTAATATGATAGCTTCTATTATCGGGAAGAACTGGTGCTAATTAATAAGAAGAGAGACGTGAGTCCGATCTCCGATGTTGATCAGTGCCCACCATAGTGGGTCCTGCAAGTGTTGTATACGGCCTTTCTCGGCATGTGATCTCTAATCCAATTAAGTTAGTTTTTTATTTGACTATGTCCAAGCGTGATCTATAGTTAAAAATATTCTATTAGGGTGTTTGGAACTTATTTTCTACCGAGCTCAACCAAAATAAAACCTAAATCTAGAGGCTAAAACCTCGGGAAACAAATGAAAATAAAAGGCGAAAAATCACGAAAACCCAGTGAGGTCCCTCAAGTTCACCGGCAATCAGCGAAACATATCACGAATAACATTCAAGTCCACCAGAGTCCAAATGTCTAAGTTATAGAAGAACATTTGCAAAAATAAAACTAAGCTAAATTCTATCTATTATAACTATTTCTTCTGCTCCTCCTTCTCCTCCTCAAGTACAGGTCCCTCCAAAGCGAATCGAGTCATGCTCCAAGCAGTTCCTCGTACGAAAAGTGAAATAGAAGATGGTAAGAAACAATTATAAAAGTGAAAAGCAAAAATAAACAAAAATGAAATCTAACTACTTAACTGTGTTCCCCAGCAATGACACCATTCCGATAACTGAAATTTCAGCTGATTAAGGTGACTAAGCAAGTTTCATTGTCACAAATCAACAAAATTCGATTAACGAGACAACAAACCACTAAAAGATCAATCAAACAAATCAAGTGGCTTTGCTACTTTTATTAACCCAGTAGAGCGACCAGGGTCGAACACAGGAAGCACAATTATACACTAAGTAGTTGATGATTTTGGAAATCAAGGGATTTTTATTGCTTTTTAGTGTTTTTTTCAAAATTTTAATGTTTCAATACAAGTTTGCACAAAAGATAAAAACACACACAAATAATCTTTTTGTACTTTTGAAATAGGTTAAAATACTCAGAAATTTAAAGTAAAAATATTTTTTGGGTTTTATGTATTTTTTATTGTTTTGGTCATTTTTATGTACATTTCAGATGTTTTTGTGGTTTTTTAAAAATTAAACAGTGATAAAATAAGATAATAATGCACAACCAGGAATGTTTTGCAATTTAAAAATAAGTAAAAGGCTTAAAATTCTAGGAAATTATTTTTATGATAAATTAGAAAGAAATACCTACAAACAGGAACTGAAATAACTATTTTTTGATTTTTTATGATTTTATATGATTTCTATGAGTTTTTAGATATTTTAACAAAATTTATAAAGGAGATAAAAGGTAACATAAAGAAACTAAAGTAAATTTTATTGAATGTTTAAATGATTTTTTGAATTTTTATTTATTTTCCAAAATGAACAAGGACTTTTTAGGTTGTTTCTAAATAATTAATAATAGAAAATGCATGAAAATCAACAAACAAAAATCACCATAAATATTACATGTAATCAGGAACAACAAGTAATTTTTAGGAAATTTTTGGAGTAAATTAAATATTTATTGCAATAAATAAAATGCTTGTAATTAAAAATAGTGCATAGGGACCAAACTGCAATTATTTTAAGTCCTAGGGCCTAGCAAATAACAAGTAATGAAAGCCTAAGGGCCTCTACGTAATTTCTCCACAAAAATCACACGCAACACGCGAATCCAAATACACAGGGGTATATATGTGCAGTTTCTCAAAACATTTCAGTCATTCCTTAATAAGTAAGAAGTTCAGGGAAATACTACAAAATATCCCAAAAGGGCACGCGAAGCGACACATAACTACAACTCAGATGGGCTCAAATGCAAATATAAAAACTACAGGGTCCTTAATGAAAAAGTTATTAACTAAAGTTTATATTTATTGGACTAAAATGAAATAAAAAGACATGTAGGGGAAATAGGGAAATATACCCCTCGCAACACGTGGTGTGTGCTTGGGGTGTCTCTGTCATACAGTCCTGAGCTCCTATGGAAAAGGATCTGATGGTTCAGGGATGTTGGGAACGCGTGGATTAGATCTGATATTCCAGGGTCTAATCAACGATCTGCAAGGTTGCCCTATCTTGCGATGATGATGGGGTCCAGCTCTAACCATAAGGCAAGGAATTGGGCATTATCGGATGACCCTGATCAAATCTGGAGCTCTATCTCTAGATAGAATGGCAAGGGAAGATGCTGAAAGAACAATGCTCAGGCGAGCTTCCCTCGGGTATGGACGACGATTTACAGACCCGATGAACTGGCTACTGATGAATACCCATTCATCACTCTTTATTCTTATATTTTAGCTACAAAAACCTTTGCAAATGCATGTAGATATGTGTAAATACGATTAATTAGCAAAAGCATGCATTGTGTAAAAATCTATAATTTAGCATGTTTTTGTGCAAAAATAAAAGAATAAAGATTAAAAAGAAAAAGAGGGAAATATTTAGAATATATATTGAGCAACCTAACCCAAGGGAGGGCTCAGCATGGGCCTGACTGCATAAAAGCCAAAGTAGAGGGAGATAGGGGCTCATGTGTAAATATTTGTGTAAATATATAAAACTATATTTTCCTCACCCAAAAGTATACTTGTATATACTTGTATATATTTATAAAAATATAAAAAAACAAAACAAAAAGTTAAAAAACCCAAAAAGAATTAAAACACCCTTTCACCATGTACATAAGCCATATCTAGGTATTTATTTAACCTTGTAAATAAATAAAATTAGTTTCCAAACTTTTTGTAAATATTCTTTGTTATATATTGTAAATAAATAAAATAAAAACAATTAAAAACAAAAACAAAATAAAACAGAAAAATTAAAAATACAAAATATATTGTACATATACCATGTATATAGATGTATATATATATATATTAATTTTACCTCTATTTATAAATAATAAAAATAAAATAAAAATACCTTTTTATTCTTGTTTTATACTATAAATAAATAAAATATAAAAAGGAATAAAATTGTACCAAAATAATAATTAAAAATCAAAAGCCTACATATTGTATATATACCTATACATAGCTATATAATGTAAATACTTTATTTTTATTCCCAAAAATTAATTAAAAATCACCAAAAAATAGAAAAAAATAAAATAAAAATAGTTTGTGTTTTGAGTTTCTACAAAATCGGGCCCTAGCAACCTTAAATTTGAGCTTTAAAATCCGGCCACGTGGCCTTCACCCATTGGCCCTGGGGGATGTTGACCGCCCGGTCAACTCCCCCCCAGGACCACTTCCCACGGGTCTGCTGCGCCCGACCCATCTTCTCGGATTTTTCCCATGCAGACCCGACTCCTTTTTGCCCAAACACCGGGTCCGGATTGCTCGCGTCATACCCGAGAACCTCGCCGGAGCCTTCGCCTCGGGATCCGCGTGCTAAATCGCCCTACCCACGCCTTTCTTCTCGGATCCCTCCAGCCTACATAAGCAAGCTCCGCCACCCATTTTATCCATCTTTGTCATTCCCCTTATTTTCTGTGAGCTCCAGAGTGATCGCACGAGTGACAGCAAGCGTCTCCACCTGTTGCAGCGAGGCGAGGAGGAGGATACCACTGATGTGGCGAGTATCACCGCCGTGCTCCGCCCTGAGTTGGAGCTCGAGCCTCGGACGTCGGCGTTCCTTGAGGCGAAGACCCAGAGCTGCACAAGCTCGACCACAGGCCATTCCTTCACCCAGGTACCTTCTTAGCTTCGCTATTTCATCTGATTTCCATTTTCCCCCAAATCGCTTCGCCGTCGTATTCCTTCGATTCACCCCGGTTCCGACCACCGTTCGACCATCGGACCCGACCCACATCTCCTCCTTCCTCCGCCGCACGTTCTCCACCCACTCACACAACCCAGCTCGCACAGGAGCTGGGAACCGGGCTCCACCGTCTTCCACCTTCGCCGGAGCCCGCCGCCCCGACGCACCAGTCACCTTCACATCGCCTAACGGGGTCGAGGCACTTTGCCCTCGACCCGCGAGTCTTCTGAGCCCCTTTGCAGGTCATTCTGAGCCCATCTGAGGGCTTGGTCATTCAGGCCGGGAGACCCAGCTCCGCCGACCGTGCCTGAGCTCCTCTGAGCTCGGGCCGATCATCGGAGCACCGCAGCAGACGCCAGGAGCGCACCAGCATTCTTCTCCGATCACCAGAGCGCTCCAAGGAGGAGGCCAGCACCCGCACGAGCCCGGCGAAGTTCGCCGGGGACCAGTTCTTCCAGCACCCTCCAGCGTCGTCGGATTAGCCCTCAACTCCAGGCGTCATCCTGACCGTTGGTTCCTGGAGCGCCCGTGGACGTCAGATCTGAGGCACCTGATCCGGACCGTTAGATCCACACGTGTCCTTGCCTGGACCGTTGGATCGACCAGAGCAGCACCTGCGTTGAGAGCCGCCCGCATTTGGACCGTCCGATCTACACGTGACAGCCATCCAGCCGCTCCGGTTAATAAAGGGTAATTTACCCTTAGGACCTTATCTTAATTTTATTTAGCTTTAGTCCTGTAAATATTTAAATACGTTGTTAGTTTTAGGTTTAATTGCATAGATGACCCTGAGCTTTAGATATTTGCACTTATACCCCTGCCTGTTGTGAGCCACGTGCTCGTCACGTGTTTTGTTGGTGTATTTGCAATCTATGCCCTTGTAGTTTTGGATATTTATGAATGAATGAAAGGTTTTAATTAATTGCATTTATACCCCTGTGCGTGGTTGTTTTACACATGTGCGTTTTATTTTGGGTTATTTGCAACTGAGCCCCCTGGACTTTTGGTACGAGTTACCAATAGGTCCTCAGGACTTAGTTTTCTTACATATAGGTCCCTGAGTGCCCCAGGCACGCGCTTGGCGCGTGATTTGCTGGGTATTTTGCACCTGGAACCCCAGAACTTTGGGTATTTGCAGTCCAGTCCCTGTGCACAGTACCCTTTTATTATTTTTGAATAAAATATCAAATCACCTTCAAATACGATGAAAATTTGACACATGGCTCCTGCCAAGGTGTAGGATTTTTGTGAATTTTTGAGGACATTTTTTATTGTGTTTGCTATTTTTAAAAATTCAAAAACTTGAGTTTTTGCTACTGTCTAGATTGGAAAATCACAAAAAATATAAAAACTTCCCTAAAAATTCCACAAAAATTTGCTACTGTTTAATTTAGTTTCCTTGATTTTCTAGCCAATTTTGGCTATTTTTCATTGCTTAAAAACCTTAAAAACTTAAAAAACCAAAAAACCATAAAAATTCTAATAAATTAATTAAAAATCCAAAAATAATAAACTTGGTACCCAAATTTTCCTTGTTTTCTCTACCTTACAGGAAAATTACCTCCTGGCCCTTGTGAGGCCCTTAGATATTTTATCTAGGGACTTTTGGGCTGGCTGGACAGTACCCTTGCTTTTAGCACTGTTTGATTTTTAGAAAATAAAATAAACATCAGAAAATTATCAAAAATTCATCAAAAACATAAAAAATATAAAACACATAAAAATATTTGGGATTTTACCCGGCAGACCCTGTAATCTTTTGCAATTACCGCTACGACCTCTGAAACATCCTAATTCCTCTCTCGACCCCGAAAACTTGTTAACCCTTACCCTACATACCCTGTGGTTAACTCCTGTTTATTTATCCGTTTAAAGTAACCGGATTCTGTTATGTTTTTTATGTTATACCAATTTGTTTATTAAATTTACATAGAATGCCATTCCATCATCCCCTGCACCCCCGTCCATGTCCCCTGTTCAAGGCCCTACCCCCCACCACCGCGCGGCGCCCCTCCGATGTGCTCCCGGCCCCCCTGCGTCGGCCGATGCTGATCCCACCTCCCCCCCACCCCCACCCCCGCCGATGACCTGCAACACCCCCCCTACGTCAGTCGATGCTGCTCCCGCCACACCCCCCCCCCCCCCACACACACACACGCCGATGACCTGCAAGTCTACCGGGTAAAATTCCCTTATATTATTGCCGATCTCATCTCACCCCATCCTGCCGATTATCTCGCCCAATAGGATCACATTCACACGGAAAGTTCCAATCTTGGTGGATCTCAGCCACGCACACCCCCTATCCGGCAGTACGCGCTCGGCTTCGGTGGAGCCGAAATGGGAGTTAACAGCACAAAGCTGAATGCGGGTATCCCCCCTTTCCACCCCAACGTGCACCCCCCGTCCCCAAGCTCGTAGTTTTTGACCCCATCCCCGAGATCGGCTGCTCCGCAGCAGTCGCCGCCGCAGAACATGAGGACATCCCCTGGGCACTCGCGGTCGCTCTCGCAGCCTGCGGGCTTCTTCTCGCTGGATGCCTTGCCGCCGCTCAGCCCACTGCCTTATAAAGATGGGAATTCGGCGTTGCCGCAGTCGGAACCGGTATCCACGGAAGTGATTATGGAAGATCAGACTTCAGGCGGAGGGGCGTCTCTCCCCCCCGCACCGCCCGATGCTGCCCCCCTCCCTTCCCCCCGCGCCGCCCGATGCTGCCCCCCCTTCCCCCCCCCCCCCCCCCCCCCCCCCCGCCGCCCGATGCTGCCCCCCCTCCTCCGCGCCGCCCGGTGCTGCTCCCCCTCCCCCCCGCGCCACCCGATGCTCCCCCCCTCCCCCCGCGCCACCCGATGCTGCTGCCCCCCCGCGCCTCTCCAATGCTTCCAGCCCCCTGCTTCCCGCGCCCGATGGAGCTCCCAGCCCCCTGCTTCCCGCGCCCGGTGCTGCTCCCAGTCCCGCTCCCTTCTCCGGCGGATGGAGCCCCCCTTCTTCCCCCATCGGGAATTCTTTTGTATTTTTTTATTATGTTGGTTAATCCTAACCGTTGGATGATAAACTGGTTAAGTTAACTCAAGACTAACCCAAGTAACTGACTCAAATATAGTTAAAATTGACGGTAGGGTTTGTAGGGTAAGACGGAGCAAGTTTACAGGGTCGAGAGAGGAATTAGGATGTTTCAAAGGTCGTAGCGGTAATTGCAAAAGATTATAGGGTCTGCCGGGTAAAAATCCCAAATATTTTTATTTCGATTTTTGGTTGAATTTTGATGCATTAAATAATTTGTTAAAGTGTGATTGTTTTTGTTTTTCTTATTCTCTTTACATATTAAAAATAAAAAAAGAATAAAAATAATTAAAAACCATTAAAAAATATTTTGTCTTTTATTTTATTTGTTTTTACTACTTCGTAGGCCTTCGGCCAATCCGTGCTCCTTGAGTTCGACCCTGGGTGCTATACCAGGTTAAACACATAGCAGGACCGCTTTTCGTGCTTGATTGATTTTATTTGTTTCGAGTGGTTCGATTTTTTTTCTTGATCGACCTATTCTGAGTGATTGAGGTCACAACGACCATTTCTATACCTTTACCTTAGTCAATCAGACGGTCATCAGAATGGCACCGTTGCCGGGGAGCACGGCTTAGTAGTTCTTTTTATTTTTCGTTTATTTTCGCGGCTTTTCACGGCTCTTTCAGAGCTCGCGGCTCTTCGCGGCTTTTTGTCTATATTTTATTTTCACTCTATTTTGTTTTATTTTCTTTTTCTTTTATTTTTGTTTTTGTTTTCTTTTGTGTGTTTATTTTATTTTGCATTTTTGCACATATACCCTTATTTTTCATTTCCTTTTATTTTCTTTACTATTATTTGATTTTATTGGTTCTGACCACTTTGTTTTCTCTTGCGAGGGCCCGAGGACCGAGGCGACTACTCTCGAGAGGCCGGCGCAACCGCGGAATTCGGAGGCGGCTCCTTTCTTCGCGGAGCCACAAGAGAGAGTGAGAGAGAGTTGAGTGGGTGAGGATTAGAGTAGATTTTTATTTCTATTCATTATTATTGTAATAATACATGACACTCTTTGACATTTGTGGACTTGCCGTAGCGGGTCTGTTTCGCCGAGCACCGGTGTGCTCGGGGGACCCTTAGGACCTTAGCGGTTTTTCGCGGTTTTCTTTTCTTCTTCTTTCTGCCTTTTCCGGTGTTTACGCGGTTTTTGCTCGAGCCCCTAGACTTAGGATTTTGTGGTGATTGTGCTGTAATTAGTAGGATCCACACACCTAACTGCTTATCTGTTCCCATAGATCGTTAATTGGACCTACTTAAAAATCACTAATAAAAATAACCGATTCATTTGCCTTCGTAGCCTACGTGCCGCAGCCCGTCCTGTAAAGCGCTTACTCCTACCCCCGATTTGTCGGACAGAGGAGGGACGGGCCAAGACCGGACTCTTTGGCTTGGAGGTCGGTGACCGGTTAGACGGCTCTTCGCTAGACTTGCTCATCTAGGACTCGGCTTTCCCCGTTGCATCATATAGGTAGTTTCCTTTCTGTCTTTACTTTTAAGCGCGGATCATATTGCATGTAGAGTGCTGGAGACAGGTACGCATTTCTTACTCAGCATGCATCATTGATTTATCGCGCATCGGCTTTTTCGTCTTCTCCCCCCTGTTTTGGACTTAATAACCAGGAGAATCGAAAAATTCGTTAGGCCATTTGTTTGCTTTGAAAAATACTAAAAAGTGAAACCATAAAATTGGGACTGGCTAATACTATTGATCTTAAAATCTGCTCACCCTAAAAACTTTGTCTTGGGGAGAGCAACCCCCTCATTGTATGGTTTGGATGCGCGAGAGAGTGACCCTCACCCTAGGTAGAGCCCCCCGGTGCTAGTCCCGACTGATTACCGACTTTTCTGTACGGGCCAGTCGGTTGGGGTTAGCATCGGATATCCTAACAGGTCACGTAAGCGCTCTGATATTTTGTGTGTTCACCAAATAAAATTGACAAGATAAATTGACCGAACTTTCACGGTCTTCAGCTCGCGTTGCGTTGGTGAACCGGGGGTTTGTTTGTGATCATAGTTGCTCCAGATCTCATCTGCCTTACTCGCCAGATCAAGATGATGGGTAGACGGTCTCTTAGGCAGCCTCTGGCTGCACCGCTTTCGGGAACGTCTACCTCATCATCTAGGTTGGCTCGCGAGAGCTCAGACCCGCTCTCCGAGCCCGAGTACGATTCCACCTTGTTCCCCCTCGACCCCTTTTCTGTTCTACCTGAGAGACACGAGCCCGAGGAGAGACTGATTGATTTGACAACACCTGAGTTGGGCTCGTTTGATTTTGCAGACGTCGCTATGGCCGGAGCCGGCAGTTCAGATGATCACTCCCGTCAGCCCGAGCATTTTGTACTTGACCAGGCAGCGATCAACTCCACCCTGATCGCATCACTTGAGACAGTCCAACAGCAGTTATGCGATCAGGGGGCATTCATCATAGAGATGAGGCGAGAGTTGGAGAGGCTCAGAGCAGAGCGAGACCAGCAGAGCGAGCCTGAGGAGATACCTGATGCAGAGGCACGAGCCGCAGCAGCCGCAGTCGCAACAGCAGCCGCAGCCGCCGCAGCGGGAGGCGCTGCGGCAGGAGGACCACCACGACCGATGCGGGATTTACACAATCCCGGATCTACTCTGATGCATCACTGGGTAGTGGTGCCGGCGATCGTGGGGGACTTCAAGTTCCCCCCGAACACCTTGCAGTTGCTACCCCGCTTCCACGGACTTTCCACTGAGGAGCCCCACCTCCACCTCCAGGAGTTCCTGATGATCTGCAGCACTGTCCACGATCGCCACGTGGACCAGGACACGATCCGGATGATAGCCTTCCCGTTTTCACTGGCAGATAGAGCAGCCACCTGGCTGAAGTATCTTGGGAGGTTTGTCTACACCTGGGAGCAGCTCTGCACCGAGTACTTGAACAAGTACTATCCACTCGGGCGGACGAATGCAGCGAGGGCCCTGATCAGCAACTTCTCCATGTTCCCCAACGAGCA
Organism: Ottelia alismoides; assembly: GCA_037367405.1. Taxonomy (NCBI): domain Eukaryota; kingdom Viridiplantae; phylum Streptophyta; class Magnoliopsida; order Alismatales; family Hydrocharitaceae; genus Ottelia; species Ottelia alismoides. The sequence goes on from JAZKJV010005181.1 coordinate 111,254, forward strand.
GTTTCACGAGGCATGGGAGAGGTTCCAAGAGCTCCTAGACCGATGCCCGCACCATGACATCTCCAAGCCGAACCTAGTTCAGAGCTTTTTCAGCGGGTTGACGCCAGAGCTTCAGGGTCTGGTGAACGCTTCTTGCGGCGGGACCTACTTCGCCAAGGACCACGACCAGGTCTGGGCCATTTACGAGGAGTTGGCCGAAAACTACATGGTGATGTCCCAGACCAGGTTGTATACTCAGAAGACCCAGCCACAACAGCCAGGACCCGTGCAGTACCAGCGGATAGCACGGGTAGATGCAGGTCCATCTAGTTCGTCTGCAGCCGCAGCAGCACAGGCAGGGTCGACAGCTGCGGACATGGGCATTATCAGCGAGAAGTTGGACCGCATGGAGCTGATTGAGAAGAAGAAGTGCCAGAGCATCACTCAGATGGAACAGATGGCACAGGTTCTGAGCGACATGAAGACACAGCTCATGTGTCTCCAGGAGGCACAGACGGCTTCTCAGCCCCGTCTTCAGTCGCGAGGCGACTCCGGCAGCAGCAGCAGCTCGTCCCAGCGCTCCAGCACCCCTGTGTAGCCTAGACAGGTCCATCTTGTACAGGCGGAGCCGTACCAGCAGCCGCAACCCACCTACCAGTCCCCACCATCTCCAGAGATGCAGATGGTGGTATACCAGCCGGACCAGCCTCTGGCAGTACTCTCGCCAGCCCCCTACGATGCCGAGCCGTTGATGGATGTCAACGGGATTTGGTATGACCGCCCCCAGCCTGGGATCCGACGAGACCATCCCGGATTCAGGTGGGGGAGTGGTGGTGCCCAGCCCCAGCAGAAACCGTCAGGATAGGGAGGGCAGTATTCCCAGCAGAGAGATCACCATCCGCAGCACCAGCCCCCAGCATATCAGCAGCACCAGCCATCATCCTTCGGTCCTCGTCCCTATCAGCAGCAGGGACAGTCGTGGAGACGTGAGCAGTAGGCTAACCCAGTTCAGCAGCAGCACCCTTCCTCATACCCCTCTTACCACCAGCAGCAGTTCCAGCAGCCTCACCCCCAGAGAGGCTACCCGTCGGGCTTCCACGAGAGCCCCGCTTTGGAAGACATCGCCTGCCTCCTCACGGACCAGCAGGCCACATTCAGACGGGAGATGGACGAGTTCCGCCAGGAGATGCGGGACTTGGTGAGAGGGAAGGCCACCATTCCATCCCAGATTGAGCCGAATCCGAATAACCTCAAGAGGAAATCTGAGCAGGTAGTACACACTGAGTTTGCCACTCCTAGTGACCCATTTGTTGATACATCTTCGGATCTATTTGATGCTGATTTTGTCACACTTAGGAGCGGTAGGACCCCAGCAGGCGGCGGTGCCTCATCTGAGCTTCACCACGAGGATACTTCAGAGGCGCCACATGAGGAGGAGGAGAGCGGTACTGAGGCTGCTCCAGATGATGACGGTGGCACTGAGGCAACCAAGGATGCTGATCCCACCGGCGGTACTGAGGCCGCCGCTTCACCAGATCGAGGAGGTGGTACTGACGCCACCAGGATAGCCGAGCCAGCCCGCGGTACTGAGGCCGCGAGACGTCTACCAGCAGCAGCAGCAGAGCCAGCCCATGGTGGTACTGAAGCCACCGGTGTTTGTATAGAGAGAGATGTTGTCTTTCCCCGCCTTGATGTATCTCAGAACTTTGGTTTGAATAAAGGAAAAGGTTTAGTTTCTTCTGGTCCCACTGTGGTGCATGATGTATGTGTGGATCCGGTCATCGAACTGTCTAGGCCTTTTCCTAGTCCTTCATCTGCGAAGGACCCTGTGATCCCCTTTCCTAGAGCCCTTCAGATGGGGAAGGGGAAGAAAAAAGAAAATCCAAAAAAGAGAGAGCTTGAGGAGTTCAGCCAGAGCATGATCGATCGATTCCACATCCAGCTGACCCTCCAGGAGGCTTTGCAGCACATCCCCCTTCTCCAGCGTTCTTTGAGAGACAGGACCACAGTCAGGAGGAGGAGGAGGAACCACACTTCAGAGATCCATGTGCTGACGAAAGCCACGTGTTTTGCGATCCAGAACCGTCTGCCAGCCAAGAGGCCAGATTCAGGGGCCCCGTATGTCAGATGCCAGATCAGTGAGCAGAGGTTCGACCGTACTCTTCTAGATAGCGGATCGTCGATCAACCTTCTTCCGGCAGCCCTTCTCGACCGCTTCGAATTGGGCACTCTTCGACAGAGCAGGACAGTCCTTCAGTTCGCTGATCGATCTGTCAAGAGGCCGAAGGGGTTATTACGAGACGTTATCGTCACGATTCAGGGCCTGAAATTCCCCGTGGACTTCGTAGTGTTGGACATGGAAATCCCTGAGTCAGTGGCCGATACCCCCATCATCCTTGGTCGTCCGTTCTTGGCCACAGCCAAGGCGGTGACTGATCATGATAGCGGGAAGGTGTACTTTCGCATCGAGGGCGAGAGTATACAAATAGAGACGGTCGAGGACTACAGAGCTAGAGAGAGAGCTCGCTCAGATGCGAGTACAGATTCAGAGCAGCTGACAGACGCAGAGCCAAACATCCACCAGGACTGTGATTTTGTGATCACAGATGATGAGGCAGCTTGGGCAGATCCGGTAGCACAGACCATCCTCTCATATTCAGATATTGCTGATGCCGAGATGATAGCAGAGGAGAGTCTGGAGAGCACAACCCTGGTTCAGGATACCATAGAGGCAGCAGAGCCGGTCCTTGATCGGGGCACGATTTGCAGTGATGGTGGTGCTGAGGCCACCTTGCTTTCTGGTGGTACTGATGCCACCACGGTTGATATAGATCCCTCGGATTCAGAGTATGATTGGGCCGATTGTGATGATCAGATGCCAGACCTGATTCCACCTGAGCCTACAGATGAGGAGGAGGCAGATGCAGAGCAGACCAGAGACAGTGCAGTTGAGCAGCCTTCTCCCGATCCAGTTTGCGAGAGTACGCTTTCACTTTCCCAGGCAGATTTGGCAGACTTAGCAGCATTCACTCAGTTTCTTCCACAGCCAGATTTGCCAGCACCCAGCATTCCAGAGCTGAAGCCACTGCCTACTTCGCTGAAGTATCGATTCCTTGCGGGCGAGCCAGAGATGTACCCAGTCATCATCTCCGCCGAGTTGACTGGAGAGCAAGAATCCCGTTTGATGGGGGTTCTTGAAAAGAACCGCAAGGCGATCGGATGGAGCGTAGCAGATCTCCATGGGATTAGTCCATCAGTGTGCTCCCACCATATCTATCTCGAGGAAGGGGCGAAGCCGTCGCGTGAGTTCCAGCGGCGACTGAACCCCAACCTGAGAGAGGTTGTGATGAAGGAAATATCGAAATGGTGGAGTGCAGATTTTATTTATCCCATTTCCGACTCCAAGTGGGTTAGCCCCTTGCATGTGGTGCCCAAGAAGACGGGCATCACGACTGTGATCAGTGAGTCGGGAGAGGAGATCGCTACACGAGTACCCACCTCTTGGAGGGTCTGCGTTGATTACAGGAGACTCAACCAGGCCACCAAGAAGGACCATTTCCCCCTGCCTTTTATTGATCAGATCATTGAGAGACTGGCAGGGAAGAGCCATTACTACTTCCTGGATGGGTACTCGGGCTACAACCAAGTGGCCATCGCTCCTGAGGATCAGGAGAAGACCACCTTTACCTGTCCCTTCGGCACATACGCTTTTCGACGCATGCCATTTGGGCTATGCAATGCCCCTGCGACTTTTCAGAGGTGCATGCTGTCGATCTTTTCGGACATGGTAGGGGAGTGTTTGGAGGTCTTCATGGATGATTTCTCAGTCTACGGCGACGGATTCGATTCTTGTCTTGACTGCCTAGACCGAGTACTCCAGCGATGTATCGAGTATCATTTGGTTTTATCTTGGGAGAAGAGTCACTTCATGGTGACTCAAGGGACGGTGCTTGGCCATATCATCTCCAACAGGGGCATGGAGGTTGATCCGGCCAAGGTTGATGTCATTAGGAAACTCGCACCGCCGTCCAATCTGAGGAAGCTACGGTCATTCCTGGGGCACGTTGGATTTTATAGGAGATTTATTCAGGATTTCAGCAGGATTGCCCGACCGTTGACTGACCTCTTGACGAAAGGCACCGAGTTCCTTGTCGATGACAAGTGTCTTTCGTCGTTCGCGACTCTCCAGCAGTGTGTTATTGAGGCTCCTGTCCTCCAGCCGCCCGATTGGTCTCTCTCCCATTCGAGATCATGACGGATGCCTCCGATTTGCCCGTAGGGGCAGTGCTGAGACAGAGGAGGGATGGAGTTCCATTTGCCATACACTATGCTAGCCTCACATTGGATTCCGCCCAGCGGAATTACACGGTCACAGAGAAGGAGATGCCAGCCGTAGTGTTCGCCCTAGATAAGTTCAGATCGTATATCACTGGATCTAGAGGTGACTTTGTTTACAGATCACACCGCCATCACGTACGTCATGGCAAAGAAGGATGCCAAGGCCAGACTGACTAGATGGATCCTTCTACTCCAGGAGTTCGATATTGAGATCAAGGATAAGCCTGGAGTCAAGAATGTGGTGGCGGATCATCTCTCCCGACTAGAGCAGCCTGAGGATTCTGAGCAGATTGACCCTATTAGAGATACCTTCCAGATGAGGCGATCCTTGCTATCGCCTCGCTCCCATGGTACGCCGATATTGTGAACTTTCGCGTTGCTGGGAAAGTCCCACAAGATTGGCCCAGGCAGAGGCTTGAGACCTTCCTCGCGAAGGCCAAGTCCTACCATTGGGAGGATCCCATCCTTTACCACGAAGGAGGGGACAACGTCTGGCGTCGGTGTATTCCTCAGGAGGAACACCATAGCGTACTCACCTACTGCCACAAGCTTGAGGCAGGAGGACATCATTACGGGAGGAGAACGGCACAGAAAGTGCTCCAATCCGGCTTGTGGTGGCCTACCCTCTTCAAGGACTCAGATGAGTTCGTGAAGAGGTGTACTGACTGTCAGAGGATGGGCACTTGTGGAAAGCGTGATATGATGCCGATGCAGCCCATTCACTTCTGTGAGGTTTTTGACGCATTGGGCATCGATTTCATGGGTCCATTCCCTAAGAGTCAGGGATTTGAGTACATTCTGTTGGCCGTTGATTATGTGAGTCGTTGGGTGGAGGCTATCCCCGCCCGAGCCGCTGATGCGAGGACAGTTTGCAGATTTTTGAGGAAGCACATCATCACGTGGTTCGGGGTTCCACGAGTTCTGATTTCTGATGGGGGATCTCACTTCATCAACGACCAGGTGAAGGCACTTGCTAGCGAGTTCGGCATAGATCATCGTGTTGCTACACCTTACCATCCACAGACGAATGGTCTAGCCGAAGTGTCGAATAGGGAGATCAAGACTATTCTGCAGAAAGTCGTCCGCCCTGACCGAAAGGATTGGTCACAGCTTTCGGACTCGGTCTTGTGGGCATATAGGACGTCTTTCAAGACACCTTTGGGCACATCTCCCTTTCTCCTCGTATATGGCAAGCCATGCCATTTACCTGTTGAGCTGAGGCACAAGTCACTTTGGGCAGTTACAGATATTTTGATGGATCCAGATGGTATAGGAGACCAGAGGAGGGCAGAGCTAGCTGCCCTGGAGGAGCTTAGAGATGCAGCTTTCTCAAGCAGCCTACATTATAAGGAGAAAGTGAAGGAGTGGCATGATTCTCATATCAGCCACAAGCATTTTGAGATTGGACAGAGAGTATGGCTGTTTGATGCGAGGCTACGATTATTTCCAGGGAAGTTACAGAGCAAATGGAAAGGACCTTATCTGGTTAGAAAGGTACACGACAACGGTAGCATAGATATATCCGAGTTGTCTTCTGAGAGTACCTTTCGAGTGAACGGCCAGCGGCTCAAACAATTTCTAGATCATGAGCCGCGGGTCGTTGATCTTGCCCCTATTCATTTTGCGTGAGATGTGGTCTTTGACTCACATCTAATGCATCTCACGCCTGAGTTTCACTGATCTTCCACCTTGTATAGATCCAGATGTCCATATCACCACATTCTTTAGTCCCACATCCCTTCCTTCATCTTGTGATTATGCTATACTTAGGGTGCACTTTACCCTAAGTATAGGGGGATGTGAGACCTTTCGGGTATTTCTTTTGTTTCTGTTTACCCCTGCTTTTGTTGCCCATACTTAGGGATATTTCACCCTAAGTATAGGGGGGGTAGACCCTATACATTCTGCACTCAGGTTTTCCCTTAGTATACAGCCTGCTATACTTAGGATTACTTGATCTTAAGTATAGGGGGGAGACCTGGGTCCCTCTCGACTTTTCATTTCCTTTTTGTATAGCCTTTCTTTTCACTTTCCTATACCTAGCACGAGTTATGTCTTCTCCATCGCTCTTGACTCTGAGGACATCGTTCGAGCTAAGTATAGGGGGGTGTGTATATATTTCATATATACTTTATCCATAACTCGTACTTTGTGTGAGTGTGTTAATAAATAAAATGGCTAAAAACCACAAAAATTAAAAATTTTTCATGTACATAATCTTCTTTTATTTGCACATACATAGCTAGTGTACAAATTATTTTTGTAAAAATGATTTCAAAAATCTTTTGTGTAAAGCTTGTGTAAATATTTTTGTATCAAAATTATGTATATAGTACAAAATTTTTCCAAACTGTTTTGAAAAATCAAAAGTTTGCAAAAATCTTGTGTAAATGTGTGTAAATATCTTTTTGCAAAACTTGCACTTCATGCATCATTCATTCATGATTTCAAAACATTTTTCAAAAATTTTGCATGATTGTAAAACCTTGTGTAAATAAGCATCTTTTTGTACATATGTATATAGTTTTTCTGGATGATAGTTGACATTTAAACTAGCCTAGAATCAAATTGAGAAATGGAGCTTGATTAAGATCTTAATCCACCTAATTTCTAAGAGGAACCTTATAGGACTTAGGTTTAAGGCTTTTCAGGTCCATGGTGACTTAATTCTTTGAGTCCACTAGGCTATGATCACATGTCATCTCAATGAGCCTAAGTAGAGCACTTAACAACAACACATGACTCATATAGATTATGGCTTTACTTGGACACCAGCACTATGCACCGAGCTCTCTACGGATGAGGTGGTGAGGAGGCAGTCTTCCTTGACTTGGGGTAGCATATGAGGGTAGTACTTCTAGGCGGAACCTCTCTTCTTCTTTTAGTGAAGGAAGTGCGTCTCAACTTGGTCTGGTTGCCATGAGGTCTAACGACGGGAGTTGTGGGTTGCAATAAAGCTTCAAAAGAGGGATAATCTACTGGCTCAAGAGGAAAAACTCCTTGTATATATGCTGCACATGTATATGTTGTACAGATGCACTTGAAAAAAAATGTGCAAAAAGAAAAGAACTCCAAAAAAAGTGGTGGGTCTGATAGAAAATGATAATCCCACCGGAGTATGTATATAGAATGCAATAAGCAAAGCTTGGTTTCATGATCCACCTGTTGTAGCTTGCAGCAGGGAGACTTGGCTACACTGGTCAAGCTCCCAAGGGTACTTGGCTACACTGGCCTTGACCCATTCTCCTCTTCCCCCTCTTCTTGAGCCGGTTGTACATGAACTTAGAAGGGAATACCCCGCTCCTCGAGGAAAGAGTGGCCAGATTGAGGTCATAGAGTTACCTTGTTGGGGAGGGTTGTCAAGTTACCATTTCTGAGGTGGAGAGCTTAGACTTCACATTCACAGGACAAGAAAAGATTCATGGTCTTCAGGGTTTGTGATTGATGACTTGTTCTGATCTGGAGCATTGAGGAGTCTTGGTTATAGATTAGTGGAACTTAGAGGCTGTTAGGTTTTAAGCTTAGGTCTAAATAAGGTTCCGACACATTAATAATCCAAAGATCTGATCGAGCTCCATACCCCAATTTAATGAAGGCAAGTTTAATAATCAACCTTGATCCATGTACATCCTCTTTTTCTTTTTCTTTCTTTCCTTTCACTTCTTTTTCAAATAAGTGTTTGATAAGGGACTAGCAAGGTTAAGTATAGGGGGGTGATGAATACCCGTTCATCACTCTTTATTCTTATATTTTAGCTACAAAAACCTTTGCAAATGCATGTAGATATGTGTAAATAGGATTAATTAGCAAAAGCATGCATTGTGTAAAAATCTATAATTAGCATGTTTTTGTGCAAAAATAAAAGAATAAAGATTAAAAAGAAAAAGTGGGAAATATTTAGAATAAATATTGAGCAACCTAACCCAAGGGAGGGCTCAGCATGGGCCTGACCGCATAAAAGCCAAAGTAGAGGGAGATAGGGGCTCATGTGTAAATATTTGTGTAAATATATAAAACTATATTTTCCTCACCCAAAAATATACTTGTATATACTTGTATATATTTATAAAAATATAAAAAAACAAAACAAAAAGTTAAAAACCCAAAAAGAATTAAAACACCCTTTCACCATGTACATAAGCCATATCTAGGTATTTATTTAACCTTGTAAATAAATAAAATTAGTTTCCAAACTTTTTGTAAATATTCTTTGTTATATATTGTAAATAAATAAAATAAAAACAATTAAAAACAAAAACAAAATAAAAACAGAAAAATTAAAAATACAAAATATATTGTACATATACCATGTATATATATGTATATATATATTTATTTTACCTCTGTTTATAAATAATAAAAATAAAATAAAAATACCTTTTTATTCCTTTTTTTATACTATAAATAAATAAAATATAAAATAGGAATAATTTTTTATTGTACGAAAATAATAATTAAAAATCAAAAATCAAAAGCCTACATTTTGTATATATACCTATACATAGCTATATAATGTAAATACTTTATTTTTATTCCCAAAAATTAATTAAAAATCACCAAAAAATAGAAAAAAAATAAAATAAAAATAGTTATTTTTGAGTTTCTACAAAATCGGGCCCTAGCTACCTTAAATTTGAGCTTTAAAATCCGGCCACGTGGCCTTCACCCATTGGCCCTGGGGGATGTTGACCGCCCGGTCAACTCCCCCCAGGACCACTTCCCACGGGTCTGCTGCGCCCGACCCATCTTCTCGGATTTTTCCCATGCAGACACGACTCCTTTTTGCCCAAACCCCGGGTCCGGATTGCTCACGACATACCCGAGAACCTCGCCGGAGCCTTCGCCTCGGGATCCACGCGCTAAATCGCCCTACCCGCGCCTTTCTTCTCGGATCCCTCCAGCCTACATAAGCGAGCTCCGCCACCCATTTTATCCATCTTTGGTCATTCCCCTTATTCCCTGTGAGCTCCAGAGTGATCGCACGAGTGACAACAAGCGTCTCCACCTGTTGCAGCGAGGCGAGGAGGAGGATACCACTGATCCGGTGAGTATCACCGCCGTGCTCCGCCCTGAGTTGGAGCTCGAGCCTCGGACGTCGGCGTTCCTTGAGGCGAAGACCCAGAGCTGCACAAGCTCGACCATAGCCCATTCCTTCACCCAGGTACCTTCTTAGCTTCGCCATTTCATCTGATTTCCATTTTCCCCCAAATCGCTTCGCCGTCGTATTCCTTCGATTCACCCCGGTTCCGACCACCGTTCGACCATCGGACCCGACCCACATCTCCGCCTTCCTCCGCCGCACGTTCTCCACCCACTCACACAACCCAGCTCGCACAGGAGCTGGGAACCGGGCTCCACCATCTTCCACCTTCGCCGGAGCCCGCCGCCCCGACGCACCAGTCACCTTCACATCACCTAACGGGGTCGAGGCACTTTGCCCTCGACCCGCGAGTCTTCTGAGCCCCTTTGCAGGTCATTCTGAGCCCATCTGAGGGCTTGGTCATTCAGGCCGGGAGACCCAGCTCCGCCGACCGTGCCTGAGCTCCTCTGAGCTCGGGCCGATCATCGGAGCACCGCAGCAGACACAGGAGCGCACCAGCATTCTTCTCTGATCACCAGAGCGCTCCAAGGAGGAGGCCAGCACCCGCACGAGCCCGACGAAGTTCGCCGGGGACCAGTTCTTCCAGCACCCTCCAGCGTCGTCGGATTAGCCCTCAGCTCCAGGCGTCATCCTGACCGTTGGTTCCTGGAGCGCCCGTGGACGTCAGATCTGAGGCACCTGATCCGGACCGTTAGATCCACACGTGTCCTGACCTGGACCGTTGGATCGACCAGAGCAGCACCTGCGTTGAGAGCCGCCCCCATTTGGATCGTCCGATCTATACGTGGCAGCCATCCAGCCGCTCCGGTTAATAAAGGGTAATTTACCCTTAGGCCCTTATCTTTGTTTTATTTAGCTTTAGTCCTGTAAATATTTAAATACGTTGTTTAGTTTTAGGTTTAATTGCATAGAGGACCCTGAGCTTTAGATATTTGCACTTATACCCCTGCCTGTTGTGAGCCACGTGCTTCGTCACGTGTTTTGTTGGTGTATTTGCCATCTATGCCCTTGTAGTTCTGGATATTTATGAATGAATGAAAGGTTTTAATTAATTGCATTTATACCCCTGTGCGTGGTTGTTTTACACATGTGCGTTTTATTTTGGGTTATTTGCAACTGAGCCCCCTGGACTTTTGGTACGAGTTATCAATAGGTCCTCAGGACTTATTTTCCTTACATATAGGTCCCTGAGTGCCCCAGGCACGCGCTTGGCGCGTGATTTGCTGGGTATTTTGCACCTTGACCCCCAGAACTTTGGGTATTTGCATTCCAGTCCCTGTGCACAGTACCCTTTTGTTATTTTTGAATAAAATATCAAATTACCTCCAAATTCGATGAAAATTTGATACATGGCTCCTGCCATGGTGTAGGATTTTTGTGAATTTTTGAGGACATTTTTGATTGCGTTTGCTATTTTTTAAAAATTCCAAAACTTAAGTTTTTGCTACTGTCTAGATTGAAAAATCATAAAAAAATATAAAAACTTCCCTAAAAATTCCACAAAAATTAGCTACTGTTTAGTTTAGTTTCCTTTATTTTCTAGCCAATTTTGGCTATTTTTCATTGCTTAAAAACCTTAAAAACTTAAAAACACAAAAAAAACCATAAAAATTCTAATAAATTAATTAAAACTCCAAAAATAATAAACTTGGTACCCAAATTTTCCTTGTTTTCTCTACCTTACAGGAAAATTACCTTCAGGCCCTTGTGAGGCCCTTAGATATTTTATCTAGGGACTTTTGGCCTGGCTGGACAGTACCCCTTGCTTTTAGCACTGTTTGATTTTTAGAAAATAAAATAAACATAAGAAAATTATCAAAAATTCACCAAAAACATAAAAAAATATAAAACACATAAAAATATTTTTATTTTGATTTTTGGTTGAATTTTGATGCATTAAATAATTTGTTAAAGTGTGATTGTTTTTGTTTTTCTTATTCTCTTTACATATTAAAAATCCAAAAAAAATATAAAAATAATTAAAAACCATTAAAAAATATTTTGTCTTTTATTTTATTTGTTTTTACTACTTCGTAGGCCTTCGGCCAATCCGTGCTCCTTGAGTTCGACCCTGGGTTCTATACCAGGTTAAACACAAAGCATGACCGCTTTTCGTGCTTGATTGATTTTATTTGTTTCAAGTGGTTCGATTTTTTTTTCTTGATCGACCTAGTCTGAGTGATTGAGGTCACAACGACCATTTCTATACCTTTACCTTAGTCAATCAGACGGTCATCAGCTACGAGGTCCAGCAGCTTCGTGCAAGTGTTCTGCGTCAACTGGATCTTCAGAAGTAGCATTGAACAATCGGATGACGGTGGTTGTGGTCCTCCTCCTAAAGCTGCTTCACCTGAGCAGTCAGAGCACAGAAAGGGTCTGCTCGTGCGTACATGAACTTGCATAGGGGAGAGGGACTTGAGGGATTTGCTCCGGTTGGGTTATTGCATATGACGTATAGAGAAGTGACTAGGGAGTGGAGCTCTTGTTTTCAGTGAAGGTGGAGAGAAACCTAGCCTAATCCTACTCCGATGAGTAAGATTCAGGGAGATTAGGTTGCGCTGGAAGACGGACGACGAATGGGAGATTCGATCGGAGCAGGTAGATGAATGGAACGGGGCTCCGACAAACTGCTCGGAGCTGATGAACTAAATGCGGAGCGAATGAAATGAATCGTAATGAAATGTTAAATGCATGCGAAATGGGGGATACCTGAAGGTGCTACAGTGGTCAGCAAAGTACATCGAGGGGATAGTGAAGTCTTGGCCTTGACTACGTGCGGAAGTCTGAGGAGGCTGCACGTGACGGAGGAGGTCTGGCCATGTCTTGAGCGACGACCAATCGACGACCAAACTTCACTCCAAATTGCTCTCCGGAAGACTGCTACTATGCTAGAGTTGGCTAAGGAGGAAAGAGGCGGTGAGGCATGAGCTGAGGAGCATGGGTCGCAGAGCGAATGATTTATAGAGATGCCTAAGGGTCTAGAAAGATCGATTGAGTGAGCCAAACCCTAGGTAGATCCGACCCTTCCTAGGGATCTGCGAGGATCGTGGATCCTAGGGGAGGGGTGTTGAAATCAAGGCGATTAGTGGTCCGATTTGAACAGGGAAAATGTGAGAAATCAGTCCAGCGACACAACTGTTGGGTCGTGTCTGGTGAAGGAGAAAGTTGACCCGGGTCAACGGAATCGGGCATGCCAATCAAAAAATTCGATGTCAATCAATTAAAGAATAATTGAAATAAAATAGTAAATGGATTTAAAATAAAAATGATAAAAATGAAAAATGTTGTTTATTTTTTATGGGATTTTTTTTATGATTTTTAATTATTTTTATGAAATTATAAACATTTTATATACAGTATACTATACTATGTATAGGTATAATATACTTATGTATTTTATCCTTTTTATTTTATTTTATTATTTTTACATTTATATCTTTTATTTTATATTTTATTTATTTATAAAATAATTTGAGGAGCATAACATGATTTTTATTTGATTTTTACAAATTAAATAGAGGTGTTGAATAAATAAGTTTGATATACAATACACCCATATGTGGCTTTTGTACAATGAACTTTGGAGTTTATTTTTATTTTATTTGTGTTTTCTATTTTTTATTTTATTTCTATTTTGTTTTAGAACTATATACATTTTTGTAAAATACAATATTCACATTAAATATAAATAATTACTAGTATAAATACCAAATGACTATACAATGCATCCAAAAAGCCAAATTTTACCTCGTAACTCCAAAAGTTATGGAGACACCCTCATTTGAAAGATAATTTAACTTATAGTCCAATAAAGGTGATTTTGGAGGAATTTGAGTTCAAATGGAGTTGGAATTGATCTTTTAAGTTCTTGTTGTGTGGCTTTTTATGAGTGGTTTTACTTGTATTATGTACAATGATTTACTTCACATGTATTTTATTATTTAGAAAACATTTTTATGTACAACTTTTATTTAGAAAATAATTTGATTTGAGGTCTTTTTATTGATAAATAAAATAGGAGAAGTCATATGTACATGGAGTGCATAGTGAAGAATATACGATGACCCTATCTCCCTCTACTTTATTCCTTGTCGATCAAGTTAATGATTGATCAATATGTACTTATTTCATAACTACATCCTTCTTTCTTTTCTTTTCTCTTTGGAAAACATGTGTTAATTATGCAATATTAACAATGATATGCACAATTATAATTTATTATATTTACACATATTTATAGATGTTTTTGCTAAAAGATAAAGCAAAAATAAAAGAATAAAGAATGAGAATCAGAGATTCATTAGTATGGAAGAGGAGGAAGAAAATGGAGAGGAGTGGTCCTCCTCGTGAATCTGACAGGCATCGGAGGGAAGTACGTACAGTTGACCCATGGTCAACTAACACTGGCTTCTAGTTGGTCCACTTGGACCAACAAAAAATTTACATGGATTAATTCCATTAAAAAATAAAAAAATCTTTTATTAATTAAAAGTCAAAATAAAAAAAGGTTTCCTTTTTTATGTAATATTTTATGCGCAATTGTATTTATTTTTACAAGCTTATTTATCATGTGCTATTTTTACAAGTACATACATAGGTATAAATACCTATATTTCGAGTATTTTATTTTTATTTTCTATGTAAATATATATGTACATATTTTTGTTTTATTTTTCTGATTTTGTTATACTAAAATAAATAGGTGTATATATAAATTATAGTTATAACATGCCAAAATAATTTAATGTGTTATTTTAATATATTTTAAATGTATTTATTTTATGTTTGTATTTTTAATATAATTTCAAGTAATATTTACATGTATTTAAAAATACAAGGTATAATTTTAAAGAATAAATAAAATGAATAAAATATGCAGATATACAATACAATGGGATTCCAAAATCTAGATTTTACCTCTTAAATCTGTTTTTAATGAAATCAACTTAATTGGATAAATAATTTAATTTTAAGAACAATAAAGATGAGTTTGATGAATTTTTATTTCATATAGAGGAGATATTGGTCTATGAAGTTTACTTTGCAACACTTACATCAGCGTTTCCCAGTAACATTGTGTATTATTTTTCTTAGTAATTATTTTTTATTTTTCTATGTATTTATGTACATGTTTAATGTAGAATAATTTATTATTTGAGGTGTGTAAAATGCAAAATAAAATAGATAAAAGAATGGTTATTTTTTATTAATTAAATTAGGGTTTGAGTGTATCTTCCATACAGTTAATTGGCATTATCTCCCCCTACTTTATTTATGGTCCACAAGTTAACATTGACTTGGTCTCGGGGTCTAGGGTCATTTAGTATTTACAATATTTCATTGCATTTTCTTTTCTTTTATTTTATTCTTTTATTTTGGAATTGAATACATAGTTTTATACAATATTTATAGGTTAAATAAAGAATGCTATTTTGTACAGTGCTATTTTCATACATTTAACTAGGGATTTATGGCCACAATGAAAGAATAAAGGTGATGAAATGGAGATTCATCAGTAGCTAAGAAGAAACTTCAACACTTGCTAAATGTTACCAAATCTCTTCTTAGTCAAATGTGGGTTCCTTAACACTATTGGGAGGATGCTATCCTTATCACAGTTTATCTCACCAATCATGTTCTTTTGTCTGTTCTAGGAGGGGGAACTCCATTTTCCTTACTTTACCCTACCGAGTCTTCTTCTCCCATACCTCTGCGAATTTTTGATTATATTGCCTTTGTTAATAGCCTTCATGCACTTGACAAATTACCCTCTCATGCCATCAAATGCATCTTTCTTGGGTAATCTCGTACCCAGAAAGGCTATCGATGCTATGATCATGTTGGGCGTCGATACTATGTGTTTGCTGATGTCACCTTCTTTGAGAAGACAAGTTATTTCATACAGACTATTGAGTGACATTCTTCTAGACCTCCCTCCTCCACGAATCATGTATACTCGCCAACGTACGTCTATACCTTCTATACTAGTATATGTAACTGATGAATCAATGATTCAACATCTTTATTCCTTTATTTTAGCTAAAATACTTGGTAAAACATCAATAAGTAATCATTAATAATAATTATGTATCATTCATCATTGATTTTTTAATAATGTATACTTATCATTCTTTTTAACTAAAATAAAAGAATAAAGAAGAAAAGAAAAAGATAAGAAATAAGGAAGGATGTATTTATGGAATAAATACAGTCTGATCCATACCCCAAAAGAAGGTCAAGACTTGACCTGATCAACAAGGATTAAAGTAGTGGAGAAAGGGTCCATAACTTATAAAAATCATGAAAGACATTTATCATTTGTACATATTCATCATTTTCACCTTGTATATATTTTCACTTATTTTATTTATCAATAAAACAACCTCAAATAAAAATTATTCCTCCTTGAAAGCTGTTGATAATAATGTTTATTAATTTATAAAAATACCAGAAAAATTATTCAACCAATAAATAAATAATTACAATGAACCTAAAACCTGAAAGTCTAATTTCTCAGATTCATCTATTTATAGAAAACTCCAAATTGACTAAACTCACATTTAGACTTCATTTTGTAACTAATACTATTTATTAAAAAATACCAAAAATATCGAGGAATAAATCGTATGAGTTTGGCGTTTGGAACCCTTTGTCTATATGTACATCATGTATATAAATCTTCTTTATTTTCTATTTATTTATTTGTAATTCCAATTATATTAATTCTTTTTCCAGAATATTCATAAAAATCAATAGAAAATATAAAATATGACTTAAAAATAATTGTGAATAAATACCAATAAATCTCAAAATCTAAAAGCCGTAAAGCCTAACTTCCAAACCTCATAACTTAGCCATATCAACTCCGATTTGGGAGTACTCAAGTTTAAAATTCGTTTTGTAAAATTATCTATCCAATAAGAGTGCTTTTATTAAAATCAGATTTAATATGCAAAAAGTAGGTTTTGGGACACTATTGGTATACTTGTATATATGTATAGTTTGTATATATTTTTATTTATTTATTTTATTGTATATTTGTGCATATATTGTATTTTTAGATATTTTGTATATATTTATTTTATTTATATAAAATACAAATAAAAATATCAAAATGAAGAAATAATAAAAAATAAAAAATATATTTATTACATATGTAAAATTTACATGTCTTGTATATATTCATATTTATTTGTACCATTAAATTACCATTTAAAAATTAAATTAAATATATATATAATCCTTACTTTATTCTTTAAGTAAAAAATTATGTAATTATGTATTTTTTGTAAAATAATTTAATAAAAATCTATTTGTTGTATATATAGGTATTTTGTACCTATTAATGAAGTTTTATTTATTTTACCCTGTTTATTTAATTTATTTAATTTTTTAAAAATCATCATAAAATTATTCTTTAAATTACTAACATTGTTATTTTTTTATTTTCTAATTTAAAATCAGTTCCTATTTTACTTTCTTTATTCTTTATTTAATCTTCTATTTCATCTTTTCCTTATTTTGTCTTTTCCCCCTCAACCCAAGTAATCTGCTCAACCGAGCCATTTTCTCCTTATTTTCTAGATCAGGTCTTTGACCTAATTGGCTTGATTTCTTCACCAAAATAAAATCCTCACAACCCTCATTTTATCCTAAAAAGAAGTTGAAATTTCCTGCCTCGTGTTGCACACCAAAATTCATTTGAAATTTCGACTTTCTCATCCTTTAAATATGCTTATAGCTTCTTCTTCCTCCCATCTTTGGCAATCTCTCCATCGTCAAGAAGCTCTGATGATCATGAGTGACATCCAACCTTCATTGTAGTGAGGACAGGATGCGAGGGTCTCTTATCCAGCGAGAAATCGTCGTGCTCTGCCTTGCCAACGAGCTCGAGATTCTAGACCATCGATCCATCGAGACAACGACCCCAGAGCTCATCCGAGCTCCAACTCAGGTAATCCATTCCATACAGGTAATTTTAGGTTTATTTTGGATTTGATTTGGTTGATTTTATTTTGATTCTTAGATCTGTAACTTAGCATAGATCATCCATCGTGATCTCATCCACAACCTTCATCTCTCTCATGCATACTTCACAGATCATCATCTTCATCTTCTGAATTCTCCCCATTTTCTCTTTCTATATCATAGATCTGAACCCCTCTGACCATGCTTAGTGGTTGGAGACCAGGGCTCATCCTTTACCCACATGAGCCTTCTCATT
The DNA here is from genome assembly GCA_037367405.1 of Ottelia alismoides. NCBI lineage: Eukaryota > Viridiplantae > Streptophyta > Magnoliopsida > Alismatales > Hydrocharitaceae > Ottelia > Ottelia alismoides. The sequence goes on from JAZKJV010005181.1 coordinate 128,896, forward strand.
CAACTAATCCTTGTTTGGTTTGGACTGAGGTCGAACACCTCAAGTTATGTTGTAATAATTGTCGGGATAGATATTGAGATCAGATTACATCGAAGAACAACCAGCTTGACCATCTAATCAAAGACTAATAGGAACTTCAACTATTGCATAGGTCTGAAGCACGAAATCATGAGAAGCGCCTGCATGTGAGAAGCAGGTCGGAGCACAGCTTCGCATGAAGAACCTGTCCGATTGAGTTTCATGTTGCAGCTAGGAGCTTCTTCTGGAAGCTAATTGCAGATTCGAGCACAACCTCCTACACCTGAACTTCGTTGATCGATCATCTGAAGATTGATTCATTTGGAAGCAACCGCCTCCTTGTATTGCTTAAGAACTAAGTCACGCGGAACATCTTCTTCTCGCACCTTGAGATCAAGTCTGTGATTAGCTACCATTGCCATCAGATCTGAATCCCTCACCATTGGCGAGATTGAAAATCGTCGCGACACCGTTGAACAAGGCCATTTCCATGCAACCATAATTCGATTGATATCCGAGCACCATCAATCATGGAATCGATCAGATACGACAGCCTCGAGCACATCCCACTACCTGCAATCAATTTGGGTAAGAACACACAGGCGAATCCAGATTTTCCAGGAGCCTTTGGATCAAATCTGATCAAAGGTCTACAGATCGGCGACGTGTTAGAGATTCATCATCCCTCGGCCATTGCTTAAGCCCCACACATGATCTCCATGTGTGTGGGTTATTTTTCTTGAGTAAATTTATTTTTAACCCAAGGCTATTTCCGTGATTACAATCAGATCCTGCAATTGATTCATATGCGTGATTTGTGTATGCTTATTCTTTAACAATTGCACATTTTCCCGACCGTTATTGCTCTATTATCATTGGCTCAACATTTTGTCACAAATCGCATTTTAGTCCTTATATTTCAACATTTTATACATGAAATAAATGTCATGATTGCTTTAAAAATTTTATAAAAATTAATGTATTATCATGCTGTGTTGTTTTATCTCCCACAATTTTTGTTTTGCAAAATATTTTGATTTGCTATTTTTATAATTCAAAAACTCACAAAACACATTGTCTTCTTTATAAAAATCAAAAAAAATTGAAAAATGCTCTAAACATTCAAAAAATATTATAGGTGTATTTTGATAGGTTTTAATTACTATGCAAAATATTTTGAAAATCTTTTATAAAAACAAAAAAATTGTATATTATATAAAACACCAAGAAAATCATATAAAATCAATGAAAAATTAAAAAAAGTGTTTCTGGACTTGATTTGAATTCTAATAAAAAAACTTTTTGTGAAATTTAATTTCTAGTATTATTGAGTTTATTTGATATTTTAAAAATCCAAAAACAACTATTTGATTTTTTGTTTGCCTTTTTCCTGTTTTTATTCATTTTTAAAATCCTAAAAAAGTAAAATCTTTGAAAAATAACAAAACATAAAAAAGTATAAAAAACACAAAAATATTTTATTTGATTTTCTGAACATTTTTACCATATTTAAAAAATACAAAAAGAATGTGTTTACTTTATTTGCACTTTTCTTTATTTTATTTGTTTGAAAAATTAAAACTATAAAAAATTACAAAATTAAAAATCATTAAAAATTTTGAATATCAGAAAAAAATATAAATATTAAAAACCCATAAAAATTATAGAGATAAAAAATCACAAAAACCAAGAGTCATGTGCTTTGAGTTTCCTTTTTCTTTTCTGTGATTTTTCATTGAATTGAATCGCCCTCGTTTAATGATAGTTGCATTCCTATGTTCGATGTTGAGAGCTATATCATATTAATAATTAAAATAGCAATTCACATTTCATTTTCCTTTATTTTGTTGGATAAAATTTTTGATCAATTCAGGTTTCATTTTGGGTGACAACGACATATTCAGATCACATTTTTCCTCATCATTCACATTTTCATTAAATAATTACAACCTAATAGAGAACAGTGGTCATCTGTAACTTTGCATGTCCATTTCATGCATGATGAGATGAGCACTTCGAGTGCTCCCACCACTACTGCCCCAGATGTACCTGAGGAGCTTCCTATATCTCTATGCAATAAAAAAAGGCAATGTACATATCACCCCATGTCACATTTTACTTCTACTGATGGTTTATTTAGCTGTAATAAGAGATTTGCAAATGCTCTGAATGTTATTTCTTTTATAAGAGATCATTTCAGTGCAATGCAGGATCATGGTTGGCAACATGCCATGGATGAGGAGATGGATGCACTTACCTTCGGGGCACATGGGATCTTGTGTCGTGGCCCTTGGGAGTTTGCCCTGTGGCTTGTGATGGGTCTTCACGACCAAAAAGTCGCTTGATGGTTCTATTGACAGGTTGAAGGCCAACTAGTTGCCAAATGTTTCACACAAACCTTTGGAGTTGATTATTTTGAGACCTTCTCACCCATTGCGAGAATGGAGTCAATATGTACCATTATTTCTGTTGATGCCAATAAAGTTTTACCTATGAATGCCTTTCTTTATGGTTACCTTGAGGAGGAGGTCTACATGATGAAACTATCGGGGTATGTATTCGAGGGGGAGCATGTATGTCGACTACGCAAGGCCATTTATGGCCTGAATCAGAGCCCTAGGGAAAGTTTTGACATGCTCACTATGGTGATCAACACACTTGGCTTTCAAAGGACAACATGTGACTACTCTATCTTTGTTAGATGATTGTCTATTGGCACTGTCATTCTTGATATCTATGTTCGTGATATGGTTGCCACAGGAGATGATGTATATGGTATTCAGGAGACCAAGACCTTCCCCCAAATAAACTTTTTCATGAAATACCTCGGTCAACTTTGTTATTTTCTTGGCATTGAGGTAATACACACTACAAGGAGGCTCCATCTTTCACAAAGGAAGTATTGCCTCGATATTCTAACTAAGGCAGGACTACTTGGATGTTGCCATCTGGCATCCATGTCGTAGTCCGAAACATTTAGCATATACTCATCCAGCTTTTAAGGATGCAACAGGATACAAAATCTTAGTGGGGAAATTGCTCTATCTCACTATTACTAGGCCAGGTATATCATATGCTATGTGAAGGATACGTGAAGATCCTCAAGCGCATCGTGGAAGTGTGAGGATCACATCGTATGCGATAAACGGAATTTAAAAAAAAATTAATGTGATGAAACCAGATGATCCAAGAACATTTCTCGGATCGTTTCATATAAACCAAAATAGGTATTAAGGTTACATCTTGAAGCTCGGTTGTGACCAAGTCTATAAATGAAGAGACCTCCTGTCTCAAGTCCGATCCGACGAAGGAGACACTTGTGAGCGCGTTGATGAGATGCATGCTCCTCGCAATCCATGTTTGATGATCCAAGCGGAGAATCTCGTGATATTGTCACACGAGATCTGACGTCTTCTTTACGAGCGAGGCACAACGAAAGAGACAGAGATCCATGAGAAAATACTCTGGTAGCATAACGACGATGTTGAAACGATGGCAACTCTCTATAGCTCCATGGTGTACGACCATAAGAGAGAGAGGGAGAGAGCATTTGGCATATAGAGAGAGAGAGATAGAGGGAGAGAGCATATGTTGTTGTCATAAAACGTGTCACTTGAAGAGCAATGGGTGCCGCTTCTTATATAGGATTTTGGGAGTCCATGGATCTCAATCCATGGACACCACACAAACAATGGATGAAATTGATTTGAGTTTCTTTCAATGGCCATGATGTTGTTGTAAAGAACACAACAACAATTTATTTAATTTAAATTAATATATATTGATAAATCAATATAAATCAATTCGAAATTAAATCACTTTGACTAGTCTTGGAGATAATGAGAAGATTGACCATATCCCCTAAAAGGGGGGATGACTACTCATGTGAGATGGAATGGGTCTGTCTCCTCAAAATCTCATGAGATCTCATTATCTCATGATATCTCCAAGATTTACAACAACATTTGTAGTAAATTATTACATAAAAATAATTCGTAATTATCTTGTGAACATTACAATCATGCCATTGTAAAAATGTGAATCACATTCACATCTCAAAATAAAATGTAAATTATATTTTCAATTAATCATCCAAAGTGAATCCAATTCACATCAATAATTAATTAACAAATATAAATCATAATATTCTATCTTTAATATATTATAAATCACATTTATAATATAACTGAATAATATGGATAGTGCTATGCACATTATTCTTATCCATAATAATTAAATCACATTTAATCATCTTGGATCTCAATTCTCATCTGCCCAAATAATATGAATCACATTCACATTATTCACATCTTTGATAATTGAATCACATTTATTTATCTTAGATAACTCTCCTTATAACATGAATCAAATTCATATTATTCATGTTAATTAAATCACATTTAATTATCCATTTTTCTCAATGCATCAACAATGAAATTATCCATGAACTCTTTCAAGGATAATGCTCTTTCTCTGCGGATACTTGGATATAAGTACAGGGAAATTATATTGTTCCACATTTAGTGACTTGGACATTGAGATCACATCTCAAATCCAGATCTTGTGGACCTACCATATATGCTTGATTAAATCAAGACCACAAATCTGATCTTCTCATTACATCTAAATCACATTCAAATGAATGTCAAACATTTGGACTAAGATCAGATTACTTCTCTTTGAGAGGAGTCCCTAAACTCCAGACTTGTTTCATCACTCTCTTAAAATGGAAGCGTCAGGTTATACACTCGTTTATGATCACATCACCTTCAGGCATTCCTAATACTTGTACATCTTGCATATTGGAAGACCCAGAATAAACCCGGAGTTTTAGATCTCCTTTAGACTGTCTCCTTGAGGGTTTTATCATTAAGTTTCTCATTTGACTATTGGGAGTTGGTATAGATCATATACTTTCCAAAAGCATATATCATACCCAGGTGTTGATCATATACTTTCCAAAAGTATATATCAAACCAAAAAATTCAGTCAAGCTTCCAACGTAAGACGACCGTACATGGAATTTGATTCTTCCCAATATCTCATGAGTGAGCTCATGTCTTCCAGTGAACCTGTGAACCTGTATGATCCCATTGAGAGATCATATTACTCATATGCCCTTGCATGCACACCAGCGCGTCGGTGTATAGACCTCGGTTAAGTCATCAACCTATTGGTCTGCCAAATGTACATACTCAGACCTATAGTAACACTTTGTCTCTGGTCAGAGGATGCATTCCTATATCTTGACTGCATTTGACAAAGGTCTTTGGTTATCTCGATCTTGTTAAGTCAACTCCTTTGATTTAACTAATCTAACACCTCCGAATCTCTATTCCCATGAAGAGGACATGCATCAAGAGGTTGGTCAGATATCAACCTTTAGAGAAAATATTTCCATCTCCTTCTCAAGACGGAAATCCTCTCTTAATAATCATTGATGGTACTTGATGAGTCCTCAATCTAACTCTTTAGATATTCATCCAAGAACCAACCTCTATGATTCAATAATAGGGTTTAGGATTTAGGTAAGTTGATCAGTCTCTCTATTCCATAGAGACTATGGCAAGTCCTTTTAAGGCACTTGCATATCCCCCAGTAACAGTGCTTGCATCCAATGCGAATGTTGCATCTCATGCAACCAATACTCAATTTTGTCAGTTATAGTGTCATTGAAACTATAACTTAATAATTATTATAACTAGTATGTCCATAATCCTTATCAGAATACCCTTATTCCTGGAAATCTCTATCTCCTAAGGTATCCACAATTAAGACCTTTTAGATCACTATCTATAAAGTCTTAGGTTCTTGAAGATAAGACTTTGAGATCACTATCTCAAAAATCTTTTCATCTTTGAAGATATTGTTATTACTGCAATCAAGTGTTTTATCTCCTTAGTAGGATAAGTAACATTAACTACTCCCACTGCATGGCAGATATCTAACTTTTGTACACATCTAGCATACACTCAGCTTCTCGTAACTAATGCACAAGGGCAAGTAGTTCTAGCATTAACTTCCTCAACACTTTAAGGTGTTATTCCTTTAGATAGGTCAGTACCATATCTTAAGGGAAGGAAACCTTTCTTGGAAATTTTCAAAAAATGGAACATGTCCAAGGTGTACTACTAATGAGACGGCCCCAATACCCTCTTCTCTTTGCTATGGAACATCTTCACAACTAAGATCTAAAAGGTATCCTTGAGATCATATCTTAATGTATGGAATATCCAATCTATAAAACACTTATTATTATTTCCAAATGATTAGACTATCATCTACATTTAGTACGATGAACACAATGGCACTCCCCCTAAGCTTTATATGGTACATCAAGATTCTAGCTGAAATTATATCATTTATGATTTCATCAAATCTGATGTTCCAACTACAAGAAGCTTATTCGAGATGGAGTTTCTTTAGCTTGCACACCTTGCTTTCCTAAACCATGAAGCCCTAGGGCTACTTCATGTGAATATTCTCGGAGAGATATTCATGGACGAATGCAATCTTGACTTCCATCTTGAAGATGTCAAAGTCAAGTTGTGTAGCTATAGAAAGCAATAATCTGATGGGTTTAAGCATGGTCATTCGAGAGCAAGTCTCATCGCAAGCGATGTCTTCTATTCAGTGTGTAGCTCATGGCCACGAGCCGTGCTTTGAAGGTTTGTACCTTCTCATCAGGTTCCCTCTTTCTCTTGAAGACCCATTTACACTTTAGCGGGTCTTACCCATTTAGGTGGATCCTCGAGGGACCATATACAACACTTATATATGAAATCTACTATAGACCTTATTGCTAAAATCCATCTTTCCATGTCATGATCTTTAGAAGCTTCATCACATGTAGTTAGATTATTGTCAGACGTAGATCATTCCATGTGAATGTTTCATTTTAATTATCATGTTAGTTTCCCATTTCAGGAGCCTCATTATTTTCTCAAGATTAAATGAGTTCCTTCACTTCATTTTCATCTTGATTCTCAAGAGAATCATCCTCTAAGAATCACATCATTAGAGATGAGATCTTTTAATAATCTTGAAACGACTCCCACCACCCTTGTTAATTCGATCGGATTAATGCTCAAATTAATTAATAATATTCGTTGTAGTCGGATGATGAGAGCAGTTCAAAAACCACGTTTAATTAAAGCAAGTTAATTTTGAGCGGCAATTTTTTTACTTGGGCAAGCCCAAGGTCGAACTCAGGGAGGCAGTTGTCTCCTTAGGTAAATTATTATCAAAGTCCAAGGTTTGATTTTCAGGGAATATATTTTTTTCTTTTTCGGGTTTTTTATGCAAGACACATGCAAGATCTAGCCATTTACAAGTTAATTCAGAAAGAAGGTCAAAAGAAGTCCAAAAATTATGAAACTTGGCCAGATGATGAAATGGGATGAAATTAGGCTACAATATTTTTTTGGAATTTTCTGACACTAAATAAAATTACTGTAAATAAAAATGAATGCAAGGTGTTTTTAACTAAAAATATTTTAATAAATATCAAATCACAATATTTTTGGGAATAAAAATTATCCTAGATAAATCTGAAGGTGAGGAATCCAAGAAAATTATCAAACCTTAATTTTGATGTGAAATGAACCTACTAAAAATTAATTAAGAAATTCACCAAATGAATTATTTAGGCCTCGTGTTTGCGTGTAATTGAGATGAAATTTTTATGCAAGATAAAGCTAATTATCCTAGATTTAATATGATTTTTGGGGTATTTTCGGAGTCACGGGGAAATACTATCAATTAAGAGGTGAAATTGGGCAAAATATAGCAAAAATAACCAACTAATTAATAGAAAATTCTATTGATATTACAAAAATATGCAACGTGTCACGTAATGAAGAGGACAATATCAGCTACACAATGCAATTTTTCAAACTCAAAAATGAATTAATATGAATGCCTAAATATACGTGCAGAGACAAGGGTATAAATGCAATTATAGGAATTAAAATTTCTGAAAATAAAACGTGCTGACAGGGACTAATATGCAATTACCTATAATGTAGAGGGGGTGGATGTAATTTCTCCACTGGACACGTGCTCCACACGTGGGGTCACCAGGTTGGGACTAAAATGTAATATTGAAAACCTCCAGGTGCCTCGATGCAATTTGCCCAGGCCACACGTGCAAATCACATGAGGGGCCCTAGGCTCGGAGGACTTCGGAGGCTCGGAGCGAGGCTCGGGTTGCTCTGGAGGTTCGGTTCTGGCTCGGAGGAGCTTCAGGTGATCCGAGCCTAGCGGTCGGGGAAGAGGCTCGGATCGGGCGACGTGGATGGATCTGGACCGTGAGATCAAGTGATCCAACAGTGATGAGTTGCTGGTGCGTGGCGTGTCTTGGTCCGTTAGATCATTGATCGATCCAAAGGTGATGGGCATGCTCTTGAGGTGGTTACGTGGACGATCAACGGCCGTGGGATCTGGATTGATCCAATGGCGATGATGTGGCATGATCGGGAGGCGTAGGATCCGTCTGATCCTACAGCTGTGGGACGAGGAGACATGGATGGCTCCTGGTCGTTCGATTAAGGCGATCGAACGGCTGATGGCTATAGTCCCCAACGGCCCTCCTCCTCCTACGACGGAGAGGGCTAGGCTCCGACGAGGCTGGCCTAGCTCTGCCCCGTCCTCCCGTCGTCGGTGAAGGTTGCTGGAGGGTTTGAGGTAGCTCTGAAGATGCGTGGATGGCCGGCGAAGCATCCGGTGGTCTCAGGAGTGGAGGAGATGCTCCGGAGCATGGTGGCGGAGGAGCTCGAATACAGCTCCGATGAGCCTCCGGCCAATCAAGATGGAAGTACCTGCAAGGGGGTTAGAAGATAGCCAAAACGTGTGTTGTGTCCATGGAGCGGAGTGGAGTGTGATGCGAGGCCTATGAAGCTGTGAAGGTGACGAGTGATCGAGCTCCGCCACGGTGGCAGAGCAGGCGTCGATGGAAGGTGAAGTCCCTCATCGGAGGAGACTAATGATAGCGCGAAGATCAGAGCTCCATTGTGGAGCTCAGGGAATGGTCGACTGAGCAAGAAGATGCTCGTGGAGGGCGAATTAAATCGGAGAAGACAAAGGAAAAATAAGAAGAGGATTGGGGGAGAGATGAAGGAGTCTACCTGGGGTCAAAAGCTCCGGAGAAGCTTCCAGGTCTTCGCTCGAAGGTCCGTAGCGGGGCCTGAGCTTGTGCAACGCCTTGGAGGAGCTGCGACATGGCGGTGTTCGGCTGTGGATCTCACCGGAGGGGTTCTCGGTCGTCGCTCGACCTGGGATCAAATCGTTGTCACCAATTTGAAGGTAGGAGCTCGGAGTCACTCTCGGTGGTAGCGGATGGGGGTGAAAGTGGCCGGAGGTGACTGATTTATAGGATGAAGGTGACGGGGTAGATGGCGAGGAGGTGGTGTTTGTGGGTGTCATGGAGCGACTTTGAGGGTCGTCATGGAGGTCGAAGGGGCTGGCAAGGATGAGGGATAGATGGGCTCCATCGTGATGGCGTCAGTGGTCGGAGAAGGTGGTCGTTGTGGAGCCGAAAATAGAAAGGGGCGGATAGGTTAAAGGAAGAGGGCCGCGTGGCGGAATCAAAGGGCGCCGCGTGGCCAGCTGTGAGTGGATGAAGAGAAAAATAAGATTAGAGAGAGAACGAGGTCGAATTTGGAAAAACTCAAAACATGAAAGTTGTAGATCTCGATGATATCTACAAGTTTCATGTTGACCAAAAATGGAGATGAGGTCAAATATGATACAAAAATACAAGAATACAAATATACATATGTATAGTATACAAGGAGGCCCAAAAACCCAACTTTTGCCTACGAGCTCCAAATTGAGGAAATTAGTCTCAATTTAAAGGTCTCTGGATGTGTATTCATTTGGATGTGAGTAGACCTAATTTGGAGTTTGTAAGAGAGATATATGGGCATTCTAAGGTCCAGGGTTTTGGGGCTTTAATGGGTATTTTACAAAAGAGAACTCTAGCCTTCTTCTCAATATTATTAACTAATGGTATACACACTATAAGGAAGGTGTTCTTTTATTTTGGAGGGAATAAAGTACAAGTGAATAGGTGGATATTTTACAGTGTATTTGACACAAGAAATTGGCTTCTCATTTAAATGCAAGGATGAATGCTAAGATGCATATTTTGTGGATTGATGCATGAATGCTATTTATGCAAGATAAAGGGAAATATGAAGCTAAATACCCAGGGACAAAGCTCTATTTTCAATTTTAAAAGTGATGAATCACATATTCATCAACCCCCTATACTTGCTCATCCTCGAGCAACTAAAATGAAATGCAAGGGTGAAATGATCTTGGGTTCCATACGAAGGTGATGAACAAAAGTTGAAAATGGAGCTTGACTCAACCTTTGGATTAAATGTGTGGCGGAACCTTAGTGAGATCTGAACTTAAGACCTAACAGACTTCAAGTTCCACAAGTCTTCTACTCAAGACTCCTCAATAGTCAGGTCAGAACAAATCCTCAAACGCAAATTTCTAATGACTATGATTCTTACTTGAACTGTGTAAGTGAAATGTAACTCTCCACATAAGAAATGGCTCAGAACCAACCTCCTCTACCAAGGTAACTCAAATAACCCGATCCAGTAACTCTTTCCTCGAGGAGCGGGGTATTCCCTTCTAAGTTCAAGTGCAACTAACTCAAGAGGAGGGGGTAGAGAAAAGAATGGACGGTAGCCAGTGTAGCTACCGATCCCGGCATGCCTGACCAGTGTAGCCAAGTCATCCAGCTACATTTCTTGCTAATATACATACTCCGACATGTATTTTATTTTCACTTGAGCCTGTCTGATTTTTTGGAGTTTTTGCATTTTTTTCTTTCGAACTATATACAGGGTACAACATGTACATCAGGAGTTTTTCCTCTTGAGCCAGTAGACTATCCCTCTTTTGAAGCATTATTGCAACCCACAGCATCTCGTCCTTAGATGTCAACACCACCAGACTAGGTTGAGATGCACTACCCTCCCTATAGGAGGACGGATGTTTCCACCCGTGTGCTACTCCAAGCTAAAGGATTCTACTTCTTCACCACCTCATCAATGAAGAGCTACATGCATTGTGCTTGTCCAAGTTAGGTCACTGTCTATAAGAATCATGCGTGTGCATGAGATATTCTACTTAGACTGATTAAGATGACATGTGAACATAGACTTGCGGACTCAAAGAATTAAGTCACTTGACCTGAGAAATCTTAACTCCAGTTCCTATAAGGTTCCTCTGAAATTAGGTGGATTAAGGTCAAATCAAGTCCATCCTCAATATCTACTCATAACTTGGTTTAGAACCCACTAGCTTTTCACCTAGCATATGCAAGATATGCGGATGAGATGCAGATGTCATGCTAAGAATGAAATGCAAGACTATTTTTCTTTTATTTCATATGTAGATATGATATGCAAGATTAAATAAGAGTATTATACAAGATTATACAATTTACAAGAGTATTATACATATTATACAAGTGTATTTTACAAAAAAAATTCTCCAAATTTTACCCAGCCCGTAATTACTGCGAAATATATATAAAGATACCTGAAAGTACGAGCTATGGGTAATATATATATATATATATATATATATATATATATGTAATATATACACGCCCCCCTATACTCAGTGTGTGCTATGTCCTCAGAGCATGGAAATAGAAGACAAAGACATAGCTCGTGCTAAGCGTAAGAGAGCCAAAGAGAACGAAAAATGTAAAGAAGTCATCCAGCCCCCCTATACTTAGGCTCTAGCAGCCTAAGTGTAGAAGAAGTTCAAAAAAAATGGGGCGGACCAGGTCAAGAAGAGAAGTGGATGAATATACAATACGAGCATCGGTCCCCCCTATACTTAGGCTCAGGTCAGCCTAAGTATAGGATGGAAGTGAGTATGAGGACCAATGTGATCTAGAGGATGTAAAGAGACTCGACTCAAGTGGCTCATCCCTATTATACTTAGGATCCAGTCATCCTAAGTATAGTCCAAGATGGTGATCAATGAAGCTGGGATGAGATGCTAGAGTCGTGGGGGAGAAAGGTCAGGATGTACAGGAATGATGGTATATACAAGTGAGTCGGTCTGAATCTTTCAAGATGCTGCTGATGGTTAGAGCTCACTGCTGCAAGGTCTCATGCGCGGCTCGAGGTGTATCTGCTGAATTTGTCTCACGCATGAATACAATCTCCTCAACATGGACTAACTGCTCATTGGATTCGACGAAGTGTTTCAACAGTTGTCCATTCACAAGGAATCTCGATGCGTCATCTTCGAGAGCTGAGATCTCGACACATCCACTATCATGCACCGTACGGACGATAAATGGGCCTGTCCACTTAGACTTCAACTTGCCTTGGAAGATCTTCAGCCTAGCATTAAACAACCATACCTTCTATCCAGGAACAAAGGTCTTTCGTCTGATATATCTATCGTGCCAATGCTTAACCTTGTCCTTGTACACCAAACCGTTGTCATATACGCGATTTCTGACTTAGACAAGCTCATTCAGATCCATATCTCTTTGCTTCTGCCCAAGGTGCGTGTTCCAATTGACCTTCTTGATTGCCCGTTCTGATTTATGCACTAACTCTGCGGGTAAATGGCACGGCTTTTCGAATACCATTCGGAATGGGGAGGTTCCTAACAGTGTCTTGTAAGTGTCCTATATGACCATAGAACCTGATCCAAGATCTGAGACCAGTCCTTCCTATCTGGGCGGACAAGCTTTTGCAATATAGTCTTCACCTCCCGATTCGACACCTCAGCCATACCATTAGTTTGTGGGTGGTAAGGACTAGCGACACTGTGTTTGATGTCATAGTCCTTCAAGAGTTTCTTCACCTACCGATTTACAAAGTGGCTACCCCCATCTGATATCATCATTTTGGGGATCTCGAACCTAGAGATGATGTGCTCTCTGATGAATATATAGATAGTCCTGCTGTTTGCGGCTCAGGTCGGGATAGCCTCCACCCACCTGGATAAGTAGTCTACCGCAAGAAGGATGCATTCGAACCCATGGCTAACAGGGAATGGGCCCATGAAATCGATGCCCCAGGCGTTAAAGACATCACAAATGATGACAGGCTGCATCGGCATCTCATCCTTGGAACCAACGGTTCCTCCCATTCTCTGCCATACTGGACACGACTTCGCAAAGGTGATGGCATCGCGAAACAGAGTCGGCCAGTAAAAGCCGTAAAAGCCACACTGAAGTACCTTCCATGCGGTCCCCTTCCCGGAGTGGTGTCATCCTGCCTCTAAGCTGTGACATAAAGAAAGGACACTCTGGTATTCCTCCTGAGGAATACACCGCCTCCAGACACAATCCGGTCCTTCAAAGAAAAGGATCGGATCCTCCCAATGGTAGTGTCTAGCATCTGACTTCAGTCGGTCGATGTGGCTCTTGGGCCAACCCTCGGGAACCTTCTTGGAGACAAGATAGTTCACGATGTTGGCATACCATGGGAGTGAGTCGACAACAAAAATCGACTCGTCAGGGAAGGAGTTTTGAATTGGTGAATCTTCGAAAGTATTGATATCTTCGAGATGAGAGAGATGATTAGCTACTACGTTCTTCTTTCCAGGTTTATCACGGATGTCCAAATCAAACTCCTGGATAAGCAAAATCCACCGAAGAAGACGTGCCTTCGCGTCCTTCTTCTCCATCGAGTATCGTAGCGCCATGTGGTCAGTGAACACGATTACCTTGGATCCAATTAAATGAGATCTGAACTTGTCCAAGGCAAACATTACCGCAAGTATCTCCTTTTCTGTAACTGTATAGTTATGCTGAGCGGTATCAAGCACTTTTCTTGCGTAGTGAATTGCAAACGGGATGCCATCCCTTCTCTGACCTAACATAGCCCCAACAACAAAATCTGAGGCGTCCGTCTTGATCTCAAAAGGTAGAGACCAATCTGGGGCTTGTAGGATCGGGGCGTCCATGATCATTCCTTGTAATAGCTTAAAGGCCTCAAGACATTTGTGATCAACAACAAACTCCGTGTCTTTGCCTAAAAGCTCAGTTAGCGGTCGGACAATCTTAGAAAAATCCTTGATGAATCTCCGATAAAATCCGACATGCCCGAGGAACGACCGCAACTGCTTGATGTTGGTTGGTGGCTGGAGTTGTCTGATCACATCCACCTTGACAGGGTCAACCTCCATTCCTCTCTTGGAGATGACGTGCTCCAACACAATGCCCTTTGTCACCATGAAGTGACTTTTCTCCCAGGAGAGCACCAGATTAACCTCACAATAGTGTTTGAGGACTTGGTCCAGATTCCTAAGGCAGGAATTGAAGAAATCGTCGTTGACCGAGAAGTCATCAATGAAGACTTCCAGGAATTCACCGACCATTTCAGCGAATACAACGATCATGCACCTTTGAAAACTACCTGGAGCATTGCATAACCCAAATGGCATGTGCCTGAAACATAGGTACCAATAGGGCATGTGAACGTGGTCTTTTCCTGGTCCTCCGGAGCTATGGCTACTTGATTGTAGCCCGATAACCCATCCAAGAAAAAGAAGAAATCTTTCCCCGCTAGTCTCTCTAGGATTTGAACAATAAATGGTAGGAGGAAATGATCCTTCTTCGTCGCGGCATTCAGGCGTCTGTAATCCACACAGACATGCCACGATGTGGGTACTCGCGTCACGATCTCCTCTCCATCCTTGTTGGTGGTTGTCTGGATTCCCGACTTTTTTGGGACCACATGGATCGGGGCCAACCATTTAGAGTCGGAGATGGGATAAATAAAACCTGCGTTTCACCATTTCTCTATCTTCTTCTTCACTACCTCTCGTAAATTTGGATTCAAATGACATTGGAATTCACGAGAGGGTTTGGCTTCATTCTCCAAGTAGATATGGTGCGAAAACAAAGCGGGATTCATCCCGTGGAGATCGGAAATTCTCTAGCCTATCACCTTGTGGTTTTTCTCCAGGATCTCTAGCAAGCGAGATTCCTGCTCCTCGGTCAATCACAAACTGATGACAACCGGATATTTCTTGTCCTGACCTGCAAGGAAGGCGTATTTCAGTGTTGTGGATAAAGGTTTGAGCTCAGGTAAGGTGTGATTGTCTACGAAATCTGGCTCAATCGAATCTGGTTCGGTGTTGGAAGTGGCTGGATCTTTCTCTGTAATTGCTGCCACCAAATTATTTAGCTCTGGAGTCGGATCGTCAAAGGTCTCCATGCAATCGGCAAAAGCCGCGTCCGACTCATCATCCTCATCTTCCGATTGTCCTAAAGAGGGAAGGACTGACAGGCCCAACCTGGCCTCTAAGTCATCGAAGATGTAGGGAGATGCAGGTTCTGAGCTGTACTCATCCTTGAGGACCTTGCAAACTGACTCATGCACGGGATCATCTCCGGATGGGAGGGACTCATCGGTGCTGGATGGGTTCTATCTCCATGTCCCAACAGTGTCTACATGATCGCAGTCTGCTTCGGTTGAAGAGTACTCGGTGCTGGATTCGGAATCCGATCTCTGCGATCTGGTCTGCTTCATCTCAAGTTCCTCTTCTCCGCCTGGAGTTTGGAACTAGATCTTCCCGATCTTATAATCAAACAAGGCCCCCGCTGTCCTGAGGAAGGGCCTGCCTAAGATGATCTGGGAGTCTCTCCAATTACGAGGGGTTTCCATATATAGGACAGTGAAGTCCACCATGTATTCTTGACCCTCGACTTTGATTACGACATTCCTCAATTCTCCTTGGGACCTCTTGGTTGATTTATCGACGAACTGCAGGAGGGCTCTAGATTTCTTAAGAGGTCCGAGATTAAGCAGCTCATAGAGGGCTGTAGGCATTAAGTTAATTGAGGAACCGTTGTCTAGGAGAGTGCGTGCAAACGCAATGTCATACACATGACTCACCACATAATGCGCACCCATGTTTCTTAGTTTCCTTGGAAACGAGTTCTTTATTGCACAAGTCGTGGCTACTGAAAGAACGTGTTTCTCAACACGGCTTTCAGTCTTCCTGCTAACCCTAGTAGGTGTGCATCTCACCTTAAGGTACTTCTGAAATGCAGGAGTCATTTCCACGTACTTGTCAAAGGGGATTGTGACCTTTATGTATTTGTTGTAGAACTCTGCCATCTCAGGGTCATCTTTTTGGATTTTTTCATTTTCATCTTTCCATCCTTAAGAGATCGAGGGAAAGGGATTATTGACTCTAACTCATGTTCTGAAACTGAAATGTTTTCATTGAAAGCTGGAACTGAGTTCTGTACAAGACTCGGACTCTGAAACAGACTCGGACTCTGACTCTGACTAAAAGAAAAATGTTGTGGCGAAAACGGTGATGCGTCTTCCGCGACTTCTGGATGGTCCTCCTCAGATGGAGGTGCGGGATCTTCATCGGTTTCGTCGGACTCTTTGCTGGTGCGGGTTTGCTGCTTCGAGGACCCATAAGTACTCTTCTTCTGCCAGTGGTGGTGATGGTGATGCATCTCCTCTTCTGCCTCCAAGTTCTCCTCATGTAGACACTTGGCGGCTCCTTCCTCCGGTGCCCGTGCCCGATCAGGTATGATCACGGTCCTTCCGCTCCTAAGGGACATATGGCTCACATTATCATACGAAAGGATCTCATGTTCAGATAAAGAATTATCTGAATAGTATACCTGGTCACGAGGTCGCTTCTGGCCCTGAGTTAAGCTGTTCGGGTTGGCCTGAACCTAGATGGGAATTGGGGTCTTTGGTGCCATTAGTTGATCCATGGTACGAGAAACACGATTCAGATTGGTTCTCATATCCAGATAGTCATTCTGGATCTGTTGGACCCTATCAGACAGGGTCTGGATCTCCAAGGTGAGGGACTCCAATTCGGTGTGCTGGGCTTGCGGATGCTGACTTGCGGATGAGGTTCTGTACTGGCCCTGCTAGCCATGCCGATATTGTTGCTGCTGGTGGGATGGTGCTGGGCCCTGCTGGCCCGAGTGGAATGTGCGCTGCTGGTGCTGGTGCTGCTGAGGCTGGTACCCTAGTTCGGGCCTGGACTGAACAAAGCGCGATGCGGGGACGGAGCTGGTTTCCTGATAAGCTGGGGAAGGTTGGTTAGGCTGACCATTCCCCATCCCTGACTGTCTGTCGATTGGGTCACGGTTGTACCACAACCCGTTGATCTCGAACACCTGCGGAGGCTCCTCGTATCCGGTCTCCACTTGTGGGGGTGCATGTTGGTCCTTTTGGGTGTAAGTCTGATCCTCTACCCAGCCACTCTGAGGCCCCGGTGCCTGTTCCTGTACATGATGGACTCGGTGTACAGGCACAGGTGGTGCAGAAGGGGCAGGTAGCTTCATCTTAGCTACCTTCTCAGTAAGTTCCTCCACTTGCTTCAGCATACGTGAGAGAGACTCAAGGTCAGTGACCCTCTTGTGGTAACTTCCTCCACAGGCGGCACTGACTAACCAGCCACTCTTGTTAATCAGTAAAGGTAACAAGGTGTCTGTTCCGCCTTCATGATCACTGTTCATGAACTTGATTGTTGGTGATCACTGATTGTTACCTTCATGATCACTGATTGTTACCTTCATGATCACAAGTTGGTGATCACTGATTGTTACCTTCATGATCACTGATTGTTACCTTCATGATCACTGTTCATGAACTTGATTAACAAGGTCAGTGACGCTCTTGTGGATCTACTCAAGGTCAGTGACACACCTCCAGAGCACAAGTTGTATGCCAAGATGATAAAGTATAAGTTTTGGTTATCTTAGGTCTCATTCCTTGGGTATGTCATTGTTGGGAAGGAGTCGCAGTTCATCTTGTGAAGATTGAGGCAGTTATATCTTGGGAGCATCACAAGATGGTCACTCAAATCTGCAGTTTACTTGGGTTGGCGGGCTACTATAGACGCTTTGTCAACATCTTTTCACGAATTACTCTTCCCCTGACACGGTTGATGCAAAAGGGAGTTCCTTTCGTCTAGGAAGATTATTGTACGTAGTCTTTAAGGACACTAAAGGAGAGGTTGATGACTACTGACATTCTTATACTTCCGTCAAGTACCCAGAACTATGGAGTTTACACATATGCTCCAGGAGACGGCCTAGGAGCGGTACAGAAGCAATGAGGGCATGTTATTGCGTATGCATCATGTTAGTTGAAGGCACATGAACGGAGTTACCCCACCCACTACTTGAAGTTGGTGGCAGCAGTTTTCACCTTGAATATCTGGCATGACTATCTCTATGGTGTGAACTTTGAGATTTTCACGGACCACAAGAGTTTGAAGTACATTTTGGATCAGAAGGAGCTGAACATGAGGCAGTGCAGATGGCTCGAGCTACTGAAGGACTATGACTGCATGATCTCTTAACACCTCAGTAAGGGAAACATGGTGGTTGATGCTCTTAGTAGGAGAGCTCATGTAGAGGTTATGGCAAACTGGTTGTACACTTGGTACATGCTTGTAGCATTGACTGATCGTTACCTTCATGAGAGTGCATCCAAATCTACATTCATGCCTCTACGATTTTGTAGCTTATGGGATCATGTTGTAGAAGGTCAGTCGACAGATCCTTGGATCGAAGATAGTTACATTTATTTCATCAAGGACAAATGCGATGATTTTGTGGTGGCAGAGTCCATTTTGTGGAAGGTCAGTCAGATCATTATGCCTGATGATGAGCAGCTATGTAGAGATATCTTTGATGAGGTGCATAGTTCACGATTGTTTATTCATGCTTGTAGTACGAAAATGTATCGTGATCTGCACGAGCATTTCTGGTGAGATGAGATGAAGAGTAATGTGGTCGATCATGTAAGCAAGTGCTTGACATGTCCGATGGTTAAGGAGGAGCATGTGAGACCGACAGAGTTTATGCAATCTCTCCTCCTTAGTGTAAGTGGGAGAGCATCTCAATGAATTTTGTCACTGAACTACTGAGGACACTGGGTGACCATGATGCTATTTGGGTCGTTGTTGACAGATTGATCAAGTCAATCCATTTCATTCTTGTTAGCATGACCTAAAATCTATCTCAGTTTGCTAGGTTATATGTTCAGAACATCATGAAGCTTCATGGTGTACCTCGAGAGGTAGTGTTTGACAGAAACTCGAGGTTCACATCTTACTACAGGCATCAATTCAAGTCAGCGCTATAGACGGAGCTAAAGATGAGCATTGCCAACCATACACAGATCGATGCACAGAGCGAGCACACCATTCAAACACTTGAGGACTTGTTACATGCGTGCGCTCTTGAGTGGAAAGTGTCTTGGATGGACCACCTGCTGTTGGTGCAGTTTACATACAACAAAGGTCCTGGATGGACCATTTGTCGTTGGTGTAGATTACATACAACAACAACCACCATTCAGGTATCATCATGGCACCCTTCGAGGCCCCTATATGAGTGGAGATGCCTCATGCCTCTTAGTTGGCATGAGGTAGGTGACCATGCTTTCTACTCCGTAGATCTCGTGGAGGAGACAGGGAAGGCTGTTAACCTAGTGAGGTGAAGGATTCTAACGGTTCAGAGTGCTATGCATGTTAATGGAGGAGATTTGGAGTTCTAGGTAAATTGATACTCTTCTCCAACCACTTTTCTATTGTGATTTATTTTTCTTCAACTAAATCATACGTACTTCTAGAATCTCTATGTATACATGTGGGAAACTCTGTATTTTTACGAGTATCTCTCATGAAGGGAGTGTAGAGATTCAGTGCTCGTGGCAAGTTAGTGCCATGATACTTTGGCACATTCGATATCATTGCTCGTGTGGTGAAGGTGGCCTATCGAGTAACCCTTCCTCCACACATGTCGACCATCCACGACGTCTTCCACATATTGAACTTGAGGATGTATGTGCACAGCCCTTGCCACATCATCAGCTATGAGTATCTTGATGTGGAGCCTAACTTGACATATAAGGAGAGGCCAGTGCAGATACTTAATAGTGCTGTGAAGAATCCTCGCCGCAAGGAGGTTCCCCTAGTCAAAGTCCTATGCATCGAAGGGGTGTCGAAGAGGTGACATGGGAGACTGAAGCAAACATGCAGGCGTGGTACCTGCAACTCTTCTCAGGTAACTCTCACTACAAGATAATTTGATTATATTCTTTATGATACGACGTGTTTCCCATTTGAGTTTTTATGAGTTTGAGATCCCTTGAGGTTTCTATGAGGGGAAACCATGGATGATACCTAGATGGAGTAACTAGTAACTTAGACCTTGATACAAGTCTCGGGGACGAGACTCCCTTTGAGGTTTTTATATTTTTATTGCTCGGGTCCAAACCTCCTGATTTTGAACCCAAATCCGACCCAGTTTGACTCTGCATGACCCCATAAAAATCTGATTAAGGCAAAGCGATCTCAAATCCATCCATAGATCGCGGATCAAATCTTGTTTGAGGGCGATTGACCAAAGTCATTCACATTGTACCTCATTTCGCTAAAAAACCTGCAACACAATCTGGGCAGAAAAGGGACATGGAGACCATCTTTAGCTCCATATCGATATATCAGAACCAATGGAATTGATTGTTCGTCAATTTGACGTCATTTGATCGATTTTAATCGTAAAATTGAATAAGGAAAATGAAATTGTATTCTCTTGATTTCTGGACACATCCAATGTCGGAATAATATGGATATTAGACTCATATTTATCGTCACATTGATACAATCAAAACAGATCATTGCATGCCCAAATCAGAGACATAGCTTGTCAGTTGATAAGATTTGAGTGTTTCATTAAAGGTGGAAATAAAAATATAAAAAATAAAAATAAAAAATAACATAGCAAACACATATACACCCCTCCCCAATTCCCCATGCTCACCCTGACCCGTTGCGCGACCCTGACCCTCCTCTTTCCTTCCCCAACAGAACCCCTTCCTCTCCATTTTCCCATACTCCAGCGAGCACGATGACATATCGACGAAGATTCTAGAGTGGTGACAGTGGGTGGTGGTCAACTCTGTCCACCATTCCAACCTCTGTTATTGCCCCATTTTAGGGAAAAATGTACCAAGCTAATCCCACCCCTATTTTTGTTGTTCATGTATTTTCTGCACATTTTTTATCCCATATGAATGTTAAAATGAAGATTTAGATGGTATAGAGTGAGGGCTTGGTGAGGGATTGATCTATAGCTCGATGGTTGTGATAATGCCCATCATATGTTCAACGAAATGCCTCAATAATGGCAGCATATTAATTGCTTCTGTTAAGGATTGAGGGAGGATCCTATTGTTGTACATAGGCATGTAGGTGTTTGCATATGTCTGGACACACGTGTGGGTGGGTGTGAACATGTGTGTACCTTTCTCCTAATGGTTAGGACCATATGTTTATTCTAATATGCACTAAATATTACGAGTTAATTTAAATTTCATTGCGTGTAGGTGTAACATGTGATCAAAAATTTATCATTCGTGCATCAGTTCCTCTCTCATGGTATTGATGATGTTAATACCACATTTCACATGTTTGAATAATGTAATTTTGTTCGTTTCATTTGATTGTATTATACACCGAAGGACTATAGAAACTTATAACTTTCATTATTCCTACATGGTTTGACTTGGGATTCTAGATCTTATTGATTATTCTATACAGTAGTTATTTTTTTATTTAGCATGTATTGATACATCTTTATTCTAGTGTAATTGATGGATGTTGAATCAGATAATTAATTTGATGAGAATAAGTGATGACAGACATTTGTACTTGTCGAGGTGACCCTCAACTAAGCTGGAGTTAAGACACCTAGATTGGGCAGTGGCTTCCTTGTGCACAAGTCTAGGATCCCAATCCCTTACCCAGTTTTCATCGCAAGCTCGTAGTTTTTCCGCTTCACTAGGATCCATGTGCCTTCACTTGACCTGACCTACTAGTCCTGAGTTTCCGTTAGGGCTCCTAGGTAGGAGGACCCTTGGTTTTTCTTCGAGCTTCTTTGGTCCCCTTCCCACACTAGTTTGGGTCAGAGTGAAATTGACTCAGATAAGAGAGTCTCTCCAACTCGTCTCAGGAGTTGTAGTTGGAGTTTGGCTTAGCTCCCTCCTGGACTATCCTTTTACTAGGGGAGCGAGGCAAATGAGTCCCTTAAGGGTCTTCTTCATTACTTTGAGTTTGTTTATTATTTCACCATTAGGCTTTGATGAGGAAAAAGATCATGGCATGGAAATCATCATCAATCATATATATCTTAATGAGATCCATCACTACATACTACAAATGAAATCAATAGAAGGACATGACCTATCCCGTGATCTCTTACTCCCACATTATCTCATAATCAACAAATGTTGCTAAGTATTGGGATTTAGGGTGTGGTGAGTGAAATAGTGGGTTAGTTTGTTGAGTCGTTAGTGTTGGTGTTAGAGCTTGGACAAGTCATAGAGTCATGTATTGTTTCATAACCTTATTCTCATGCAAGTTGTTGATTCCATGTATGCAATCATTGCCCATCTATTTACTTCTCTTATATTGTATCCACTAAAATTTCTATTTAACTTCAATATGAAATGCTTTTCCACTTAAGTTCTTGTTTAACTTCAATATGAAATGCATGTACTCAAAAAAATTTAACGTCTCCTTGTCCCTAACAAGAATGCAGGGAAGGCAGCTCTAGCAGAGTTGCTTGGGTGACAAAATTCCCATCTTTTGGTGGATGGTCAAAGATATCTTATTAAAGGTACACATTATAGGAACTTTTATAGTTGTCTTTTATTGTGCTTGCTCTCACTTTTGTCAGATTATTGATATACATGTATTAAAACTTATTTCTCTTTTGATACATGCTATGCTAAATGGGACTTGATGCTTGTTTCAAACATTTTGTTGGAAATGTTACCTTAGTAGAATGCATTTCTTCTTATGGTGACATGTGATTGTATGTGGATTATTCCATTATCATGAACTTTATTCAACTTACAAAAAATTCCCCTGTATTTTTGTATTCGATGCGAACTATCACGAATTAAACTCGTGAATGTTGTGTAAATAGGCAACTCGGGTCTCGGATTGTCACAAAAAACATTAGACTTTTAGTAATGTTACAGAATAAAATAAGGTTACAAATCTCTCTATGAGGGCATAAATGAAAATATGATTACTCACAAGGGATTTAAGCAAATATTCCCAAGAGAATCACATTACCATTGTTTCAAAGGAGCTTGGACATTGGAGTAGTGATAAATCTCAGTTGCATCACTCTAAATGTGACTAATTAAGCTCAAATCCCTAAAATTCATTGGCATTTCTTCATTTATATTGCATAATTATCATCATGCATGTATTGGTAATAATGGCATTTTATTACTCATTATTGCATATAATAAGAAGCCAAAAATCTCAGTCCAATTGACCTGTAAAATAGCCTAACATCCCTGATTTTTAACCAATTCACACTAACTCCAAATGACCTGAAATAACCGCCACTGTGTACATATTACTAACAAGAATAAATTAAAAACAAAAAAATCACTAACTGAAATAAGTGGACCAAAAATCCAAACCCTAGTTCAGGGATTTCCGGAATAAAACATCGATATCTTCCTCATCCAATGTTTGAGTTGATTCTACTCACTTTTGAACTAATGTGCATTTAAATGCCTTCAAAGCAAGATCATGTTCAAGTGAATCGGAGCTCATTTGTGAAAGTCGGGGTTTGGGGCTCTTTTGTACATTTTGTATTTTAGCGGTTTTTGACATGATATTTTATGTATATAATTAACTCTTTTTTTATTTTTAATTTGTTTTATTTGATAAAGTTTTATTAAAATGCATAAAAATCCAAATCCAAACTGAGCTTGACATCAAAGAAATTAATAGAGTCTGACTCCTCACTAACTGTCTATACAAAAATTATCTTTTTTGGGTTTTATTTTATTTTTTTATTTTTCTTACACAATAAAATTCTAAACAAAGTAGATTAATGTGTAAATATTTATTAATAATTTTATCATATTTTTCTGATTTTTATCTGGTTTAAAAATAACAAAAATTATAAAACCCAAGAATCAAGGTAATCTATGTCCATTGAGTACCTCAAAAATATCACTTTGTGAAATTGACCGATTTTGATTTTAATCCCTTCGGGAAAGGTGTAGATCTCATCGAGACAAGTAACTTTTGTGAAGAAACATTTTTGATTTGAGGTCATTTACTATTAATTTTTTATTTATTTTTACAATTTATTTTCGAATTTTCTTGAGGTGCCACGTCGCGGCTCCTGGAGACGCCATGTGGCACCCATTTTTGAGCTTTTTAAAATTCATTTTATAAAAAAAAAGTAAAATTTAAAAAAATATTAAAAGCAAAAATAATTCGATGCCATGTGGCATCACCGTGGTCGTCCGATCTCGACCGATCGGACGACCGTTGTACCATCTTCCTCGTCCCCTTTCCCAAACTGCTCTGTCGTCGCCCACGTATCTTGCCACCGCCTTCATCTTGTGGTTGGCACCACACTCCGCGATCCCGTCGCCAAACCTGACCACCTTCCAGATCGGGTTGCCATCACGCCTTCTCCCTCGTGCATTACTCAAATCCCACACTCCTTCCAATCTCACCAACACGCCTTTCCTTCCTATTTCACCCTCGTCAGCAAGATCTCCTTCTAGATCAGGCATCCATCGAGTACTCATCAAATCATAGACAACTCTCGTCGACCCACCACCTTTCTAATAAGGTCGACCATCGCCAACTCCTTTGCTATTTAAGCACCAGTGTCATCCCTCCTCTCCCTATCTGTCGACTGCACGTCAGATTGGGGAGCCGGGGGACCTCCCCCTCGATCCGGCGAGATCCGATCTTCTCAAGGTCATTGTAGGTCTCCCTGTAGCAGAGCTGCCTTGCTACAATCTCTGTCGAGCCCACTACCTTCGTCCCTTCCACTATACCCATGTAAGGTGCACATGCGGGAGGGGCATGTGAGACATATCATCTCTTGGGGGAAAGATTGTAGAGAACCCTCTGAGGATTTCTCAATCTCCATCACGCCCTCCACCTCTCAAGCATCACGTGCATAGCACGTGTCCTGAGAATTTTGCAAAAACATCCTTGGAGGTTCTCTCATTCGCAACTAGGTTCCGCCACACGTGCCCCTTTGGCGATTTTGCATATCTCCCCCCAACAGTTTAGGTAATTTCTTTTTATCCCATGTTCTACATTTTCTTCACTACTTAATTATTGTAATTGCAAACAAAACAATGCGTCCCCCTTTATTTTGAACCACTTTATTGCATCATTTTATCATTCTAAAAATAGCATTATGTTGTTCAACTAATTCTTGATATCATGGCATGTTGGTGATATTTATGCAGTATATGGTTAATTATTATTTATTATTCTCGTGGAAAATTGCATATTTTTCCCATCTTGTACCTTAAAATTAATAAGTAATTAACCACTGCCCGAAAATTGCCTCACGAATTATAGAATTAGTTATATATTTCAATCTTTAATTTTTAATAGGCATTAAATCTCGTATTTTTGAGGTTTAGGATTTTTCTGAGATCATCATGTAGTGATAGATCTTGGATAATTTTTATCCCTTGAAAATAAATATGTTTAATATTTATTATTAATTAATTATTGAAATTCACTTTGTTTGCATGCGAAAATTCATAAAATATTTATCTTGCGTCCAAAAATTCCAAAAAATACAGTGCATTCATTTCATCATAAGATACATCTCAACCAAGTATCATAATTTTTTGGACATCGCTTGATTGAAATTGCATTTTAGTCTCTAATATTAGCCATATTTGCATTTTGCAATCCAGAATCACATTAAAAATACCAAAAAATACCGCCTCAAAAAAGTACACGAACTTTGATAGACCAAATTCTAGGCTGCTCCTATGTCTCCTTGAGTTTGACGTTGGGACTTTCCCCAGTAAAATAAACAAAAAACCACGCTGATTAAAAATTGATTAATTTCTCATGGTTAATTCTTGAATGATTCTGATTACCCGACGTAATTACAACAGAATATCCATCATTATTTTAAAAGTTTAATTCTCACAAAGTAAAGAGGGCATTTTCGGACTCGTTAGATGACGTCATTGTCGGGGAGGCAAATGACTTATTATCTAAAAACATTCGTGCTACGTTTTCCTTATTCGGGTAGTCTGACCCCCGAATATTAACTGTATATTTTCTATTTTTTTTCTTTTCGGTATTTATTTTATTTCCAGCATTTATTTCCTTATTTTATTTTTTTATTAATTTTTGTGTCACTCTCTTACTCTCTCTCTCTTATTTTTCTTGTGAGATACCCGACGTACGTGGAGCGGTTTTTGGAAACCGACACATCTTCACCGACTTCTGAAAAACTGCATTAAAATTAAGATCGAGTCGAGTTATGAGAGAGCGTAGAGTCTAGGGTTTATTGTCTGTAATTTTATTTTTTGTAATTAATCGCTCATTTATAGCAGTGTCTGTTTGGACTATCACGCGTGTAACAAGACCTTGAACTTTCTCTATGGTATGTCGTGGCCTGTTTCACTCTCCGGTAAGGGTGGGGTCCGACTTGAGTGGCTCGTAGGTTAGACCCCCACGTACGGCTATTAGAGCTTCTAGAATTTCTGATTGTGCTTGTAGAATCTAGGACCACACTGCACTTTAATCGAGAAGCACATTAGATAGTTCAACTTAGTCAAAAAATTTAACTCATTTCTTCCTGACTAATAGAACTTTTTGCTAGATGCAGTTTTCATCGGCTTGCATTCATATAGATCAATTTTTCAACCACATGAAGATTGCGAGGAATCAATGTACGTCTTCTATCTGAACATGCATCAATGTTTCACGTGCATCAGCTTTTCCAGAATTTTTCCCTCCTATTTTGTCACATAATTTTAAAGGAAATTGGGACTGGACCGTAGACGTATATTTGTGCTCACCTAATTTTTCGGTGATTACCTATTTGAAATTGGGACTGCTAAATACATCTGCTTTAAATAACCTGTAAAATTAATGATTACATGATATACTGTGATAGTAGACTTAAATTATGTGGAAGATAATATCAATTCTTGATTTATAAAACTATAAAATCACATAATCCATGTCCAATTTATTCCATGTACACAACAAGAGAAAACCTATAAATTACACAGAACAAAATCAACACATTCATGATTTTTCATCCAGATGAATTATTCCCAATAATATCTACTATATGGTTATGCAATGGGAATTATTATTTTACCAAAGTCAAATAATCATCCCTGTTAAATCATCACCCTGAAGTAATTCACTTTACTTTAAAGAAAAAAAATCTCAAAAGGAATTAAAAATGTCATGGAGTTGAATCAAACTAGCACATTGATGGACATACTTTTCTTTAACATTTTATGTTGATAAGAAAAGAGAGGGAGGCTAGTACAAAAAATCCATTCTTTATTCCCTTATAATGAGCCACCAATGAGTAAGGCATTTCCCATGCAAAGAGAAAGGCCACCCATGCATTCTCTTCCCCATGCACGTGGGTGGCCCTTCCCAAAAGAAATATTAATGCCCTTTAATTTTTGTTGTGTAGGTACAACCATCCACGTACTCTATAAAAACCATGCAATAGTGGAAAGGCGGGTCTCTCTCTCTCGTTCCATGCACAACCTGCGCAACAGCCACGCAACTCGTGGCTCCCTCTTCCTAACTGCGACCAAAAGCTACAGCTCGCGCCCTTCATCTTCAGCCCCCAGCTGCGCCCTTTGTGTCGCGGTTCTTCTCTGTCCATCCGTGCGCTCCCGCATCCAGCTACCGGCGACCAACTGCGCCCCCACTCGAGCGCACGTCCAGCCACCGGCATCTCCTCTTTGCGTGCGCGAAGAGCGCGCTCCAGTTGCTGCCCCAGCCCGCAACATCATGCGTGCCTAGGCTGCATTCTCACTACGCACATCTCGCATACGTGCGTACGGCCTCCAGTTGTCAACGTGCGTTGTTGTTCCCTGTGCGCATCCTCTCAGCCGGATCCGCACACCTGCACGACGCCCTCCAGCCTGTCAGCCTCCATCTGCGACTTGCAATTGCCGGTGACTCACTCCCTAGCACAAGTCCGTCGTGTGTGCTTCGCCTCCACCAGTGCGCCTCCATAGACGTCCAGAACAACAACGTCTACTCTCCCATTTCAAGGGCTTCAAGCTCTTTGCAGAGAAGAACTCCTCATTTCCCTCTTTATCTTTCTTATTTTGTTAGTACGTGTTTTACCCACTTGCATTTTATTTCAAACAAAGTCCTTTGTCAACAATAGTTCCATAGTGATTTGTTTACTGCAATATGCCCCTTCTTATATTTTATATCTGAAGTAACTTCTTTGTAGTGGTTTTAAAATTCAATTGATTGTCTCATTTGCATATTAGTCCCTCAAGTTTCGAATCTCTGCATGTTAGCCCCCGAATAGTTTTATCAACTTAAAAAATGTTACAAAAGTTCAACAGAATTCTAGAAAACTCTCAAATAGATTAGGTTGCATTTGGATCATTTTTTAAAAGTAGATCTCATCTTCCATTAAAGTCCTTTATTATAAAATCAAAAGCAAATCTCTGTTTCACTTGTTTTAGAAATCAATTAAGATTGCAAATTTGCTTAGTCTACGTGGATTCGAACCTCTACTTACCATATGCATATTATATGTCTCCATTGTGCTTGTAGTTGTATTTTATTTGTTTGATAACGGTTTATCGTGGGAAAACAACGACTTGATAAAATCATCATTCTAAACCGCGAAAAACCTTGTCAACATTTTGGCGCCGTTGCCGGGGACTAGGCAACATTTGCAATTTTTTTCTTCTTCTTTCTAACTTAATTTCAAGTTTCTAATCCGTGCATTTTTTATTTTGCAGGTACTTAGGCTTCAAAAAGAAAAAAAAATTTCTTTTCATGCATTTTGTTTTAGCGAACTTGTAATTTATTTAAAAAAAAAATTGTAATCATAATTTCCCCCTCCCTTCTTCGAAAAGCTCGCCATCGGTAGGACAAAACATTACGGATTAGCGCCAGAAGTGCAGGCACTGTGAGTCCCTCTTTCTTAGGCATCTTAGGCTTTTAAAAAATTCCTGCATTTCATTGCGCTCTGAACTTAAACCGAAATTTTAAAAAAAAAACACTTCTTCTTTGCATCATCTCCGTGGTCTTCTCCCTCTGATAATCTAATTCAAAGACCACCAAATCGTGTGTTGATCATTTAAAAAGATAAGCTTGAAAGGCCACCGCAGTGGCCCGAGCAGAAAGCGGACAAATTCTGAATGCTTGTTTGATGCACGTGTATGACACAAAAATCACGAGCACATAGAACCCTTGGATAGAGACGAAAATCCCTGGTGCTACGTGGGATTGTAGAGAGAGATCGTAACTCCTCGACGCGTTGGGCACAGGTTTTTGTGGGAAGAAGCAGATCCTCGATCTGAGTACCGTACCCTGGATCCCCCAGCCTGATTAGGACATCGATTTCTCACAATCTTCCACACCCACCTCATCCTTAAGGACTCTAATTTCTCTGAAAACTTTGGTTGAATCACTAAATTAAAATCGAAAAGATAACCGCTTCCGCGGCAATTTTTGTGTGAGTTGGTGAAACAACAAATTGCTTGGTGTTTGTGTTGTGTATGCTAGGTCGTAGGTCTCTGAAAAATCCAGTGCAACAACCATTAGAGTACGACCCGATTTATAGGAGAAAACCCAACCCATCTCCTTCAACTGACCTTGGAAACATGGGAGAAGAAAGACCAAACCCTATGGATCTCATCCTGCATCAATTGCAACTACTGAGAGAAGAAAATGCAACAATTCGCCATACCATAGCACCTCTCATCCGACCGCCACCCATTAGTACACATTACAACCCAGCTGCAGAAGACTTAGTTCATTGGGTCCAAATCCCGTCTGAGGTAGGAGACTTTGAGATAAAGCCCGCATCACTCTCCTTGATCCCAAAATACTATGGAAATGACTCTGAAGACCCCTTTCTCCACATCCAAGATTTCTGATCTGCTTGTGACACCATGAGTATCCCTGGGGTAGAAAAAGAATACATCTACATGAAAGCCTTCACTCACTCACTCAAGGACAAAGCACTCCAATGGCTTAGAAATTATGGAACTCCACTCACATCTTGGGATATCTTAAGAGAGGCATTCATCAAGAAATACTTCCTAATAGGAAAGACAAATGCCTTAAGACAAGCCATATCATCATTCACTCAGAAAAATAGAGAGCCCATTCATGAAGCATGGGAACGATTTAAGGAACTTCAAAGGAAATGCCCTCATCATGCCATACCCAAATGGAAGCTAGTTCAGATATTCTATGAGGGCATAGATACATCATTTAAGAGAGTAATTGATGGCTCCTGTGATGGAAATTACATCAGCCGTGATGAGCATTTCGTTTGGAAATTATTTGAAAATATGGCTGACAATTCGGTAAATAGTTTATCAATTGAACAATACGGTGGAAACACGAGGACAGTCAATATCATTGATCATGAGAGATCTAACAATGAGAATCCTGACAAATGGGAAACCCTCTCAAAACAAATGAACCTCATGACTCAAGCCATAGAAAAATTGGCCATGAATAATCCCACCAACCAGGAAGTTAACCACACCACATTCACCCATAATCAAGACATAAATCCGGAGACTGTGAATTGAGTGCAGAGAAATCAAGGAGGAGGATATTCAAGTAACCACAACACATGGAGAGAACAACCAAATTCTGGGTGGAATGGACAAAACAATTATCATTTTCAAAATCACACCCAACCCAGACAACCGATAGCACCGCCCGCGACTCAACCCTCCACCACTGCGGTAAATTTCGATGCCTTGGCTCAGGCAATACAACAACTAGCTATAGCTCAACAACAGGTCACTGAAGCCCAACAAAAAGCCAACTCTGAGAATGCTCGTCAATTCGCCGAAATCAGATCGTACATCCCAGCCTTATCACCTCAACCGCTGCCCAATCCAAATACCAATAAAGCCAGCTCATCTGGAGTACTTCAAACTCCTCCACCTGTCGGATCCTTCACCTCACCACCTGGTTTCCAAAACCCGAATCAAGGATTTATTACACCTTCTAGGACAAACCAAGGGAACCCACAACAAGCTCCTAGAAATCAAGTCAATTTCAAAGCCCCTCCCCATCCAAACCAATCTGCTAATGTTGTCACTTTGAGAAATGGGAAAACCACTTCTTCCTACACAAGACCACTAGCTTCTGAGGATCAAATTGAAATTGAGGAAGAGTTTGATGATGGAGAGAAATCAGCTGAAACAACCATGCTCCCTCCTTCCTCTCCAACCATAACCATCCCCTTTCCCAGAGCTCTTCATCAAAGAAAACCGCGATCATCCACCATCGATCCGGAGTTAGAAAAACTATTCTCGGACATCGTCATTGAAATCCCACTCTTGAAAGCCCTCGAACAAGTTCCAGACTTCTCCCGATTTTTGAAGGACAAATGCACACCAAAACGAAAATCCAAAGGAAAAAGTAGAAGGGACAATGAAGATATTGAAAGACATGTGCTCCCTCAAGCAACAACCAATGCCGTCTCCCAATTCTTACCCACAAAAAAGAAAGATCCAGGAGCTCCTCTAGTTAGATGCACAATTGGCAAATTAACCTTCAACCACACCCTGCTAGATAATGGTGCTTCCATCAATCTTCTCCCGACTGATATTCTAGAGCAATTTGACCTAGGAAAACTGAAACCTGTCTCAATGACTTTGCAAATGGCTGATCGATCTGTAAAAAGACCAAAAGGACTACTTGAGGATGTGATAGTTGATGTTCAAGGTCATAAATTCCCGGTTGACTTTGTTGTGATGGATATAGATCAAGCAAATATATTGAGTGAGACACTAATCATACTCGGAAGACCATTTTTGGCCACTGCTAAAGCTCATTTTGATTATGAGGTTGGAAGAGTTGAATTTAAAATCAATGGTCAAGTCATTCCGGTAGACCTGGCCACCCCTACTTCCACTGAATCTGAGACCGAAGAATGTGGTTGGATAGAAAGATGTGCTGTTCTCAACATTCAAAAAGACTTTGCCCCCATCCATCTCACCAAGGATCCTTTAGAGGTTAGTCTGAACACCTCTAGATCCACTTACAAAAACACTTTCCATGAAATTGCCACCTACAATCTGAATCTTGCACTAGAAGCTCCACCAAGCCCTATCACCGGACAAGAAATTGAGGAGCTTGATAATGCCTGGGACACATTAGACTCTGAACTCTCATTGACCTCAACCATGATCATGCCCATGATGGAACCACCATTTGAGACTATTTCTGTAATAGACTCAGGAAACATTACAACTTTGAATCCATCGACAACCACTGTTGAATTAAAACCACTACCCAAAGATCTGAAGTATGCTTTCTTGGATGATGCCCACACTCTACCAGCAGTCATTATCAATGCCAACCTAAATCATATGCAAGAGAGCCAACTAATGGAGGTGTTGAAAAAGAATTCTCAGGCTATTGGTTGGAAAATAACTGATTTGAAAGGAATAAGCCCGACATTCTGTGTAACACCACATATATTTGGAGAATGACAGTAAACCCTCTCGAGAAATGCAAAGGCGGTTGAATCCTAATCTACGAGAGGTTGTGAAGAATGAAATATACAAGTGGTCGAGTGCCGGCATCATTTATCCGATAGCTGATAGTCCTTGGATTAGTCCCCTCCAGGTTGTCCCCAAGAAAGCTGGATTAACAATCGTGAAAAATGAGAAAGGCGAGGACATACCTACCAGAGTAGCCACATCTTGGAGAGTCTGTGTAGATTATAGGAAACTCGATAAGGCTACTCGAAAAGATCATTTCCCATTACCATTCATTGACCAAATCATTGAGAAGCTAGCTGGAAAAGAATTTTTCTGCTTTTTAGATGGATATTCCGGCTACAACCAAGTTGCCATAGCACCAGAAGATCAAGACAAAACCACATTCACTTGTCCTTTTGGGACTTATGCATTCTGACGAATGCCTTTTGGATTGTGCAATGCCCCTGCCACTTTTCAAAGATGTATGATGGGTATCTTTGCTGACATGGTTGGTGATTTTATGGAGATATTTATGGACGATTTTTCAATTTTTGGAGACTCTTTTGAGGAGACACTCGGATTTTTGGACAAAGTCTTACAAAAATGTATTGAGGTAAACCTGATCTTATCTTGGGAGAAATCACATTTCATGGTGAAACAAGGAATTGTGTTGGGACATATCGTATCGAAGAAAGGGATAGAAGTGGATCCATCGAAAATTGAGACCATCACTCACTTAGGTCCACCCGTGAATATAAAGGGTGTTCGATCCTTCCTAGGTCACGTCGGTTTTTACCGAGGATTTATCAAGGATTTCTCAAAAATCTCCCGCCCTCTCACCAAACTACTGGAAACAGATCAAGACTTCACGTTTACTGAGGATGCTTTTGAATCTTTCAAAACCCTGAAGAAAATCATCACTGAAGCACACATCCTACAACCCCCAGATTGGAACTATGAATTTGAGATCATGTGCGATGCATCTGATTATGCTGTGGGGGCAGTATTGGGTCAAAGGAAAGATGGGAAACCTTATGCCATTCACTATGCCAGTAAAACTCTGGATGATGCTCAGAAGAACTACACTGTGACTGAGAAAGAACTTTTAGCTGTGGTGTTTTCCTTAGAGAAATTTCGATCTTACATCCTAGGATCCCACATCATCATCTACACAGACCACTCGGCTTTGAAATATCTCTTCACAAAAACCGGTGCTAAGCCTAGACTCATTAGGTGGGTATTATTGCTCCAAGAATTTGATTTGGAGATTAGAGATAAAGACGGAGCAAAGAATGTCATGGCGGATCATCTTTCAAGACTCCTTTCCTCAAACACAGACACAATCCCAATTTCTGATAATTTTCCAGACAAAAGTATCATGTCTGTTTCTCAACTCCCTAGGTATGCCGACATCGTCAATTACATCGTTACTTCCACATTTCCTGATGATTGGCCAAAACATAAGAAAGACAAAACCAAAGCCCAAGCTCGATACTATCACTGGGAAGATCCTTTGCTCTTCAAAGAGGGTACTGATTTAATATGGAGACGATGTATCCCCGAATCTGAAGTCAACGATGTCCTAACTCACTGCCACACTTCTGGGTGTGGAGGACACCACTCAGGGAAGCGCACAGCTGCTAAAGTCCTACAATGTGGTTTCTATTGGCCTACACTCTTTAAAGATGCCCATCATTTTGCTCAATCTTGTCCTGCTTGTCAGACTAATGGAACAATGACCCGTCGTAACATGATGCCCCTCCAACCCGTGCATATAGTCGAGATCTTTGATACTTGGGGAATAGACTTCATGGGACCTTTCACCACATCACATGGTTACCAACACATTCTTCTCGTTGTTGATTACGTCTCTCGCTGGGTAGAAGCCATTCCCACTCGTGCTGCTGATAGCACAATTGTTGTCAAGTTCTTAAACGACCTATTCTCTCGATTTGGATTGCCAAAGGTGGTCATTAGTGATGGAGGCACCCACTTTCTGAATGCTTCAGTTAAGAATTTACTCAAGAAAAATGGAGTCGAACACCGTGTCTTAACTGCCTATCACCCACAGACTAATGGAATGGCCGAGCTGTCAA
The DNA here is from genome assembly GCA_037367405.1 of Ottelia alismoides. NCBI lineage: Eukaryota > Viridiplantae > Streptophyta > Magnoliopsida > Alismatales > Hydrocharitaceae > Ottelia > Ottelia alismoides. Next base: position 163,562 of record JAZKJV010005181.1, read on the forward strand.
ACCGAGAAATCAAGACCATCCTCCAGAAAATTGTTCGCTCTGATCGTAAAGACTGGTCCCAACACTTACCTTCTGCTCTCTGGGCCTACCGCACCGCTTTCCGCACACCCTTAGGTATGAGCCCATTTCGGTTAGTCTATGGAAAGCCATGTCACCTACCTGTAGAGGTCCACCACAAATCACTCTGGGCAATCAAGAAATGCCATCTGGATTATGATGAGGCTGGGAAGAGACGAGTATTGGACTTATCTGAACTTGAAGAATTGAGATCACAATCCTATGATAACAACCTCCTTTACAAAGAGAAAATCAAGTTGTGGCACGATGCCAATATTTCGAGGAAAACATTCAAGGAAAATCAGAAAGTGTGGCTATTTGATGCAAAACTGAAGTTATTTCCAGGAAAACTGAGATCGAAATGGAAAGGACCATACATTGTAACTCAAGTATTCGATAATGGCTCGATAGAAATTTCTGACCCAAACACTAAAGCCACTTTCAGAGTCAATGGTCAAAGACTAAAACCCGTTGTTGAACCATCTGGTCCTATGCCTATTTGCACAACATACCTTTTGCAGGAAAAATGAACCATCACATCGCCTAGCTGAGGCATTAAATCATGCACTCTCGTGAGCCTCCCCTCACAGGTATCTTTTTACTGCTCGCATGTTTATTTTCACTGCATTGCATTAGATAAGTATGGGGGTACTCCTCTGCATTACATTCCAAAAAACAAAAAAAAAACAAAAACAAAAAAACACACAAAAACAAAAATACATTTCACATCCCTTTTGATCCTCCTATTGCACATTATCTTCACCATGAGGACATGGTTTCTGTTAAGTATGGGGGTGTCTGCATAGTTTTTCAAAATTGCATACTCTTTCAAAAAAAAAGAAGAAAAAGAAAAGAAAAAAACTCTCTTTTGCAAAAATTCCCTTAAAAATATTTTCAAAAGAAAGAAAACCACCAAAAATACATCCTTCCTAGTTTTATCCTATTTTGAGAAATCAGATCTTCATTGCATAAATCATAGACCGAGGTTGAGTTGACCCTAATCCACTTAACTTCATCAGAATTTCACTAGGCATGAGTTTTAAGCTTTCTTCAGGTCCATATGGACTTTATTCTCTCAGTTCCACTAACTCTACTGGTGAATGAACTTCTGTATCTAACTAGATCACCTGAGCAACTAGTAGCACTCTTAAACTCTTCAGTGGATATTAAACAACTACACATTGCACTTAGCTTGAGTGAGTTGAGTTTATGAGATACAATTACAATCTAGTTGAGGTGAGGAGTTGTCCTCTTGGTTGTGCCAATGCCTGAACCTTATCTATAGTCAGTGAAGGAACCTGACTCAGGAGCAACATGATCTCTCTAGTCCAAGTGTGTCAGCAAATAAGCCAGTATCGTGCCTCCAAAGACAATATTAAGCTGATACTACCTCTTGATGCCAAAACCCAAGACAAAAATACCACAAAAAGGCATATCACAATACAAATGCCAAAAACCACCAATCATGCAATGATGTGCAAAGCAAAAGCAACGAAATAAGACCACCAAATAACCCTTCTCTATCAAAAAGCTGTGGTAGCAGCCCAATGATGCTACCTAAATTTTTAAAAGAGGCCAAAAGAGGCCCAGGGTTATGCTCTGCAAAAGGAAAAGAATGAGAGCAACGGACCAAAGCGGTCTAGGGAAAACCCCGAAATTAAGTCCCATTCTCCAATAAACTATGACCTATTTTCTATGCTGACATACTTGGGTGAAAGGAGATTATGCCTGAATCTAGGTGAGGACTGAGGCTATTTGTATAGGGAATCATTCGGTACCTTGATAGATTGTGTTGTTAGCTCGTTCTCTTGACTCACGAAAGCTAAAACTATCACTAACACTGTTTATATCCACTTAAGGTCAAAGAGAATACCTGTTTCTTAGGGATGAGCTGACCTGATCGACCTTCTGAAACCATGTTTGATTTTGTTGGAACTGAGAGGCTATTGAAACTACAAAACTCGAGTCAAGTCGACTATTCGAAACAAATTATTGATCCATGGGTCAACTAGACTGAAGTTTGTGTGTTTGTGTGGTTAGGATCTGAAAACTCGAGACTTTGTGGGTATGTATGCTGCAAACCCTCACCATACCTATCTTGCCTATTTTCCTTGCCCTTCAATATTGCTTATCTTATTCTTGCTCGAGACTAGCAAGACTTAAGTATGGGGGTGTGACGATTACATGATATACTGTGATAGTAGACTTAAATTATGTGGAAGATAATATCAATTCTTGATTTATAAAACTATAAAATCACATAATCCATGTCCAATTTATTCCATGTACACAACAAGAGAAAACCTATAAATTACACAGAACAAAATCAACACATTCATGATTTTTCATCCAGATGAATTATTCCCAATAATATCTACTATATGGTTATATAATGGGAATTATTATTTTACCAAAGTCAAATAATCATCCCTGTTAAATCATCACCCTGAAGTAATTCACTTTACTTTAAAGAAAAAAAATCACAAAAGGAATTAAAAATGTCATGGAGTTGAATCAAATTAGCACATTGATGGACATATTTTTCTTTAACATTTTATGTTGATAAGAAAAGAGAGGGAGGCTAGTACAAAAAATCCATTCTTTATTCCCTTATAATGAGCCGCCAACGAGTAAGGCATTTCCCATGCAAAGAGAAAGGCCACCCGTGCATTCTCTTCCCCATGCACGTGGGTGGCCCTTCCCAAAAGAAATATTAATGCCCTTTAACTTTTGTTGTGTAGGTACAACCTTCCACGTACTCTATAAAAACCATGCAATAGTGGAAAGGCGGGTCTCTCTCTCTCGTTCCATGCACAACCTGCGCAACGGCCACGCCACTCGTGGCTCCCTCTTCCTAACTACGACCAAAAGCTACAGCTCGCGCCCTTCATCTTCCTAGCCGCGGCCAACAGGTGCAGCTCGCGTAGTGACCGTCTCCAGCCCCCAGCCGCGCCCTTTGTGCCGCGGTTCTTCTCTGTCCATCCGTGCGCTCCCGCATCCAGCTACCGGCGACCAACTGCGCCCCCACTCGAGCGCACGTCCAGCCACCGGCATCTCCTCTTTGCGTGCGCGAAGAGCGCGCTCCAGTTTGCTGCCCCAGCCCGCATCATCATGCGTGCCTAGGCTGCATTCTCACTACGCACATCTCGCATACGTGCGTACGGCCTCCTGTTGTCAACGTGCGTTGTTGTTCCCTGTGCGCATCCTCTCAGCCGGATCCGCACACCTGCACGACGCCCTCCAGCCCGTCAGCCTCCATCTGCGACTTGCAATTGCCGGTGACTCACTCCCTAGCACAAGTCCGTCGTGTGTGCTTCGCCTCCACCAGTGCGCCTCCATAGAAGTCCAGAACAACAACGTCTACTCTCCCATTTCAAGGGCTTCAAGCTCTTTGCAGAGAAGAACTCCTCATTTCCCTCTTTATCTTTCTTATTTTGTTAGTACGTGTTTTACCCACTTGCATTTTATTTCAAACAAAGTCCTTTGTCAACAATAGTTCCATAGTTATTTGTTTATTGCAATATGCCCCTTCTTATATTTTATATCTGAAGTAACTTCTTTGTAGTGGTTTTAAAATTCAATTGATTGTCTCATTTGCATATTAGTCCCTCAAGTTTCGAATCTCTGCATGTTAGCCCCCGAATAGTTTTATCAACTTAAAAAATGTTACAAAAGTTCAACAGAATTCTAGAAAACTCTCAAATAGATTAGGTTGCATTTGGATCATTTTTTAAAAGTAGATCTCATCTTCCATTAAAGTCCTTTATTATAAAATCAAAAGCAAATCTCTGTTTCACTTGTTTTAGAAATCAATTAAGATTGCAAATTTGCTTAGTCTCCGTGGATTCGAACCTCTACTTACCATATGCATATTATATGTCTCCATTGTGCTTGTAGTTGTATTTTATTTGTTTGATAACGGTTTATCGTGAGAAAACAACGACTTGATAAAATCATCATTTTAAACCGCGAAAAACCTTGTCAACAAAAATCAAGAATTTTTACAAGAGAGAAACCCCGACCTTGGATTCATTTATTTATCTGAGTGAGCGAGAGACGACACTTAAGGTTAGAGACTAGCTCCAGAATCTTCGTTCAGACTACTGATTCTAAAACAATTAGCTACTTCTTAGTGAGGAAATAACTGGTAGCCTGTAAACGGTCCGGATTTCCTTAGAAGAGTGGGTGGTTTAAAGGACATTGTGTAAGGCTCTGTCCTTAAGTAACACGGATAGTCGTTTTATGGTCCGTACTTACACCCATACTGGCTGAAAGTGGATGCAACTAGTTGTAAAAATTTGGGTCAGTCTTTAAGAAAATTTTCGGCATCTAACAACTCACTGGTTTATTTCCAAGATTGAATTTATCATCAACTAAAATTGAAAAGATAATTTATCAAACTCTTGTGGCTTCATTTTGTGAGTTGGTGAACCTGGGGTTTGATTTGCGTTTGCATTGGTGTGCACGAACCGATCTCGAATATAAAAAAAATCGCACACTTGTGCCATCACTCTCCTTGATAAAAAAATTTCTTCTTATGAATATCCTATGCACTTGCACCGAGATCAACCACGTCGATTCATCATCAACCTCCTTTGACAAAGATGGGACAATGGTCCGAGTACCCATCTGATTAATACTATGAAAATGAATTCATCTCAGTCAGACCCAAAGCATCAAAACCCCCTCAAACCAGACATACTCCAACTTTCACAGGAGACTCTCAACCATAAATAGATTCAACCCTCTCTACAAATTCGATCTATTACATGAATGACAATCCTTTATATTCGGATCATACAAACAAACAACCGATTGAGATCTCCACTTCTGTGTATGTCAACCCTCTATATTGTGATCATACAATCAATCCTTCATACTATGTAAATGTCAATCCTTCATTCGTGGGAGGCTCTAACCACAATATGAATCCGATCGAATTTAACACTTCTTCACATCTTTCACCACCCCCACCCTTGAACGCAAATGAGCAACTGCCATCTTGGATTGACCCATTACTCGTCGGAACTCATGAACCATTTGAAGTTCACATCACTTTTGAGATGAATGACCGGACAAGACAACAAATCCAACTGACATCAATCTCTCCTCACCATATTGTTGGAATAGGTCCCTACTTTACAAATCCACAAATCGATTTGACCATAGAAATCTGAATAGATCAAGAGGATTGGCCCGCACCTGATAATCTTCCATCTTGGATTAATCGTGACAATCCCATCTTCAGACATGATACTCATACAGAGGATTGGACTGATGATATCGACACACATAAACCCTGTATGTTGACTCCACAGTATAAGGGTCCGGCCAATCATCACAAAAGGAATGGACTCTACTCAAACCAACCATACATACCTGAATCACACCATGAGACATATGGTTTCTATTCTATTGAGCAGACTCCTTTCATGATTTTTGAGGAGAAAATTTCAAACAATCATACAATGGATATTCCAAGAGGATGTTCTCCCAACTCATACATGAAAATGGAAGATCCAATAACTAGATCTCAATTTCAAAAACAAGAAACCATAAAGACTGCTCACATGATTGATCCTGAAAATTCATTGGAGGATGATATTTCGTGGATTACTAGAAGATATGAATTACTTGAGGATAAATTTAGAAATTTTACCGACCGACTAATTTCATTTTATGGAAGCTCGGGTATAAAAGTGGAGGATAAAATAATTGGATCTACGGTTGAGAACCCCGAGGATATTCAGAAACCCATAGACTATGTCCACCTAGGGACGACTCTGATAGCGACACGTCTGCATATTACTACCTTAGAAATAACCCCGACTCTTATTCTGACTCATCACATCAAAGCCCTTTCTCATCTACGGAAAGCACCATATCACCACACCACATCAAAAACAACAAAAAATCAAAAAACTAGAAAAATTCATAAAAATTGAAACTGAGGAAGATCTGAAGAATTTGGATCCTACTTTACGGGAAGCACTGGAGAAAAGATTGATTTTTGAACTTCCCTTGATATAGGCCATTGAACACTTCCCTGACCTTAAAGGATTTGTAATGAGCAAATTAATGACAAAAAAACCGGGCAGGACAAGAACAAAGACTGAAAGATATATCTTGTCAATGGCCATCTCTTTGATAATAAGGAGAAAAACCAAGAGCTGCATAGTGAAGTGGTTGCCCAGATTTAACTGTGTAATCAAAGACACAACATTTACCTATGCTCGAATCAATGACGATTCACCAATCAATATTCTCCCGACCTCTATATTTGATAGGCTCAAACTCGGACCTATCAGGAAGATAAGAGAGATCATTCAACTGCCTCATTGATCTATAAAGCGGCTGAGAGGAACAATTTCCATCATTGTTACCTTCCAAGGTGCTCTGCTCAAAGTGGACTTCATGATCATTGATATTGAGCATCAAGTAGAATTCACTCAGTCTTCAATCATTTTCGGAAAGCTATTCTTGGCATTGGCTAAAGCAATTATTGAGTGTGAAACTCGGGAAATTAATTTTACAGCATTGGGAGCATTTCCATCTCACCCACCTTTGAGGAAACATGATATTCTGAGGTGAACCACGAAGCCGTCAACAACCGTAACCATCAAGCGGTAGATGAGCCCTACCCCATTGCTACACCTGAGATAATGGTTGTTGAAGAGACTATTGGTTTAGAGACTCTCCCACTGTTCCACTTCTCACTTCTCTCACCATGGGAAATGACTTCTCGCATGATTCTGAGACATATGCATGGATGCATCCTGAGTCGGGCGAAATCTTCTCTGACCACCTTGACCAATTCAATCAAACTCAGGAGTGAACCGACATTAAGAAAAATAAGAACAATTACATGGGACGTAGACTAAGTAAAGAGAAAAAATTCAATGGCTATTCTGCTAAAGACTCTATTGTAGACGCCTCACTCCCAGGACCAGCACCTTCACAGACAACACGAAACATGGTTGTTCCGTCATCTAAAATGAAAGTCAACTTTGAAATGCCGAAAAAGGAATCATCTGATGATTCCTCTTTAGGTCCGGAAAGGGTAATCTACATGAGTGAGGTATGTTCGGCAGTTCTAAAACCTTATCTACGCAAGGATCCAAATTTCGATTCCCGTTGGATGACTCTTGTTCTTAACTATTATTCATCCAAAGTTGATTCTCCTGGTCTCATTAAATATATTAGAATAATTTCTTATCAGCTGACTAGGACTGGTGCTTCAGAGTATTCATCATCCGAGGACAAATCACTTGATCACAAAAAGGAACAAATTCTGAGAAAACAACTATCGCAACTTAAGCATAAGAATATCTGGAGTGCCTCCACTTTCAAATATTATTCCTTTGAGGATAACTTCGATGATGGTTACCTTTCACCTGATTCATATGCTTCATCTACTCTCCGGCATGATTTCCCTGAGGATAACACTGATAATGGCTGGGAATGATATGCTTCATCTCCTTCTTATCATTACGATCTCCCGCCACAAGCTCACAAAAAGACCAGCCGAAAACTACATTACTTATCGGCTACCCTCCCTCCCTCCCGACCCATCAGTCTCCTTGTACATCTTCTTCCTCTACTTAGGCCAAGGCCTAAGTATAGGGGGGACCGATTCCATCTGTATGTACCACTCTCTCCTTCTCACGATCTCTTCATTTCCACCCTTCTTCCATACTTAGGCTGACTAGAGCATGCCATCTATATGTACCACTCTCTCCTCACGATCACTTCATTTCCACCCTTCTTCCATACTTAGGCTGACTAGAGCCTAAGTATAGGGGGAATAGATGCCCATTTGTATATACTCTCCTCATTCACATATCCCGACCGCCTCATTTTCGGTCTTCTTCTATACTTAGATTGTTCACAGCCTCAGTATAGGGGGGTGGGCCAATCTATCTTTTTCTTTTTATTTTTCAATCTCTTACGCTTAACACGAGTTGTGTCTTCTCTACGATTATTGTGCTCTGTGGATACCACATACGCTAAGTATAGGGGGTGTGTATTTATACTGTGTATATATTTTACCCATAGCTCGTACTATCGCGTAAGTCTATATGTATTTACGGGGTGGGTAACTAACTTGAAAAAAACAAAAAAATAAACAAAAAATAAAAAAAAGAAGTTTTGCTACTATCATTGACTGTGTCCAATCAAAAATTTTGAAAATGGCTTCTTATTCATTTCCGCATAAAAAAAATTTCCTTGCATCAAAAAAATGTGTCTGCAATTTACACACCTACACTTCATCCAGCATTTCATTGTATTTGTGAAAATCCCTTGGGTTCTGAACCGAGTTATAAGCAAAAATCGAGAGTGGTCTAGACCTTAATCCACCTAATTTTCATAGGAACTTCACCGAGAAATCAGATTTTAGAAGCTTCAGGTCTTTGACATAATTCTTCGAGTTCCACATGATAATGTGCAGTGTTTGACTCTTAGTGTCTAACTTGGTCTCTTCATTCTGGATATGACTCTGGAATAGGGAATTAATTTGTACTCTCGGACTATGCACTTATCTCAACTCAGACAGGGTGTTGGAAGACTGTGTGAGTTTCTTTTCTAGTAGCGTGGAAAACTAAAGACCAAAGTACAGGTTGAAATAAAGTTTCGGAAAAGGGATGGATGACTGGGCATAATTTTTTCTTAGACCCCAAAATATGTACAAAAAAAAAATTCCATATCTGTAGGGTCATAATAAGATACATGCAGAGCTACCAAAAATCCAAACACAAAGAAGCCACTACCAAATAAATATTTGACCAAAAAGGTCCAAGCTTCAAACCCGTAGATCTTGGTGGAGACTTGGCTAAACTGGATGGCTTCACAAGGATAGGTGACTACACTGGCCACCCTCCAGTTCTTTTCTCCTTCTTTTAATTTCTCCCTCTATTCTATTGTGATCACAACACGATAGACCTTAGAAGGAAATACCTGACTCCTCGAGGATGAGTTACTAGAAAGGAGGTTTGCATGGTTGTCTGACATTCTGGATGGGATGAACTAAAACCTTTCATACACATGATTCGATTGTTCAATGTTCATGAGGTATGCTTTGGGAGGAGGATTGATCTGAGATTACTTCTGAGCCGAAACTGTGACAATGATGTGTAGAACTTGAAGGTTGTTGATTTAGAAACCCTAAGTCTCACAGAAGTTCTGCCAAACTAATAATCCAAAGGTCGGGTCGAGTTCTATTTTCACCTTCTGCTCATGGTCTTGGTGTGGAACCCAATCTCATTTCACCTCATTGCATTTCTTTTAATGCTCAGGGACGACCATGGTTTAAGTATAGGGGGATGATGAATCTCAGATTCATCACCCTAAAAGTTACCAATTAAGCTCAAATACCTAAATTTAATTGGCATTTCTTCATTTATAATCTCAATCCAATTGACATGTAGAATAGTGTAACTTCCCTGATTTTTAACTAATTCATGCTAACTCCAAATGACCTGAAATCACTTCCACTATGTACATATTACTAACAAGAATAAATGAAAAATACAAAAAAAAAATCACTAACTGAAATAAGTGGACCATAAACCCAAACCCTAGTTCTAGGATTTCCGAACTGATACCTCGATATATTCCTCATTAAGTGACCGAGTTGATCTTACTCTCTTTTGAACTAATGTACATTCAAATGCCTTCAAAAAAGACCAAGTTCAAGTGAATCGGAGCTCATTTGTGAAAGTTGGATTTTGGGCCTCTTTTGTACATTTTGTATTTTAGCGGTCTTTGACCTGATATTTTATGTAAATAATTAGCTCATTTTATTTTATTTCTTTTTCATTTATTTTCTGTGATAAACTTTTTATTAAAATGCATAAAAATTCAAATCCAAAATGAGCTTGAAATAAAAGAAATTAACATAGTCCAAGTCGCCACTAACTGTCTGTACAAAAATTGTCTTTTCGGGTTTTATTTTATTTCTTATTTTTCTTAATTAATAAAATTTTAAAAAAATAGATTAATTTGTAAATATTTATCTTTGATTTTATCATATTTGTTCTGGATTTTTATCTCATTTGAAAATAATAAAAAAATTATAACACCCAAGAATCAATGTATTCCATGTACATGGAGTACCCCAAAAATAATACTTTGTGAAATTGACCGATTTGGTTTTGATCCCTTAATGAAAGTGGTACATCGCATCGAGACTAGTAACTTTTGTGAAGAAACTTTTTCAATTCGAGGTTATTTAATATTTATTTTTGATTTATCTTTATTTTTTTTCGAATTTTCTGGATGTGCCACGTGGTAGCTCCTGAAGCTGCCATGTGGCACCCATTTTTTAGCTTTTTAAAATTCGTATTATAAAAAATAAAAATTAGAATAAAAAATATTAAAATAAAATTAATTCGATGGCATGTGGCATCACCATGGCCGTCCGATCTCGACCAATCGGATGACCGTTGTATCATCTTCCTCCTTCCCTTTCCAAAATTGCTCCACTGCCGCCCGCATATCTCGCCATCGCCTTCCTCTTCTGGTCGGCGCCACACTCCACGATTATGTCACCAAACCTCACCACCTTCTAGATCGGGCTGTCATCACGCCTTTTCCCTCGCGCATCACTCAAATCCCCCGCTCCTCCCAATCTCGCCAACACGCCTTTCCTTCCTATTTCACTCTCGCCAGCCCGATTTCCTTCCAGATCAGGCCTCCATCGAATCCTCATCAAATCATCGACAACCCTCGTCAACCCACCACCTTCCCAATAAGGTCGACCGCCACCAACTCCTCTGCTATTTAAGCACCAGTGTCATCCCTCCTCTCCCTATCTGCCGACTACACATCAGATTGGGGAGCCGGGGTGACAGACCAACCTCCCCCTCGATCCGGCGAGATCCGACCTTCTCAAGGTCATTGCAGGTCTCCCCGTAGCAGAGTTGCCTTGCTTCGGTCTCCGTCGAGCCCACGACCTTCGTCCCTTCCACTAAACCCACCTCCATCTTCCACCTTCGCACGAACTCCAACTACTGCCATCAACTCCAGACCCTTCATCTCCAGGTGTAGCATCTTCTCCGGCACAAGCTACCTTGACTCAACTACCTCCATCACATCAACGTTCGAGTGGTCCATCACCAACGACAACCAGGCACCATCGTACCCCACGCTTCAACCACCTTGAGCAATATGTCTGCCCTCCCGAGCTTCATCAACCATCGTCGTGCATGGAGCTCTCTCACCTCCAGAAGCCTATCCACTGCCACGAGAAGCTTTTCCGACCGCCTCCACTGACTACAGTAGACCCGCTCCTCCGCACTCAGCCGCAGCATCTTCGACACCCGTACCACTCCAGACACTGGGTGCACGTGACCCGAGACTTACTCACGTGAGACGCACGTGCAGGAAAGGACACGTGAGACACATCATCTCTTGGGGAAAAGATTGCAAAGAACCCTTTGAGGATTTCTCAATCTCCATCACACCCTCCACCTCTCAAGGGTCACGTGCATAGCATGTGACCTCTTGAGAATTTTGCAAAAACGTCTTTGGAGGTTCTCTCATTCGCAACCAGGTCCCTCCATCCAAGGGTACGTGCGATGCTCGTACCCCTCTAGCAATTTTGCAGATCTCCCCCTAGTAGTTTCAATAATTTCTTTTTAGCCCATGTTCTGCATTTTCTTCATTATGTAATTATTGTAATTGTAAACAAACCCTTGTGTCCCCCCTTTATTTTAAACCACTTTATTGCATCATTTTATTATTCTAAAAATAGCATTATGTTCAAATAATTCTTGACAGTATGGCATGTTGGTGATATTTTTACAGTCTGTGGTTAATTATTAATTATTATTCTCATGGAAATTTGTGTATTTTTCCCATCTTGTACCTCAAAATTCATAAGTAATTAACCATTGTCCAAAAAATTGCCAAAAATTCACGAATTATAGAATTAGTTGTATTTCACATTGTGCCTAAAAAGAATTTACAGTCATGCACGAGTTGTCCTATAAAAATCATTTTGCATATTCAATCTTTAATTTTTAATAGGTATTAAATCTCATATTTTTGAGGTTTAGGATTTTTCTGAGATCAAACATGCAGTGATAGATCTTGGATAATTTTACCACTTGAAAATAATTATGTTTAATATTTATTATAAATTAATTATTGAAATTCTCTTTGTTTGCATTCATAAATTCATAAAATATTTATCTTACGTACAAAAATTGCAAAAAAAAATATAGTACATTCATTTCATCATAAGATAATTCTAGGTCAAGTTTCGTAATTTTTGTACATCAGTTGATTGAAATTGCATTTTAATCCCTAGAATTGGCCATATTTGCATTTTGCATTCCAAAATAGCATTAAAATAACCAAAAAAAATACCGCCTTGAAAATCGTACACGAACTTTGATAGACAAAATTCTAGTTGTTCCTTTTCCTCATTGAGTTCGACCTTGGGACTTGTCCAAGTAAAATAAACATAAGACCACACTGATTAAAAATTGATTAATTTCTCATTGTTATTTGACTGATTCTGATTACCTGATGTAATTACAACGACATATCCATCATTATTTTTAAAGCTTAATTCTCACAAATTAAAGAGGGTATTTCCGGACTCGTCAAGTAGTTCTTTGAATCATCTTGGATACCTTCAAAAAAACACTAGGTATGTTATGATTTGCTAGTTGTCTGGATTAAGCGCTTGGATGCAGTCATAGCTCGCCTGATAGGATGGACAAGGTCATATTCATGTAGTGGTATCTTGAGCATTGATAAGAGGGGGCCTTCTTGATGAATCCAGTTCGGTGATGAGAAGTGGAGATGAAGATTGGGAGCTGGCTCATCTGGCTGGTAATGTTATGCATGGCACCTCTAGCCATGCTTGATGAAGATCGATGGATGGTGGATGGTTAGCTCAATAGTTTCTCATCCTTCTCTTCCTCTTATTCATATTTAAACATGAGAGGAACAATAGTCTGAATGAAGGACCCCTCAAAAAAGAGAGGCTTCACCTCCATGTAATGTTTCCATTCCCGATGGGATTTCGACAATGGTGTTCTTCCGAGGGTTCTAGTGTGATGATTCGATGACGACTACGGGTACCTATAGAGGTGGAATGGAACTCGAGCAACTCGGATTTTGTTCTATCAGTTGTAGGTGATGGCTTTATCTCAAGTGGAGATATGGGGTTAATGAATCAATCCAAACATATTACAATATCTAGTAATAACAAAGTGTGGTAATAGCTTATAAGTAGTAGGAGCTACTACTAAACAGCTTGGGCTTAAGCATTTTAGGATATGGTCATGGGATCCAATTGGGTCCTAGCCTAACAAGTTGTCTAGGCTAGTAGTCCCCCATAATGGACCGGTTATAGGTCCTAGGACATTAGAGATGTCATCAGAGAAAATTCTCTATAGTAGTGGAAAAGCCACATTTACCATAGAGTTAGGAGGAAAGGACTGGCCAAGAGGTGAAGATTCTAGTTTTAATGGGAATAGGTCATGGGTCATTGTGCAATGAGGATGTTGAGAATATAAATGTAGGTGATTTTAGTACCCCAAACATAGTACCACATCTAATAATCACAAAATATGGTAGTAGCTTATATGTAATGGGGATACTATTACACAACTTAGCCTTAAGCAATTTGTATTGTTGTCAAGGGCTCATGTTGGACCCAAGCCCAATAAGTTGTTCGAGCTAGTAGTCCCCCCATAAATGATCGAGTATAAGGCCTAGGACATTACAATTAGGGGGTGGATGAGTATCTGGGAGAATGTAGTGGAATTGGAACATCAGTCTGACCATAATGTGTGGTCGGAGGTTGTATATGTTAGTAATTTATTCCTTCATGATTTGGCAAAAGAAAACTCCTGACTCTTGAACCTGGGAAAAGCCCCCAAACTATTAACACCACCTATAATGACGCATTCTATAAGCCTCAGGTCTTTTGACTTTCGTAAAGATGACACACACACACACACACAAGTTTATATCCCATTTTCTCGCATATTCTTTGTGATTATAGGACTGCAAATGTGGATCTCAGATCGACACCATTGTGTGAAGTTGTTGCATCGAAGCAGAAGTAGAAGCTCAACTTTGTTGATTCTTTTTCAAAAGAATTGAAATAGTTTATCTGTATTAGGATTGCAAATGTTGTAACTACAATACATTTTAACCAAAAGTTTCCTTTTCATAAATATCAAGTTTTGATGAAACTATCGATCATACTTTGTCGATCGTATGTTCTTCATTGATTGATCACTCTTTATCGATCATGCATATTGAAATTATCGATCATTATTTAAATACCATTCAAATGCTCATTATCTGATCGATTATATCTATTTAGTTGGTCGATCATTTAAAATTGATCGATCATACTTGTTAACTCGATCTATCAAATCATGAAATCATCTTTGATTTCATAAAATTTTTGTTTCCAATTTCCACTATTCTTAAGCCTTGGTATATGGGACCACGTACCCATTATTGAATCACACACCATTCGAGTAATCATTCTTACTTTCTCTAGAAAAGAAAGAAGCTCTCTCTGAGTGATTTCCTTGGTATTCTTTCTCATGTTCTTCGATTCATTCAATATTTCAAAAAGAATATTATTGGTTGAAAAGCCGTGAAGCAAGTTGTTCAGTTCGGTAGCGTTCAATTCGCTAGACACTCTACAAGTTATTCTGATAGCAACGAGGGTACTTTTGGTAGTGTCTTCTTAGCACGGTGATATTTACTATCTTGTGATATTGCTTACCATCTGTGATGTCTGCAGTATAATTGCTTGTGTTATTCTCTTTCAATTATATGTGCAACTATACTATTTTTCTATATATGGTTATTATTATTATACCTCTTGTTTATAGTTAACATTTTTACAAGATCTTAGATGTCTAATTCTAAGTGTGCAAAGAGACTCCCGGACAAGGGATCTCAAAGGAAGCACGAAGAAAGCCAATAACTCACATGTTCTTTAATTGTGCTACACTGCTTGATCTATAGTTTTGATCTTGGTGTTTGATCCAATATTGTGAAGCAAAAACTTTGTAAACAGTTGAGATATCCACGTAAATATCTTCGGCTATAGTGAAAGCACTTGATTAGATCGCTAATCAAGAAATGTTGAGTCAAAAAGACTAGGGTCGTGATTTTTTTACCCAGGTGGGATTCCATGTAATCATATTGCGCAAGTGTACTGATTGGTTTGCTTTATCATTATTTCTATGCTTGTTGATTATCCCATGAAGTTTTTTTAAACTGCCTCAAACGACTATTCACCCCTTCTAGCATTGTCGTGATCCCATAACTCACACTGATTGTGATTCATCACTCTAATAATCTAAAAAATAGTGTTATTCCTAGTAATAATATGCATTCAAGGGTTTATAACTAATAATTAACATTCATGCATGTGTAAATAATTGCATAAATTAATATTTCATTTGACATTCATATTCACTTGTAAATATTCACCTAACTTCATCTATTTTTAATTAGTTCACATTAATTCCAATTTAAATAAAACCAACTCCATTGTGCACATATCAATAATATTAATCAATGTAAAATCCTAAAAAAATAATAATTTTTATATTTTTGAAATAAACTTAAACCCTAATTCTTGGAAAGAAACACATAAAAATTGATATCTCTCGCATACAATGACCGATTTCATTCTACTCATTTTTTAATTAATGTACATTCAATTATCCATAAATCAAATCCAAATTCAAAAGAATCGAAGTTCATTTGTGAAACTTGGGTTTTGAGATCTAACTGTAAATTATACATAATAACTAATTTTTGACATGTTATTTCATTTACGTATTTAAATCCTTTTGATTTATTTCTTTCCATTTATTTCCCTTGTTTCATATTTTAAGTAATCTCATAAAAAAAATCTAAAAATACCAAAAAAACTCGTAAAAAGAGAAGTTTTGACTTGTGTATTCTAGCTTATTTACCTGTATATAATTCACAGTCTCATTTTATTTCCAAATTTTCTTAATTCATAAAATTCCATAAAATTACATATCTATTCATTTCATAATTTTACATCATGTTTGATTTCTTTCACACATTTATTATTATAGAAAACCAAATAAAAAATACAAAATACTAAAAAAATGGCATTTTATATACATAAAACATCACATAAAATATATATCTTGCATAGATGAGTTCATTTGCATTTGGATCCTTCATGAATATTTTAGAATGCATTTAGATCTACATTTTTTGTTTTTGTCATTTTGCATTCGAGGTCAATTACTATTTTAATCTATTTATTTTCAATTTTTTTTGCATAGTCAATGGTCAACTCCACTTGTCACGCACCAATTTGCACATCTCAACGCTACCTCACCTCATTGGGTCAAGTCTCTTCTCATGGTTAAACCTCTCTGTCTCTTAGCACCCTTGATTTGTTTCACCCTTTTCCCAGCTTTCGCATGCACACATCACATGCCAACCTCCCAGATCGTTGGATCAAGCCAAGATCCAACAATCATCCTCTCTGCTTCAACCTCCGGCTCCTCTACATCCTCCAATCCTCTTCTTCGTCCGATCCATCTTCCAATATCAAACCCCAACCAATCATGTCCTTATTTATACCCAACTCCTCCTCTAATCGAAAACTCCCAACGACTATCCCTTTGCCTCCTACCTCCAACCATCGCTGCTTGCACCATCAAAGCACCATCTCCTCCCTCCAACTTCCCCCGATCAAACTCCCCATAAGATCCATTTGCCTCCCCGATCTCCTCCATTATCCCTTACCTTCCCCAACGGTCAGCAATCTATATCCCTTTTTATCTCTTCTAACCACCAGATCGATCCTTCATAAACCCAACATCTATCCTTTCTTTCATAGCTAGCATCTTCCACAACTCTATCGCCTTAAACATACTTTAACTCCTCCGTCGTCACAACCAACTCAATATCCTGAAGTATAATGACATCACTCTCCTATTCTTATCCCTTCATCCCCCAAACCCAACCCCTATAACCACTTCTATCCCGTCTCTTCCCACCGCAGTACGACAGTTGGTGCTCAAATCCTCCATCTCCTCCTTCTCCTAACCAATCCCTTATCCTCATAGAACCATAACCCATTCGCCAACTATCCTCAGCCTCTCCTCCTATAAAGCCCCACTCGATCATTGTTTCCAAACAATCTGTCAATCTGCCATTTGTCATCTATTGACAATGTGAGTGAGAGAGAAAGGCAACCAGAAATTGCATGTCAGGTCTTTCATATAAAGGGATAGACAACGTTGTGTCGATCGAATGTATTTGTAGAAAAAGAGTTTACAGTATTATTTATATTCCTAAACTTATGTGTAAGTGGTATGTATGAGAGTGTCGAACTCAAGGATGCAAACTATGTGAATTAAGGTAGATTATGTAGAGTTATCTAAGGAATTAGGGTTATCTAATTTTTAATTGATTTTATGTTTTTAGTTTATTTTAATTGTTTTGTATTATTTTAATTGTGTTTTAACCTATATGTAATGAAGTATAGGTATGGATTTTATATTTTGTATTTGATTTTCTCTTTTTAATGTTTTTCTATTTTATATTTATTTTACTATTTTTAGATGGTTTTAGGTAATTTTTAGAGTTTCTATAGATTTTAAATTGTATTTAAAGTAAAAAATACTTTTATACAAAAAGGAAAATATTTTGAAATTTTAAAATTTTGAATACATTTTTATTGTAAAGAATGTAAAAATACCTTTAAAACAATGTATCGTATGTATTTTTGGGAAATTTTGTGAATTGATTAGCTTTTTGGATATTTTGATATTTTTTTCGATTTTCAAGGATTTTAATATTCATTTTTTAATTCTTTTTTATTTACTGTTTAGAAAATAATAAAATAAATGTAATGTAGTTCTTATGGATTTTTTGAAAATGTATTAGTATGTTTAATGCATTTTGTAAGGTTATATGTAATTTTGTATTTTATTTTAATTTATGAAAAAATATAAATGATATTATTTTGAAAATATTTGGTATACCGTATAGGTATAATATAAGGTATACCAATATATTTTTGTTTGATTTTTATATTCTGTATATTATTTAATATGGATTCTATACACTATTTATTTATTATGCTGCATAGGGGCTAATGATGTAATATTAGTAAACTACAAGGGGCGAGCGTGCAAAAAATGATTACAAGGGTAACATGCACAAAAAACCTGAAGGAACGCATGATGTATGACAAGCTTTGCAAATCCACCTGCGCCTATACGGTTGTGCATGTTAGGTAAGATCCACATGTTTCGTGGACATTCAAATAATTTGCCTAATTATTACTTAAATGATTCGTATGCTTTAACAGAGATGGACCTATTCGAGTATAGAGATAAATCAAAGTGTATGAATGCAGGATGTCCTTAAATAACTTCGGCTACACGTGAGGATCACGTGAGCATATGTATGGGGCAAGTATTTGAGATCGGTCGGTGGAATTTGATCCGAATATGTTGAAGGATCCACGTGTCGATACTTTGTCGAATAAGATTAGTTAATCGGATGGATGTGAACTTGTCTCGATCGGATGGTTGTAATATAATATATTTCAATGGTCCGATGAACGTTGTGATTCGAGTTCTTGTCTGATTTCGACTTGAGTTGGATGCTACATGTGGTGCTCGATATAATATCCGATGCTTCATCTTAGCATCTACTCAATTCGATCCCCGATTGGAACGGTGAATCAATCCTCGTTACTACTAGCGGTGCTACGAGAGAACTGAGGCTAACAGGATCAGGTGCTTGATCTGATCGTGGTCTAATGGAAGCTGAATCTCATTTTCGTCCCCAAATCTCTGAGGTTCCAGGCAATAGAATGTTTCGAGGATGATCTGATGCTAGAATCTTGACACTCTCGGTGAACTGGTGCTTCGAATTACAGGTGGCAATAATCAGGGCTTTGACTCAATGGATCAACTTCAGTTGCAAAGGCTCTTGATAGGGTTCAGGTTAAGGATTTGATGTCAGATGAATACTTGTTCTTCCTCTAGATGATATGATTAATCGCACATGCAAGTGCTGCGTGATGATCGATGACCTCAATAATGCTCAATCTCAGGCTTATGACTCCTCTCATATCTTCATTGATGCTCCCACTCACATGTAGGATTTCTTTATGTTGTTCATATCCCTCTCTTCATCTTAAACTTCTCTCTACAGATGCGATCTGCTTCCAGATGCTTGAGAAGGTCAAGTGCTTGATCGTCGTCTCCTCACGGAGAGGTTATGCAATTGTCTCAATATGACTAGAGATGTAGTACCTCAGTCCAAGGAAATATAAGAGTGGATAAAAGGAATCTAGTGGGTGAGATGGAACTCCAAGTCTCCAGCCATCGTGTGTAGCTGGAGATATCTCAAGCATGAGATAGAACGGGAATCGAAGAGGTACATAAGGAGGACACGATTTCATTGATTGGAGAAGGTTTCAGTATCGATTTTAGAGAGATAATTAGATGAGAATGGAGAGATCAAGGAGAGAAGAGAGGATGAGAAGTAGAAGGGAGGAAGATGAAAACTAGGGAATAGAAACCTAATATGGAAGTTTAACGGATGAAGGATGTGACTGGGAATGGAGCTTGGAGCAGCTCCATGATGATGGCCTCAACCGTAGCAGAGGGAGGCTCTCGCGGCAGAGCTCGGGGCTGCATGCATGCGTCGATCTTGCCCTAACTTCTACTCTGATCCTCACTACAACAGAATCGAGGGTGGCTGGCTGTCACCCAAACTCGCTCTCGCTCCGGGGCTTACTTGACTGGAGGTAGATGGAATGATGGATTCTGAGCTCAGAAAGAGGAGGGTGTTTCTTATATAGAGGTGGAGAGAAGGTTGTCGGAGAAGAAGACATAAAGGAGAGGGATGAATGGACTAATGACCAGAGTCGTTAGGTGTTTGGGAGGCGAAGGAAGGAGAAGAGGAAAAGGGAAGAAGAAGGGAGGAAAAGAAGAAGAAGAAGAAGAAGAAGAAGAAGAAAGGAAGAAGGAGGTTAACTATTCAATCTTCCTTATCTCCCCAATAGGATCATGTCACCTGGCATGAGAGAATAAAGAAAAGACATACTCAAGAAGAGACAAAAAAAGAATTTAAATACATTATATAAATAAAATCACTACTTGTAAATTAAGTAATAAATATTAAATTATTAAATAAATAATATAAATAAAAGATATAAATAATTTAATAAGTAATTAAATTATGAATTTTATTAAATTAACTAATTTAATTTGTGAAATAATAAAAATATGATAATTTATAAGTATAAATCACCTATAAACAATAATTTATTAAAGTTTAATTAATTAGTTTTACATATAAGTTATTTTTTATATTTTATTAATTTAACATAAAAATTAGGGATTATAAATATATTTTATTTTATTTTATAATATTATTTAATTTGTTAAATAAATAGTTATAGATGCAATATGTACATTTATTTTAATTTTTGGAAGCTTTCATAATTTTTATTTTATATAATAATTATAAAATATAAGGAAAATAATAGAAATATAAATAATGGGAACATATAAAGAATAAAACAATTAGGGAGCAATATACCATTGTATATATACTATAGTACCCCAAAAAGCCAACTTTTGTATATTAACTTCGATTTTTATAAAACTACTTTCATTTGAAAGATAATTTAATTCTAAATAAAATGAAAGAGAGTTGGTGAATTTTGATTTCATATGGAGTAGATATTTAGCTTCGAATTCTTATTTTACTATCTTTTTAGGTTCATTATCCCATGTTATTTATACATTAAATAATATTTTTTTTTATATTTTTAGTAAATTAATATATATTATTATAAACAACGATAAGAAAATATTGTATTTTGAGGTTATCTGAATGATAAATAAAATAGATGATTAGATGTATAAGGTGAATGTATAAAAGCATATTTTTTATCTACATTTTCTGATATATTCATAGATTAAAGACCTTATCTTCCACTACTTATTTATCTTATCGACCATGTTAATATTAACCCGATCTCGGGTTTACAAACAGTATATACATATTTACATATTTACATACTTCTTTCTTTTATTTTTATTTTTATTTTTCTCTTTATTTTTTATTTTAGATTAAATAAATTTTAAATATGTAATATTAAAATTGGAGCTAGTATGTTAATTAATGAGAATTAGTTGATATTTACATGTATTTTACCAAGGATTTTAGACAAAATGATACAATAAATTATATGAATCATGGATTCATCAGTAATAACATAAATCTCTTCTCCATCGAAGACCTCGTTGGGCGAGATCCGAAGGCTATGAGTCCTTTATAGCAATACACTGTCCAGGTAGCTACAAAGCTTCTCTTCGTATGCCACGACAATTGAGTAACGATCAGAGTCAACCTCTGCCACTCCACTCCCAGGCGAATTCTCTAGGTTTCTCTCTTATCCTTTCTCTTCTCCTCTCTTCTTCTTCTTCTTCCACTTCCTCTGTGTTGTTCTTTGTGCCAATCCTCTGCTCTTCCATCAAACCATCATCTTCTTCATCTGAATTCAACATTATAGACACACATCACTATCGTCCCCTTAATCCCTTTGCCTTCACTTCTACCTTGCCAGATCTACCATCTCTGATGAATCCTTCATCATAGACTAAGTTCTTATCCCACGCATACACATGGGACCTCCACCCACTTCTCCCCCTTCTTCTTTAGTTAAGTAGGGCCAAATCCACAAGGTTTGAGTCCCTATTTCTTGCAGATACAAAGGAGGATGGAGGAGCTCATAGGAGTTCCTCGAGCTTCAACTATCAGGTTGCCCAACCATCCTTCAGACTTTCTGAGATCATCTCTTGGCTGCAGGTGCTACCACCATGCTCCGAGAACCAATCAGAGGGTCTCTAGAGTACTAGAGAAGCAATAATACCTCTAAAATTATCAGAGGAGAGGTTCACAACATAGCTGCCTCTACTTGGCTGCTTGATGAAGAGTCGAAGATGAGAAGGAGGCCCCTCGACATACAATAACCCTTGGATTCATCACATGCCATGATATCCACTGTTCGATTGACCACTTGAACCTCCCAGCCTAGGGTGGGATCTTCCCACCGCAACACAACTTGTGGAGGCCCAGAGCCAAAACCTACAGGTTCACGGCACGTGTACCATGCATGGGTCAAGAAATTGTTAAGTCTCTCCCTCCACATTCCATGATTAGCAAAGGAGACCTCCTCACAAGAGTTCGGTCATGTGAGTGGGAGCAAATTCCACAAGCGCCCCAACACTTTCTTGAAATCTTGCAGATACCCCTATTGTTGGGTAATATATAGAGGAGACATGTAGCCTATTACAAATTATACAAAAAACTCTGGAAGGGGTTTTTTGAGATATTTTCTAATTATTTTTATTTCAATTAGGTCCACGTACTATTTTATTGATATCTTGAGCATATGTGGATCAATATCTGTTTTCTTTATGTTTTTTTGAAGCAAATTTAATTCTCCATCATCTTGGATATTGAGATATTTATTTTAATATTTTTAGCATCAATAAATTTGAAGAAGTTGTTTATTATTTGTGATCATATTTCTTCTTGATTTTATTTCTCATAAAATTATGCAAAATTAGGGGTATCTCTTGGGAATTTGAATTGAGATTATTTGATTAATCATTCTCTGAAACTCGATTAATTATAGGGATCGAGAATTGAATCAAACTACATAGTGCTTGGATGGCTTGTGTTCGTGCTTTACCTTTGTAATCATCATCATTTTCTAAATGCATTATTTATTTTCTCTCACATCTTGCATAGAATTTATTTTCTTGCATAAAAAATTTAAAATATCATTGAACTCATATCTATTTTAAATTTACTGCATCTCTTATTTAAAAAATCATAAAAATTTGCAAAAATATAAAAAATCTAAAAATATTCCTATTTAGAAAATCTTACCCTACGTTGTTTGAAAATTGATTCTAGACCCTCATATTACCTTCTTGAGTTTGACCTTAGTACTTGCCCTAGTAAAATAAATAAATCAACAATTAATTTATTTTTCATATTATTTCTTGTGTGGTAATTTTTTATTATGTGAAGATAAACAACAATGAGGGGGAAGAGGTGGAGTGGTATCAAGACATGGTATGAATGGATTTTGGATTGAATAAGAAAGATCAGAAGATGAAGAAGATGCAGAAGAAGAGAAAGAGCAAGGAGAAGGACATGGAATTCATAGAGGAAAATAATGAGAAAACAAGAAGGAAGAAGATGTACTTAGAGGGAGATGGTGACGATGTTGCCTAAGGATTAGATTGAGATCGGGGTGCTCGATTGCAATCTCGAAGGTTTGACAGATATCCTAAAAGTATCGGTAGAGCCCCGAGTGTCTGCTAATGGACCAAAGAACCACATATCATATCAGGGAAGAAGTCTTGACCTGTCATGGTCAAGAACATGTCCTTTCCTATCACAAGGTAGAAAATGAAGCTAAATCTCGAGCTCCCTCCTAAGGTGGATGGTCGATTTTAGAGCTGGAAGGTTTGTATGTAGGCACTGCAGTTTGGGTTCCATCGAGATGAGGTTGTAAAGAAATTTAGGAGCAATATTTCAATACAATTTGAGGGATATTATAAGCGGTGGTTTCTTTTTTTTTGCTAAGTAAATAAACCATATATTCCAAAAAATGGGCTATAACTTGTTACAGCAAGAGAAGGGGCTTACAAAGGACAGGAAGCAGAATATGCGTTGTGAAAAACAAAAAGAAACTAACCTAAACCGTTCCCAAGGGAAACAAAAACTCATCAATCAGCCTAGAATTTGGTAGCAGAGAACGTATCATATGCATCCGAGATGAGGCTATCAGGGGAGGAGCAACCGGAGTGCACCCATCTACGGTTGTGCTCACGCCAAAGGTGCCAGACCACGATCGCAAGGATGATGGCGAAGGTTAAGCGATCGGAAGCCAAGGGCAAGTTGGTAATCCAATTAACGTGCTCCAGAAGTGCATCACCAGCTGGAGAGCGGAGGACTAAGGATTGGTAGACACCCATCCAGACCGCCAATGAAAATGTACAGTTAAGGAACAAATGTTCATGCGATTCATCCTCAGCAGTGCACAACCCACATGCGGGCGGGAGGGACATTCCAAACGCGTTTAGTCTATCAATAGTAGGCAGTCTACCAAGAATGGCCCTATACAAAGCAAATGCAAATGAGGGCAGAATGTGACGATCCCAAACGACACCATACCAATGTACCAGTTCAGCCCGGTCCCGAAGAAGGTCACAAGCGCTAGCAAAGGAAAATCCAGCGCGCGAGTGGATCCAAGATGCGGACCCAATATCCCCACGAATTGCACCAAGTAAGCTCAGACGCAAAGCCAGCATCTTTCTCCAAAGAATTGAGGCTGAGGAGGAAGGCACGGTATCCCAGAAGGAGCTTCTACACAAATATTCCTTACGCAAATGATCAGCCCATATGGAGGAATCCGTCGAGAGAAGTCTCCAAACCCATGATGCAATCATAGCACGACGTATGGATAAAAGGGACAAGAGGCCCAAGCCACCCTCCCTTTTCGAAAGACAAATACAGGTCCAAGCAATATCATGGCGCTTACGGCCCCATAGGAAGTGTGCGCACATAATATCAATGCGTTGATGTTGGCAATAGGAATGATAGCACCAGCGGCCCAATAGAGGACTATGCCCCTAATCACCGTGTTCAGAAGCTGTGCTCTGCCCGCCATAGATAAGCTTCTAGCACTCCAACCATTAAAAAGATTCCTGATCCTATCCTCAAGGACACGCAAGTCACAGCTGCGACCATATGAAGAAGCAATCGAAATTCCCAAATAAGTAGCGGGGAGGCGCTGTTGTAGCATCCATGTTTGAAGGGTGGCTGCGAAGTCGCAAGTGGCCCATCTTGGTCTGAAGATTCTACTTTTCTTTGGATTAAGCTTAAGCCCCGAGATGGACTCAAACTCAAGAAGAATATCATGAATAAAGGTAAGGGAGCGGGTGGAGCCCTTGCAAACGAATAGGAGGTCATCTGCATAGATAAGATGAGTAGGTGCAGTACAGCGACCACGACCCAACGTGAGGAAGCGGCCCTCGAAGGTTGCCATCTCGACAATGGTGGAGAGGGACTCCATAACAATGGTGAAGAGCAACGGGCTAAGAGGATCGCCTTACCGCAGGCCTCTAGACCCAGTAAAAAAGCCATGCGGGGTCCCGTTAATTAAAATGGAGAACGACGCCGTAGATATGCAATTCTTAATCCAAGAGATCCATCAGGGACTGAAACCCATGCTTGATAGAGCGCTAAAAATGAAGGAGTAATCTACGGAGTCAAAAGCCTTAGATATGTCAATCTTGAGGCAGGCTTTGTTGTGTGACCCATGTCTTCTATCAAAACCATGAAGGATTTCATTATCCAGACGGATATTATCACCAATAATTCTCCCCTTAATGAATGCAGTTTGATTAAGGGAGATAAGGGATGGCAGGACCGCAGAAAGGCGAGTGGCCAATGTCTTTGCGAAGATCTTATAAATTACATTACAACACGATATAGGCCGATAGTCCCCAATATTAGCCAGCGTTTGAACCTTGGGAATGAGAGTTAGGAACGTGTGGTTCACTTCCTTCACCATCCCCCCTCTGTCATAAAGGAACTTCAAAGCCTCCAGAATAGGATCTTTCACAAGTAGCCAATGAGCCTTGAAAAATTTTGCGTTGAAACCATCGGGCCCCGGGGCCTTAGTCGAGACGATTGAGGCCAAAGCCTCCCAAATTTCTTCAATAGCAAACGGCCTATCCAGCCAGGTCGTAGTGTCAGTAGAAAGACATCTTTTCGGGGGCGGGGGTGGTGCCCTCGCTTCGCCATTTAAAGCAGGGGATAACAGGTCCCTAAAGTGAGTTTCGGCCGCCCTAGCCACATAGATTTGGCAGACCACAACATTACCCGCACTATCCAGCACATTAGTAATAAAATTTTTAGAGCGGCGAGCTTTGGCCATGAGATGGAAGTAGCGAGTATTGCGATCCCCGAGATTCAACCAATCTGCTCTACTTTTTTGTTTCCACACGGATTCCAAGTCCACATCAAGGGATAGCATGTATTTCTTAACATCCAAATCCAGCTGAGCAAGATAAGGGTCGAGAGGGTCTTCAGCGAGAGCCAACGAGATGGCAAGGAGGGAGGACTTGGCTCTATAAGAGTCCGTGAGAGCATTGGCTTCCAAAGAAGCCCACCGCTTCAGCACAATTTTAGCATTCTTTAATCTCTTAGCCAGACAGAAGAGAGGATTACCCTAGACAGGAGTCGCCCAAGCCTCCAAAACCGTGTCTAAGTAACCAGGGCACAGCAGCCAGTAGTCGAAGAATCGAGAGGGGGCCTTGCAGTGGAGCTTAGGACAAATTTGTATAGTCATCAAGAGATGATCCGAATGCTGCAGGGGGGAATAGCACAGTTTGGTGGTGGGAATGGAGGAGATGAAATCCTCATTCGCCAACGCCCGGTCCAATCGAGCCACGATGCGACCCAAACCAATAGATCCATTGGTCCAAGACCATGGATTGCCATTAGCCTCGATATCCGATAAACCACAGTCAAGGAGACAAGCATTGAATTCATCCATGGAAGAAGTAACAGCCAGTCGGCCACCCAATCTTTCATTGGAATATCGAACCGCATTAAAATCCCCAAGGAGAAGCCAAGGGCCGTGAATTCCCTGGCTTATCTCCTGCAAGTGATTCCAAAGCACCAATCGACGACTCTGTGTGTTCTCACCATACACCACGGTGAGATTGAGAGAGTAGCGTCCATGGATTTTGCAGAGCATAGAGATACCTTGATCGTGTATTCCCACAATCTGACAAGACCAAGAGGAAGAGTTCCAAAGGAAGTAAACACGGCCCAGGCTTGTGTTATTATGCACCAGCTTCCATCCCGCAGGGATAGAAATTCTCGAAGCGAGCCCTATTAGGAGGGCGAATTTTGGTCTCCACAAGACCGATAAGTTCAGCGTTAGCCTGAATGAGTTCCTTGAACAAATATTTAGATTTCCTGGGCCTATTAAGGCCATGGGTATTGCAGACCATTATGGACATTAAAAGGTCGTAGAGGTGGGGTCGATGACCCGCCCTTTAGCTTTAGAAGGAGCTCTAGGAGGTTTCTTTTTTCTATGGGTCGCCATGACCCATTTTGGATTAGACTCTGAGATAATAAGAGGCCCTTTGGTCTCAGCATTGAGGAAACCCTGAGATGAAGAAAGTTCTTGCGTATCAACCGAGGGAGAATTGAGATCAATAAAGCAAGTGGAAGCACTGCTATTGGAGCCAGGCCTCCTGCTAGAAGAGGCCATTCTGTGTAGAATTTTTCTTGTACCCAAACCAAATGAAGGGGCTTTCGAGGCATGGTGTGAACGTTTTTGGTGTCTGTCCGACGAGATGGGGACATCCCCAGATGTCGGAGGATCAGGAGCAGTAGGGATATCCGGTGCCTCCGAGTGTACTGCCTCCGAGCTACCAAGATCGGAGTTAGAGACTGCCAAGGTATCGTTAATTTGTGCATAAGGGTCCATATTGTGGAGGGGAACGTCAGAAGACTCAGCCAGCACCTGATTCTCCTCAGCCCGCACATGGATGACGACTGAGCTGGCAGGCCTAACGGGCTCAACAAAAGGGCATTGCTTGGAGGTATGTCCAAAAGCAACAAAATTTTGGCATTTAGGAGGGACCCATTCCATCTCAACTTGCACCTGCTGATGGAGGCCAGAATAGAAAAGCAAGGGAACAGTCGAGGGGATCACCTTCGACGCATGCACGGAGATACAGCAGTGGGCATATTCGAGATTCTTCCCCGCTGCTGTAGGCGCGTCCATGAACAAAGGACCCCAATAAGGCTTGCTAGTTTGTTCAAAATGAGTTCATTGCTAAGGCCAAGGCCTAATCCATGGAACCTGACCTACAGGGGTATCTCCGAAAGAAGATCTTTTTCCATGCATGAAATTGCATCCCATTTTTTCAGAACCACGAACCGTCCTTGGAACAACTAAGGGCTCGAGGCTAGAATTCGGTCACAATCTGAAGCAGATGATAATTTCAAGTAAAAGAAACCATTTGGTCTTAGGAGGAGCTTGTAATGCCCCTGCGGACTTCAAACCGTTTCAATGAAGATGGAAAGGTGTTTGAGAAAAGGACGTTTACCAAGCACATAGAAGACGATCGTGTTTTCCCATGAGGTTGCTATACTGCGGGCTTCGGCTTCCGAGACGAAGGCCACTTCGACGCCGTCGACGATGGCGGGCAACTCGTACTGGAGAGGCCGAGCTTCAGAGGCAGGAGTGGGGGCTGCACCACAGACATCCCGCCATGAAGGGATAGGGGGAGGAGCCGCCGTGAGGGGAGGGGTGGGAGAGAGGTGGTGGAGGGAGTGTGGGAGAGGGGTGCGTAGGAATGTAGCGGTGGGGGGGCTTGGACAGGAGGAGAAGAAGACGAGAAAGAGGCGACATGAGATGGGAGGGGGATGGATATCGTGCCGGAGGAAGGGCGATTAGGGATTTCAAGGGGCGGCGGAGAGGGATTGGGGGCGGGAGGGGGAGGGGGAGGGTTAGGGTTCATGGTGAGGTTGTCTTGCAAAAACTAAAAGAAGCCAACTTTCAGCGGTGGTTTCTGAGAAGATGTGGTGGAATGGAATACTTGAATGGGGAGAAGGGATAAGGTGACGAGAAGCGTGAGATGATGAGGGTACACAAAGGTTTCGAGTTGATGGTGTCGGGTACAACAGAAGATCGAGAAGGGCACAAAGGATGGATTTGAGGCTATGGAGATGGCACTTGGATGTTTGGAGGTGTCAGAGAAGGGGGAAATATGATGGGATCACTCGAAGTGATGTAAAGATGTTGTAATGGAGCGACATATTCGTGGGAAGAGGGCAACGAAGTGGGGAAGGAGTTAATTGAAGGTCAATGGAGGCTATTCAACGTGGTGGCTAACTTGGCTCATATTGACAAATGGGGAGTGGGGGTGACTAGCGGTTGAAAGCGTCCAAGGATGTCAACAGGTAGTGGGCAGTCAAAGCACGCCAATTGGCTTTGAGTCTTGGTCTAAAATTCCACATGGCATTAACACAAAATTCTAGAAACTATAATACTGAGAAAAATAAGAAAGAACTGATAGATGGCCCAATTATAAAAATTGTAAACACGAATGTTGCAGATCTCATCTCAAGAGATCTAGACAGCTAAACTTTTGGTAGGTAATTTTGCAGGTATAAAAAGCCTATATTTTGGCAGTATTATACTTTTTTATTTGTTTTCCTAAAATACTATATATTGTATTATACTAATATAATAATTAATATATAGTTCCTAATTTTTTGTATTTTTAATAATTGAGTTAATTGTTAAAATATATTGGTACATTTTTTCATATATGTACAATGCAGCGACGATCTTTTTGTCTTTTCATCTCTCTTCTTCTTTTAATAGATTTTGATTCTTTCGTAGCTAATCAATTAATAATATATATCAACAAAAACAAAAATAAACTAATTAAAATTAGTTAATTTTGTACAATAAACACAAGTGTTCTGATTGTGTATTACATATGTGCTCTCTTTCTCCTTTAATCTTCTTTTTGGTCTTTTTGTATTTTGATATTTTTAGTTATTTTTATATGCTAATTTATGCTTCTTAAATATAGATGCACGCACAATAAGAATGCCAAATGTATTAATTTTCAAAGAGTTCTAGCTCAAATTTCGTCTATTATATGTATGAAATATAATTTCACTATTTCCTATACTTAAACTTTGTTTGTCCATAAGTAAATACTTCTTCGAAGAATGAGTTCCAACAGTAAAGGTAAAATGAATTTGGGTTCCATATTAAATTCATGAAAAAATGAAAATTCTATTTGACAAGATCTTTGGATTAATGATTGGCCATAACTTCTTAAAATTTTTGGATTTTAAATTTAACAGCCTCTAAATTCCATTATTTACTATTCATGTTTAATGATATGCAATTAAATATATAAATATAAAAAATAATTTAAATCCTTATTTGCTTTTGTAATAGAATATTGCTGTCTTCAACAGTGGTCAATAATCAATCGCTGACCAATTGGGAACCATGAAATCTTTCGTCTCTTTGTCCTTGCTGTGTACATCATCGCCAAGATCCCTTTGCCATTTTCAGTGCTAATCTAATTAAAGTAACATCTGATCAATAATAAATGAAAGAAAACATGTTCATGATGCACATGGAAGAAAGATCCTGAATTTTAATCTAGTAAATAAATTTAAAAAACGAAGTATGTAAATTAATTATATATTCCTTACTGTTAAAGAAAAATAATAGATACCTTACCCTCACAAAAGACATCCCCATTTCCCTCACATTCGTTTCCCCTAAACAGCTCCATGGAATCCCCTTCCCCAATGCCTACTCATGTTCCAAGACCTATGGTATATTAATTGAATATACCCGCAAATACCAAAAGAGATATTGATACAACATTACCTTTCGTGTTACTCAATCACAGGGTGCTTTCTTGCATCTCCATTATCCACATTATATCTAAATATTAATCAACAATTCAACACACAAATATACATATGCAACTTTGATGCATAGACATCAACCCACATACTGCAAATGAAGTCCTGGTCTTTGCCGGCGATGGATCACACCGAGGTGGAACACTGCGTGCCATGCATGGAGTTCACGGCCCCCCCGGTTCCAAACCCCATGATGGCGGTGCAGTCGACGTCGATGTGGTATGTCGAAGACACCCAAGTGCCCACCTTCCACCTCAACTTCCCGTCCACCTTGAGCTTGATCATCAGCTTACCGGCCGTCTGATCCCTCACAACCTTGTATCCAAACGGTGCGGCAACAGGCACCGTGTTGCCGTAGAGCGTCGCCGACAGTAAATTGGTGTCCTGGTGACCCTGGTAGAAGGGTGGTATGTCGACGACCGTAGTGATACGCTGTCCATGATAGGAAGCATATGCATGGAGCTCATCGTAGTAGATGCCTACACGCATGTTGGTGTTGGTGGAGACAAGGGTAAATTGGAAGGTGGAGTTGAGAAAGCGGCCGGCGGGGGAGGCGAGCGAGAGCTGGTAGAGGTTAGCTTCTTTGAGGTAGAATTTGGGCTTGGTGGGGTGAAGGATGAAGTAGACGAGGAGGACGAGGACGGCGACGGAGAGCACCAAGGCGGAGATGGAGTAGAAGAGGCGGCGCTTGAGCTTGTGGGAGGACTGGTATTGCTTGGCGCAATGCTTGGGGGATGTCTCGAAGTGGGGAGACATCTGAGGAGAGATCGGAGTTTGTGGGTACTGCCGGATTATATAAAATGCGTGTGTGTAAATATGGAGGGAAGAGAAGGGAAGCAGGTGGAATTGAGGGCGTTCTAAGTTTGCAGCAGCTTTTCTAGGGGGCGTGTGGGATCCGGGAGGGATATCTTTGTGTCTCTGTGTGTGTGGAGCCATAGGATATTATCCGGATTAGGATCCGTATGGGAGGGTAGGAATATCTTGGGTCCCATTCACAAAATGATGGCATTACGTTCAGTAACTACTACTAGAAGAGGGTGAGCAATCAAACATAATTAAAGGAATCAAGTGACAATTGTCATAGCACCATCCCTTTGCGTGCAGTAGTGTGAGATCGAAGAGAGGAAGAGGGGACCCGTCAGTGGAATCATGGGGCCTGTTTGGTTGCAGGGTTGAGCAGGGTTGGCTTGGGTTGCAACCTAATCATTGTAGGCTTAAGAACCATATAAATTAGGTCATTTGGTGGGGGAGGGAAGGCCGTAGGCTTTGATGAGTTGTCACCATTAGAGGTGGTGCACTTGGGCTCTCTTGTATCTATAAAGCTAGTGGGGGAAAAAACGCGGTCTAATGATACTTACATTGACGTGCACCATAACCCTGATACATGTCTGTCCGGATATTATAATAATTCAGGTTCTGGTTTCCCTTTGTTTAATTATTGACCTAAGGTGGGTACGGGGGGACAGTGATAGATTCTTCTCTGCCCGCACCTTTTGCGTCTTTGGAATCGTCATCTTCAAGCTTTAGGGAGTGATCACAAAGCGAGGCCTCGGGATGCAGATAATATTCAGCGGATCAGCACTTCAGGCTACATTTATCTGATAACTCGAATGGTTTAGTTCAGGTCGATGACTGGATGAGATGTTATGTTGAGGTCGATGGCCATTCTCTTGAGGAAATTTACCAATCTAGCCTCGAGATTAGGCAACCAAAAGGAAACTCCAAAGATCGGACAAAAGATGAAAGCGGAGGAGTTTTTAGTAATTGAGCTTGGGAAGACCCCAAAAGCTCCATGACATTAGAGATGTCACAAGTCGAGAGGGTGTGGTTGGGTTTTCGTTGCTAAAGTTTGTTGAAAAGCATAGGGAAATGATTCTGCTCTAAACCATGTCCTTGTTAATTTAATGACAAGGATGGCGATGGCGACTATTTCTAGATTGTTTGTGTAAAACTAAAAATAGATAACCTATTTTGTAAGGCACTGCTATAAAAAAACATGCCTTTCTCTGTGGTTATTTTAAAAAGATAAGAGTCGAGCACTATCATCAATGGATGATTGATTTAATGAAAAAGATACGAACTCACCTACGGTCCTTGGGGTGAATTTATCAACTCTTGATACATTCTCCCAGGTGGTGGTATCTAAGATATCTATCTTAGATAATCCATCTAATAAGTATTCGACCATAGTTCGGTCCATCTTTGATTATGATGTTGATATGACATCCATTTTCCTTTCCCTTGTCTTTCGATACCATTAAGATTTTGCTTTAGTACTCTTTCTTTTTTGAGTCATTCAAGGTTTAGGTCAACGAAAATGAAAATGTACACTGTGACCTAAAGGAATTAAAAAATATAAGCATGGGTTTTTATATTTTCTTTTTCATGAGAAAGCACAAAAATTGTATCTCTTTTTAACTCAGAATTTTTTTTCTTAGCAAGTGATTATATTTTGAAAGCTAATTAAGGTCCTATTTTAGCAATTGCAAGAGTTAGACTCTTCTATGACTTCTCTTCTTCTTTCTTTATATTTTCTAACTTCATTACATAGGTAAGAAAATTACCTATAAGATCCTCTAGTGAAGATGTGTTGAAATGTGGTGACCCCTCTATTGTATTCACCTTATGTTCCCACTCTAGAGAGACTGAGATGATGATTTTAGCGACGAGCTCTCCGACTTGAAAAACTCTTCTCAAATTTATCAGTTAACTCACTATTGAAGTGAACAGAATATCCATATCCTTGATGCACTCCCATTTTTCATTTTAAAAGTCTCATAATCAAGAGTAAGTACTCTAAAGGGTATTCCTTTACATTGGATGTAACTTTGTGGTTGTTTTCCAAGTACATCCAGATGTCGTGTGTAGGCTTTAAATAAGATACATGATCAAGTTTAGTTTCTGATAGAAAATAATATAAATAATTGATTGCATTTGAGCCAAGCATCATTTGAGTCAATTTGATGACGGAGTAGCATGCCTCCTTTCTTCAGTGATTTTGAACTCTATTCACATATAAACCATATTGCAAAGTTTGAGGACCAAATGAAGATCATGCTCTTTGTCTTCCAACATTGGTAGTTCGTCCCGCTGAAAAATGTCAGATAAATCACTGAGTTACCTTCAGTACATGATCTCGTAGTGTTGTCCATGTGTGTATTGGAGAATTACTTCCTTCACACAAATGTGGCTCTAATATGAAATGTTAGTTCCAGATGGATCGGATGATATAATCTGATCATTGCAAACATAGTAATCTCAGATAACCATAGCACTATGTAGAACTTTTAAGCACAAGATAAATAATCAAACCACAAGAGACACATGTATTTAATGTGGAAACCCTCCTTAGCAGAAATCATGACTAGATTCTCCTAACTCGAGCTTTCGACCTAACCCAAATGGGTCTTTCCACTAACCTGCATTGCTTACATAGATAACCCAATCATATGGCGACAAGTTATTTACGTGAACAACTTACAATTGTATTACAATCATATAAAACATATAAACTCAATAACAAATAAATATAAAATAAAGTATGAGGCAAAAACTAGAATAATCATATAAAACAAGGAGCATACTCATAAGATTAATCATAGAACTTCATAACTATAGACATGCAATGTATAGCAAAAACAAGTCTCGATTTCTCTCTCAGAGAATAGAGTGAAGAGTAGAGACAAGAGGAATGGTTGATTGTTGTTGTGTATCTTGGAATGAGAACTTGGGTCCTATTTATATGTTTGAGTGTCCCATAGAAACTAGGGCTCAAAAGTGATTGATAGTGAGAAAATAAAGAATGAAATCAACTTCAAAATCATTCAGAAAAAAAGTTGATCGATTAGATTAAAGAGTTTATTGACCAAACTTCAAAAGTTGATCGATCGATTAGCAAAGTTGATCAATAAAAAATAGCCACTGTATTTGAATTTGAAAGGTAACTGATGAATCTCCATTTCATCACCTTTATTCTATCATTTTGGCCTCAAAAACCCCAGCAAATGCATGTAAATAGCATCAAATTGCACATAATAGCATTCATGATTCATTGTATTAATTACACATTAAATAAGGTTCTTAATGCCAAAATTAAAGAATAAAGAGAAGAAAAGAAAAAGGAATAAAATATTGAAGATATTTTATGACCCAAACCTCGAGACCAAGGTCAGCATGGTATTGGTCAACAAGGAATAAAGTAGGGGGAGATAAGGGCCAGTGTACAATAAATACCTCATTTATTCATGCATTTATTCTTGCATTTTTTGACACCTATTTTGTATATAATTATTTATTCCTCAAATAAAGAAACTTTGTTCATGAAGTTGTAGATAAATTTCTAAGTAAAAATACAAAATTGAGTTTGTGTAAAAATAATGCTCAGTGTACATTTTATACACAGAATAAAAAGCCAAAATATCAACTTTACAGACCCATATCTTGGAAATAAAAACTCCAAATCACCCAAACTCACCTTTAATTGTATATAGCTTTCCAAGAACTATTTAATAAAATTGGTTTCATAATTTTTCGAGTCCATATGCAGAAGTTAGGTTTTTGGCCCTTCTTGTATATATAGTATTGATTAAAATATTTTTCTTATTAAATGTTCATTATTTTTATAAATTCATATTTTTAGAATTTTGTAAATAATGTATATAATGCATACACATATTAAAAGTAAAGGAAAACCAAAAATAATTTGTAAAATAAAATAAGTCTACAAAATTCCAAGATAAAATACCTATACTATATATCTGTATATAAATAAAAAGGATTTTATTATTTGGTTCTTTTATTTCTTTATATTTTTATAATAATGTATACATTATACATAACCCATTAAAAATGTAAATCCAAAATAAAAATCAAGAAAATACATTAAATAAATTAAGGATACAAAACACATAGGTAAAATACCTATAAGGATACCTACATATACCTATACCTATTTATTTAAAAATAAAAATAAACTCATAAAAATCAAACAAAAATACTTTATACTCACAAAAACAAATTATAAATTTATAGAATAAGCCAATAAAATAATTAAATAAAATAAACAAATAAAAAATTAAAAGATACAAAATACATGTAAATATATACATATACACATTATTAAAATAAAACTATAATAATACACCTCGAAAAATTCAATAAAAATCGTAAATAAATACTACATGAAATAATACACATTTTTTATTTTATAAGCAAAAATTAATAAAATCATTTACTTAGCTAAATAAATCAATTTCTAATAAAACTTCCTGTTTTGTCTTTTAGCGGCTGACATGGACCAATGGGGCGTCGGCCTTCGTTGACCCCCTGGTCAACTGTCCCATCCCAGGTCTGGCACCTCTGAACTGTCAACTCCCCGGTTTTCTTCCAATTTTTGCGGCCATCCCGTCCATCGTTCAAGCTCGCTTCCTTCATAAGAATTGCTCTCTGATCATCCATGATGCCCGCCAAATTCTCAGATCAATCAGATACTCATTGGATTAAGAAATAATCGTTGGTCAATAAGGCACCTTGCCAATGTTTATAAATAAGTAGCTCTGCCTCCTTCCTCGAATTTGTCCAATTTCATTCCAACCTAAAGCCTTGATCTTGTTCCTGGACCGTTCCTCGTGACAGGGGGAGTGACCCACCACCTTGATTCGGCCGGAGGAAGGAGAATTTTGACACGGCGGAGCTCCGGCGTCCGCCCTGCTCCCTGGTGGCCCCCAGGTATAAGAGTTGTCCCTTTTTATGCTTTTTAGTTAGGTTTTAATGCTAGCTTTCAATTCCAGTTGTTAGATTAGGTTTTAGTTAATTCCTGTAGTTTAGAATCCCAAATTCGAAGTTCGCCGGAGCTCCGCCCGGCGACTTCTTCACGGTGAATCCGACTGTATCCGCCCACCATTTGCATCCCATTTCGTTCCTCGTCGCATTCTCCATTGAACGCACATCTTGGTCCAACACAGGACCTTCGGTCTTGGCGAATTAAGGCTCCGCCTCCGCCGTACGCCGGAGCCCCTCCGCCTCACTCCATCTTGCTGCCAAGCTTCAACACCCCGGGTCGAGGAGGTAGCTCTCTCGCCCCCGGTTCTTCCTATGCAGGTATCACGAGGAATGGAGCCCATTTGGTCTCGCATCGAACCAGGAAGAGGTTCCTGGAGGTCCTATGCTTCATCGACCTCGACCGAACGTCTCGGACCTCCAGGAGCCATGAGAACACCATCAGACGACGCGGAAGACTCCCAGATACGTCTAGAGCACTTCAGATCCGCGGGAGAACCCTGGAGGAGCCCATGCTTCTCGATCGAAGCTCGCCAGGCGCGAGCTTCTTCCCTGTTCTTCCAGGGGCTCCAGCGCCGTTGGAATGGGAGGCGAGGCCCAAATTGAACGCCAGCCGCCCGATGAAGGCACGCGCCAACCGTCAGATCATCCAGGAACATCTAATCCAAGCCCTTCATCGATGAACCGGTATCCGCCGTTGGATGCTCGACACGTGGATAAGTGGCGCACCCAACGCCGCAGGATGATGCGCCTTAGGGGGTAAATTTCACATCTAGCCCCCCGCTTTTAGTATTTATAGTTTAATAACAAAAATAAAAGGCTCAGTTGTAAATAAGTTGTATAAATTGCAAAAGGACCCTTAAGGTTTGTATATTTGCGTTTTAGTCCCTCCGCGCCTCACGTGCAGCACCCACGTGAGGCGCGTGATATTTGCATTTAAACCCCGCCAGGTTTTTATAATTATAAAATGGTCCTGAAAATAAAAGTTAACGTTCATTTTTATTGTAATTTTTGCATGGATGCCCCTGTTAATTATTTTATTTGCAAAAATACCCCTGCCAGGCCATTTATTTTTGGTATGCTTTGTCTATTTATTTTGTGCTTCATATTTCTTCGAAAAATTTTGCAAAAATAGACATAAGCTCCTGTTAGTGTACCCTTGCATGCTATATTTTTAGTTTTTAATTTTGTTGCATGTTTGCATTTATTAAAAATCAAAAACATGTCTTTTATTCACTGTCTAACTTATAAAATTCCAAAAAAATATTAAAAGGTCTCAAAAAATCCCAAAAAAATTAGTTAGGGTGTATTTTGACCTATTTCAATGTCAGTCCAAAAATCCATAAAAGTCTCAACAGGAAAACCTTAAAAATTTAAAAATACCCAAAAAATTAAAAAAAATGTAAAAAATCAAAGAAAAATCAGAAAAATATGAACTCAGTCCCTATTTATGCTATATTTTATTATATTTATTAGAAAAATAGTGTGGAAAAATTTTATGGCAGTTTGCTATTTTTAATACCTATTTTTCTTACAGCCAGACCCTATTCCACTATTTGCTCTTATTTTGCTATTTAAAAAAACTAAAAATGCTTGGAAAAATGCCCAAAAATCACAAAAATAGTAATAAATCATGAAAATCCCCAAAAGACTTTATTCCGGAATTTTTGACTATTTTTGAGTATTTTTATAAATATTATCGTACCCCTTTATGTATATGTATGTATTTCCCAAAAAGAAGAGAAAAAAAAAGATATATATATATATATCTAATTACTTATATGTATTTATATATCTATTTATTAACCTTAATATATATAAAAAAATAATATATATAATATTTGTACTTATATTTACCTATACATATATTGTATGTATTACAAGCTATATACTAACCCTCTATGGGTATACATATATTTATATATTTATATTTGATATATATATACATATTACCTTATTATATTATTAAAAACAAAAAAAGAAAAAATAATAAAAAAATATAAAAATATAAAATTCAAGAAAACCCACGAAAACAGGTTTCACACATGGATGACTATGAGATACATGTAGGCTATTGCATTTTGTAATGCTCTCTGTGGTTCGACCTCTACATGCTTGTTCCCTATACATTTTATGGTAGAGTAATAAAGATTAATTCACATTTCTTTTTGAGCTTAATTATTTTATTCTTTGGTTGTGGGTTAATTGCTGCTTGACCGGGTATTCTGCGAGCGGTCGCCTCAGCGAAACTTTTTATATTATTTATGGTGACCCCGTGTAGGAAACCCTTGTTATCAGATGGCGCCGTTGCCGGGGAGCAATGAGCATAGCCTAACTTATTTTGTCATTCTTGTGTACATGTTTGATTTATTATTTATTCCATGAGCAGCTATTTTTATTGCCATTAATCACCATGCTTCATTGATTCATTCATTGTGATTATTCTATCTGCTATATTTGATTGACTGAGCTATTCTAATGCAATCTTTTTGTGTATTTGATGCGAGGGTCTGCCACGTGAGGATGGCCTCTTAGGAGGTCAAGGAAGCCAAGCTTGGAGGAGGATGGTCTTCTTCTCATGACCATCTGGAGAGAGCACCAAGGAAGCAAAGAGATGGGCATTAGTTAGAGCTAGAACACGTAGGATTATTTATTTTGTAATTTGTGGTGAGAGAGAGACATTTTTGGCATGTAATTAAACATGACTCTACTATTCACAATGAGGTCCAGTGCCCGGGTGATTGTTCACCTGGGGGCCTCATCGCTGTTTTCCGAGTTTTCATCGCCTTTCTTTTATTTGTTTTCCGAAGTTTTGAGCTTTCCGCCTTTATTTTATTTTGTTTTGTGTGCTTGGAGCCCCTAGATGTAGGTTGCTTGACTCGGTAGTTAGGTCCACACATTAATAAGAATGCATGTTCCTATAGTCTACTTCATATGGACTTAGTCAAATTTAAACAAGCCGCTTATTTGTCTTTTAGCCCTTGTGTCGCAGCGAGCCCTGTAAAGCGCTTTCTCCTACCCTCAAGTGTGTTGAGCAGAGGAGGGGTGAGCCAAGACCGGACCCTTTCGGGCTAGAGATGAATGAGCGACTTATGGTTCTTCACGCTAATAGCAGCTAATGTTTAGGGCGATTTTGTGCCTTGCATACCGACATGTAGATAGGTTTAAAAATTCTGTTTTGCATACCACATGGAGAGAGCTGGGATGCACTGTAAGTCTTCTAACTCAGCATGCATCATTAGGATCAATGGTGAGATTTCCATCATGGAACCACTTGCACGGCTTTTCTGTTATCTCCCTCTGATTTTGAGCACCTAGGACTTAAATGAAAATCTACAAAAATGTTAGGCGCTGGTATGAAACAGACTCAAAAAAAAGTGAAAACCAAAAAATAAAACAAGGGGACTGCTAAATAAACTTTGACCTTAATTAAAATCTATAATGGACTATCATTGTACCGGGTTCATAAAGCCCTCATTGTTTTCAGGTACCTTGGAGGGGGACCAAAACCCTACTCCCTTGAGCGAGTGCGACCCCTAAGGATTAAAGCCCAAAACCCAGTCTGCAACTGCCTTGTGTATCGCCTGGATTTCTGAAGTAATGGCGCTTCTATCGTACGTAGGAGAGTAGGACTTGGTCACCAATGATGACTCTCTGTTGTGAGAGGATCGACCCTTTCCGAAGTATTGAGCATAGGCCACGCCTTCACGGGGGTGTCTGCTCATTGTCCTGTGTCCGAGTAGGTTCTTGCACGCTCATGGGTGATTCCGTTGCGAGCGAGAACCGAAGTATTAGTTTCGCCTATCGGATTCCTCTCTCTTTTCTTTGGCTGAGTAGGGATCCAGGAAGGGTTACAAGGACTCCAAAAAGTACAGACTACATGTTACACAGGAGGAGGACAAGTACGGGATACTCTTCCGGCAATACTCTCTCTCCTATAGGGTAGCGTACTAAGGACTTGTTATAAGATATGCCTGAAAATCACAACTCTAAAAATGAAAAGATAATAAACAGCCGAGCTTTCACGGCTTCACATGGCGTGAGTTGGTGAACCCGATTTTGTATTGTGTTTGTATGGATCTAGATTAAGGTTCAAAGATCAAGTCCCGCGTATTTGCGCACATTTTGTTGTTTCTCCCTTTGACCATCCCGCTCAACCAAGCCTCTCTACTGTTTTACACTCCTTTTATTCCTCGTTGACCACCGTATCTTTCATCCAACATCCGATCCTCTCTTGTACTTCGCGAAGTTGATCCATGGATGGTTTCCGTCGGGACCATGCCGACACCCACATCGATTCCATGAACTCAACTCCACCAATAACTTCGAGGCGATTCCCGAGAACCCGATCCAGACTTTGCGGATTGATCTCCAGACTCCTCGTATTCTACCTTTCTCTTGGCCACCCAATAAACTGGGATCACTTTTGTCCCACTTCCGCCGTTGCGAATGGATGTCGATTACAGTCTACATCCTTTTCCATTCACAACATGCTGGGGTTGACCTGCATTCCAGCTTAATCACGGCAACTGAAAGTTAATTGCAAGTGATCTGATTCGGACTATCTCATTCTGCAGATAGAAGACAGTGCGAGCCCTGGAGACTACTCCGGAATTCATCTCGTCCGACTCAGACCCTGACATGGCTCCAGGAGAAAAGGGCAAGGGTCAACAGCCACCCCAACTAGAGGGACAGGTGCCAGACCAGAACCAATTCAATGCACAGTTACTGGCATCTATCCAGGCCATCCAGCAGCAGCTGACCGAGGAGGCCCTCACGCAGACCGCATTCCAGGATATGTTGAATGATATGATGAACCGTGACGATGGAGGAGGAGGCAGAGGCAGAGGAGGCAGGGGAGGAGGAGGTGGAGGTGGAGGTGGTGGTCCTCCTGATGATGACCTTGAATTACCACCACCAAAGCCGACACTCAAAGAAACATACAATCCGGTAGACAGCCAGATGACTGAGTGGATTCTCATTCCACCGGTACACGCTCACTTTGAGCTGAAGCCCCACTTCATAGCCCTTCTCCCTGCCTTTCATGGAAACACAAGCAAGGAGCCGTACATTCACCTGCAGCAATTCTCCCGCATCTGCCGCACTACTCACTATCCCAATGTCCCTCTGGACATTGTCAAGATGATGGCATTCCCATTCAGCCTACAAGACAAGGACCTTTATTGGCTCAACCATCTGGGGAAGGTCGTGACGACCTGGGAGGAGTTGAAGTACGCCTTCCTGCACAAGTATTACCCTCTCGGTCGGCTCAACCAGATGCGAGCTCGTATCAGTAATTTCTCCCAAGGACCCCATGAGTCGATACATGAAGCTTGGGAGAGATTTACTGACCTGCAGGAGAAATGTCCCCACCATGAGATCCCTAAGACCAGCTTGGTCCATCATTTCTTTGGGGGACTAAACATTGAAAGCCAAAGGCTCGTAGACGCAGCATGTGGGGGCTCCCATTTTAACAAGGATGAAGATGTAGTCTGGCAGATTTTCGAAGAAATGACCGAAGGAGAGGCCGCCCTCTTTTCATCCAAGGCATATCAGAAGCAGCCCCAGATCCTCCAGAAGCAAGTACACATGGCTGCATCCAAGGAAGCAGAGAGGGATGAGAGCTCCAACCTCGGCATCATCGGGGGTCATCTCTCTAAGGTAGATATCATTGAGAAGCGATCACAGGACCTCGAGAAACTCGCTGTGATCAAGAAGAGGACCCAGAACTTGGACAAGCTAGATCAGATCAACAAGTACCTTGAACTGTTGGTCGGCACTATCAACTCTGTCCAGTCGGCTACACCATCGGACGATCCCGCTGAGAAACAGGACGAGCAACAACCGCATCATCAACCTCAGCCGAGCCAACAGCCACCGGCAGTCCAGCCGTGTACTACGTGCAGGCGCCCGACCAGGGCCCGCTGCAGCAGCAGATGGTAGTGTACCAACCAGAGTTCCTTTATGTACCTGATCCAGTCTTCCCTCTACCACCCCTGATTGAAGAAGTGAATGGAGTATGGGCTCATGATGCACAACCGACCCGTCCTTAGAGACAACCCCAGGGTCAACAATTTGCCAATCGGCAGTACCACCAACCTCAGGGTGGTCGTTTTGGACAATCCTCTCAGCAGCATCAGCAGTACCAGCAGCCTCCCCAGTTTGCACAGCAATGGAGGCAGAACTTTCCTTATCAACAGCAGCCGCAGTACCGCCACCCGCAGCCGTATCACCAGTACGCAGCTGCCCCCTCCCAACAATATCAGCACTATCCTCCTCCATCCTACCAACAACTTCAACTTCTTGCACCACCTCAGAATCACCAGCCACAACCTCCGCACCCATCCAACCATCAGCAGCATGGTTTGCACGCTGAACCTACTGAATCACCCCCTGTGAATCTCGCCATGGATTGTCTGGCCCAGCTTGTTAAAGGGCTAGCGGATATAACAAAGAGGCTTGATGACCTAACCGCCACCAGAACTACCATTCCGACGCAGGTCGAAGCCAACCCCAATAATTTCAAGAAGAAAGAGCAGGTAGATTGTGATGTCATGTCCGAGTCTGGTAATGATATTACTGTTTATTCTAATGCTGTTACTCTCTGGAGCGGTAGGGCCTTGCCTCCGCCTGCTACCAGAAGTGGGGTGAATAAAGAAACAGGTGGATCGTCATCTTCCGCATTAGTCGTGCCATCTCCAGGGGCAGGTGAGGAGGAAGAAGAAGGAGAAGCCAGTCCAGCCGTCGTGCATCTTCAGCAGCAACCTCAGTCAAAAATACAAAAAAATCATCAAAAACAAAAACAATAAAAAGAAGCTCGTAACAGAAGTGAAGCCGCGCCAGCATTGGAGGAGCCGCCAGCAGCAGCTGATCCCTCGCCAGCCGATGGAGCGGACGCTACCCTTTTTGATCGCCCAACAACACCAGCATGTCAAGATCCATCTTGTACTCCTTTTTGTAGTTCAGATGTACAACATTCTGTGGGGATGATTTGGATGTAAATAAGAACTCTCATTCTCCTGCTAGTGATGTACATATTCCTTTTCCTCATGCAATACAAAAATCCAAAAAAATTGCAAAACGAAAAAAGGCATTGTCTGATCCAGGTGTTGTGGAAATTTTGGATA
Source organism: Ottelia alismoides (assembly GCA_037367405.1). Lineage (NCBI taxonomy): Eukaryota > Viridiplantae > Streptophyta > Magnoliopsida > Alismatales > Hydrocharitaceae > Ottelia > Ottelia alismoides. The sequence goes on from JAZKJV010005181.1 coordinate 207,103, forward strand.
AATTGACTGTTGAGATTCCTTTGTTGAAGGCCGTGGAATACATGCCAGCTGTGAAGAAAGGACTGAAAGAGGCATGTACTAACAGGCGTCGCTCAGCGCAAGAAAACAGATGCCAGCAGGTCGAGAGGCATGTCCTCACCTTGGCCACGGTAGCAGCTATTAGCAATCTCCCCCAGAAGAAGCAAGACACCGGAGCACCTCTAATCAGTTGTGAGATTTTTGATCAGGTCTTCGAGCGCACTCTCTTGGATAGTGGTTCTTCCATCAAACTTCTGCCCTCGTCCATAATGCAAGAATTCAGGCTGGGACCGCTCAAGCAGACACGCATGATCCTTCAGTTCGCTGACCGATCCGTCAAGCGGCCCCGAGGTCTGTTGGAAGACGTGGTAGTTAAGGTGCAGGAAATGAAATTCCCATCTGACTTTGTAGTCCTTGATATGGACTCGCCTGCACCCCTGCTCCAGACCCCTATCATCCTTGGCAGACCATTCCTTCGTACTTCAGGTGCCGTGGTTGATTACGGGTCTGGGAAGATCACTTTCAGCTCGAACACCCAGCAAATCACGATAAACATGAACAAAGAGCCGAATGCCGTAACTGATGAGAGCCAGGCAGTATCAGAAGCAGACTGTGATTTTATTACAGAGATCAGAGACTCAGCTTTATCATTGGATGATTCATGGACCCGAGAAATCCTCACTCTTGAGGAGGACTTGGAAAGCGCAGTCAGCATATGCTCCGATGATTCATGGGAGACAGATTCTCAGATGCAGGCGCATCTTCTTGAGCATTCATTCCAGACCGAACATGATCAGCTTAGCACAGAACCGTTCGGTGCATCACCGGGATCTCAACAGGATGATGAGGATGGTAGGTACCGCAAGGAAGTACATCCCACCACCAGCATGGTATTTGAAGTGACAGATAAAGTGGACAGATCAAAACCAGAACTCAAGCCACTTCCTGCAGGCCTGAAGTATGCTTTCCTTGCGGGTGAGAACACATGCATCCGGTCATCATAAGCAGCAGGCTAAATCCGCATCAGGAATCTCGTCTTCTCGAGGTTCTAGAAAAGAACCGCAAGGCACTTGGTTGGAGCGTATCAGACCTCCGAGGGATAAATCCAGCTTTGTGTTCACACCATATCTATTTGGAAGAAGATGCCAAGCCGTCCCACGAATTTCAGAGAAGGCTAAACCCTAAACTTCGGGACGTCGTCATGAAAGAAATCACAAAATGGTGTGATGCAGGCTTCATCTATCCCATCTCCGACTCGAAATGGGTAAGCCCACTGCATGTAGTTCCCAAGAAATCAGGGCTTACCGTGGTCACAAATGACAAAGGAGAGGAAATTTCTACTCGGGTACCAACCTCCTGGCGGGTGTGTGTTGACTACCGCCATCTAAATGCAGCAACTAAGAAGGACCACTTTCCCTTGCCCTTCATTGATCAGGTTCTGGAAAGATTAGCAGGCAAGGAGTTCTTCTGCTTTCTGGATGGGTACTCTGGGTACAACCAAGTGGCGATCGCTCCTGAAGATCAAGAGAAGACTACCTTCACTTGCCCGTTCGGCACCTACACCTTCAAGAGAATGCCCTTTGGTTTGTGCAATGCACCTGCAACCTTCCAAAGATGCATGTTAGCAGTCTTCGCCGAGATGGTAGGCAGTTTTCTCGAGGTGTTCATGGACGATTTCTCCATCTATGGTGATAGTTTCGATTCTTTTCTTGAGCACCTAGACAGAGTACTTCAGAAGTGCCGAGAAGTCAATTTAGTGCTCTCATGGGAAAAGAGCCATTTTATGGTCACTGAAGGTATTGTGATGGGCCACGTCGTTGCCAAACGTGGCATGGAAGTCGACCCAGCAAAGGTGGATGTCATCTCAAATCTTCAGCCACCTCAGACCGTGAAGAATGTGAGGTCATTCCTGGGGCATGTGGGATTCTACAGGCGATTCATCAAGGATTTCAGCCGCATTGCCCGACCTCTGACAGAACTTTTGTGCAAGGAGACTGAGTTCATTGTTGATCAGTCAGTTCTCCTTGCTTTCAATCAGTTGAAGGAGCTTATCACGCAAGCTCCAATCTTACAGCCGCCCGACTGGACTCTTCCCTTTGAAATAATGACCGATGCGTCATACTCTGCAGTCGGAGCTGTTCTTGAGCAGAGAAAAGACAGAGCGCCCTACGCCATTCACTATTCCAGCAGAACATTAGACGAAGCACAGAGAAATTATACAGTGACAGAAAAAGAACTGTTGGCTGTGGTTTTCGCCTTAGAGAAGTTCAGATCCTATTTGTTGAGATCAAAGGTCACCATCTTTACAGACCACTCTGCTATCCGGTACTTATAGCAGAAGAAGGATGCCAAGCCAAGACTGATTCGTTGGATCCTTCTCCTCCAGGAATTCGATTTGGAAATAAAGGACAAGCCTGGAGTTCAGAATGTGGTAGCAGATCATCTCTCCAGAATAGAGCAGCATGAACCTCCTCTGAGCAATGCACCTATCACAAAAACCTTCCCTGACGAAGCCATCTTAGCTATGGATTCTCTTCCTTGGTATGCTGATATAGTCAATTACCTCGCCTCGGGGGTAATACCTTCGGATGGGACGAAGAACCAAAAGAACAAATTCATGTCGACCATCCGCTTTTACCAATGGGAAGATCCTCTTTTATTCAGAGAAGGAGCAGATTGTATTTGGCGCAGGTGCATCCCTCAGACGGAGCAGTCTAGTGTCCTCGAGCATTGTCACTTGCTCGAATCTGGTGGACACCACTCTGGAGATCGGACGGCAGCCAAACTACTTCAGTGTGGTTTCTGGTGGCTCACGTTATTCAAGGATGCAGCTGAATTTGTGAAACGATGCACTGACTGTCAGAGAATGAAAGGTACATTCACTGCCAAAGATTCAATGCCCCTGAAGATCATTCAGATAGCAGACGTTTTCGATGCATGGGGCATTGACTTCATGGGACCTTTCCCTAACAGTCAAGGTTTTGAGCACATCCTTCTCGCCGTCGATTACGTGAGCCGATGGGTTGAAGCTATCCCCGCTCGATCCGCCGACAACAAAACAGTATGTCAGTTCCTGAAGAAGAACATCATTTCACGGTTCGGGATACTGAAAATCCTCATCTCAGACGGGGGTAGCCACTTCATTAACAAAGAGGTCAAGAAGCTAACGAAGGAGTACGACATTGATCATCGTGTCGCATCTCTTTATCATCCTCAGACCAATGGCATGGCGGAGTTATCAAACAAAGAAATCAAGATGATCCTGCAGAAACTTGTTAGGCCAAACAGGAAGGACTGGTCTCAACTCTTGGACTCAGTCCTATGGGCTTCCCGAACCGCCTACAAGTCTCCTTTGGGCATGTCGCCCTATCGTCTTGTATATGGAAAACCGTGCCATCTGCCCGTGGAATTAATTCACAAATCTTTATGGGCAATCAACAGTTGTAATTTGGACTCACGCAGAAGTGGTCAGAAGAGAAAAGATGATCTGAACAGGCTCTTGGAATTCCGAGACTATGCATACGATAACACCTTGATGTACAAGGAGAAGGTGAAACGCTGGCATGACCGGCACATCAGACGAAAGACCTTTGACGTTGGACAGAAAGTGTGGTTATTTGATGCAAAGTTGCGGATATTTCCAGGCAAATTAAAGAGTAAGTGGACATGTCCCTTTACAGTTTGTGAAGTACGTGACAATGGAAGCATTGCTATATCAGAACTGTCTCCTGACGCACAGCCATTCGTAGTCAACGATCAACTCCTGAAGCCGTACCTCGAACCAGACACATTCCTGGCCGTTGTTGACTCCGTTCAGCTCATGCACCATGATGACATCTCCTCAGCACCTGCGGCATCAAAAGATTCAGACTATGCAATTCAACAACTGTTTATCTGATTTTCTTCTTTTCTTCTTTTCTTCTTGTCCTTTTCTATTTTTTTTCCGTGTATCTAAAAGGTGCCGCCCTTGGAGATAGTTTTCTATACTTAGGACATACTTGGTCCCAAGTATAGGGGGGATGTGCACCCTGAGTTTTTCATTTCTTTCCGATCCTCTCCATTGTCTCCTCTTCTTGTCTATACTTAGGAGTATCTTACCCTAAGTATAGGGGGAGACAATCTGAGTACGATCTGTGTATACTTGACCCTCCCTGCTTTTTGTACAGTCCCTCCCTGCTTTTTGTACAGTCTGCTATACTTAGGATTACTTGATCCTAAGTATAGGGGGGACAGTCAACTTCTCATTCATTCATTTCATTCATATTTATTCTTTAGACTTGTCTATACTCAGTACGAGTTATGTCTCTGCTTTTCTCTTCGATCTATGAGGACATAGCTCAAGATAAGTATAGGGGGGTCGTATATACCATGTATATACTATAAGCCATAACTCATACTGAAAAATAAAACATCAATTCAATCTAAAAAGCAATAAGTAACTCTATAATAATAAAAGATGATTGTGATCTCCTCAGGCTCTTTGTACTTATACTGATTATTAAGTCAGGAAAAAGGTTTTGTGAAAGAAAGCTTCTTTGAAAAACCTTGTGAAAATTGTTTGAAAATAGTGTGTACAAGTATTCAACTTTTGAAAAATCAGTTTTGTGTGTAAAAATTTATTTCCTTTGCGTGAAATCAAAATGTGTGAAAATCAGTGTGCAAATGATTGTAAAAACTTGATTGTCAAAAACTGTTTTGAAAAACCTATATATACTGTGTAAAACCTTTGTAAAATCATTTTTAAATACGTGCACATGTTTGCAAAAATTATGTTGGACTAAAGTTTTCAAAGCTCTTGTGAAAATGGTTCTTGAATAAGTCTGAGGAGTCTACACAAAAATCTCTCATTTGTAAATAAGGAATAATCACAAATAAAACTGATAAAAACCATATTATATAACAAATACAATTTTTCTTCTTTTGTATATACTGATTAATATATAAGATACCCATACAGTATGATTTGAAAAATGGTGTGACCAGTTTTGAAAAATTTGATGTGAAAAGATTTCAACTTGTGTAAAATTGTTTGGATTGCAAAACGTTTCTTTGTGTGAAAGAAAGGATTTGAAAAACCTATGTGCAAATGTTTTGAAAATTGCTTGTAAAAACTATTGTATATATAGTGTGACAAATCCTTGCAAAAATAGTTTTCAAATGAGTGTAAATGATTGCAAAAATTATCGTGTACTATAGTCTGCAAAATTATTTTCAAAACTAGAGCTTAAGCATAAAGAGCATTGATACATAGACTTGTAAATAAGAAATAAAATGCATAAAATTCCTTCGATACGCCAATAAAACCTGTAAAGTCATTGAGAATCCATACAGTTTGTAAATAAAGCGGTACGCCTGTTTAAATAATTGTATGTACCTTTTTGTATGTATAAAGTTTTTATTTGCAAAAATTTCTTTGTGTAAAAAGATTCTTTGATTCTTTTAAATTCTTTGTGAAAAAAAATTGCATCATTCATTGTGCATAGCATAAGCATACCATTCATATTCTTTTTGAGTGAGCTTGATGATTGAATCAGTCCAATAAAGGCTTAAATTGGAGCTTGGTTAGACCTTACCGCACCTAACTGCACTGGAACCTTACGGGAACTAGGTTTAAGGTACTTCAGGTCTATGCAGACTTAATTCTTTGAGAAATCAGGGCTGGGTTCAAGTCACCTCAGTGGACTAACTAGAACTCTTCGAGACACACATATGACTCTTGCCGACCGTGACCTAACTTGGACACTTGCACCTTTCACTTGGCTCAACTCAGTTGGAGTGGTGAGGGGGATGGATTTGCCAATCTGAGACGCACACGGGTGGAAACATTCGTCCTCGTCTAGGGAGGGAAGTGCACCCCAACCTGGTCCAATAGCCATGAGGTCTAAAGACAGGAGATTGTGGGTTGCGATAAAGCTTCAAAAGAGGGATAGTCTACTGGCTCAAGAGGAAAAACTCCTTATGTAAATGCTGTTGTGAATAGTATGTTGAAAAAAAAATGGTCAGGCCTGTACAAAATAAAATGCCAGCAAAGTGTGTACAAAGTCAATAAGCAAGCTTGAGTTCCAAAGACAAATATGTGAGCCTGCAACTGGATGACTTGACTACACTGGTCTTGCATCCCGGGATAGGTAGCTACACTGGCTATCGTCCATTCTTCTCTTCACCCCCTCCTCTTGAGCTGGTTGCCACTTGAACTTAGAAGGGAATACCCTGCTCCTCGATGAAAGAGCTGTTGGATTGGGGAATCATTGGGTTGTCATTCTGGAGAAGTCAGTTCCTTTGTCATTTCAGTTGGGGAGAGCCACCATCACTTACACTGTACAAGTCAGCTTCATAGTTATAAGGGTTTACGTATGATGTAGACTGGTTCTGACCAGGCTATTGAGGTGGGTTGAACCGAGTTCTGTGACTATCGAAGGCTGTTGTATTTTAGAGCTGGTTTCCAACGAGGTTCCTCACACATCTACACCCAAGGTCTGACAGGAGCTCCAAATTCAGATTTTGTAAAGACATGCATTGCACTGAAAGCACCCCAATTCACTCTACCTTTCTTTAATTCTCCTTTTTCTTTTCTTTATTCTTTTTGTACTTATTGCATAAGTGTTTGCTAGGGACTAGAAAAGGCAAGTATAGGGGGGTGCTGAATCTCCATTTCATCACCTTTATTCTATCATTTTGGCCTAAAAAACCCCAGCAAATGCATGTAAATAGCATCAAATTGCACATAATAGCATTCATGATTCATTATATTAATTACACATTAAATAATGTTCTTAATGCCAAAATTATAGAATAAAGAGAAGAAAAGAAAAAGGAATAAAATATTGAAGATATTTTATGACCCAAACCCCGAGACCAAGGCCAGCATGGTATTGGTCGACAAGGAATAAAGTAGGGGGAGATAAGGGCCAGTGTACAATAAATGCCTCATTTATTCATGCATTTATTCATGCATTTTTTGGCACCTATTTTGTACATAATTATTTATTCCTCAAATAAAGAAACTTTGTTCATGAAAGTTGTAGATAAATTTGTAAATAAAAATAAAAAATTGAGTTTGTGTAAAAATAATGCTCAGTGTACATTTTATACACAGAATAAAAAGCCAAAATATCAACTTCACAGATCCATATCTTGCAAATAAAAACTCCAAATCACCCAAACTCACCTTTAATTGTATATAGCTTTCCAAGAACTATTTAATAAAATTGGTTTCATAATTTTTCGAGTCCATATGCATAAGTTAGGTTTTTGGCCCTTCTTGTATATATAGTATTGATTAAAATATTTTTCTTATTAAATGTTCATTATTTTTATAAATTCATATTTTTAGAATTTTGTAAATAATGTATATAATACATACACATATTAAAAGTAAAGGAAAACCAAAAATAATTTGTAAATTAAAATAAGTCTACAAAATTCCTAGACAAAATACCTATACTATATATCTGTATATAAATAAAAAGGATTTTATTATTTGGTTCTTTTATTCCTTTATATTTTTATAATAATATATACATTATACATAACCCATTAAAAATGTAAATCCAAAATAAAAATCAAGAAAATACATTAAATAAATTAAGGATACAAAACACATAGGTAAAATACCTATAAGGATACCTACATATACCTATACCTATTTATTTAAAAATAAAAATAAACTCATAAAAATCAAACAAAAATACCTTTATACTCACAAAAACAAATTATAAATTTATAAAATAAGCTGATAAAATAATTAAATAAAATAAACAAATTAAAAATTAAAAGATACAAAATACATGTAAATATATACATATACACATTATTAAAATAAAACTATAATAATACACCTCGAAAAATTCAATAAAAATCGTAAATAAATACTACATGAAATAATACACATTTTTTATTTTATAAGCAAAAATTATTAAAATCATTTACTCAGCTAAATAAATCAATTTCTAATAAAACTTCCTGTTTTGTCTTTTAGCGGCTGACATGGACCAATGGGGCGCCGGCCTTCGTTGACCCCCTGGTCAACTATCCCATCCCAGGTCTGGCGCCTCTGAACTGTCAACTCCCCGGTTTTCCTCCAATTTTTGCGGCCATCCCGTCCATCGTTCAAGCTCGCTTCCTTCACAAGAATTGCTCTATGATCATCCATGATGCCCGCCAAATTCTCAGATCAATAGATACTCATTGGATTAAGAAATAATCGCCGATCAATAAGGCACCTTGCCAATGTTTATAAATAAGTAGCTCCGCCTCCTTCCTCGAATTTGGCCAATTTCATTCCAACCTAAAGCCTTGATCTTGTTCCTGGACCGTTCCTCGTGACTGGGGGAGTGATCCAGCACCTTGATTCAGCCGGAGGAAGGAGAATTTTGACGCGACGGAGCTCCGGCATCCGCCCTGCTCCCTGGTGGCCCCCAGTTATAAGAGTTGTCCCATTTTATGCTTTTTAGTTAGGTTTTAATGCTAGCTTTCAATTCCAGTTGTTAGATTAGGTTTTAGTTAATCCCTGTAGCTTAGAATCCCAAATTCGAAGTTTGCCGGAGCTCCGCTCCGGCGACTTCTTCACGGTGAATCCGACTGTATCCGCCCGCCATTTGCATCCCATTTCGTTCCTCGTCGCATTCTCCATCGAACGCACATCTTGGTCCAACCCAGGACCTTCGGTCTTGGCGAATTGGGGCTCCACCTCCGCCGTACGCCGGAGCCCTCCGCCTCACTCCATCTTGCTGCCAAGCTTCAAAACCCCGGGTCGAGGAGGTAACTCTCTCGCCCCCGGTTCTTCCTATGCAGGTATCACGAGGAACGGAGCCCATCTGGGCTCGCATCGAACCAGGAAGAGGTTCCTGGAGGTCCTATGCTTCATCGACCTCGACCGAACGTCTTGGACCTCCAGGAGCAATGAGAACACCATCAGACGACGCGGAAGACTCCCAGCTACGTCAAGAGCACTTCAGATCCACGGGGAACCCTGGAGGAGCCCATGCTTCTCGATCGAAGCTCGCCAGGCGCGAGCTTCTTCCCTGTTCTTCCAGGGGGCTCCAGCGCCGTTGGATTGGGAGGCGAGGCCCAGATTGAACGCCAGCCGTCCGATGAAGGCACGCGCCAACCGTCAGATCAGCCAGGAACATCTAATCCAAGCCCTTCATCGACGAACCGGTATCCGCCGTTGGATGCTCGACACATGGATAAGTGGCGCACCCAGCGCCGCAGGATGATGCGCCTTAGGGGTAAATTTCACATCTAGCCCCCCGCTTTTTGTATTTATAGTTTAATGCCAACAATAAAAGGCTCAGTTGTAAATAAGTTGTATAAATTGCAAAAGGACCCTTAAGGTTTGTATATTTGCGTTTTAGTCCATCCGCGCCTCACGTGCAGCACCTACGTGAGGCACGTGATATTTGCATTTAAACCCCGTCGGGTTTTTGTAATTATAAAATGGTCCTGATAATAAAAGTTAACGTCCATTTTTATTGTAATTTTTGCATGGATGCCCCTGTTAATTATTTTATTTGCAAAAATACCACTGCTAGGCCATTTATTTTTGGTATGCTTTGTCTATTTATTTTGTGCTTCATATTTCTTCAAATAATTTTGCAAAAATAGACATAAGCCCTGTTAGTGTACCCTTGCTTGCTATATTTTTAGTTTTTAATTTTGTTGCATGTTTGCATTTATTAAAAATCAAAAACATGTCTTTTATTCACTGTCTAACTTATAAAATTCTAAAAAAATATTAAAAGGTCTCGAAAAATCCCAAAAACATAAGTTAGGGTGTATTTTGACCTATTTCAGAGTCAGTCCAAAAATCCATAAAAATCTCAACAGGAAAACCTTAAAAATTCAAAAATACCCAAAAATTTCAAAAAAATGTAAAAAATTAAAGAAAAATCAGAAAAATATGACCTCAGTCCCTATTTATGCTATATTTTATTATCTTTATTAGAAAAATAGTGTGGAAAAATTTTGAGGCTGTTTGCTATTTTTAATACCTATTTTTCTTACAGCCAGACCCTATTCCACTGTTTGCTCTTATTTTTCTATTTAAAAATACTAAAAATGTTTGGAAAAATACCTAAAAATCACAAAAATAGTAAAAAATCATGAATATCCAAAAAAAACTTTATTCTGGAATTTTTGACTATTTTTGAGTATTTTTATAAATATTATAGTACCCCTTTATGTATATGTATGTATTTCCCAAAAAAAGAGAAAAAAAAGAGATATATATATATATCTAACTACTTATATGTATTTATATATCTTTTTATTAACCTTAATATATATATATATATATAATAATATATATAATATTTATACTTATATTTACCTATACATATAATGTATGTATTACAAGCTATATACTAACCCTCTATGGGTATACATATATTTATATATTTATATTTGATATATATATATATATTACCTAATTATATTATTAAAAACAAAAAAAAGGAAAAAAATAATAATAAAATAAAAAAAATATAAAATTCAAGAAAACCCACAAAAACAGGTTTCACACTTAGATGACTCTGAGATACATGTAGGATATTGCATTTTGTATTGCTCTCTGTGGTTCGACCTCTACATGCTTGTTCCCTATACATTTTATGGTAGAGTAATAAAGATTAATTCACATTTCTTTCTGAGCTTAATTGTTTTATTCTTTGGTTGTGGGTTAATTGCTGATTGATCGGGTATTCTGCGAGCGGTCGCCTCAGCGACACTTTTTATATTATTTATGGTGACCCCGTGTAGGAAACCCTTGTTATCAGTAACCAATCATGTTAAAATGTCGATTGATCAAGGTTGACAGATCAATCAATAAAAGTTGATCGACCATGATTGATCAACCAGTCCACAAAAGTATCGATCATGATTTGGTCAATCGATCAACAAAAGTTGATCGATCAATCAACAAAAATGATTGTTCTGTGAAAGAGTTGATCGATAAGTCTAGGTTTATGAAAAGAATGCATGATTGAAGATGTCCTTTAAGGTTCTGTACTATTAGATAATTACAAAAAACATGACTCGATAAATAAAAAATCTTTGACTTCATTTGGGCTTGAATTCTTTTCTTAAGTTTAAACAGGAAATAGAGATCCCTATCCTTGATTTTTTTAGGTTTGCTTCTTCTTTCTTGAGGATTGAACTCCACATATTTGAGCTTATTCTTGGTCCATTATCTTTCATACAAATAGCTTGGCTTCAAGATAAATACAGAAGTTTAATTATCATAAAAATATGCCTGAATATCATAAATGCAAACAAAATATGTTTTTGGGACTCAAGTGAACTACAATGAATTATATGGACTAAATAGGTATGATGACTTTCATCAATAAATAAAAACAAACACAAAGAATAGAAATTCAAGAAAATAGAGGAAAACATGCTCCACAACATACTACTTTTAGGAAATAAAAATGACAATAAAATGATGTTCAAATTGATACTTAAAATGAAGGTCCACAATGCAACTTAGAAATTAAAAAGCTTAAACATGTTGCATGCAACATGTGAAAGAAGGATGGGTATATTTGCAAAACACCTAGAGGTGCCACACATCGTCATTTGAGAGGGCTCTCCTGATGGGGTTCATTGAGTAATATTAATATTTTGTGAGAATCCTTTTGTAATATTATTAGTCCTTTGTTAAGATTAAACTTGAAGGTTAAATCCAAGGGGTTAGATGCCCCTATGTGGCAAATGCTTATGGGTGGTGATTCTTTCATAATTTATACATACTCTAGGCATGCAATAGTGGCAGCAACATGATCCGAGCATGTGGCTCCAGTTAATGTGGTTGAGATACTTTTTCCTCTACCTAAAATACAAAGCGAGAGACACGAATCAAAGAAAAAAACAAGAAATGAAGAAAAAAAGAGAGAAAAAAAGACGTGGGATGCACAATTTTGCCTCGAATGGTATGAGTCCATGGAGAAAACCAAATTCTGTGCTCAATGGACAACGAAGCTCTAGAGCTCAACGTACTTCAAGCGCATAATGTAAGGTGTCGAACCATGCTCTAGATCACATTCCTCCTCCCTTTCCCCATGCTAGTGAGGTGAAGTTGACTTATCGTTGTCACATGTAGGTAAGGTTATGTGAGTTCTGGTTAGAGGATGGATGACATTTTACGAGCCCTAATACCTATTTATATAGAGATAATTATAGAGATATTCATTGAACTGTGAGATGGATGTTCTTTCCTACTTCGATTGCATGTGGAATTATTGAATTTGGATAGAAAGCGAGCTCAGAAATGATGACCAAAGTTTACTCGTTAACCATGTCTTCCATGTTTAGGGAAGATGAAGCGGTGGGGGAAGAAGAGGGGAGGTGGTAACACATGTCAGCAAACAACTTATTCAAAGATTGAAATCAAAGATTTATTAATATCTCATATGTCTCTGTCGAATTTTGAAAAACCTAAGACACATAAGTTGTAGGAAATTAAATTTTCTACATTTTTCATGAGACATTAAGATCGAGTTCGGCTTCGATAAATTTGCATTGCATTTGCATTTTGCAGATTGACGATGACAATTGAAGTAGTCCGGAATAAAATCTGAAGATTGAAACTTTGTTCGACCTTAATCCACTTAAACTTTATAGGAACTGGAATTGAGGCACTTCAGGTCTACTAGACTTAAGTTTTTTGAGACCACAAGACTAGGTTCATATGTTAACTTGACTGTTTAAGTAGAATATCTCAAAACACACATGACTCTTGTCAACAGTGACCTGACTTGGACACCTACAATTTATACATAGATTAACTCATTTGAAGTGGTAGAGGGCTAGATTTTCAAGCATGATACACAAGCGAATGGAAATATACGAAATCACAATCTGTGGTATTTGTATCCCAACATGATCCAATAACGGTGAAGTCCAAGGACATGATGATGTGGGTTACAATAAAATTTTAAAAGAGGGATAATCTACTAGCTCAAGAGAAAAAAGCTCGTATTTAAATGTTGCTGTAAATAGTATTCAAAAAATGCAAAAATAAAAAAAAACTCCAAAAATGTTAGATGGGAAAAAATCAAAGAAAAATCAATTCCCATCGGAGTATGCATTCAATAAGCAAGTTTTATACTTCAAAGTGAAAGATACATGTGAGCCTGCAGTTGGATGACTTAGCTACACTGATCAGGCATCCTAGGATAGGTAGCTACATCGGTTACTGCCATTCTCTTCTCTACCTCATCTTCTCGAGCCGATTGCACTTGAACTTAGAAGGGATTACCCTGCTCCTCGAGTAAAGAGTTGCTAGATTGGGGAACTAGGGTCACCATGTTGGAGAAGGCTATATCTTTAGCGCTTCAGTTAAGAGGAGCTACATAACACTTACATAGTACAATATAGGCTTACAGTCATAAGGGTCTATGTATGATACATACTTGTTTTGACCTAGCTTTTGTGGGTATTTAGATAGAGTTTGTGATTCTTGAAGGCTATTGAGTCTCAAGTCTTATTCTCAATAAGGTTCCGACCAAACTAAAATTCTTATATGTATGACTAAGCTCCAATCTTTGATTTTATGAAGACAAGTTTAAAAGTTAAAATCAATCTAAGTTATTTCCTTTCCTTTTCTTTATTTTCTTTTTCTGCATTCATTGTCATAAGTGTTTTCAAGGGACTATCAAAGGCAAGTATTGGGGGTGATGAATCTCCATTTCATCACCTTTATTCTTTCATTTTGGCCTTAACTCCCTAGATAATACATGTAAATATTATTAATTTATACAAAATAACAATCATAAATTGATATGTAAGTAATGTATAAATGCATATAAGTATTTAATTCCAAGATAAATAACAAAGGAAAGAAAGGAAAAAAGAATTGAAGTGTCAAAGACACTGAATGACCCTAGACTCCTAAACCAAGTCAATATTGACTTGGTCGAAAGGAAATAAAGTAGGGGGAGATAGGGCAGACTAACTATACATATACTACATCAAAAGCCCTAAAATTATTCATCAATAAATAGCCACTTGGGCCCTATTTTATTTTACATTATATATACCTCAAATAATAAAACCCTTAACATGAAAGTTTTGCATAAAAATACAAAGGAAAATACAAAAATATCTCATAGAAAAATAAGACAGTGCACCTAGGATACACAGATCAAAAGGCCGTAAAGAAAACTTTACATGCATATATCTCCTCCATACATATTCAAAATTGACCAAACTTACATTTATTATTCATAAAATTTAATTATCTATTTAATGAAGGTGGTTTCATTTAAAATGGAGTTAAGATGCAAAAGTCGGCTTTTCTTGTCCCTATTATGGTATATACATGTATATAATAAAATAAGAAATTCATTCTTTATTTTTTACGTTTTTTATATTTTATATATTTGTAAATATTGCTTAAACCGTACTAAAAATATGAACATAAAATAAATGCATTAAAAATACATAAAATAAACAAGGAATTAAAATATATAGGTAAAATAAACATATGATATATATACACCTATTTATTAAAGTAAATATATAAAATCAAAAAATTATAATAAAAATATGTAAATGTGTATTTAAATATATTATAAATATATAAAATATGTAAATACAATAAATATAAATTCAAAATAAAAAATAAAATACTTTAAATATAGGTAATATACATATATATATTTACATGTGAAAATTAAAACTTAAAAAATAAATATATAAAAATATAAAAATCATAATAAAAAACTACATAAATAAATAAACATTTCTTGTTCTTTGACTTTTAATAATAAAATCATCTATTATTAAATGAATTAATAAGGGATTTTTGTCACATATTTTCCTTATTGGTCCACGTAGACCATTCAGGGGTGTCTTTTGTTAACCGCAGGTCAACAGTACCTCACGCCCCTCTGTCTTTTGTCAGAGCTCATGGGTGATGAACCGCATAAGAGCGAGGTGTCTAATGTCTGGTCTTGGAGGGCCTATTGTGTCTGACAAATCGGATCCGATAATCGTTGTATCGATCGCTCTCACAGTACTCAACACCTGATCAAAGCGTGTCAATCAACAATCAACCCATCAAATAATGAAGCAATAAATTAAAGTGAAATAAAATTTATTATACCCTAAAAATAGTATGTATAGTACGCAAATGTAGGGGTTGAGCCACAAAGGAGCAATAGGGATATCCACAAAAATTGACAATCTAAAGGAAAATCAACAAATGTTTTTGTGTTTTATAGGGGTTTTCTAATTTTTGTGGGTTTTCAATATTTTTATACTTTTTATGATTTTTAATTTTATAATTTTTATTTCCTTTTTATATTTTTCTGATTTTTATTTATTTTTTAATATATTAAGGTATAATAATCAGGTATATATAATAAGAGATATAATATAAGATATATGATATATACATAATAAACGTATATGAAAATTAAGAAAATAAAAATAGGCACAGTCTTTTTTATTTTTAAAAGGTTTAAAAATGTATTTTAGGTATTTATAATAATAATATTAATGCGATGGAGATAGTTGATGCTATGGAAAGAAGGAAGATGCAGGTATTATGTCTACAAGAGACAAAACGAGTTGGAGAGAAAGCAAGGGAGATCGAGAAGGCATGCTTTAAACTTTAGTATTTAGGTAAAACTAAGGGCAGAAATGGTGTTGGAGTGGTTGTTTATAAGGATTTGAAGGATTGTGTGATTGAGGTGCAAAGATCTAGGGATCGTATTTCATTGCTAAAAGTGGAGCTCGAAGAAGAAATTCTCAATATCAACTCAGTCTATGCACAACAAATTGGTTTAGATGGTAGGACTAAACACGCTTTTTGGGAGGATTTGGATAAGATTATGCAAGAATATCACAAAGAGAGATGATTTGCCTAGGTGGAGATCTAAACACATGGCATTGGGGATAGAAATGAAGAGGGAAAAGTCTTTCTGGATTTTGTAACAACTTATGATATTTTCATTGGAAATACTATCTTCAAGAAGAGGGAGGAGCATTTAATTACATATAGGAGTGGCTCGACCAGAACGCATATAGACTACTTTACGTTGAGAAGAAGAGATCAATTGTATTACAAAGACTGTGAAGTAATTCTAGGAGAGAGCTTGACCACCAACATCGCTTGTTAGTCATGGTTGTGCAAAAAAAAAGGGCTAGTAAAGAAAAAGAGGATTTCCAAGATGACTAGAACTAGATGGTGGAATCTTCAATTAAAGAAATCAAACTTCAAGGAGAAGGTTTTAGAAGACTTATCTTCGGATTGTAAAGGAAGTGCAAATGAGATGTGGGAGGCGATAGCATCTTATATCCAAAGAGATGTTAGGTGAGTCAAAGGGAGGAGATCCAGACCAAAAGGAGGCTTGGTGATGGAGTGGAGGGGTGCAATAGAAGCTCAAAATTAAAAGAGATTGCTTTTAAAGCTATGTCTAAGGATAAAATAGACGAAACTGTCACAAACTACAAAATAGCTAAGAAGGAAGCAAAGAAAGTGGTAACCAAAGCTATGTCAAAGTCTTATAATGTTTTATACAAAAATCTCGACTCTAAGGAGGGTCAGAAGGATATATTCAGGCTGGCTAAAGCAAGATAAAGAAATACCAAAGATCGTTCTCAAGTGAGATGAATTAAGGATGAGGAAGGTCACGTATTTGTTACTCAAAACAATATATAGAGACTAGATGGAATCAATACTTCCATAGGCTTTTCATTGGGGGAAGGAAATATAGAGATCACTTTTGGAAATCTAGCTATTAGTGAAAGTTACTTGAATCATGCAAGCTACAGACGAATACAAAGGAAGGAAGTAGAGGAGGCTTTGAAGGTTATGAGACATGGGAAAGGTGTAGGACCTGATGACATACCTATAGATGTTTGGAGAGTTTTAGGTAAGCATGACTTAACATGGCTTACAGATTTATTCAATGTTATTCGGAGAAGCAAGAAAATGCTTGAAGAATGGAGGAGAAGCATCGTGGTGCCTCTTTATAAGAACAAAGGAGACATTCAAAATCGTTCAAATTACAGATGTATCAAGTAGATGAGTTACACTATGAAAATTTGGGAACGTGTGATTGAAATATGATTGAGGCAAGTTTCCAAAGTAAAAGAAAACCAATTCGGATTCATGCCAGATCGCTCAACTATGGAAACTTTCCACTTGCTAAGGAGAATAATGGAGATTTACAGAGCTAAATGGAAGAACCTCCATATGGTTTTTATTGATTCAGAGAAGTGATGACAATAATTTGGCTAACTCGATTGGAAATAATTAATCAAGTATCATTGTTCCAAATCAACTAAATATATCAACGAGAAAATTATTTAACCACTTAGAAAGCGAACAATTCGAACAAATGGTGTTGCTACTTTTATTAACTTGGTATAGCGACCAGGGTCGAACTCAAGGAGCACTATTATAATCTAGGTAGGCATTCAAAAATCAAAGGATTTTCTTCTATTTTTAGTGATTTTTAATTTTACAATTTTTATTTTTTCAAAATATGGGAAATAAAAAAAATGAAGAAAATGGGAACAAACACGTTTTTTGGATTTTTCAAATATGCTAAAAATGCTCAGAAAATCCAGTGAAAATATTTTTGGATTTTCGTTTTATACTTTTTATAAGTATTTTTGGAAAATTTTTCAAATTTTTTTGCAATTTTCTAAAATTAAAAAACTAAGAAAATATGTAAACAATCCACATTCAGGAATATTTTTCAAACTTAAAATAAAGGAAATGCCAAAACTCCTAGAACTATTTTATTAACAAATTCAAGGAAATATCTACAAACAGAGACTAAAATTGTATTTTTTTTCTTGATTTTATATGATTTTTATAAGTTTTTTAACATTTTGCAATTTTTTAGGTTTTTACGAAAGATAGTGGAATGAAACTTGGTCAGAGAATAAATTAAATCAAAAGACAACTATTCTAATTTTTTGGAATTTTATGACTATTTTCAAATTTTTATGAATTTCATAAAAGCAAATAGGGACATTTTCTATTTTTTTGAATTTTTAGTAACAACAAATTAATGAAAATCAGTACACCAAAATTACCACCTAAAATAAACACTAGCAGGAGCCAATGTTAATTTTGGTGGAATTTTTAGGGCCAAAATGCTATTTATTGCAATTATTAAAAGACAAAACTTAATAAACAATTACCAGGGACCTATTGTTGAGCCATGATTTTCAAGGATTGGTAATTATTAATGGATATGAAGTTGTCATTGTGATCCACAAAATTCCCGGCACAAACAACATTTTTTTCTTCTCAAGCTACAAAAATAATTACAATAGAATAATAAAGCGAGAGAAATTTTTGTTACATATTTACCTGTATAGCAACAAGATCGAACTCAGGGATGCTACAATTCCCGAGGGTTATTCAATTAATCGAAATTCAATTAAAAGAAAAAGGGAATCTCAAATGCAAACTATCTTGCTTTTTTGGAATTTTTTTCTTTTTAAATAATTTATTTATTTTTTTCTTTCTAATTTTTTTATTTTCTGATTTTCAATTTTTTTAGTATTTTTAATTTTACAATTATTTTTATTTTTCAAATAAGGAACAAAATGCATAAGGAAAGAAATACACACACCACACTCTTTTTGTATTTTTCAAAATAGTCAGAAATGCTCAGAAAAATCAAGAGAAAATTTTCTTTTGGTTTTTAAGGATTTGAAATATTTTTGAAAATTCTTATAAAATTTTCAGATGTTTTCTATTTTTCTAAAAATCAAATAGTGGCAAAAATGATAAATAGTGCATAGCCTGGAGTAGTTTGCAACTTAAAAAAAATTTTAATTATCGAAAACTCTAGGAAATTATTTTTATGCTAAACTATAGACAAATATCTACAAATAAGAAGTGAAATCACAATTTTTGGATTTTTGTAGAATTTTATGTGATTCTTATAAGATTTTTGATATTTTTCAACTTTTTGGGTTTTGAAAAGAACTAATGCATGAAATTTGCAAAGAAATTAAAAGACAATGAAAGGAAATTAATCTAATATTTTTGGAATTTTTAGAGAAATATTCAAATTTTTATGAATTTTTGAGTTTCAGGAAGATAAAAGGAAATTGTTTTCAATTTTTTAATAATAAAAAAAGAAAAATAAAATGCAACGAAAATTTTATGCTAGAAAGATATACACATCAGGATCATAGCATGATTTTTGGAGAATTTATTGAGCAACAAAAATATTTATTTCAACAAAAAAACAAGCAAAATAAAGGTCTGGAATTCAGGGACTAGTTTACAAATAGTTAGTGTTTTCACAAAAAACAACAAAAATAAGATGCGAGGGAAATGTCACGATTTACTCAAAAAGGGATGCGGTGCATGTGATTGAAGGCTGGCAGGGGCTTTTTAGTAGTATCAAAAACCTTGAGGGGGACAATTGCAATTTTTCCAAATTTTAATTTCCCCCCAGGGTTTCTCCTAGTTCTTTCGTGTTCTTCAACAATGAGCCAAGGGGGGCTGCCGCTGTTGCACCTTCTCTCCAAGGCACGCGGGCAGTGGATGAGCGGCGGGCGAATGGTTGTGAAGGGGCGATGCCTGAGAAGCGGGCGAATGGCGACGCTTAAGGGCTCGCTCGTGGCGGAGCGTGCGGGCACCGGCGAGAAAGGCAGGCGGATATTCCAGGCGGCTCCCAAGCGAAGGAGCGACGACCGCACGAGGCGGCACCGATGCGGTTGAGGCAGCAGACATTGGTGGCGGTCCGCAGGAAGCTGCAGGGTCATTTGAGCGGTGGGGCGGGGTAGCGACTGCGCGGTGGAGGGATCCTCGATGGTGGGCGCTAATGGCGGAGGTACGCGGTGGTTTCAGATCTGAAGGAGGAGGACCATGGTCGACAGAGGAGGCGGTGAGGCACGACTGTGCCGCACAGGTTACGCGGTGAAGGCAGCCGGCAGTGGCGCTGGCGTGCTGCCAACAAATTTTTTTATTTATTTTTTATTTTTTGATTGTAAATCAGAAATAAGAAATAAAAAAACCTTTTTATATATTTTTTCAAACAAAACAGAAACGATAATTTTTTTTAAATTTTAAGTTTTTATTTCTTAATTTCCTAATAAATAAATGATAGAAAGAAAGAAACTATTTTTTTGTTTTTTGTATTATTATTATTTTTATTTTTTACTTATAAACAAATAAGGACGTGAGCATGATGAATCGATCCTAAAATCAAAACAGAAGACGCGAATGAGTGTGGTTCTGAGGAAAGTGGTGGATGGAACCAGATCTCCGACCACCGTGCGTGGTCGGAGGTAAGAGATCGTGTGAGGTAGAAAAGAACGTGATAGGATAAAGAAAATGAGATGAAAAATTGAATTCGAAGGTGAATCAAAATCGTGATGGATTCTAAGATCTAGATAAAAAATGATGATGAAATTAAAGGTGAATAATTAAACTAAGGATCTAAATGAAAAATAAGAAGAAAATGATGGATCTCGCCTTAGGAGTGGAAAAGACCGTGATCACCTTGACGAAGTCCGACTCGCTGTCACCGGAGGGCTTGGAGGCTAGGCATCTCTCTGCGACAGATAGCTCTCGGAGAAAAGGCTCCTCAACAAAGACTGATCAAGTGAATTGAGGGAGAGGGAGCTATATTAATAGATAAAAAATGGAATTTGAAATTTTTTTTTGAAATTTTGGATGAAGATAAGAGATAAGAGAGAAAATTTGAAATGAGATAAAAATAAAATTATTTAAAAAAATATTTTTTTTGTATTTTTGTCACTTAATTAAATTGAATAATTTTTTTTTGTGGTGGTTATTTAAGAATAGCAACTATATACATATACTATATACATATGGTACATTATATACACAGTTAAATAAGGAAATTAGTTTTTTTGTTTTTAATTTTTTTAATTTTTTGTTTTAAATAATTAGTAAAAATATTTACAAATATTTACCAATACAATATGTACAAATAAATGGTAAAATTGCACAAACCACTCCAGAAAATTGACTCTTCAACCGTAATTCTAAAAATTATGAAATCACATCCATTTTAGAGATAAATTATTTAGAATACAATGGAAGTGAAATTGGATCAATTTGAGTTCATACGGAATCAGAATTGATCTTTCAATTATCGTTTTGTGGCTTTTTCCAAGTGTGGTTGCATTTATTATGTACATGATTTTATTTTGCAAACATTTTTATTATTTAGGACACATTTTTATTTGCAACTTTTGTTTGGAACATTATTTTATTTGAGGTCAATTTATATACTGATAAAATAATGTAGAATACAAATATACATAGCACACATTTTTTTAGATTTTTTTATTAAGGACCCTATCTCCCCCTACTTTATTCCTGGTCGATCAGGTCAGGTCTTGACCTTCAATCGGGGTTCAAGTCAGCAAGTATCTATTACATATATACTGTCTTCTCTCTCTCTCTTTTTCTTTTCTTTTCTTTATTTTTCCTTCCTTTCTTTCTTTATTTATTTTAGGTTAAAATGTTAATAAGTGTACAATATTTATACACAGATGCAAGTTAGTAAGAATATGGAGTTAGTATTATATACAGGTGTTTTATAAGGGATTTTAAGCTAAAATAAATGAATAAAGATGATGAAATGCAGATTCATCACCCCCCTATGCTTTACCTTTGCTAGTCCCTTAGCAAACACTTATTTGATAGAACAAGTGGAGAAACGAAAAAGAAAGGAAAAATAAAGAAATTAGGACAATATTGAGTATTAAACTTATCTTCATAAAATTATAGTATGGAGCTCTGTCAGACCTTTGGATTGTTAGTGTGGTGGAACCTTAATTGAAAATGGATTTGAAACATAACAACCTCTAAGTTCCACAAGACTCCTATTTAGGTCACCTCAACAGTCAGGTCAGAACAAGTCCACATACACAAATTCTTATGACTATGAATCTTTACTTGTATGATGTAGTCTTTCCTCAAGGAGCGGGGTTATTCCCTTCTAAGTTCAAGTACAACCAGCTCAAGAAGAGGAGATGGAGAAAATAATGCACGGTAACCAGTGTAGCTACCTATCCTTGTATGCATGACCAGTGTAGCCAAGTCATCCAGCTGCAAGCTTACAAAAATTTGACTTTGAAGCTCTTATTAATTTTTTTATCTTGTATATACACTCCGGGAGGCATTTTACTTTTCAATCATGCCTGTCCACTTTTGGAGACTCTGCATTTTTTTCCTTTTTTGGAAAATATATACAAGGTGCAACATGTACATAAGGAGTTTTTCCTCTTGAACTAGTAGACTATCCCTCTTTTTAAGCATTATTGCAACCCCACAACATCCTATCTTTAGACCTCAATGCCACCAGACTAGGTTGAGATGCACCTCTCTCCCTAGAAGAAGACGAGAGGTTTTGCCTAGATGTACTACCCTCGTATGCTACTCCAAGCCAAAAGATTCTGCCTCCTCACTACCTCCTCCATGGAGAGCAACGTGTAGAGTGCTTGTCCAAGATAAGTCATGTTCAGAAAGAATCATGCATGTATTGTTAAATATTCTACTTAGACTAATCAGATGACATGTGAACATAGTCTTATGGACTCAAAGAATTAAGTCACTAGGACGTGAAAAGTCTTAACTCGATTTCTTATAAGGTTCCTCTGAAAGTAAGTGGTCCAACTAAGTTCCATTCTTCATTTTTATTCCAGACTTAGTTTAAATGTCAATATTATCCTGGAAATGCACACGCAAATGCAAGAAATATACAATGCAAAAGTAAAAATTTTTGAAATAATTTTCTAATTCCGATCTTTTTATGGATTTTTGAAAGAAAGAAAAGAAAGAAAGAAGAAAAAAATGATGCAAATGTGAAAAGATTTTTTTTTTCAAAAAGGAAAAAAGGTTAATACAATGTATACAAGTATATACAAGAATTTTTGGTTTTTTTGTTTTTTGGGTTGTTTTTTTGTTTTTTATTTGTTGTTTTTTTATTTTGTTTTTTGTTATTTTTGTTTATTTTTTTCTTTTTTTAAAGGTGATCAAAGTCTATATACACAAACGTGGATTTTTCGAATTTATATACATATCCCAAAAAATAAACATATTTAAAAGTATGAGTTATGTCTAAAGTATATATACAATATATATGACACCCCCTATACTTAGCTCGAACTTTGTCCTCATAGTGATCAGAGAGCGACAAAGGAAGACATAACTCGTGCTAAGTATAGAAAAGTGAAAAGACTCATATGCTACAACGACTCAAAGAGATGATGAAAAGAATAGAAGTCAGTGATCCACCCATACTTAGGATCAAGTAATCCTAAGTATAGAAGACTGTACAAAAGGAGAAAATCGATGCAGAGAATGTACAGACTCAAAAATAAAATAAAATAAATGATATGAACAACATCACCGCCCATACTTAGGGTAGAGTATCCCCAAGTATAGGCAACAACAAGAGTGATGAACATGAAAGACATGAACAACACAAATCATTCACCCCCCTATAATTAGTATAAAACACATCCTAAGTATATCACGCGCACACACATGAGAAAGGATGAATGATAAAACAGAAGAAGAATGAATGAAATGAAAGGATATAAAAGAGAAGTGGATATACAAAGGTCAAGAAGGTCGAAAGTGAACCTTCTTGCGGGAGCACTGAGGTATGGATTTGACAAGGTGTAGGTCGATATTTGGGTCATCATTAGACACAAAGTGATCAGGATCGACCAAGAATGTATCCTAAGCAGTCTCAGAGTAAACATGCATGGATCGGTTAGTGGAAGTAGTGTGCTGCCTGGGATGTCTCACAAATATCAAAGTAAAATGGCTCGGAATCATTATCAGAAAAAGTAAGATCAATTCCAGCCAGGCAGTCCTCTTCTGGATCATCATCTTTATCAAAAGGTCCAAACTCCTTTATAAAAGCAATCAAATCAAATTTGGCCTTATCGATCTCATCTAAATCATGGTGAATAAGAACGGACTCATCAGTGAATGTAGTCAAATCATGTCCGTCCTGTCTAGTCTCAGAGTATTCTTTCCGCTCTAGGGTGTCTATTATGTAAATCCCGCGGATGTCATCAATGCATCGCCACATATTAGAAGGGAGAACTCCAAGGTCTATGCTTTCTGAGTCTTCCTCCTTGAAGAGGAATTCTTGGGGTTCATTATCATCCAACATACAAGAATCTCTGAAAATATCATCGAGGTCAAATTCCTTGGGGTTGGATAACATGGTCAGGCTCTCATGGGATGCAAGTCTCTTATCAGTAATAGGTGTAGTGATCAACACATCGCTCCCTGCATCAGAACGGAAGCGAATCTCTCCTGATCCATAATCAATAACGGCTCCCACAGAGGCACGGAAAAGCCGTCCAAGGATGATTGGAGGATGCTACATAGGGGTGAAGGTCTCCATGGGCAATACGACAAAATCTGAAGTGAATTCATGCCCTGAATAAGAATGACATTGTTCTCTAGAATACCCTTTGACCTCTTGATAGATCCATTAGCAAATTGAACTATCATCCTGGTTTTCTTGAGAGGCCCAATTTGAAGAGATTGTACCATAGAGAAGGGTATTATATTGATTGACAAACCACCGTCAAGGAGTGGAGCCGGAAGATGAAGATCAAACACAACCATCAACGAAGTAGCAAGCGTCCCATCTCCCTACCGCAGAAAGACAGAGTGAGGTCAGTCGGTAGTGGTGTGTCCATGATCTGCTATGCCTATCCCGGACATTCAGAGCTGGAGAAGTATTAGGACTTCGGGAGGTAAACTAGGAAGGCATACAAAGCACTTGTCCTTGCTTAGGTCAACAACCGAGCCAGGAGGACGATCGTGTGAAACCTCCTCAATTCCTGTCCCATGAGCAACCTTCCTGGAGTTGAACTTCTAGTTATCTTGGTAGGAATCTGAGATCTGTATTCCCTGATCAATCGCTTCGAGACTAGGTAACGCGATGGTGCTTGGCTTGCTCTTGGACTATTCTCGAGAAAAGCCTGCCACATTAATTAGGGGGGGGACTAGTTCAAAAGAAGAGTGGCAAGAGGTAAGCATTCAAAGCAAAGTGTTCCCTTTCTTAAAATGCGTACGATGAGAGATGGCATAGGCAGTGTCCATGGTCAAGATGTGACGCTCAGATCTTCTCCTCTGTTTTCTCTTCTTGTGTTGAAGAGCAGATAAATGGGTCATGGCCTGATGAAGTGGGGATTTAATGATTTCGTGAATGGTGGCCATCACTTCAGGTTTAATCAACATTTTTTGAATTTTTTGATCTCCTCTATACAAGGGAGGAGATCGGAATCAGCATATACACGAGGATTGCCAAGAGCATCCTGTACAGTGGCATCCTCAGGGTCAAGGTTGGGACAGGTGGTGAATAATTGTGTGGGAAAATGGTTTGTCATGGGTGCCCTATCCTCATAAAATGAATCAACAATGTGTCTCTCAAAATCTTTTTGGATTTTTAAAATTTTCTCATTTTTTGTATTTTGGGTGATTGTAAGCTCTCATGATTATCCTCAAGTGAATCCATATCCTCAAATAGTGGAGCAGTATTCTGGCTCTCATTTATGTGAAATAGATTGCTAATCCTCGAATTCATATGCTCCATCATCTTGTTTAAGGTCTCTAGTGTGGAAATCATGAAAGGTGACTCCAAAATCCCAGGATCAGGTGAGTAGAATGAGGGTGGGTGAAAATCATCGTCCGATTCCTAAAATAATGGGTTAGGTGGATATGCACAAAAATCAGGAGGAAAGTACTCCTGGAAAAAGGAAGGTGGATTGGCTGGAGGGTATGAGGTATCTACGAAGATCAGATTAAGATAACTCCAGTCGGCTATCTTCGAAACAAAGACGGGATTGGGAGAGCACGAGGGTCAAGTCAAAATATGTGGAGAAAAAGGCGTAAATGTGCAGAAGGATCGAGTATGCACACAAGTAATCAAACACAATACAAACCCCCAGTTCACCAACTCAACGCAATGTGAAGACCGTGAAGGTTCAGTCAATTATCTTGTCAATTTTCAGAGTTTGGTGAGAATACATTCTATTAGAGCGGTTAAAATGAGCTGTTAGGAAACCAATGCCCCCAAGAGACTGTCCCAATGTCACAAGTAGTTTTTCCCAACTAGTATGGGTGCGGACCGTTTACTGACTACCCGATTTGCCTACTCTGCTAGGGAAATCTCGGCTGATTACCGGCTACCCGGTGAAGTCCTCACTGGAGAACAACTAATCACAAGACAGTAGTCCGAAGAGAGTTCAGGCGTGGTTCTATCCTAGTGTGTGGGTCGCTCTCAAGCTGCAGATAAATCAAACAAGATGGGGTTTACTCTCCCTAAAACAATTATTTTTCCTTACATTTATTTTATGGTCGAGTTTTCTTTAGCAGTCCTGATTTTAGGCAGTTATCACTTGGTTTGAGTATTTTCAATGAATCGCCTACCAAGTGTACAATTTCCTTTTTAACTTATGTGAGTGAAAACAAGGGAGGAGATCGGAAATGCTAATGCGTGATTAAATACAATTATGCATGCAGGGGTTAGAGATGCGTACCTTGTCACCATCACTCTACGTGCAGTGATCTGTGCAGAATTGAAATACAGAAAAAGAAACTAACCTATATGCAAATGCAAGTGGACCGTCCTAATCAATAACTTTTATTAACGAGCAAGAAGAGGTTAATTTGATGAAGTCCAATTACGCTCTATTCTATAGGTACATAAATTCTTGTTTAGGGTGTTTGACCTAATTAATTACCTAGCTCAAGCAAATTAATTAAAGCAATCAATAGGTAACTCACGAAATCTGTCGGAAACAAAGAAAAATAAGGCGATGAAAACAAAACTGGTGAGGTCCCCCAAGTGCACCAACACTTAGCGAAACAGACCCCGCAACAAATGAATGTCCGTTTACAAGGGGTTCAAATGCTAGAAAAAATTAAAAATAAAAAACTCTATTTTTTTGTCTCCTTCAATTCTTCTTCTCCTCCTCTCACGCTATCCTGTGACTCGGTGAAGAATCAAGTCGCCTCCACTTCGCTTGGGTGCTTTGACTCTCCTAGGATCGCCTCATTCGCTCCGTGGGCCCTTGCAAGAAAAAGAAAAGAAAGAATGTGTAAGAAACACAATTATCAAATATGAGCAAAAAAATGAAATAAAAACAATGAATATGAACAATGGAATAATGTGGCAAAATATAAACAGATATGTACAACCAAGAATAGCAGGTCAAAAGAGAAACCAAACTACCCTTGTCGCGCCTCCTCGGCAACGGTGCTGATTTGTTGAGCCTGGATTTTTGAGAATTGGTAATTATTAATGGATATGAAGTTGTCGTTGTGATCCCCAAAATTCTCGGCATAGACAAAAAAATTCTTCTCAATCTACAAATATAGTTACAAGAGAATAATGAAGCAAGAGAAATTTTTGCTACTTTTTTACATGTATAGCAACAGGATCAAACTCAAGGTGGCTACAATTCCTGAGGGTTATACAATTAATCTAAAATCAATTAAAATAAAAAGGGAATCTCAAATGCAAACTATCTTGGTTTGATTGTGATTTTTTATCTTTTTAATTATTTTTTATTTTTTTATTTATATTTTTTTATTTTCTGATTTTTAAATTTTTAGTGATTTTAATTTTGCAAATGTTTTTATTTTTCAAATAAGGAATAATATGCACAAGGAAAGAAATACACACACTACACTCTCTTTGCATTTTTCAAAATAGTCAGAAATGCTCAGAAAAATCCAGAGAATTATTTTTTTATTTTAAAGGATTTGATTTTTTTGGGAATTTTTGTAGAATTTTCAGATATTTTTGTATTTTTCTAAAAATCAAACAGTGGGAAAAATGATAAACAGTGCACATCCTAGAGTAATTTGCAACTTAAAACTATTTGAACCTGCCAAAACTCCAGGAAATTAATTTTATGCTAAACTATAGATAAATATCTACAAACAGGAAGTGAAATCACAATTTTGGATTTTGTATAATTTTCTGTGATTTTTATAAGATTTTTGATATTTTTCAAATTTTTAGGATTTTGAAAAAAATTAATGCACGAAATTTGCATAGAAATTAAAATACAATGAAAGAAAATTAATCTATTTTTTTTGGAAATTTTAGAGCAATATTGAAATTTTTTATGAATTTTTGAATTTCGGAAGATAAAAGGACACTATTTTTTATTTTTTAATAATAACAGAGGGAAATAAAATACAATCAAAATTTTATGCTAGAAAGATATACACATCAGGAGCATAGTATGATTTTTGGATAATTTATTGAGCAACAAAAATATTTATTTCAATAAGAAAAGTAACCAAAATAAAGGTTTGGAATTCAAGCACTAGTTTGCAAATAGTTTATTGTTTTCGAAAAAAATAACTAAAACAAAATGCAAGGGAAATGTCACAATTTACCCAAAAAGGGATGCGGAGCATGTGACTAAAGTTTGACATGGCTTTTTCTTTAATATTAAAAACCTTGGGGGTCATTTGCAAATTTTCCAATTTTTAATCCCCCCTAGGGTTTCTCCTAGCACCTTCATGTTCTTCAAAGATGAGCCAAAGGGGGACACAGCTGCTGCACCTTCTCTCCAAGGCATGCAAGCGACGGATGAGCAGCAGGGGAATAGCGGTAAAGGGGCGGCGCTTGAGTAGCGGGCGAATGGCGGCGCTCGAGGGCTTGCTCGTGGTGGAGCGCACGGGCACTGGCGAGGAAGGTGGGTGGTGATTCCTGGCGGCTCCCAGGAGGAGGAGCGACGACAACGCAGGCGACACCAGAGCGGTGGAGGCAGCTGGCGTGGTTGGCGATCCGCGGTTGAAGCTGCGGGGTCGTCTGAGCGGTGGCACGGGGCGGCGCCTGCACGGTGGAGGGCTCCTTGGCGGTGGGCGCTAAAGACAGAGGTACACGATGGTTTCAGATCTGAAGGAGGCAGATCGCAGTCGACGGAGGAGGCGGTAAGGCGCGGTTGTGACGCGCAGGTTATGCGATGAAGGCAGCCAGCGGTGGCACCGGCATGCCGCCAGCACATTTTTTATTTTTTATTTTTTATTGTAAATTAGAAACAAGAAATAAAAAAACCTTTGTTTATATTTTTTAGACAAAATAGAAATGACAATTTTTTTAAATTTTAATTTTTTTTATTTTTTTAACTTCCAGTAAAAGAAATGTTAGAAAGAAAGGAAATAATTTTTTTATTTTTGTATCATTTTTTTATTTTTTTTATTTTTTATTTATTAACAAATTAGGATGTGATCATGATGACTCGATCCCAAAATCAAAATAGAAGATGTGAATGAGTGCAGTTCCGAGGAAAATGGTAGATGGAACCAGATCTCCAACCACCGTGCGTGGTCAGAGGTGAGAGATCATGCGAGGTAGAAAAGAACGCGATAGGATCAAGAAAATGAGATGAAAAATCGGAATCAAAGGTGAATCAAAATTATGATGGATTCTAAGATCTAGATAAAAAATGACGATGAAATATAGGCTAAACATTAAACTAAGGTAAATCTAGTTGAAAAATAAGAAGAAAATAATGGATCTCACCTTGGGAGCGGAAAAGACTGTGATCACCTCGACGAAGGCCGACTCGTTGTCACCAGATGGCTCGGAGGCTAGGCACCTCTCTGCGACAAGATAGCTCTCGGAGAAAAGGCTCCTCTCACCAAAGATTGATCAAGTTAAAATGAGGGAGAGGGAGCCATATTAATAGATAAAAATTGGAGTTTGAATTTCTTTTTTGAAATTTTGAACGAAGATAAGAGATAAGAGAGAAAATTTGAAATGAGATAGAGTTAAAATTATTTACAAAAATATTTTTTTGTATTTTTGTCACTAAATTAAATTGAATAAAAAAGTAATTTTTTTAATATTTTTGTGTTGATTATTTAAGAATAGCAAATATAAACAAATGGTACATTATATACATAGTTAAATAAGGAAATAGTTTTTTTAATTTTTTATTTATTTATTTTTGTTTTAAATAATTAGTAAAAAACTTACAAATATTTACAAATAAATATGTATAAATAAATGGTAAACTTGCACAAACCACCCCAAAAAAATCGGCTTTTCAACTGTAACTCCAAAAATTATGAAGTCATAGCCATTTTAAAGATAATTTAATTTAGAATACAACAGAAGTGAGTTTGGTTCAATTTGAGTTCATATGAAACTGGAATTGGTCTTTCAATTATTGCTTAGTGGCTTTTTCTAAGTGTGGATGCTTTTATTCTGTACATGATTATATTTTGCAAACATTTTTCTTATTTAGGACACATTTTTATTTATAGCTTTTGTTTTGAACATTATTTTGTTTGAGGTCAATTTATGTACAGATAAAAGAGTGTAGTACACAAATATACACAACACACATTTTTTGAATTTTTTTATTAAGGACCCTATCTCCCCCACTTTATTCCTCGTCGATTAGGTCAAGTATTGACCTCTCGGGGTTCGGGTCAGCCTGTATCTATTACATATATACAGTATTTTCTCCTTTTTTTCTTTTTTTTCTTTATGTTCCCTTTATTTCTTTATTTACTTATTTTAGGTTCAAATAGTAATATAAATGTACAATATTTACACACATATGCAAGTTAGTAAGAATATGGAGTTAGTATTATATACAGATGTTTTATAAGGGATTTTAAGCTAAAATAAATGAGTAAAGATGATGAAATGCAGATTCATCACCTATTCGCAAATATGTTAAGTTTTAGGGCCTCCTGATTAGCACACAATAAAACTATAAGGGTTGCAATGCAAATTATCTAGGCAAAGATGCACACTACACGTGGAAGGCACTCACATGGGTATAAATGCAATTAATACAAACTTCAACTCATTCATTACCCAGTGAGAAGATCTGAGTCAAATATACACCATAAAAGCACATGTAGATGCACATGAATCAGATTCGGCTGGACTAAAGTGCAAATATGAAAAGTACGAGGTCCTAACTGCAAATTATCCAAAATAAATTACACTATGACATATGTTTAGAGGACTGAAAAGTAAAATAAAATATCAGGGGGTAAGAGGGAAATATACCCTTCGTAGGGGAGCGTGGAAAATGCTCGTGGAGGCGAGCCAGATGGCTCTGATGCTTCTATGCAAAAGGATCTGTCATCATGCATCTCAGATGCAATCTGGAGCAGGTTTCATTCATCCAACAACAAAGATTGCAAAAGAACTGGTAAGAAGGGACCGCTTGGCGAGTTTTGATTGTTGATATGGGATAATCTATTGCCCTGATCGACTCGCCATGGGGTCCTACACGTCACTGAGGGTACTCCACATCGCAAGGAATCCTCAGATGGGGAGGTGAACTGTTGGAAGGTCACGACAAAGCTCCACCACCTAGAGGTGCTTCGCCACCCAAGTAGAAGCTCGAATCGAGCCTCCTACGCGTGCATGTAACAGCAAAGAGAATCACGACTCGAAGACAAAGCTTCGATCGGGGTTTTTTGGGGATGAAACCAAAGAAGCATAGGTGGATGTCCGACGATGATGGTGGAGGAATGTCTCAACTTGATCTTGCTCCGATAGCGAGATTCAGGGTTCACGTAGATCAAAATGCGTGCAGAGGATGATGGTAAAGTGGTTTGTTGATTTGTACGGTTGAGGGGATCTTGGAGCTCTGATACCGATGGTCGGAGCCAAGTGAACGGTCGGCGAAGATGAACTGGAATTGAGTATTTGAGGTGAATGGAAGGTTGGATAAGGTACCAGAGTGGTCTACGGTGGTCGGTGGAGTAAGCAGACTTGGGGTTATCGCCTCAACTTTGATGTGTAAGGCGAAGTAGGCTTCTCGGGATGAATCTCCAACGACGAAGTGAGCTTCGTGCTACCTAGCATTGATCCAAGCATCCAACGGAACCCCGAGGACCCTGTCACTGCCCTGGAGGTGCTAGTGGAGGAAAGGTGGCACGAGGGACCAGCTGCTCGTTTGTGGAGGCAGAGAAGTGATTTATAGGCATCCCGAGGGTCTAGGAAGATTGAGGGGTAGTGCAAAACCCTAGGGTGGTTCAGACCCATCTAGGGATCGACGAGGATCCCAGATCTGTAGGGAATTGAGAGGTCTACAATCTAAGACAAGAATCGATCGGAGCTGGATGGAAAACTATCATGAAATCAGCTCCAGCGAAGGAAGTCGGGTATGACTCGACTTGGGGGAAAGGTCGACACGGGAAAACAAACCTGGGTCAACTAATCAAAATAATTCATTTCTGAAAATCATAGAATAATGAATAAAAAATAGTAAGTGATTTTAAAATAAAAATATTAATACAATGAAAAATGTTTATTATTTTTAAACTATTTTTCTGTGATTTTTAATTATTAATAATAAATATATTATGGTATATGCAGTATATAGTATTATGTAAATGTATAATATACCTATATAATATGTACTATAATTTTTTGTTTTATCTTTTTTTACAAAAATACATTTTATTTTATATTTTTAATTTTCTGCAAATTAATTAGAGGAATATAAAAGAATTTTTATTTGATTTTTACAAATTAAATATAATAAGTTGTTATGTATAATATATACATGTGTGGCCATTTCTACAATGGAATGATGATTTTATTTTCCTTTATTTGCATTATAAGAATTTTGTTTTAATTTTGTAAATTTATTGGAAGTACGTACAAGTATTTAAAAATATACTATATATAAATTATATAAAAAATAAATAAGTAAATAAATACAGACAGGTATAGGTACTGTATAGCTATACAACACACTCAAATTGCCAATTTTTACATCGTATCTCCAAAAATCATGAAACCACCCTCATTTTAAAGATAATTTAATTTAAAGTCCAAAAAAGCTGACTTTGGAAGAATTTGAGTTCATATAGATCCGAAATTGATCTTTCAATTTATGTTTTGCAGCTTTTTATAAGTGGTATTACTGTAATTATATACACCAATTGATTTTGCAATTATTTTTATTATTTATAAAAAATTTTTATGTACTAGTTTTATCAAGGAAACAAGTCAATTTAAGGTCTTTTTATTATTGTATAAAATAAGTGAATGATGCATATATACATGAAGTATGGTGATGAATAATGACCCTATCTCTCCCTACTTTATTCCTTTTCGATAAGTTCAATAATTGACCTTCTCTCGGGGTTCAGGTCAGTCTGTACTTATTACATAATTATAGCCTTATGTTATTTCTTTTCCTTTCTTTTCTTCTTTATTCTTTTATTTTGAACAAAAAGAGTGTAAATTACACAATATTAACAAATGCACGCATGATGGTAATTTATTGTATTTAATACATATTTACCGGGGTTTCGCATAGGGAATTTTGCTAAAATAAAAGAATAAAGGATGTGAGTTAGGGACATCATTCCCCTATACTTTACCTTTGCTAGTCCTTTCATAGATAGTTTTGATGAAAAAAGTAATATGAAGAGTCGAATAATTATACGATTATCCATTTTTTAAAATAGTTCACCCTACAATGCAAAAGAAGTGAATTAAAATGG
Source organism: Ottelia alismoides (assembly GCA_037367405.1). NCBI lineage: Eukaryota > Viridiplantae > Streptophyta > Magnoliopsida > Alismatales > Hydrocharitaceae > Ottelia > Ottelia alismoides. The sequence goes on from JAZKJV010005181.1 coordinate 240,620, forward strand.
AAATTAGATGTATGTCGAGTTTTTGAGAACACTTACAAATTGGTGGAATACCCGGCAATCCGAAACTTTTTTGAATGAGATTCAAGAGAAGAACGTTCTAGAAAAATTCATAGAATTAGAAGAACTATTACTGTTGGACGAAATAATAAAGGAGTACCCAGGGACACATATACAAAAGCTTCCTACAGGAATTCACAAAGAAACGATGCAATTGGTCAAAACACACAATGAATATCATCTACATATTATCTTGCATTTTTCAACAAATATAATATGCTTTACTATTGTAAATGGTTACTTTATTTTGCGTAATGAAAAACTTGTCATTCTTAATTCTTGGGTTCAGGAATTCCTTTATAACTTAAGTGACACAATAAAATCTTTTTCAATTATTTTAGTTAGTGATTTATGAATTGGGTTTCATTCTTCCCACGGTTGGGTACTCATGATTGGTTCGGTTTACAACAATTTTGGATTGGCTCATAATGATCAAATTATATCTGGTCTTGTTTCTACTTTCCTAGTTATTCCAGATATAATTGTGAATATTGGATTTTCCATTATTTAAATTGTGTATCTCCTTCACTTGTATTTATTTATCATTCAATGAATGAATAACTCATTTTATCTCCTAATATCAATCAACTAAAAATCTTTCTTTGTGCATACATTACATAAATAAATACATTATTTTAATCTTACTTACTTTTTCTACTTCTACCTCTTCAAAGTATTCTACCATATTTCAAATTATTCCATTTCAATGGCAAGCTCGTAGATAGGGAACTGTGCTTGCTACCTACCCAATTTATTGTAGAAATTCTGGGATTAATGATTGGACCATGCAAAATAGAAATACTATTTTTGAGATAAAGAAACAAATGACTCGATTTATTTCCGTATCGATCATGATATATATAATAACTCAGGCATCTATTTCATAAGCGTACCACATTTTTACGCAGCAGGATTATCTAAATCGACGTGAAGCGACTGGACGAATTGTATGCACCAATTGCCATTTAGCTAATAAACCATGGACATTGAGGTTCCGCAAGTTGTACTTCCTGATATTGTATTTGAAGTTGTTGTTAGAATCCCTTATGATATGCAATTGAAACAAGTTCTTGCTAATGGTAAAAAGGGGGTTTGAATGTGGGGGTTGTTCTTATTTTACCCTAAGGATTTGAATTAGCTCCTCCCGATCATATTTCTCTGGAGATGAAAGAAAAAATAGGAAATTTATCTTTTCAGTGTTATCGTCCCACTAAAAAAAATTTATTGTGATAGGTCCTGTTCCGGGTCAAAAATATAGTGAAATTATCTTTCTGATTCTTTCTCCAGTCCCTACTACGAAAAAAGATGTTCATTTATTAAAATATCCCATATATGTAGGTGGGAACATGGGAAAGGGGTAGATTTATCCCGATGAGAGAAAAGTAACAGTACAGTCTATAACGCTTCATCGGCAGATATAGTAACTAAAATAGTACGTAAAGAAAAGGGTGGATACGAAATAACCATAGCTGATGCATCAAATGGGCACCAAGTGGTGGATATTATACCTCCAGGACCAGAACTTCTTGTTTTAGAGGGAGAATCCATTAAACTTGATCAACCATTAACAAGTAATCCAAATGTGGGGGGCTTTAGTCAGGGGGATGCAGAAATAGTTCTTCAAGATCCATTACGTGTCTAAGGTCTTTTATTCTTCTTCGCATCCGTACAAGTATTTTATGATCAAGAAGTACTTGCCTCTTATACATATCATGTATTAATCTACTATAACTATAGGAAAGTTCATTCTCAAGAGTTACTACATTTATCTGGGTAATCCACAAATGACGAAAATCTCTCTTTTTCCTTCCTCTATCTTGATGACTGAAAACCAAGGCTTTCATTTTTTGTTGAGTAATAGTTCGAGTAAGTCTTGAATGAGCCCCTCGAAAGTTTAATGCAAATAAACAGATTTTTGTTCGGCGTCTCCGAGATATATATCCTTGTTTAACTCTGGTCATTGAATTAAATTAAACTTTGATGAATAACTAATTGATTTCAATTCTTTCAGCCATTCTTTTCCCCTCTCCCGATTCATTAACTACGAAACGGTATATAAATTGTAAATTCCAATGGCTTTTGCTGGTATGAACTTCCTAACCACGTTTTTTATTTCGGGTATTTCATCATTTCACATGGAAACAATAAAAAGCAATAAAGAAAAGAAAAATAATTTTAGAACAATATTGATTATTAAACTTATCTTCATAAAATTGGAGTATGGAGCTCAATCAGACATTTGGATTATTAGTTTGGTGGAACCTTATTGGGAAGTGGATTTAAACCTAACAGACTCTAAGTTCCACAAGACTCTTGTTCAGGTCGCCTCAACAGCCAGGTCAGAACAAGTCTACATACGCAAACTTATGACTATGAATCTTTACTTGTACTAGTAAGTGATAGATAGCTCCCCACCTCAAAATTGACAAAGAAACAACCTCCCTTAACAAAGTAACTCCAGTCCCCTAGTCTTGCAACTCTTTCCTCCAGGAGTGGGGTATTCTCTTCTAAGTTCAAGTGCAACCGGCTCAAGAAGATGGGAAAGAAGAGAATGGACCGTGGCCAGTGTAGCCACGCATCCTTTGGAGTTTGACCAGTGTAGCCAAGTCTCTAGTTGCAAGCTTCCTTGAGATGAGATAATGTATCACTATAAGCTTTGCTTATTCAACTATGTACACTCCGGCAGGCTTTTTATTTTCAATAAGGCATGTCCCCTTTTTTGGAGTTTTTGCATTTTTTATGACAGATATATATACAACATATCTACAAGGTGTAGCATGTACATAAGGAGTTTTTCTTCTTGAGCCAGTAGACTATCCCTCTTTTGAAGCATTATTGCAACCCCACATCATCCTATCGTTAGACCTCAACGCCACCAGACCAGGTTGAGATGCACTTCCCCCCCCCCTAGAGGAAGACAGATGCTCCCATGAGTTCTTACACACCTGTACCTGATGAATCTCCATTTCATCACCTTTATTCTATCATTTTTGCCTTAAAAACCCTTGTAAATGCATGTAAATACCCTTAATTCATGTAAATTAACACTCTCCCCTTGTTTTACAAATATTGTACGATATACTATTTTTAATGCTAAAATTATAGAATAAAGAAAAGAAAAGAAAAAGAAAAAATATCAAAGATATTTTATGACCTTAAACCCCGAAACCTAGGCATCTCGACGACTAGGTCAATAAAGAATACAGTAGGGGAGAAAAGGGCCAAAAATCAATAAAAGTCCCATTTATTTTTTTTTATTGATTAATTTTTGGCGACCTATTTTATTTTCTACTTTTTACACCTTAAATAATGAAACTTTGTATATGAAAGTTGTACATAATAATGTATAGAAAAATACAAAATTGATTCCATACAAAAATAATATACAGTGTAAAAGTAATACTGTGAATAAGTTTCCAAAATCCCAACTTCTAGACCCATATCTCTCAAATAAAAACTCAAAATGTATCAAAATCACTTTAATTGTATATATCTTTTAATTGGCTATATTTTGACCTGTATTGTATAATATAATTGAATAAAATATTCATTTTGATTATTCGTAATTTTTTATAATTTTATATTTTTATAATTTTGAAAATATCATTTATAATATATGTACATATTAAAACTAAAATAAAAACATAAAGAAAACATTAAAATTATATATGTATAGATAATACAAAGATGAAATACCAATAACAATACCTATGTAATAAATACACTGGTTTATTTAAGTGTATATAATGTATTAGAAAATATAATAAAAATATATTCATCCATATAAAAAAAAGTTAGAATTGTATAAAATGAAAAAAAATAATAATAAAATACAAAATACAAAATAAAAAAAAGACACAAAACATAGACAAATTACCTATATATTAACCCTAAAAAGTAACATGTAATTATATACCTCAAAAATTAAATAAAAATCACAATAAAATAATTTATAAAATAATAAACATTTTTTGTCTTATAACTTAAAATTAATAAAATCATTTAATATTTTTATCAATTTTTTAAAATAATTTCTCGTCGGGTTTTTCTGATTGGTCCACATGGACCAACTAGGTTCACCCGACCGTTGACCTCGATCAACTCTTTGACTGACGCCCGGTCTGTCGAACCTGGTTTTTTTAACACATTTCTCGATATTATCTCGGCTTATACATTCACCCATTCGTGTTGATCCCTTATGTGGCTTTCTTCCTCGATCTACGACCATGCATGCATGCATGATTCATTGGGTTGTGGGTCATTGCTGTGCCTGTTCCTCCTCGTTCTTTCGTCCCGGTCCAGTCTCCTGTACAAATCCCCTCTCCGATTTCCATTTGATTTTTGAACCTCTTTTGGCCACTCCTTCTCTTCCTTCTTGCATGCAAATGGTCGAGGATGGTGACAACATCCTCACCATGCTTTTGGTTGATTGAAGGGGTCATCTTAAGTGTGTTCCTGCCACCTCTGTCGTACGTCGGCGTTGAGGTCCTCTTCCTGGTTTCGGTCGGTGAGGAAATCCCTTCTCTTGAATTTCTTAGCTCAGTTTAGCTCCTAGGTTTCATCCCAGCATTTATTTCGTGTTTTCATCACGTGATTGGTCGTAGATCTTAACTTCAACATTCGTCAAAGTTTGGTATACGACGAACCTCCCACTTGTGCTCGCCCATCTCCGCCACACCAAACCACCCTTATTCTTCCCCTACGCTTCTCACACGCCCAGAACACTTCCGCACACCCAGATCCCTCACAGATCTGGTCAGCTGCTCTCTATCCGCCGCCCTTCGTCGGAGAGCGTCGCCGCGCTCCATTTCATCCATCCCCACTAGTCAAAGCCCCCTAGATCCTCTTTTTGTGCGTGTTAATTTCTCTTTCAGGTCCAGGAGGATTGAGACCCCTCAAGGGGTCTATTTTTGCATGCTTGTAGGTACCCAGAGCTCACATTCTTCTTCGACCTCGTAGTGGCACGTCGACACTCTCCATGCCATTTTGAAGTCGCCGACTGTTAGAGAGCCCTTCCAGGAGTATCTGGGCCAATTTTGAGCAGTAAAGGATGTCAGAGGTGCCCTATATCGTCGGAGGAAGCTCGCATCACCGCGAGTTATTCCTTGTTCGTGCACGCCCCTTCTCCTTTGTTGGATCATCAAGCAATGCCCAGGTCTACAACAGTCGTTGGATGCTTCACATGTCAACCATCAAATCACCATCTGGGACATAATTCCAGCCATTCAAGACAAAGCGGTATTATGCAAGGAGGACGCGACACCTGACTTAAGTGATTGATCCATACCGTCCGCTCTCGCCATTCGTTGGGTATTTTGCGACATTTACCCTAGCTTTTTTTGTAATTAATATTTAGACTTCAAACTTTCATCAGTTGTTTAGAATATTTTGTAACATTTAAAACAAGCCCCCCAGACTTCTGATATTTGCAGTTAGGTCCACACCATGTCAGCTCACGTGACACCCCATGTGAGGTCGCAATTTTGCAGGCATGCCCTTGGACATTTTTGAATTTCTCTTTAGTCCATTAAATTTTTGTGCACATTGTATAATTTTGTGAAAATTACTTGAAGGACCCTGAGCTTTATTTTATTTACAAAAATGCCCTTGCTAGTAATGTAGTTTCTCTTCGTTATCTTTATTTATTTAAATAGCTAAAATGCTCGAAAAAAATTAAAAAATAGTATAAGGTTCATGTATGTATTTGTACTTCCAAGTCCTTATTTTCTTTTGCATTTTGGGTCTTTTATTTATATTATAAAAATTGAAAACGACACAAAATGTCACTATATAAGTATAAAATTCATAAAAAATGTAAAATCTTTTTTAAAATTTCCCAAAAAATATATTTTGCTTGTTTACGAATTTTTAACTTTCAAACCAAAAATCTATAAAAAAATACAAGAGAAAACTCTTAAAAATTGAGAAATCCCAAAAACTCTTATAAAATTCTACAAAATTCTTAAAAACACCAAAAATATATATATTTTATATTTTGTAATTTTATCTAAATTATTAGTTAACTATTAAATTTATTTGGAAAATTTTGGATTTGATTTGCTATTTTTACTTTCCATTTCAATTTTGGGTATTTAACTAAACCCTTATTTATGGTATTTTTGACTTAAAAAATATATGAAAATTAAGAAAATTATCTAAAAAATCACAAAAAATAGTAAAAAATATTGAAAACCCTAAAAATATTTTATTTCATGATTTTTGAGTATTTTTAATTGTATTTTATCTATATTAGCTTACTTTATATATTGCTTTATTATATTGTTAAAAGAAATAGGAAATATAAAATATAAAATTATAAAAAATATAATATTACAAAATTAAAAACAAAATACAAAAATACAAAATAAATAAAAATAAAAACTTAAAAATTTAAAACCCACAAAAAAGAAATATAGACAAAGATGCATAATCACAACTTGCACATTATTGCACAATCTATCCTTTTTTGCTCCATGTGTTGGACACTCTACATACTTGCACATTATACATATCTACTATAGAGTTATAATAAATTTTAACTCCATAAATTTCGCTCTTTATTGCTTAATTATTATTGTGGGTTAATTGTTGACTAATTGAGTTTTTTCGTGGGTCGCCGCAATGACCTTGTCTCCGCCTTGTGTTAGACATAATTTGACATGTGCAAAACCTCGACGGGAGCCAGCTCTAAACCGACTTGGGGGAAAGGTTGACACGGGAAAACAAACCTGGGTCGACCAATTAGAATTATTCATTTCCGAAAATTAAAGAATAATGAATAAAAAATAATAAGTGGTTTTAAAATAAAAAATGAATACAATGAAAAATGTTTATTATTTTTCTCTAATTTTTAATTATCAAAATAAATATATTATGGTATATACAATATATAGTATTATGTACATGTATAATATACCTATATAATATATACAAGTATTTTTATTTAATCATTTTAGCAAAAATACATTTTTTTATATTTTAATTTTTTACAAATTAATTATAGGATTATAAAAGAATTTTTATTTGATTTTTACAAATTAAATATAATTTATGTATAATACATACATGTGTGGCCATTTATACAATGGAAAAATGACTTTATTTTTGCTTTATTTTGTATTATACGAATTTTGTTTTGCTTTTGTAAATTTATTGGGAGTACGCACAAGTATTTAAAAATATAATATATACAAATTATATGCAAAATAAATAAGTAAATAAATACATATAGGTACAGGTACTCTATAGCTATACAACACACTCAAAATGCCAATTTTTACACCGTACCTCCAAATATCATGAAACCACCCTCATTTTAAAGATAATCTAATTTAAAGTGCAATAAAAGTAATTTTGAAAGAATTTGAGTTCATATGGAGCCAAAATTGATCTTTTATTTTTTGTTTTGCGGCTTTTTATAAGTGGTATTATTGTAACTATATACACCAATTGATTTTGCAATTATTTTTATTATTTATAAAACATTTTTGTGCACTAGTTTATTAAGGAAATAAATCAATTTAAGGTTTTTTTATTATTGAATAAAATAAGTGAATGATGCATATATACATGATGTATGGTGATGAATAATGACCCTATCTCTCCCTACTTTATTCCTTCTCGATCAGTTCAATAATTGACCTTCTCTCGGGGTTCAGGTCAGTCGATACTTATTACATAATTATAGCCTTCTGTTATTTCATTTCCTTTCTTTTCTTCTTTATTCTTTTATTTTGAACAAAAATAATGTTAATTACATAATATTAACAAATGCATGCATGATGTTAATTTATTGTATTTAATACATATTTAGCGGGTTTTTGCATAGGGAATTTTGCTAAAATAAAAGAATAAGGATGTTAATCAGGGATTCATCATTCCCCTATACTTTACCTTTGCTAGTCCTTTCATAGATAGTTTTGATGAATAAAGCAAAGCGAAGAGTCGAATAATTATACGATTTTCCATTTTTTAAAATAGTTCTCCATACAATGCAAAAGAAGTGAATTAATATGGAAATGAGATGTATGTTGAGTTTTTGAGAACACATACTAATTGTTGAATACCCGACAATCTGAAACTTTTTTGAATGAGATTCAAGAGAAGAATGTTCTAGAAAAATTCATAGAATTAAAAGAACTATTACTGTTGGATGAAATAATAAGGGAGTACTGATGAATACTCATTCATCACTCTTTATTCTTTTATTTTAACTAAAGATCTTAGCATAGCATCATGTATATAGTTGTAAATACAATAAATTAGCAATAAGCATGCATTTGTTAATAATTAATAATTAGCATGTATTTATGTGAAAATAAAAGAATAAAGAAAAAGAAAAAGAAAGAAATATTTAGAATAAATATTAAGTGACCTGAACCCAAGAGAGGGTCCAGAATGGACCTGATCGCCAAATAAAATAAGTAGAGAGAGATAGGGCCAATCTACCTAGTACATACTCCTTCCTATGTGTATATATTTTATTTTTACAAAAAAATAAAAATAAAAAGGTGTTTTTATACCCTTGTATATATTTCTAAAAATAAAACAAAAATTAGAAAAATAAAATATAAATAAAATTTTCTCTCTCTTACCTTGTACATAATACATGTATATATGTATCAGAGACCTATTTATTTTACACTTGTAAATAATTAATAATAATATAATAAAAATTATTTTAGACTCCAAATTTTATGTTGTAAATAAATTAAATATAAAATTGGGGTATTTGGGCAAAAATAAGAAAATAAAAATAATTGTATAAAATACATAACCTGTATATACTATACTATAATGTATATATCATAAATTATTTTTCATAAAAATAAATAAAAGTCCCAGAAAAATAGTTTGAAAAAAAAACAAATATTTTTTTATTTTATAACCTTTTTAAAATAAAATTGTTTGTTATTTTTAATCGAATTTTCAATTATTTTTATGTATCTTTTTTTCTGATTGGTCCAGGGCAGACTGTTGACCCCGGTCAACTGCCCCCCTGGACCTTTCCTCGCCCAGATCCGGTTTCCACCCGACTTTCTCCTAAGTTTCCTGAACGGACCCGACCACCATCCTTGTCACTCCGCTGCCCCGATTATTGAGGGGCGATCCATGATACTTACCCAATGATTCCGTGAGGGATCCGTCCCTCGGTTCGCGCGCTCAAAATCCACATTTCTCGGACCCTGCTGAGTATAAAATCTCCTGGAGCCGCATTTTATTCTTCATCTTTGGCCACCCGCTTGTCTCTAGTGACCTCCACCTCGACCCATGAGTGACAACGTGCGATAGAGGCCGTTGTAGAGAGGATTCAAGCCCAGAAGCCTTTGGTCCGGCGAACGTTTCACTGTGCTCCACCGCGAGGTGAGCTCTAGCCTCTAGACATGTCGAACCATCAAGGCAAAGACCCCCGGAGGTCCCGAACCTTCATCCAGACGACTTCATTCACTAGGTAACTTCGATTTCTTCTTGTTAGCTTCTATTTCCAGATTTTCGAGCTCTGGTCCAGCTGATTTGCTTAGCTATATTCACCCTGATCGGGCCTCCCATTCGCTATCTCGACGATCGTAGCACCTTCGTTAGACTTCTCCCCACCTTCTACTCCCATATGTTCACCTCGTTCGCCCAGGGATGAGACTCCAGATCCTCCTCCACTGTCGCCTCGCCGGAGGGCTACGCCTCGCATCATCTGACCACCCATTCCGCGCACTGACGGATCGAGGCACTTTGCCCTCGACCCAACAACTCATCTGTGCAGGTTTAGAGCCCAAAGGGCCTCATCTGGAGGTTCGAATATCAAAGCACAACAGCTCCAGGTCTCCAGCTTTGTCGGGCCATTTTCGACAGCCTCGGCCAAATCGGAGCATCGCTACCACTGCGGACAGCCGCCAGCTTCCTTTTCCCCATCCGAGCAGCTACAGAGGACTTCCTTACAACACGTATCGCTCGATCGAAGTTCGTCAGCTGTGAGTTCTTTGCCGCTCTTCTAGGTGTCGTCTCCGCCATTGGATCGAGAGCCCATCCAGTTCTGATCGTATCCGTCCATCTTTGGGGAGTCCTCGATCGTCCGATCCACCTGAAGATCAACTCTCACCCATTCACCGTCAAACATGTGTCTCCTGCACTCAGCGGTTCGATCTTAAGTGGAGTGCTGTCGACTATTGGATCGTCAATAAAGAAGGGTATTTGCAGTTAGGCCCTACTACCTTTTTGCATTTATTTATTAGTCCTTTAAATATTGTTAGTAGTTATTTTTAGTTTGGAATTTTCTATCTAGGACCTTCTTCTTCTGTTTATTTGCATTCTAGTCCCTTTGTTTGTGTAGCACGTGGTCTATCACGTGACCTCTAGGTTATTTGCATGTTTCGTCCTAGATTTTATGTTTGTTAATGAATGAATCTTTATAAATAGTATTGGCATTCATACCCCTGAGTGCCTGGTTCACGTACCGCCTACGTGCTGGACTTTTTGCAGATTAAGCCTTAAACTATTTCCGTGTGTTACTGTTTGGCTGAAAGCTTTTCAATAATTGCATATTGGTCCCTATGTGTTGTGTCTTTTATTTTTGATGAAATAAATAGCAAACATTATCTAAAATCTATGAAATTTTGACACATGGCTCCTTCCATGTTGTAGGAAATTCTGTGAATTTTTGATTTCATTTAATATTTTTAAAAATTCAAAAACCCCAAAAAGTGTTGTTGTTTGTTTTTAAAAATCAATTAAAAATATTGAAAATACTTGAAAAATTCTAAAAAAATTCATGTTTGCTTGTTTTGAGTGTTTTTATTTCTATCCAATTTTTGTTGCATTTCCATTTATAATAATCATAAAAATTGAAAAAACTAAAAACCTTAGAAAAATCATCAAAAATTCAAAAAAATTCAAAAAAATGAGTTCTCTTCTTCTATAGTTAGATTTACTTGTAGTTTCACATAAAATTGTCGCTTGAATTTTATAGGAATTTTAAGCAATTTTAAATTACCTTTAGATTCTAGCTGTACACTGTTTATTATTTTTGGCCTTGTTTGATTTTTAGAAAATTAATTAAAAATCAGAAATATCTAAGAAAATTAACAGAAACATTTGAATATTTTAAAAAACCCAAAAATATTTTTATTTGAATTTTCTGAGTATTTTTGACGCTTAAAATAATTGTTTGTTTGTGAGTTTTTGAGTTCTTTTAGCCCTTTTCTTAATTTTAAAAATCATAAAAAAATTTGAATAATATAAAATCCACCAAATTCATTTTATTTTCTTGGATTCCCGACTACTTCGTAGCTTTCACATATCGTGCTCCTTGTGTTAGACCCTGGTAGCTATACCAGGTAAAAAAAATAGCGAGACTGCTATTTCTTTGTTTGATTGATTATTTTTTACTTTGGTGGTCTTTCATTTTCTTGATTGACTTGGATTCGCAGTTCAGGTTGCAACGACCTTGATTATTACTTAACCCTTATCACGAAACCCCTATTCACCGGAATGGCGCCGTTGCCGGGGAGCACGATTAGTAGTCGGCTTTTCCATTTTTAGGTTTTCTTTTTCCTTTGCTTTTTCTTATTTTATTTTCTTTTCTTTGATTCCTTTTCATTTCTATTTGTTTTTGTTTTTGCTTTATTTCATTTTATTCTATTTTTTGTTTTTATTTTTGCATTTATTTTCCTTTTATTTCATTTTCTTTTCCAATTTTATAATAACTGTGGACTGACACAATTTTTGTTCTGACTTTTTTGGGAGGGCCCGACGAGCAAGGGCAGCTATCTTCGGAGAGCCGAGGCACCCGCGTGACTTGGAGGCGGCTAGTTTCTACATCGAGCCACAAGAGAGCGTAGGAGAGGATGTAGAAGTTCGGGAGCTGTAGTTAGTTTTAGACTTAATTTTTATTTCCGCATTATTATTGTAATAATACCGGACAAACTCTCAGACTCTCAAACTTGGTAGTTATCTCAGGGTCTGTTTCACCGAGCACCGGTGTGCTTGAGGGACCTCGCCGTGTTTTTCGCCTGTTTTGGGTTTTTGACCACTTTTCTTTTATTTTGATTCTCGAAGGTTTTGGCCATTAGACTTAAGATTTTTGCTTTCTTTCTAACATAATTATTTAAGGCCCAAGCCTAATTTCATATCTACTGTATATCGTAATTGGACCTTATTAATTAATTCACAAAGAAAAAGTTAACTCGGACACCTGAGGGGTCACGTGCTGCTAGAGGCTGTATACAGCGCTGGCAGGATCCGTTGTGGAGGACATCGATCAGCATCGGAGACCTGCGCCGACCCCTCTTGTTGACGCGTTAGCTACAATTCTTCATGAGTAGAAATTATTTGTCTAAGGCCGATTTCTTCTTGCATCATATAGATAGGTTTATTTCTGCGCTTTATGCGCGGATCACTTTGCATGTAGAGAGCTGGAGTCAGACACGTATCTCTTACTCTACATACATCATTGTGTTTAGTCGCGCATCAGCTTTTTCACTTTCTCTCCCTGTTTTTTGACTTAAAATAACCAGGAGAACCAAAAAATTCATTAGGCATTGTTTTATTTGAAAAATACCTAAAAAGAAAAATCATAAAATTGGGGCTGTTTAAGCATACTTGACCCTAAAAGACACTTCACCTAAAAATCTGTCTTGGGAGAGTAATCCCCTCATTGTATGGTTTGGATGAGCGAGAGAGTGACCCACACACAAGGCTAGAGCCACATCCAACCCCTCTTCAGACTACTGGTTTCGAGTTAGCCGTTCTCTAGTGAGGATCGCTCCGGGCTCCGGTAAAGAGAGCCGCGATATCCTTAACAGAGCGAGTCGATCAGGTAGCTGGTAAATGGTCCGCGACTTGTACTGGCTGGGAAAGATCTAACCTTGGATTGAGATAGTCTCCTAGGAGTGTTGGATTCCAAACAGCTCTCTTAATCGCTCTGAAAGAGTGTTTGATAACCTAAAAAATCGACAAGACAAATGACCAAACCTTTACGGTCATCAGCTCTGAGTGCGTAGGTGAATGGGGGGTTTGCTTGACCGATCTAATGTAGTTTTCCAGATCTCATCCGCCTCTACTCGCCACATTAAGATGATGGGTCGGAGGTCCCTTAGTAAGCCTCTAGCTGAACCGCTTTCGAGCACTCCATGCCGTTCATCTAGGTTGGTTCGCGAGAGCCGAGACCCGCTCTCCGAACCCGAGTTTGACTCCGCTCTGTTCCCCCTCGACCACCCTTCTACCAGTCCTGAGGTGCCCGAGCAGAGATCGCAACAACCAGTTGATTTATCGGCACCTGAGTTTGGGTCTTTTGACTTTGCAGAGACCATGGCCAGCAGTGAGGAGCACACCGATGGACCCAGCGGGAACCAGACGTATGTATTGGATGAAGGTGCCATCAACAACACCCTGTTAGCCTCCCTAGAGACCATGCAACGTCAGATCAGAGATCAGGGGGATTTCATGATGGACTTGCGTCGAGAGATGGAGCAGATGAGAGCTGACCGAGAGCGCAGAGCCGGCGGAGGAGGAGGAGGAGACAACCCTGATAGAGGAGAGCCTGAGTCACCAGCATAGCCAGCAGCACCTGCACGATTGATGAGGGAGTTGCACAACCCTGGTGCAACTCTAACCCATAGACGGATAGTTCTGCCTGCCATTTTGGGAGATTTCAACTCCCGCCTCAAACAATCTAGCTTTTGCCCCGTCTCCACGAACTCGCCACAGAGGAGCTACACCTCCATCTCCACGAGTTCGAGATGATCTGCAGTACTGTCCACGATCGTCTTGTGGACGAGGACACCATCAGGATGATGGCCTTTCCATTCTCCCTCATAGACAGGGCAACAAACTGGCTGAAGCATATAGGAAGATTTGTCACAACGTGGGAACAACTCCAGAACGAGTACTTGAACAAGTACTATCCACTCAGTCGGACGAATGCAGCCAGGGCCCTGATCAGCAACTTTTGCATGCTCCCCAACGAGAAATTTCACGAGGCATGGGACCGATTCAGGGAGCTTACAAACCGGTGTCCCGATCATGATATATCCAAGCATAACCTTATCCAGAGTTTCTTCTGCAAGCTTACACCGGAGTTGCAGGGTCTAGTCAATGCATCCTGTGGGGGTTCCTACTTCGCCAAGGATGAGTATAAGGTCTGGACCATCTATGAAGAGATGGCCGGGAACTACAGGGTGATGTCTCAGACCTGATTGTATACATAGGGGAAGCCCACACCACAGGCTGTGTCCTATTAGAGGATAACACAGCTTGATGCAGGTCCATCTACATCATCAACAACCGCAACACAGGCAGAGTCGATGGCCATTGATATGGGGATTATCAGCGAAAAGTTAGACCGGATCGAGTTGATAGAGAAGAAGTAGTGCCAGGGCATGACTCAGATCGATCAGATGGCACATACGCTGAGTGACATGAAGACCCAGACCATGTGTCTCCAGGAGGCATAGACGGTTTCTCAGCCTCGTCTCAGGTCACTGGCAGATACCGGTAGCAATATCTCGACCCAACCCTCTGCCCACTACCGATAGGTGTATCACATTCAGGCGGAGCCATTCCAGCAGCAGCAACAACGGTATGTCCAGCCACCACCATCTCAGGACAACCAGATGGTGATGTATCTGTCAGACCAGCCCCTAGCAGTTCTCCCACCTCCCACCTACAAGCAGGAGCCGTTGATGGACGTCAACGGGATTTGGTATGACCGACCTCAGCCTGGGATCCGATGAGACCATCTCGGATTCCGTTGGTCGACCGGGGGTACCAGTTCCCAATAGCAGCCTCCAGTTTAGGGTGGCCAGATCAGCCAGCAGCACCAGCAGCCCCAGTTCCCACAACCACAACCACATCCCCACACTACCAGCAGCATGGTCCTCGTCCCTATCAGCAGGGACAGTCATGGAGGCAACAACAACAGCCTCAATAGTATCATCCTCAGCAGCAGTATCCCTCTCATCCTCAGCGTTAGCCTCACTTTCAAAGAGGCCACCCGTCCGGTTCTCATGTGCCCGCCTATGAGAACCCAGCCTTAGATGATCTAGCCTGCCTCATCTCCGAGCAGCAGGCTACCTTCCGGCGGAAGATGGATGAGTTCCGCTAGGAGATGAGAGAGATCGTGAAGGGAAATACCGCCATACCCGCCCAGATTGAGCCAAACCCAAACAACCTCAAGAGGAAATCTGAGCAGGTAGAGTTTACAGACGTTACCACTCCTAGTGATTCACTTGGTGATATTTCTGCATATACTTTTGATGCTGACTTTGTTACGCTTAGGAGCGGTAGGATGCGAGCCGGTGGCGCCTCGTTTGAGCGACGGCCACATGTAGTCTCAGGAGCAGAAGACGAGGAAGAGAGCGGTGCTGATGTCGCCCGTGATGATGATGATGACGGTGGTGTTGACACCATCAAGGATGTTGATCTAGCTGACGGTACTGAGGCTGTCACTTCACCAGATACAGGAGGTGGTGCTGATGCCACCAGAGTTGATGCTGAGCCAAAGTGCGATGCAGATGCCACAAGTCCAGATGCCATGGGTGGTACTGATGCCACCATTTCTATTCCTATTGCATTTCCTTCTGTTGATGTATCTCATGACTATTCTGGTAATAAAGGGAAGGGTTCTTCATTTGTGAGTCCATCTGTGATATTTGGAGTTGTTTGTACGGATTCTACTTTACCACAACAATAGAGACCCGATCCTAGACCTCCATCTGAGGAGGGTCCAGCCATCCCCTTTCCCCAAGCACTCCGCTTGACTAAGGGGACCAAAAAGGAAAACCCAAAAAAAAACACAGCAGCTAGAGTTCAGCCAGCAGATGATGGACAAATTCCAGATACAACTGACTCTACATGAGGCCTTGGAGCACATCCCCCTCTTCCAGAGGAACCATAGAGAGAGGACTACCATTCGCAGGAAGAAGAGGAACCACCACTTAGAGATCCATGTGCTCACTCGTGCCACCTGCTTCGCCATCCAGAACCGTCTACCAGCCAAGAGGCCAGATGCAGGAGCTCCATATGTCATATGCCACATATATGAGCATATGTTCGATCGGACTCTATTAGACAGCGGCTCTTCTATCAACCTACTTCGACAACCTTACTCAACCGATTCGAGTTTGGCCCTCTTTGACAAAGTAGGATGGTCCTTCAGTTTGCTAATCGATCTGTCAAAAGGCCGAAGGGGTTTTTGAAGGACGTGGTTGTCACAATTCAGGGCCTGAAATTCCCCATAGACTTCGTTATGTTGGACAAGGAGATCCCTGAGTCTGTGACCAATACCCCCATTATTTTAGGATGCCCGTTCTTGGCCACAACCAAGGTAGTGTTCAATCATGATAGCGGGAAGGTGTACTTTCGCATCGAGGGTGAGAGTATACAAATACAGATGATCGATGAGACCAGAGTGCGAGATTCAACTTGCTCAGAGCTGCTCACCGATTCAGAGCAGATGACAGAGGTAGAGCGAGACGTCCACCAGGAGTGTGATTTTGTGATCACATATGATGAAGCAGTTTGGTCAAACCCGGTTTCATGAGCCATCCTCTCATCTTCAGATTCCGCTGATGCACAAATTCAAGTAGAGGAGAGCTTGGAGAGCACATTCTTGGTACAAGACACATTTCAGGAAGCATATCGCGTTCATGAGAGCGAGGCAGTTGATACTTCTTTTGATTCAGATTCAGATCCCTCGGAGTCATACTTTGATTGGGCAGAGTTTGATGATATGATTCCATGTCTGATTTCCGCAGAGCTAGCAGCTAGGGTTGAGATTGGTCCCATTCAGAGCACATACACACCAGCAGGAGCAGTCTTCGCCAGATTTTTCAGGTTCAGCGAGAGTTCTCCCATGTAGATTTGGTTGCATTCAGTAAGACCTTTCAGAGACCAGATCCGCCGGCTCCCAATTGTCCAGAGCTGAAGCCCTTGTCGCAGTCGCTGAAGTATAGGTTCCTTGCGGGTAAGCATGATATGCACCTAGTCATTATCTCAACGGATTTGACTGGAGAACAAGAATCTCGTTTGATGGAGGTTCTTGAAAAGAATCGTAAGGCGATAGGATGGAGAGTAGCTGATCTCCAGGAGATAAGTCTGGCCCTGTGCTCTCACCATATCTATCTAGAAGAGGACGCCAAGCCATCGCGTGAGTTCCAGTGGTGGCTGAACCCGAATCTTCGAGAGATTGTCATGAAGGAGATCTCGAAATGGTGGAGCACCGATTTTATCTACCCCATCTCCGACTCCAAGTGGGTTAGTCCATTAAATGTGGTGCCCAAGAAGATGGGAATCACTACAGTTGTGAGTGAGTCTGGAGAGGAGATCGCTACCCGGGTACCCACTTCTTGGAGGGTCATTGTGGACTACATACGATTGAATCATGCCACCAAGAAGGATCATTTCTCGCTGCCTTTTATTGATCAGATTATAGAGAGGCTAGCTGGGAAGAGTCACTACTGCGTTCTGGACGGGTACTCCCGATACAATCAGGTGGCCATTGCACCCGAAGACCATGACAAGACAACATTCACCTGTCCCTTTGGGACATATGCTTTCAGACGGATGCTCTTTGGTCTATGTAATGCCCCGGTGACATTCCAAAGGTGCATGTTGTCCATTTTCTCGGACATGGTGGGTGTATTTTTTTTTAATTTTTTTTTCACTAGTTGGATTCGAACTCTGGTCCTTTAAAGTGGGAGCCACTGCATCAACCACCAGACCATTAGAGGGGTTCACATGGTGGGTGTGTGCTTGGATGTCTTCATGGACAACTTTTCGGTCTATGGCGATGGGTTTGATGCTTGTCTTGACAGCCTAGACCGCGTCCTTCAGCGATGCATCGAGGTTCATCTTGTGCTATCGTGAGAGAAGAGTCACTTCATGGTGACTCAAGGGACGGTGCTTGGTCATTTCATCTCCAACAGGGGCATGGAGGTTGATCCGATCACGGTGGATATCATTAGGAAACTCAGTCCACCATCCAACTTGCGACAGTTACGATCTTTTCTGGGGCACATAGGTTTCTACCGACGCTTCATTCATGATTTTAGTAGGATTGCCCGACCGTTGACTGATTTGCTGACCAAAGACATCGAGTTCATTGTGGATGATAAGTGTCTTGCGTCATTCGAGACTCTCAAGAGTCTAGTTGTTGAGGCTCCTGTCCTCCAGCCACCTGATTGGTCTCTCCCATTCGAGATCATGATGGATGCCTCCGATTTTGCCGTAGGGGCTGTGCTGGGATAGAGGAGGGATGGATTGCCTTTTGCCATTCACTACACTAGCCGTACATTATATGCCGCCCAATGGAACTACACCATCACTGAGAAGGAGATGCTAGCCGTAGTCTTTGCCTAGATAAGTTCAGATCATACATCATTGGATCCAAGGTGACTATATTCACATATCACACCACCATCAAGTACCTCATGGCAAAGAAGGATGCCAAAGCGAGATCGACTAGATGGATCCTTCTACTCCAAGAGTTTGACATTGAGATTAAGGATAAGCCTAGAGTCAAGAATGTGGTGGCGGATCATCTCTCCCGATTAGAGCATCTTGAGGATTCTGAGTAGGTTGATCCTATATCTGAGACCATCCCAGATGAGGCGATCCTTGCTTCGCTCCCATGGTACGCCGACATTGTGAACTATCTTGTTGCCAAGAAAGTTCCACAAGGTTGGCCCAGGTAGTGACTTGAGACCTTCCTCGCGAAGGTCAAGTTCTACCATTGGGAGGATCCCATCCTTTATCATGAAGGAGGGGATAGCGTCTGACGTCGGTGCATTCCTCTAGAGGAGCACCATAGCGTCCTCACTTACTAACACAAGCTTGAGGCAGGGGGACATCACTCTGGGAGGAGAACGACACAGAAAGTGCTCCAATCCGACCTATGGTGGCCTACCCTCTTTAAGGATTCTGATGAATCCGTGAAGAGGTGTACTGACTATCAGAGGATGGGCACTTGTGGACAGCGTGATATGATGCCGATGCAACCCATTCACTTCTGTGAGGTTTTTGACGCATGGGGCATCGATTTCATGGGTCCATTCCCTAAGAGTCAGGGATTCAAGTACATTCTGTTTGTTGTTGATTATGTGAGTCATTGGGTTGAGGCCATCCCCGCCTGAACCACAGATGCTAGGACTGTATACAAATTTTTGAGAAGAATATCATTTCACGGTTCGGGGTACCTAGAGTGTTGATATCTGACGGGGGGTCTCATTTCTTCAACGACAAGGTAAAGGCCCTTACTAGCGAGTTCAACATTGACCATCGAGTTGCCACTCCATATCATCCTCAGACCAATGGTCTTGCTGAAGTGTCGAACAAGGAGATCAAGACTATATTGTAGAAGGTCGTCCGCCTTGACCGAAAGGATTGGTCACAGCTTTTGGACTCAGTCTTGTGGACATATCGGACGTCCTTCAAGACTTCTTTGGGCACATCTCCCTTTCACCTCGTTTATGACAAGACCTTCCATTTACCTGTTGAGATTAGGAACAAGTCACTTTGGGCTGTCACGGACATACTTTTGGATCCAGTGAGTGTAGTAGACTAGAGGAGGGCATAATTGGCAACCTCGGAGGAGCTTAGAGATGCAGCCTTTTCGAGCAGCCTACAGTACAAGGAGAGAGTGAAGGAGTGGCATGATTCTCATATCAGCCACAAGCAGTTTGAGCCAGGACAGAGAGTATGGTTGTTTGATGTTAGGCTTAGATTATTACCAGGGAAGTTGCAGAGCAAGTGGAAGGGACCATACCTGGTCCGAAAGGTACATGACAATGGAAGCATTAACATATCTGAGATGCCATCTGAGTCTACCTTTTGTGTTAACGAGCAGCGGCTCAAACATATCTAGATCATGAGCCACTGGTCGTTGACGTCGCCCCTATCATTTTGCGTGAGATGTGGTCTCTTGACTCACATCTATTGCATCTCACACCTGATTATCACTGTCTTCCACCTTGTATAGATCCAGATGTCCTTATCACACCATTCTTCAGTCCAACACCCCATTTGCATCTTTTATTATGCTATACTTAGGGTTTACTTTACCCTAAGTATAGGGGGGTGTGAGACTTTTGATTTTCTTTTGATTCTTTTCTACCTCTGTTTTGTTGCCTATACTTAGGGATATTCTACCCTAAGTATAGGGGAGGTAGACCCTGTACATTCTGCCACTCGGATTTCCCTTTTTGTACAACTTGTATACTTAGGATTACTTGATCCTAAGTATAAGAGGAAACACCGAGATTCTTTTCCATTCTATTCTTTCATTCGTCATTGTAGTATAGTTTTCCTTTTCACTTCCCTATACTAAGTATGAGTTATGTCTTCTTCATCTCTCTTGATTCACTCTGAGGACATCGTTCGAGCTAAGTATAGGGGGGTCTCGTATATATTTCATATATACTTTATCCATAACTTGAACTTTGTGTGAGTGTGTTAATAAATAAAATGGCTAAAATACTTAAAAAACCCATAAAAATTTAAATTTTTCTTGTACATAAAATTCTTTATTGCACATACATATTATCTACAAAATTATTTTTGTACAAATGTTTGTAAAAATGTTTTATGTGTAAAGAGTTGTTAATATTTTGATATAAAAATTATGTATACAGTACAAAATTTTAGTAAAATGTTTGAAAAAAACAAAAAGTTTGCAAAAACCCTATTACAAACACGTGTAAATATTTTGCAAAACTTCTGCGTTCATTCATGCATTCATTCTCATTCAAACATTTTTCAAAAATTTTGCATATTTTCAAGTTTTGCATCAAAAATTTTTTGTATATATTTGTATAGTTTTTATGAATCATAGTTGACATTTAAACTAGCCTGGAATTAAATTGAAATATGGAGATTGGTTAAGATCTTAATCCACCTAATTTAAGAGGAACCTTATAGGGCTTAGCATTGAGACTTTTGAGGTCCATGGTGATTTAATTCTTTGAGTCCACTAGGTTATGATCATATGTCATCTTGATGAGCCTAAGTAGAACACTTAACAACGCACACATGACTCTCACAGATAATGTCTTTACTTGCACCAACACTTTACACCTAGCTCTCTACGGATGAGGTGGTGAGGAGGCAGTCTTCCTTGGATTGGGGTAGCATATGAAGGTAGTACTTCTTGGCGGAACTTCTCTTCTACTTTTAGTGAAGGAAGTGCGTCTCAACTTGTTCTGGTGGCATTGAGGTCTAAAGACAGGAGTTGTGGGTTGCAATAATGCTTCAAAAGAGGTATAGTCTACTGGCTCAAGAGGAAAAACTCCTTATGTATATATGCTGCACCATGTAGATATGTTGTACATATGCACATCGAAAAAAAATGTGTGCTAAAAGAAAAGAAAAACTCCAAAAAAGTGGTGGGTCTGATAGAAAATGAAATGCCCTCCGGAGTGTATATAACCAAATAAAGCAGAGCTTATGTTACCCATGCCCATCTCATGAAGCTTGTAGTAGGGAGACTTAGCTACACTGGTTGGGCTCCCTAGGATACATGGCTACACTAGCCATGGTCCATTTTCTTCTTCCTCCTCTTCTTGAGCCGGTTGAACTTGAACTTAGAAGGGAATACCCCACTCCTCGAGGAAAGAGTTTCTAGACTAGGGCATTAGAGTTACCTTGTTGATGAAGGATATGGAGAAATCCTCAAGCGCATCACGGAAGCGTGAGCGTCGTATCGGATACGACGAAGAACGACTAGTCGTACTAGTTGTTCGGTGCAGCAGAATTTTTAAAAAAATTTATTCGATGAAACCACATGATCCAAGAACCATTCTCAGATCATTTCATCTATAACCACAACAAGTATAATGCAATACCTCTTGAAGCGTGGTTGATCGAGTCTCTAAGAGAAGAGACCTCCTGTCTCAAGTCCGATCGTCGAAGAGATCGCTTGCGAGCGCGGGGATGAACCGCGGTGTCCTCGCAATCCAAGAAGTTGAAACAAGCGCGGTTGCTCCTGATCTCGTCGCACGACATCGAACGTCTCCTTCGCGGGCGAAGCACTCGATGTAGACGGAGAACCGCAGAGCGTCGAAGCGGTAGCACGAAGGCGAGGGCGACGACGATTCCCTCCACTAGGGTGGACGACCACCAAGAGGAAGAGGGAGAGAGGGCTGTCGAGTATGAGAGAAAGAGAGAGAGAGTTTTGCTACAATAGCATGTGTCAAGAGAGAGCCAAGAGTGCCTCTCTATTTATAGGGTTTTGGGATCCATGGATCTCAATCCATGTGTCATATAAAATCAATGGTTGAGATTGATTTATGACAATCCAATGGTCAAGATTGTTGTTGGTAAAAGCCAACAACATGTGATTTAATTTGATAAAATATATTTGATAAATCAAATAAATATTAATACCAAATCTAAATCAATCAAATAAGAGAGAGAGAAGACAAAGGAGATGCTCTCCTTATTTGGAAGAGGGGTCGGCCACCAATTCCCCAAGGGAATTGAGTGCCGCCCCCCTCATTCCAAATGAGGAGTCCAATCTCCTTATTTTTCTCTCTACTTATTTTACCAACAACAATTTGTTGGTATATTAATTCACCAAAATAATTCTCAATTAATTTTGGGAATATTGCAATCTTGACATTGGAATATTGTGAATCAAATTCACAACCCAAAACAAAATGTAATTTACATTTTCAATTAATTAAAAAATGTGTATCCAATACACATTAATAATTAATCTATTAATATAAATTATATTTAACTCTCTCTAATACATTATAAATCACATTTATAATATATTAGGAATAATTGGATATTACTATCCACATTATTCTTATCCATAATAATTAAATCACATTTAATTATATTGGATAATTTCTCATACATCATGATAATTAACTCACATTTAATTATCAACTTCTCTTTGTTTAGATCTTATGGAATTGCTCTTAAACCATTTAAGAACAATGCTATTTCTCCTCAGATACTTGGAGATAAGGACAGGGCGATTGTATTGTTCCACGTATAGTGACTTGGATATTGAGATCACATCTCAAATCCAGATCCCATGGACCTCTCATAGATGCTTGATTAAATCAAGACCGTAAACCTAATCTTCTCATTGCATCTGAATCTCATTCAGATCAATGTCCAGTACATGGACTAAGATTAGGTCACTTCTCTAATGAGAGGAGTCACTAAAATCAAGACCTGTTTCATCACTCCCTCGGAATGGAAGCGTCATGGTTATACAATCGTTTATGATCAAATCACCCTTCAGGTATTCCCAATACCTACACATCCTGCATACTGGAAGACTCATGATCATCATGAAGATAAAGATCACTTTTACACTGTAATCTTCATAGTCTGATCATTAAGTTTCTCAATCTTGGTCCTTGGGATATGGTACAGATCATATGCTTTCACAAAGCATATATCTTACCTTCAAATTCATATCATGCTTCTAAAGCATGATGACCATGCATGGAATTTGGTCAATCCCAATACCTCATGAGTGAGCTCATGTCTCCCGGTTCACAAGTGAACCTGTATGATCCCTTTGAGAGATCATATTACTCATATGCCCTTACGTGCACACCAGCTCGCCGGTTTATAGACCTTGATTAGGTCATCAACCTATTGGTCTGCCAAATGTACATGCTCAGACATATAGTGATATATCTGTCTCTGGTCAGAGGATGTTTGCCTGTGATGTGACAGTATTCATCATAGGTCTTTGGTTATCTCGATCTCGTTAAGTCAACTCATTGACTCAACTAATCTGATACCTCCGAATCAATATTCCTATGCAGAGGACCTGTATCAAGAGGTCGATCAGATATCAGTCTAATGAGATGGGATTGCCATCTCCCACTCAGACTGGAGATCACTACTTGTTAATCATTGATGATGCTTGATGAGTCCTCTATCTAACTCCTTAGATATTCATCCAAGCATCAACATCTATGATTCAATCATTGAATCAACAGCTGTATGATTATCAAGTTGGCCATGGTACATAACCCTTATTGTACAGAGGGACCTTATAGTGCATTCATTCATTCAATATCAGAAAGGGAGTGAAACAAAACATCAATAACTTTTATTGATAAATCATTTATTACAATAACATTTATTGTAGGAATGGTTCGCCTCAGGCTCACATTGCTAACAATCTCCCACTAGCCCTCTGAACCATTCAGGATCAAGCCTTAAACCCATACTCATTACATGCTGGTCAAAAACCTTCTGTGTCAGAGGTTTGGTAAGAGGATCAGCAACGTTGTCGGCGGAGGCCACCTTGGTGATGATGATGTCACCACGCTTTTGAATCTTCCGAATGATGTGGTATTTCCTTTCTACGTGCTTGCTCTTTTGATGCTATCTGGGTTCCTTCGCCTGGGCAATGGCTCCTGTGTTATCACAGAGTAGCGGGATGGGAGTATCAGAGGAAACTACGCCAAGCTCCTGGATGAACTTGCGCAACCACACCGCCTCCTTAAAGCATCTGATGCGGCAATGTATTCGGCTTCTGTTGTTGAATCTACCGTAGTGTCCTACTTCTTGCTTCTCCAGCTCACAGCACCACCGTTCAACAGGAACACAAACCCTGATGTCGACTTTCGATCATCAATATCTGATTGGAAGTCAGAATCTGTATATCCCTAGACTTGGAGATCACCATCTCCATAGACCAAGATGTAATCTTGCATCCGTCTAAGATATTTGAATAAGTTCTTTACTGCATTCTAGTGTTGTTCTCCATAGCAGGATTGGTAACGGCTTACCACTCCCACTGCATGGCAGATATCTGGCCCAGTACACATCATGGCATACATTAAGCTTCCTACAGCTGATGCATAAGGACATCCAGCCATGGCCTTCTTTTCCTCAACAGTTTGAGGAGCCATTCCTTTAGACAAGTGGATACCATGTCTTAAGGGTAGGAATCCTTTCTTGGAACTATCCATACGGAATCGTTCAAGAATCTTCTTAATGTATCCTTGTTGTGACAATCCCAATATCCTCTTCTCTCGGTTTCTGAACAGCTTCAGACCCAAGATGTAAGAGGCTTCTCCAAGATCTTTCATCTCAAAGGTATGGGACAGCCAAATCTTCACACTGGTCATCATCCCTGTATCATTCCCAATGATAAGGATGTCATCTACATAAAGCACGATGAATACATTGGCGCTCCCACTAAGCTTCTTGTACACACAAGGTTCATCAGGATTTTGCACAAAATCATAACTCTTTATGGTTTCGTCAAATCTGATGTTCCAGCTACGAGAAGCTTGCTTGAGCCCATAGATGGATTTCTTCAGCTTGCATACTTTGCCATCCTCAGTTATGAAGCCCTGGGGCTGCTCCATGTAGATATCCTCCTCGAGGTATCCATTGAGGAAAGCCGTCTTGACGTCCATCTGCCAGATGTCGTAGTCAAGATATGTAGCTATAGCTAGCAATGCCCTGATGGATTTAAGCATAGCCACAGGAGAGAATGTCTCATCGTAGTCGATGCCTTCTCTCTATGTGTAGCCCTTGGCTACGAGTCGTGCCTTGAAAGTCTCTACTTTCCCATCAAGTCCCCTCTTTCTCTTGAAGATCCATTTGCACCCAATGGGTTTTACCCCTTTAGGTGGATCCTCTAGGGTCCATACACCATTCTTATGCATGGAGTCAATCTCTGACTTCATTGCTAGCATCCATCTATCCATGTCATGATCCGCGAGTGCTTCATCAAATGAAGTAGGATCACTGTCAGTTTCACCTGACACATGGAATCCATACCTTTCAGGTGGTGCAACCACCCTCGAACTCCTTCGAAGAGGTATAGGTGTTTCATCTTTATTTATCTCTTCAGTTTCTGGTTCAGGAAGCTCAGAGTCCTCAGGGGACTCAATGAGTTCCTCTACTTCACTTTTGTCTTGACCTTTAAGGAAATCATCCTCCAGAAATTTCACATCTCTAGAGACAAAAACTTTTGGGTCTCAGGGTCATAAAGTTGGTATCCAATACCATCTTTAACATACCCAATGAAGTAGCACTCACGAGAGCGAGATTCCAGCTTACTTGCATCCACATTCTTTGCATGGACCAAGCAACCCCAAACCCTTAAGTGATTAACACTAGGTTTGGTTCCATACCATAGCTCATGAGGAGTCTTAGATACAGATTTGCTAGGAATCTTATTTAGGATATATATTGCAGTCTCTACTGCATATCCCCAGAAACTAAGTGGTAAATGTGCTTTACTCATCATTGAACGAACCATATCCATGATGGTTCTGCTGCGTCTTTCAGCAACACCATTAAGTTGGGGAGTTCCAGGAGGAGTGAGATTGGAAATAATTCCATTCTCTTTAAGGTATTCCTTAAATTCATCTGATAGGTACTCACCACCTCGATCAGATCGAATTCGTTTAATCTTCCTATTGGTTTGGTTCTCAACCAAAACCTTGAACTCTTTGAACTTTTCAAAGGTTTCAGACTTATGACGTAATAGGAAGATAAACCCGTATCGCGAATGGTCATCAATAAATGTCAAATAATATCGATATCCATTTCGAGTCACGGTACTGAAGGGACCGCATACATCAGTATGTATTAAGTCAATAATACCTTCACATCTTGTAACCTTGTTACGGAAAGGCATCCTGGTCATTTTACCTCGAATACAATGTTCACAGGTAGGTAAAGGCTGAACCTGTAGAAAATCCAAAGGTCCATCCTTTATCAATCTATTGATCGTATCAACAGATAAATGACCAAGCCTTTGATGCCAAATCATGGTTGAATGATTTATATTACTCCTGGATCTTTTAGGGTTTTTATTAGCGGTTGTAACATTCATGACATACTCATTAATGCACAATTCATAGAGTCCTCCAGAAGTCAAAATACCCTCTGCAATATATTTATCATAATGATTTATGACTAATTTATTACAAAATAGGAATGAATATCCACTTCTAACTAGCTTAGATACAGATATCAAATTCCTTCTGACTTCAGGTACATAAAGACACTCTTTAAGTACTAGGACTCTTCCACTAGATAATGATAGTCTGCAGGTCCCGACGGC
The DNA here is from genome assembly GCA_037367405.1 of Ottelia alismoides. NCBI lineage: Eukaryota > Viridiplantae > Streptophyta > Magnoliopsida > Alismatales > Hydrocharitaceae > Ottelia > Ottelia alismoides. Next base: position 267,726 of record JAZKJV010005181.1, read on the forward strand.
GACTGCTGCAACACTTGCATCAGATCCCATCTGGATGACTATCTCCCCTTCTTCAAGCTGTCTAGTTTCCTGAAACAAATGCAACAAATTGCATACATGAACAGAAGCACCAGAATCAACTACCCAACTTCCTTCTCGTCCAACGAGAAAGCTGGTTTCAATGATAAGAGTAGATTTCATACCTGCTGGGGCTTTACCTTTGTCGACCGACTTCAGGTAATCTGGGCAATTACGCTTCCAGTGCCCCGGCTTCTTGCATTGGTGACAAACGTCGGTTTTCTTCGACACCATTAAAGTGGATGCATTGGAAGATGAGGCAACACTTTGTCCCTTCTTCTTTCTCTTCTAGGCCGGACCCTTCCGAGAACCTTGCTTCCGACCGTGCTTCCCTCTGACCTGTGCAACCATTGCAGTGCCAGAAGGACCATCTTTCTTCATTACGTCTTCTGCAGACTTTAATGCAGCAAGAAGCCCAGCATTTGTCAGTTCCAGCTTATTCATGTGGAATGACACCACAAAGTTATTGAAAGATTTGGGCAATGACAACAGAATGAAATCAGATTGCATGTCTGCATCCATCGTCGCCCCCAGAATCTCAAGCTCTGACAAGTACCCAGACATTTTGAGTACATGCTCGCGGACCGAGGTCCCTTCCTGCATCTTGCAGCGAATGAGATCTTTCATAACATTGTACCGCTGGGTGCGGTTAATGTCACCAAACATATCCTTTAGATTCTGCATGATATCCTGGCAAGTACTCATCTCCACATGTTGCTTCTGAAGAACATTGGAGAGAGAACCCAAGATATAGCACCTAGCCAAGACATGATCTTCATCATACTTGTCATTATAAGCTTTGTCTTCCTTAGATTTAGGGTTTTCAAGTTTGTTTTCATGGAGCACATAACTGATGCGCTCTGCTGAAAGCACAAGATCCAAATTACGGATCCAATCCGAGTAATTTGGTCCGGTCAATTGGTTGACCTCCAGAAGCCTGTTCAGTGGGTTCATGGCCTTCATTTTCTGAAATTGAGAATGCACTATATTAGAACATATAATCATATATTCAATTTAATTTTATTTGATTAAGGTATTTTAAATCAAATTAGTCTTGCTATGTCAACTATGAAAGTTTATTCCCTTATTCACTTTCAAAGTAGGAGATATACTTACCAATATATCTCAAGCAAGAACTGGGATCTCCTCTTTATCAATGTCATGTCCCAATAATATGAGAACCTATGACTCCGATAAAGAGAAGCGGGAACACATTCCGCCTTGCAAGTCCAACTTGCATTTCCCAATTCGGTCTTTAATACCCGAGCCCACCACCCCTAAGGTGATGTTGACTCGTCATTAATTGAACCAACCGTCAACAGGAATACAACTCGCTATGCGCAATCCAATATCGCCCCAATAATATGAGGACCCGATATTGGGGTCACTACGCATACGTCCTTACTCTTTCGAGAAGCGACGAGCCCGATCCAAACGGATCATATGTGGGAGCTGTCACTTCGGACAGGCGTCTCCCACATATAATATTTGGCGACGAAACCCTTCGCCTTGACGGGAGACCATGGATGTCACTTATGTGATCCTCCATCTCTTATTCAAATTTAATTAATTACTATGAATCTCATTCATATAATTAATTCTTCCAAGGGAATTATTAACTCTAATCATATTAGAGTATTCTCAATTGGATATAATTAACTTAATCATATTAAATTAATTATCAATCCAATTTTAGTCAATCAAACTTAATTTTATGCTTGAATATACATATATGATATTATTCTCAAAGTACGTATTAATTCGAATTTTAATAATTAGAAAAATACATCATAATCCCTCGGACATTATCCCGGCCCTACCCGCTGTCATGTCCAGTACCGACGGGAGTGGGGCGGACCACATACGTTGCAACCCGCTGACCAGCGATCCCCGAATAGACACCATATCCACCTCAGGAAAGGATAATGCCAAATTGATTACTTTGTACTTGAGATGATCATCGGTTCTTCAACCGAAATTATACCATATAGTAATCAAAACAATTTTGATTTTAAGGAAATTTGCTAGGCAAATTCCCAAGTCCTATTCAAGCAAAAAGTTTGATGATTGTAATTCCAATTAAGGTTTAGATCAAATCTAATCAACTAATTGGTTGGGGCCAAGTCAATTAGGCAAATAATCATGTTTCAATATTTCACAAATATTTTTCAAGATTATTTCACGAAATTAACAATTAATTTCTCTAATTGACAATCACTTGGTTCTAGATTAGGAAAGCAATTTCAGCAGTGACCCCTACTTACTAAAATTGGCATATCTCAATCATATTAAATCCAAATTAAGCAAAGTCAACTTCTAAAGTTTGCTAATTTGATTTAGAACAGAACCTAAGAGATGTTTCACGCATTTCGAGGCAAGTCTAAACAGTAATTAACATTTTAATCACGTTCAGATTCACAGTTCCCGCGACAGTGCATACATGTTCATTAAAACGACCATATCTCGAGCATACGAAATCCGATTTACGCAAACTCAGATCCTATGGTTTCCTTATTTAATGGGAAACATAATCCAAGTATAAAATTCATGTTTAAACAATTTAAACAGTGCCTACTTTCTTTACTAAACAGATCTGCGAAATCAAATGCGATAAAAACTTTCGCGACCTTAGCGAACCCAAGTCGTCCTTGGTTAACGAATCACTATTCGAAACCGTCGACCTAAGGCTCTGATACCACTTGAAGGATATGGAGAAATCCTCAAGTGCATCACGGAAGCGTGAGCGTCGTATCGGATACGACGAAGAACGACTAGTCGTACTAGTTGTTCGGTGCAGCGGAATTTTAAAAAAAATTTATTCGATGAAACCACAGGATCAAAGAACCATTCTCGGATCGTTTCATCTATAACCACAACAAGTATAATGCAATACCTCTTGAAGCGTGTTTGATCGAGTCTCTAAGAGAAGAGACCTCCTGTCTCAAGTCCGATCGTCGGAGAGATCGCTTGCGAGCGCGGGGATGAACCGCGGTGTCCTCGCAATCCAAGAAGTTGATCCAAGCGCGGTTGCTCCTGATCTCGTCGCACGAGATCGAACGTCTCCTTCGCGGGCGAAGCACTCAAAGTAGACGGAGAACCGCAGAGCGTCGAAGCGGTAGCACGAAGGCGAGGGCGACGATGATTCCCTCCACTAGGGTGGACGGCCACCAAGAGGAAGAGGGAGAGAGGGCTGTCGAGTATGAGAGAAAGAGAGAGAGAGTTTTGCTACAATAGCATGTGTCAAGAGAGAGCCAAGAGTTCCTCTCTATTTATAGGGTTTTGGGATCCATGGATCTCAATCCATGTGTCATATAAAATCAATGGTTGAGATTGATTTATGACTATCCAATGGTCAAGATTGTTGTTGGTAAAAGCCAACAACATGTGATTTAATTTGATAAAATATATTTGATAAATCAAATAAAAATTAATACCAAATCTAAATCAATCAAATAAGAGAGAGAGAAGACAAAGGAGATGCTCTCCTTATTTGGAAGAGGGGACGGCCACCAATCCCCAAGGGAATTGAGTGCCGCCCCCCTCATTCCAAATGAGGAGTCCAATCTCCTTATTTTTCTCTCTACTTATTTTACCAACAATAATTTGTTGGTATATTAATTCACCAAAATAATTCTCAATTAATTTTGGGAATATTGCAATCTTGACATTGGAATATTGTGAATCAAATTCACAACCCAAAACAAAATGTAATTTACATTTTCAATTAATTAAACAATGTGTATCCAATACACATTAATAATTAATCTATTAATATAAATTATATTTAACTCTCTCTAATAAATTATAAATCACATTTATAATATATTAGGAATAATTGGATATTACTATCCACATTATTTTTATCCATAACAATTAAATCACATTTAGCTATATTGAATAATTTCTCATACATCATGGTAATTAAATCACATTTAATTATCAACTTCTCTTTGTTTAGATCTTATGGAATTGCTCTTAAACCATTTAAGAACAATGCTATTTCTCCTCAGATACTTGGAGATAAGGACAGGGCGATTGTATTGTTCCACGTATAGTGACTTGGATATTGAGATCACATCTCAAATCCAGATCCCATGGACCTCTCATAGATGCTTGATTAAATCAAGACCGTAAACCTAATCTTCACATTGCATCTGAATCTCATTCAGATCAATGTCCAGTACATGGACTAAGATTAGGTCACTTCTCTAATGAGAGGAGTCACTAAAATCAAGACCTGTTTCATCACTCCCTCGGAATTGAAGCGTCATGGTTATACAATCGTTTATGATCAAATCACCCTTCAGGTATTCCCAATACCTGCACATCCTGCATACTAGAAGACTCATGATCATCATGAAGATAAAGATCACTTTTACACTGTCATCTTCATAGTCTGATCATTAAGTTTCTCAATCTTGGTCCTTGGGATATGGTACAGATCATATGCTTTCACAAAGCATATATCTTACCTTCAAATTCATATCATGCTTCTAAAGCATGATGACCATGCATGGAATTTGGTCAATCCCAATACCTCATGAGTGAGCTCATGTCTCCCGGTTCACAAGTGAACCTGTATGATCCCTTTGAGAGATCATATTACTCATATGCCCTTACGTGCACACCAGCTCGCCGGTTTATAGACCTTGATTAGGTCATCAACCTATTGGTATGCCAAATGTACATGCTCAGACATATAGTGATATATCTGTCTCTGGTCAGAGGATGTTTGCCTGTGATGTGACAGTATTCATCATAGGTCTTTGGTTATCTCGATCTCGTTAAGTCAACTCATTGACTCAACTAATCTGATACCTCCGAATCAATATTCCTATGCAGAGGACCTGTATCAAGAGGTCGATCAGATATCAGTCTAATGAGATGGGATTGCCATCTCCCACTCAGACTGGAGATCACTACTTGTTAATCATTGATGATGCTTGATGAGTCCTTTATCTAACTCCTTAGATATTCATCCAAGCATCAACATCTATGATTCAATCATTGAATCAACAGCTGTATGATTATCAAGTTGGCCATGGTACATAACCCTTATTGTACAGAGGGACCTTATAGTGCATTCATTCATTCAATATCAGAAAGGGAGTGAAACAAAACATCAATAACTTTTATTGATAAATCATTTATTACAATAACATTTATTGTAGGAATGGTTCGCCTCGGGCTCACATTGCTAACAGTAGAGGGGGGTTGTCACTTTGCCATGTCTGAGGTGGGGAGCTACATATCACTTACACAATACAAGAAAAGATTCATGGTCATTAGAGTTTGTGTATGTAGACTTGTTCTGATTTCGATTATTGAGGAGTCTTGACCATAGATTGGTGGAACTTAGAGGCTATTAAGTTTTAAACCTAAGTCCATATAAGGTTCCGACAAACTAATAATCCAAAGGTCTGACTGAGCTCCATTCTTCAATTTAATGAAGACAAGTTTAATAATCAACCTTGATTCACATCCTTCACCTTCTTTTTCTTTTCCTTTCTCTTTTCACTTCTTTTTCAAATAAGTGTTCGCTAAGGGACTAGCAAAAGTAAAGTATAGGGGGGTGATGATACTCATTCATCACTCTTTATTATTTTATTTTATCTAAACATCTTAGCATAGCATCATGTATATAGTTACAAGAAAAATGCATATGCATGTGCAAGAAAGATTTACAAGAAATTTGAAAAGAAAAGATAAAAATCTTTTTGAATATTTTTCAAAGAATTAATGCAAATTGTTATGGTATTTTTAAGAAAAGAAAATATGTTTTTACAAAGGTATTTACAAGGATATGTACATAATTACAAGGGTTTTATTTACATTTCTTGATTGAACACACTTCTACTATAGTGTTCGAGTAGATCCTGCTACTTCCTCTCGAACCATACTAATATATTATTATTTAGATTGGTGAATCATTTATTTCTCTTGAAATCTATTCAATTCTTATTTTTTATACACGCCTTTTGTAGGGGTCTACATCCATTGTGTGGCATAAGGGCTATATCGCGTATGAAACTTAATAGTATACCACTTCTGCGAATAGCTCGTAATGCTGCATCTCTTATGAGATCAGGGTCCTTTATCATAACTTCTGCTCGTTGCATACCCTGATCCACCACAATACCTCCTGAAGCCACTGGTAGAATACTTGGCATAGAGACCTAATCTTGAGTGAAGAAAATACTAAGGCTTCGATCTTTTTAATATAATCGTCACATAGTAAATCAACAAAACCTAAAGTCATCTTACGTTATTATCTTTAAATAGTTTACTCAACTAGATAGGAATGAGAATGAACCATAACTATGTAAACCTATTCCTAATAGATTAACCCCAAAATAGCATATCCAAATTATAAGAAATCCTATAGAAGCTACAATTGCCGAATTAATACCTTGAAAATTTTGTTTGTTCTGGTATGTAAATAAATTGCATATATAGTCCAAGTAATAAATGCCCATGTTTCTTTAGGGTAATGCCCTTTGATTTCACCTGTTTCGGCGTGCGCTTTATAAATTGCTTCGGCGCAAAATAGGAAACGGTCTCTCCAATGCATAAATGGCTGTGAGTTTACGTTTTCATCATCTTTGGTAAAATCAAGTCCACCACGTAGACATTCATAAACAGCTCTACCATAGTTTTTCGTAGATAATCCCAATTTTGGTTTAGTAGTGCATCCCAATAGAGGATGCCCATATTTGTCCAATTTATCTCTTTCAACTTGGATTCCATGAGGTGGACCTTGGAAAGTTTTGGAATAAGCAGTAGGAATTCGCAGATTCTCCAAGCGTAGAGCTCGTAGAGCTTTGAATCCAAATATATTACCTACAACGGAAGTAAACATGTTGGTAACAGAACCTTCTTCAAAAAGGTCTAAAGGATAAGCTACATTTGTACTAATTGAATGGAACCTTACCCTATAAAATTTCAACTGTGATGAGATAATAAATAAAGATTTTAAAAATAAAGATTTTAATATGCGTAAAAATACAATCTTCTTTTCAATCGGAACACTCAAATAAAAGTCTTTTTTTTTTCATTTTTTTGAAATTAAAGTTAATTGAATAGAATAATTAAATAAGTTTGATTTGCTTAATGAATTGCTAACACCCACTCCTTTTTGTTTGTTCACTATATATACTACTATCTAAACAAAGAAGTTCTGATAGACTGTGAAAATAAGATAAGAATAAAAATCTTTGACGAGCAGGAGCAATAATCATTTTTATTTAATTTAGACACAAGAAAAAGGGTGAAAATCCTCTTTCTTGTGTCGAATAAAAGATCATAAAGGCTAGTAATCTCCTCTAGAAAGATTTGTTTCTTTCATTTGTCCTTTTCGTTGTATTCCATTTGCCTCTCATACCAATTATCAAATACGAGGAATGGGGTACAACTAATTAATTCTAGACATCACGCAAAAAACAATATAAACAAAGCAAACAAAAGACTTTACTAATTTTTTTGTTTGTTGATTGTACATCATGTATGGACAAGAAAAATGAAAAACTCGATTCTTTTCTTTTTACCAACTTGATGGCATTCCCGAATCTAGAAATTCATTTCGTACAATTGAACCTTTTCAAACTGTTTCTTTTTAAGAACCAAAAAGATTTCAGCCAAAATAACGGATGCGAAGGAGAATAAAAGACCTTGGACACGTAATGGATCTTGAAGAACTATTTCAGCATCCCCCTGACCAAAGCCCCCCACTTTTGGATTACTTGTTAATGGTTGATCAAGTTTAATGGATTCTCCCTCTGAAACAAGAAGTTCTGGTCCTGGAGGTATAATATCCACCACTTGGTGCCCATCCGATGCATCAACTATGGTTATTTCGTATCTGCCCTTTTCTTTACGTACTATTTTAGTTACTATACCCGTCGATGAAGCGTTATAGACTGTATTGTTACTTTTTCTCCCATTGGGATAAATCTGCCCCTTCCCATGTTCCCACCAACATATATGGGATATTTTAAGAAATGAACGTCTTTTTTCGTAGCAGGGTCTGGAGAAAGAATCGGAAAGACAATTTCACTATATTTTTGACCAGGAACATGACCTATCACAAGAATATTTTTTTAGTGGGATGATAACTCTGAAAAGATAAATTGCCTATCTTTTCTTTCATCTTAGGAGAAATACGACCGGGAGGAGCTAATTCGAATAATTCGGGTAAAATAAGAATAACCCCCACATTCAAACCCCCTTTGTTACTATTAGAAAGAACTTGTTTCAATTGAATATCATAAGGGATTCTAACAACAACTTCAAATACAGTATCAGGAAGTACAACTTGCGGAACTTCAATACCCACGGGTTTATTAGCCAAATGGCAATTGGCGCATACAATACATCCAGTCGCTTCATGTGGATTTTCATAACCTTGCTGCGCAAAAATGGGATGCGCATTTGAAAAAGATGCTTGAGTTATTATATATATCATGATCGATACGGAAATAAATCGAGTCATCTATTCCTTTATCTCAAAAAGAGTATTTCTATTTTTGCATGGTCCAATCATTGATCCTGGAATTTCTACAATAAATTGGGTAGGTAGCTAGTACAATTCCCTATCCACGAGTTTGCCATTGTAATGGAATAATTTGAAATATGGTAGAATACTTTGAAGAGGTAGAAGTAGAAAGAGTAAGTAAGATTAAAATACTTTATTTATTTATGTAATGCATGCACAAAGAAAGATTTTTAGCTGATTGATATCAGGAGATCAAATGAGTTATTCATTCATTGAATGATAAATAACTACAAGTGAAGGAGATACATGATTTAAATAATGGAAAATCCAATATTTCACAATTGTATCTAGAATAACTGGAAAAGTAGAAACATGACCAAATATAATTTGATCATTATGAGCCAATCCAAAATCGTTATAAATCGAACCAATCATGAGTTCCCAACCATGGGATGAGTGAAATCCGATCCACAAAACAATAACTAAAAGAATTGAAAAAACTTTTATTGTGTCACTTAAGTTATAAAGGAATTCCTTAACCCAAGAATTAAGAATGACAAGTTCTTCATTACGCAAAATAAAATAACCACTTTGAATACTAAAACATATTATATTTGTCGAAAAATGCAAGATGATATGTAGATGATATTCATTGTGTGTTTTGACCAATTGCATCGTTTCTTTGTGAATTCCTATAGGAAGATTTTGTATATGTGCCCCTGGGTACTCTATTATTTCGTCCAACAGTAATAGTTCTTCTAATTATATGAATTTTTCTAGAATGTTCTTCTCTTGAATCTCATTCAAAAAAGTTTCGGATTGTCGAGTATTCCACTAATTAGTAATCCAGGGTTCCAGAAATTTATTAAGTAATAGAGAAATCCACGAGGGCAAAAATACTATAGATGCAAGATAAGGAAGAGAAGTCAATTCTTTATTTTTTTTCACTTTTCATCTGTGAATTGTTAATGAATTTGATTTATTCATCGACTCTATCTGATATTTCTTTGAAGCATGAGTTCTATAAGAAGGTATGGAACCTATAAATCTATTCCCAATTTTGTGTAATTAAGTTTCATATACAGTTTTTACAAGTAGATTTTATTTAGATGTTATACACAAGAGTTTATATACAAAGTTTACAAATAAATATATGTTTTATTTACACAGAATTTGCAACAGATATATATATATATATATATATATATATATATATATATAAAGCAACTTGGTATACCCAAATTTATTACCCTAGACAAAATATTTTACAAAATTCTTCAATTTGTTTTCAAAATGTTTTCAAATCCTTTTTCAAAACTAGTTTTACAAACTATTTTACAAATTACTTTACAAATAACTTTTCAGAAAGGTTTTTGCAAACATTTTGTTTTTACACATTTTACAAACATTTATACCATATACATAATTTGATACACAAAATAATTTACAAACATTTTACAAACAAAATATTTTTATAAATATTTTACAAAAAAAATGTATACAAATAATTTTACAAATGTTTTTTTATAACAAAAATTTACAAAACATTTTACAAAACTTTTACAAAAATTTTATACACATTTTTGCAAACATTTTTATATACCAATTTTATAAATATAGCCATGTTATTACCCCTTAAAGTATGAGTTATGGCTAAAGTATATATACAATATATAAGACACCCCTATACTTAGCTCGAACGATGTCCTCAGAGTGATCAGAGAGCGACAAAGGAAGACTTACCTCGTGCTAAGTATGGAAGAATGAAAAGAATTCTATACTAGAATGACACAAAGAATGAAAGAATAAAATGAATAGAGGTCGGCGATCCCCCCTATACTTAGGATCAAGTAATCCTAAGTATAGAAAATTTGTACAAAAGGGGAAGATGGAAGAATAGAATGTACGAAATCATCAACTCAATGTGTCCCCCCAATACATAGGGTAAAAATATATTTAAGTATAGAAAAGAAATATCAACAGTTGAGGGACAAATGAGTGAGGAATTCAAGAAAGATAAAATAGATATTACGTTCCCTATACTTAGGTTGGATATCCCTGAGTATAAGCAGCAAAACAGAGGTAATAGGGTGAACAGATATGTGAACAACACAAGTTCAACACCCTCCCTTTACTTAGGATAAACTACATCCTGAGTATGGCAAAAATCATATGATGAGGCATGGAGTGTTAAACAAAAGAAATGGATGAAGGAATGATATAAATAATATGGATATACTGAGAGGCAGAAAGAAGTTTAACTCAGGTATGAGATGCATACGATGAGAGTCAAGGAACACATCTCATACAAAGTGAATAGGGGTATCCTCAACAGTCAGTGGATCATGATCAAGAAAGGGTTTCAGGCGCTGACTGTTGACTCGAAAGATGGACTCATAAGACAACTCTGATATATTAATACTATCGTTGTCATGCACCTTTCCGACCAAGTAAGGACCTTTCCATTTACTTTGTAATTTCCCTGAAAATATTCCCAGTCTAGCAACAGATAGCCATACTCTCTAGTTCAGCTCAAATTGCTTATGGCTGATGTGAGAATCATGCTATATCTTCACTTGCTCCTTATATTGTAGGGTACTTGAGAAGGTTGTATCTCTAAACTCCTCAAGGGTTGTCAACTCGGCTCTCCTCTGATCTCCTATACTCTCGGGATTCAAAAGTATCTCAGTGACTGCCCAAAGTGACGTGTGCTTAATTTCAATAGGTAAGTGGAATGGCTTTCCATAAATGAGTCGGAAAGTATATGTACCCACAGGTGTCTTGAAGGATGTCCTATAGGCCCACAAGATTGAGTCCAAAAGCTGTGATCAATACTTTCGGTCTGGGCGGACAACCTTCTGCAATATAGTATCGATCTCCTTATTTGAAACCTCAGCAAGACCATTCGTCTATGGATGGTATGGAGTGTCAACTCTATGGTCAATGTTGAACTTGTTAGAAAGGGCCCTTACCTTGTCGTTGATAAAATGAGTCCTCCGTGAAAAATCAAAACTCTAGGTACCCCGAACTGTGACGTGATATTCTTCCTCAGAAATCTGCAAACTGTCTTTGCATCAACGGCTCGGTTGGGGATGGCCTCAACCCAATGACTCACATAATCCACAGCTAAAAAATATACTCGAATCCTAGACTCTTAGGTAATGAGAGCATACTATCGATGCACCATGCACCAAAAACCTCACAGAAGTGAATGGGTTACATCAGCATCATGCCTCTATGACCGCAACTGTCCATCCTATGAAAGTCAGTACACCGCTTCACGAGATCATATGAATCCTTGAAGAGTGTTGGATACCAAAGTTCAGATTGAAGCACCTTTTGTGTTGTCCATCTCCTAGAGTGATGTCCTCCTGCCTCAAGCTCGTGGCAATAGATGAGGACTCTATGGTGCTCCTCTTGAGGAATACACTGACGCCAGACACTATCCCCCCCTCATGATAAAGAGTGGGATCCTCCCAAAGGTATGACTTGGCCTTCGCTCGGAAAGTCTCAAGTAGATGTCTGGTCCAACCTTGTGGCACTTTATTGGCAGGAAGATAGTTTACAATGTCAGCATACCATGAGAGAGAGGTGAGAGCAAGAATTGCCTCGTCTAGGAATGCCTTAGTGATATGTGTGGTAGTTTCATAATCCTTAAGATGCTCTAATCGAGAGAGGTGATCCTCCACCACATTCTTGACTCAAGGTTTATCTTTAATCTCAATATCAAACTCCTGGAGTAGAAGGATCCATCTAGTCAAGCATGCCTTGGCATATTTATTAGCCATGAAATACCAGATTGCGATGCGATCTGTGTAAATTGTCACTCTATATCCGAGAATATATGATCTGAACTTATCAAGAGCAAATACTATAGCTAGCATCTCCTCTATGACAGTATAATTCTTTTGGGCGTCATCCAAAGTCCTGCTAGCGTAGTGTATGAAAAATGGCAATCCTTCCTCCCCTGTCCAAGCACATCCCCTACAACAAAATCAGAAGCATCCGTCAAGATCTCGAATGGGAGAGACCAATCAGGTGGTTGAATAATAGGAGTCTGCACAACCAAATTCTTGAGAGTCTCAAATGATGAAAGACGCTTATCATCTACAATGAACTCGTTGTCCTTCATGAGAAAATCAGTAAGCGGTCAGGAAATTCAACTAAAGTCTTGAATGAATCATCGTTAGTAACCGACATGCCCCCAAAAAGATCGCAACTGCTTCAAGTTGGACGACGGATTGAATTTCCTGATGATATCCACCTTGGCCCGATCGACCTCCATGCCCCTATTGGAGATGATATGACCAAGGACCGTCCCTTGACTCATCATAAAATGACTCTTCTCTTAAGATAAAATAAGGTTGACCTTGATGCATCATTGAAGCACTCGATATAGGAATGAAAGACGAGCATCAAACCCATCATCATAGACCGAAAAATCATCCATGTAGACCTCTAAACAGTCACCCACCATGTCCGAAAAGATGGAAAGCATATACTTTTGGAATGTAGCCATGGCATTACATAATCCAAAGGGCATCTGTCTAAAATCATACGTTCCAAATGGACAGGTGAATGTCGTTTTCTCGTGGTCTTCGGGCGCAATAGCCACCTTATTATACCCCGAGTACCTATCAAGAAAGCAATAATGACTCTTCCCAGCTAATCTCTCAATAATCTGATCAATGATTGGTAGTGGGAAGTGATCCTTCTTGGTGGCTTGATTCAATTATCTGTAGTCTACACAAACCCTCTAAGAAGTGGTTACTCGAGTACCAATATCCTCTCCAGACTCACTCAAAAGTCTAGTGATACTCGTCTTCTTGGGTACCACATGTAATGGACTAACCCACTAGGAGTTTGAGATAGGGTAGATAAAATCAACGTTCCACCACTTGGATATTTCTTTCATAACCACATCTCGATAATTCGGGTTCAGCCTATGCTGGAATTCACGTAAAGGCTTAGCATCATCCTCAAGATAGATGTAGTGGGAGCACAGGGCTAGACTTATCCCCTAGAGATCTTCTACCAACCAACCGATTGCCTTGTTATTTCTCTCAAGAATCTCTATCAATTGGTGATCAGTAAAATATGTTGAGATAATGACTAAAAACATTTCTGACCCACCCGCAAGGAATCTATACTTCATATTGTGTAGTAAGGTCTTCAATTCCGGGCATGTGGGAGTAGGGGAATCTTGTTTCTGAAAGGTTTGAGTGAAGGCTACCAGATCTGAATGGGAGAACTCTCGTTGTATCACTAAATCTGACGAAAATGGCCCTACTGGTGTGTCTATCAACTGTACTGGCCCTATCTCCTCCCTAACTATGGGCTCTATAGACATCAATCATGGAAAATATTCATCAAAATCCTACCAATAAAAATATGTGTCTAAGTCTGAGGGATCTGAATCATAAGGAAGAAAATCTGCTTTGCTAACCAGATCAGAATCGTTGGCCTTTAAGGCATCTTGTGCCACAAGTGTGCTCTCGAAACTATCAAAAGATGGCTTATGTGAATGTGCAGACTCTGAAAGTGTGATAAGAGCTCTTGAAATCGGGCCTGCCCAAACCGCTTCATCATCTGTAATAAAAAAATCACACTCATGGTGGACGTCTGACTTTGAATCTGTTATCTGCTCTGAACTCTTCTCTGAGCAAGCAGAATCTGCAGCTCTCAGCTCCTCAATCATCTCTATTTGTAAACTCTCTCCCTCGACGTGAAAGTATGCCTTCCCGCTATCATGATCGGACAGTGCCTTGGTTGTAGCCAAGAAAGGTCATCCTAAAATGATGGGGGTATTTGTAACACACTCAATTATTTCCATGTCCAAGACAATGAAGTCCATAGGGAATTTTAGGCCATGAATTGTGACAACAACATCTTTAAAAACCCCTTCGGCCTCTTGATATATCTATCTACAAACTGAAGAGCTATCCTACTCTGCCTAAGAGGGCCAAACTCGAAACGATCAAGTAAGGCTACTCGAAGGAGTTTAATAAAAGACCCGCTTTCTAATAGAGTGTGATAAAACCACTGCTCATGGATATGACATCTAACATATGGAGCCCCTGCATCTAGTCTCTTGGCTGGAAATCGATTCTAGATGGCGAAGCAATTGGCACGAGTGAGCACATGGATTTTTGCATTGTGATTGCACCTCTTCTTCTTATGGATGGTGGTCTTCTCCCTAAGATTCTTTTGGAAAAGAGGGACTGTTGGACATGCGAGCCCACGACGAGCCATTATGCAATAAATGTTATTGCGAATATCATTCCCTGATCTAAAACGAAGAATAGATAATTTGCATAATAGGTCCCTTAGTAAAATTAGGGTTATGTACCATGGCCATCTAGATGATCATACAGCTGTTGATTCAATTATTGAATCATAGAGGCTGGTGCTTGGATGAATATCTAATGAGTTAGATTGTGGACTCATCAAGCACCGTCAAATGATTGTTGAGAGATGATCTCTAGCCTGAGTAGGAGATGGCAATCCTTTCTCAGGAAGGCTGATATATGATCGACCTCTTGATGCAGGTCCTCTACATAGGAATAGAGATTCGACGGTGTCAGATTAGTTAGGTCAAAGAGTTGACTTAATGAGATCGAGATAACCAAAGTCCTATATCGTATGCTGTCATGATATAGGCACACATCCTCTGACCGGAGACAGATGTGTTACTATATGTCTGAGTATGTACATTTGGCAGACCCATAGGTTGATGACCTAATCAAGGTCTATACACTGGCGCGCTAGTGTGCATGCAAGGGCATATAAGTAATACGAGCACTCAAAGGGATGATACAGGTTCAGTTACCGAACCGGAAGACATGAGCTCACTCATGAGATATTGGGAAGAATCAAATTCCGTGCACGGTCATCTCGCTTTGGAAGCTTGACTGAATTTGTAGGTTTGATATATACTTTTGGAAAGTATATGATCAAGACCTTGGTATGATATATGATTTTGGAAAGTATATTATCTAAACCGACTCCCAATGATCGAATGAGAAACTTAATGATAAAACTATGAAGTAGACAGTGTAAAATCGATCTTATACTTCAAGTTTATTCTGAGTCTTCCAGTATGCAGGATGTACAGGTATTGGGAATACCTGAGGGTGATGTGATTATAAACGGTTGTATAACCATGACGCTTCCATTCCTAGGGAGTGATGAAACGGGTCTGGATTTTAGTGTCTCCTCTCATTAGAGAAGTAATCTAATCTTGGTCCAAATGTTGGACACTGATCTGAATATTCAGATGCAATGAGTAGATTTGCGGTCTTGATTTAATCAAGCATCTATGGGAGGCCCGAGATTTGAATTTGAGATGTGATCTCAATATCCAAGTCACTATACGTGGAACAATATAATCACCCTGTCCTTATCTCCAAGTATTCATGGAGAAAGCGCATTATCCTTGAAAGGGTTTAGGATAATTTCATTGTTGATAATATGTATCCGATATTGAGAAAATGGATAATTAAATGTGATTTAATTATCATGAATAATATGAATTTGATTCATATTATAAGGATATTTATCCTAGATAATTAAATGTGATTTAATTATCAAAGATGTAAATAATGTGAATGTGATTCGTATTATTTGGGCACATGAGAATAGAGATCCAAGATGATTAAATGTGATTTAATTATCATGGATAATGTGGATAGCACTATCCATATTAATCATATATATTATAAATGTGATTTATAATAAGAGAGAGCTATTTGTAATTTACATTAGTTAATTAAATGTTGATATGAATTAGAATCACATTGAACATTAAATTGAAAATGTAATTTACATTTTATTTTGGGTTGTGAATGTGATTCACAAATTTCCAATGGCAAGATTGTAATATTCACAAAATAATTATGAATTATTTTTGTTGAATAATTTACAACAAGTGTTGTTGTAAATCTTGGAGATTTCCATGGAATAATGTAATCTCATGAGATATCATGAGATTACTGAGATTGCCACCAAATCCCATATTATGGAAGGAGACAATCTTCAATCCAATAATCTCCATGTTTGCTTGATTTAATTTGGGATTGATTTATATTGATTTATCAATATAGATTTAATCTAAATTAAATTAATAGTTGTTGGTTTTTACCAAGCCATTAAAAGAAACACAAATCAATGAGAGCCATTGGATTTGTGTTGCCCATGGATTGAGATCCATGGATCCCAAAATATTATAAAAGGAGAGGCACCCCTTTGCTCTTCTTTACACAATAGAACATAAGTCTCTCTCTCTACACGCTTACTATCTCTCTCCCTCTCATATGTCCGTCCACCATTGATGCCCTAGACGGAGTCTCCATCGCAGCAGCGTCGTCGTTATGATGCCCGATCGTTTGCTCGTGGATCTCCGTCTCCTTCGGTGCCCCTCGCTCATGAAGAAGACGTCGGATCTTGTGTGTCGAGATCTGGAGATCCGCCACTTGAATTATCAACATGGATTGCGAGAAGCACATGTTTCATCAACACGCTCGCAAGCGTCTCTTCCGTCGGATCGTACTTGAGACAGGGGGTCTCTTCGTTTAGAGACTCGATCGCAACCACGCTTCAAGAGGTAATCCTATTACTTGTTTGTGGTTTAGATGAAATGATACGAGAAGTGTTCTTGGATCATGTGATTTCATCACATAAAAATATTTAATTTCTGCTGCATAGGATAACTAGTATGACTAGTCGTTCTTCGTCGTATTCGATACGATGCTCACGCTTCCATGATGCGCTTGAGGATCTCCCCATATCCTTCAGGGATGTGCTCTAGTGCCTACTGTAGAGTGAGCTGGATATGGAATATGTCTATCATCTGCTCATTGAACTCTAATTGGTATCTCTTTTTGGGATTTTTTGGTTTTTTAATCCTTCCCTAAGCGGAGTGCTTGAGGGAAGGAATACAGGACCCTCCTCAGAAGATCGATGGTCTGAAATAGGAATGAGTATATGATCATGAATGGGTTTGGAATCCTTACAAGTGTCATCAATCATCACAGATGGACCAAGAGAAGATATAAAAACCTTTCCTTTATTCATATTTTTATTTTTCAAAATTTTTCCATTTTTTGTATTTTTCTAAAAGAGTCATCCTCAGATACATGAGAAGGAGTCAACACAACTGGACTCTTGGTGGCATCAGTACCACTAGCAACATCTGATAATGCAACATCAGTACCACGCTCTAGCCAAACATCTGCTATATTAGTGGCATCAACATCACCATCTGCAACATCTGGATATACGGCATCATCAACATCGTCGTCTGGATCATCATCCCTGGTGGCCTCAACACCACCATCATCATCAACACCAGCGGTATCAGCACCGCTCTCTACTCAATATGTCACTCTAGAATCTGCCCATGGGTGTCTCTAAGAGGAGTCATCACCAGCTGGCTTTCTACCGCTCCTAAGTGTCATAAAATCAACATTAACTAAATAATGGATATTGTCTATTACCTCACTAGGAGTGGTGGTCTTTGTAGACAATACCTGCTCAGACTTCCTCTTCAGATTGTTCAGGTTGGGATCAATCTGTGCAGGTATGACGACCTTGTCTTTGATGATTTCTCTCATCTCGTGCTGGAACTCATCCATTTCTCGCCTGAATGTGGCTTGCCATACAGAAAGATTGCGGGTGAGATCATCTAATGCTAGTTTCTTATATGAGTGTGCATGAGACTTGGAAGGGTTGCCTCGATGGAATTATGGCTGCTTGTGCTGATGCTGCTGTTAACAGCGAGGGGGGGATGTGAAAATTGAGAATGAGGTTGTTGTTGCAGCCTCCATGACTGACCCTAATGCTTGGGTCGAGGAACATGTCGGGAGTACTGGGGCTGCTACTGCTGGGGACCCTACCCCGACTGTGCTGGAGGATGTTGTTGGCATTGAGCACCTCCAATGGACCATCGGAAGCCTGGGTGATCACGACAGATTCCGAGCTGCTACTAGTATTGGCCATACCAAATCTCGTTGACTTCCATCAATGGCTCCATCTGCTCGTGTGAAGGTTGGGGAATGGATGTGAAGGACCGATCGCTCTGGTATACCACCATTTGTGTGTCTGAAGGAGGTGGTGGAAGAAACTGCTATTGCGGGACTGACTGGATGGGCTCCACCTGGATGTGGTGAACCTGTCGGTACGAGGCAGAGGGTTGTGAAGAACTACTCTCCTAATTAACCTTTTACCTTGACCACGGCTGAGAAGCCATCTATGCCTCTTGGAGGCACATGAATGGTGTCTTAAGGTCACTCAATGTTTAGGCCAACTCATCAATCATGTTGTGCTTATCCAGGACATGGCACATCTTCTTCTCAATGATTTCCATCCGGTCCAACTTCTGGTTAATGATGCCCATGTCGGCAGTTGATGACTCTGCTAATGTTGCCATTGTAGAAGAGAAAGAAGAACCGACCTCAATGCATGCTACTCTATGGTGAGATAACACATGAGTGGGAGGCTTCCCATGAGTGTAGACATGGTTCTAGGTCATCACAGTGTAGTTTTCAACCATATACTCATAGATGCCTCAGACCTTCTCCTCATCATTGGAGAAAAAGGACCCTCCACAAGAGGCATTAACTAGCCCCTGCAGCACAAGTGTCAGCCCACAGATCTATACTAGGTTGGGCTTGCTGATGTCGTGATGTGGACACCTGTCGATGAGCTCTCTAATTTGATCCTATGCCTCATGAAATTTCTCATTGGGGATCATTGTGAAGTTGATGATGATGGCCCACATTGTATTTGTCTGACCGATTAATTAGTACTAGTTGAGGTACTCGGTCCATAAATGTTCCCTGATGTGACAACCCTCCCCAAATGCTTCAACTAGTAGGCTGCTCTATCAACTAAGGAGAATGGGAAGGCTATCAACTTTATTGTGTCCTCATCCACCATCCCGTCGTGGACGGTGCTACATATCATCTCAAACTCCTACAATCAAAGAAGGGGCTCTTCGATGGCATGCCCACAGAACTTGGGCAACGACTAGATCGTCTGGGGCCTAATCTCAAAATCTCTAAGGATGGAGGGCAGATGGATCCACTTGTGGGTGAGAGTTGCACCATGGTTGTGCAATTCTCTCATGGTGTGTATGGGTCTCTGTGGATTACGGGGCTTCTCCAGTCATCTGTCATCTGCTCGATACTCACATTTCGGTATCTCTCCACCACCCGTTGGTCTGCCTGGCTCTGCTTTCCCATCTCTCATTTGAGTTATTTCCCTCATCACTCTGCCATGGGCATACCATGGTCTCTAATCTATCTCTGCATGGTCTCCAGGGATGCTAAGAGGGTGTTGTTGATGGTTGTCTGATCTAATACAAAGGAAGAGGACTGTAGCTGGTCATTAACTCTCTCATCGTTGGCCATCTCTTCAGTCTCTGCAAAGGCAAAGGAACCAAGCTCAAGTGTTGTCAAGTGAAAATGTAGCTATGTTGGCCGTTATGGTTGTACCTCAGGTGATGTAGAATAAGGGTGGTCAAGGGGGAACGGGGTGGAAGCAAACTCGGGTTTAGAGAGCATGTCTGAACTCTCTCAAGACGCCCTAGATGAATGGACAGGGGTGCTGAGAAGTGAAGCCACCAAAGGTATCCTAAGAGACCACCTTCCCATCATCGTGATATGGGGATTAGGGAAGATTAGATCTTGAGTGAAAACAATGATTAGAAATCAAACCCCCAATTCACAAATCCACTATGTAATAACCGTTAGAGCTCAGTCGTTAATCTTTTCAATTTTATTTTTCATGAGAATGCAGTCTTAAAAATGAGTTAGCGAGTTGTTAGGTGCATGAATTTCCCTAGAGACTGACCCTAATTCCTACGACTAGTTGAACCTACTTTCAGCCAGTATGGGAGTAAGTATGGTCTGTTTCCAGCTACGTGTTACTTGAGGATGGGGCCTTATGTAGTGTCCTCTAAACCACCCACTCTGCTAAGAAAACACGAACCATTTACAATCTACCCGCATTCCCTCACTGAGAAGTAGCTAATCATTATTATAGAATCGATAGTCTAAAGAGAATCCAGACTTGCCTCTATCCTAGTGTTCGTCGCTCAACTCTCAGCAGATAAAATCAAATAATGAGGGGTTACTCTCCCTAAAATAAGGAAATTAGTCTTTAAGCTCAGTTTTAGGTCAAGTTTGCTTTGTAGTCCATATTTTGTTGGATTATCTCTTTTTTAGGTATTTTTTTGAATAAGAACACGTCTAACAAATTTTCCAATTTCCTTTTTATTCTAAGTCCAATAAAATAGAGGGAGGAAGATGGAAAAGCTGATGTGCAATAAATCAATGATACATGCACAGGTTAGAATGTGTACCTTGCTCCAGCAGTCTACATGCAAAGTGATCACATATAATTGAAAGACAGAATTAAAAATAACTAAATGATGCACGAAAAAATGCCCTAAGACATACATTTCTATTACGAGAAGAACTGGGAGCTAATATTCAGAAGAGAGATCAAAGTCTAGTCTTAGATGTCGATCGATACCCACCATAGTGGGTCCAGCCCGCACTGATACAACCTCTCGCGGCATGCGGTCTCTAACCAAAACATTTAGCTTTTTATTATTTAACTAAGTCCAATTGCTTTCTATAGGCACACATATTCTATTAGGAGCTTTCGACCTTAATCGCTACCTGTCTCAACCAAATAGAATCATATGTCTATGGGATAAAGCCACGAAAAACAAATAAAAATAAATGCGATGAAAAACTACGAAAAATCTGGTGAGGTCCCCTGAGTGCACCTACACTCGGCGAAACAGACCCCAATAAAGTTTGAGTGTCCAAAGGAAGTCTTCGAGTTATTACAAGTTATTCAGAAATAAATGCTAAAATGAATATATTTTCTATAATTATCTCCTCCTCCTCCTATTCCTCCTCGGATGCTCTCTCTCCTACCGACCGGTATAGAACGGCCGGCCTCCACCTTGCTTAGGTGTGTCAACTCTCCAAATATTGCCTCCCTCGTTCTGTGGTACCTTGCAATAAAAGTGAAATAGAAATATGTTAGATGTAGTTATAAAAGATAGAGATAAATAAAATGTGAAAAAAATCGAAAAAGAATCCTAACTACCTAGCTGTGCTGCCCAGCAATGGTGCCATTCTGATGAGGAGAATTTGGCTAACTTAGTTGGAAATAATTAATCAAATGTCGTTGTTCCAAATCAACCAAATCTATCAACGAGAAAATTATTTAACCACTAAGAAATCAGACAATTCAAACAAGTGGTGTTTCTACTTTTATTAACTTGGTATAGAGACTAGGGTCGAACTCAAGGAGCACTACTTTTATTAACTTGGTCAAAAGTTTTTTTCTATTTTTAGTGGTTTTTAATTTTGCAATTTTCAATTTTTTTCAAAATATGATAAATAAAAACAATGAAGAAAATAGGAAAAAGCACTCTTTTTGGATTTTTCAAACATGGTAAAAATGATCAGAAAAAGCAAGTGAAAATATTTTGGGTTTTATAGTTTTATACTTTTTATAAGGATTTTTGGATAAATTTTCAAATGTTTTTGCAATTTTCTAAAAATCAAAAGCTAAGAAAATATGCAAACAGTCCACAGACAATAGTATTTTTCAACTTTAAAATAGAGGAAATGCTCAAAACTCCTAGAAACTATTTTTTTATTAAAACTACAAGGAAATATCTGCAAACAAAGACTGAAAATGCAATTTTTAGAGTTTTGGTCGATTTTGATTTTTATAAGATTTTTAGTGTTTTACAAATTTTTAGGTTTTTACGAAAGATAATGCAATAGAACTTGATTAGAAAATCAAATAAATCAAAAGACAACTATTCTAAATTTTTTTAATATTTCAGACTATTTTCGAATTTTTATGATTTTTCTAAAGCAAACAGGGATTTTTTTCTACAGTTTTTTAAATTTTAATAATAGCAATTTAAAGAAATGCAACACACCGAAATTACCTCCTAAAATAGACACTAGCATGAGCCAATGTTAATTTTTGGGGAATTTTTAGAGAGAAAATTCTATTTATTGCAATTGATTAAATACACAACCTAATAAATAGTAAGCATGGACCTATTTGCAAATATGTCAAGTTTTAGGGCTTAATAATTAACATGTAAGAAAAATACAAGGGTTGCAATGCTAATTATCCAAGCAAAGATGCATACTACACGTGACAGACACTCATAGGGGTATAAATGCAATTAATACAAACTTCTACTCATTCATTAACAAGTGAAAAGATTAGGGTCAAATATGCAAATACACCACAACCCCGGCCGGACTAAAGTGCAAATATGAAAAGTACGAGGTCCTAACTGCAAATTATCTAAAATAAATTACACTACTACATATATTTACAGGACATAAAAGTAAAACTAAATAGAAAGGGGGTTAGAGGGAAAAATACCCTTCGCAGGGGCACGTAGCATATGCTCGTGGAGGTGGAGGCGGATGGCTCTGATGTTGCTCTACAAAAGGATCTGACAGCTCACATGAGTGGAGCAGGCGTATGGTGCATATCACCATTAGGGAAAGATCTGACGTATTTGATAAAGCACGAACGTACGGTCAGATCTGGCTAGAGATCTGATCTGAGCGCCTAAAGTTTGGCATCATCGTGTGCTCAGATGCAATCTGGAGCAGGTTTCCTTCATCTGACGATAGAGAAGTTGCTGAAATAACTAGGAAGACGGGGCTACTCGACAAGTTTTGATTGCACATATGGGCTGATCTATTGCTCTGATTGACTCACCAAAGGGTCCTACAAGTCACTGAGGGTACTCCACGTCGCAAGGAATCCTCGGATAGGGAGGGGAATAGTCAGAAGGTCACAGCGAAGTCCACTACATGGAGGTGCTCCGCCACCCATGTTGAAGCTCGACTCGAGCCTCCTATGCATGCATGTACTTGCATATAGAATTGCAACTTGAAGACAAAGCTTCTATCAGGGTTATTTGGAGTTGAAACCAAAGAAGCATAGGGGGATGGAGGTTGACGTCCGACGAAGATGATGGAGGAGCACCTGAGCCTGATCTCGCTTCGATGAGCGAGATTCAAGGTGATCAGGATGCATGCAGATGGTGATGGGGAAGTTGGTTGTCGATCTATGCGATTGAGGGGGATCGTGGAGCTCCGCACCGATGGTCGGAGCCAAGTTAATGGTCGCTAAAGATGAACTGGATTTGAGTGTTTAAGGAGAAATGGATGGTGGGAGAAGGTACCTGAGTGGTCTAAAGTGGTCGGTGACGTAAGGCAAAGGCGGAAGCAGGGTTATGGCCTTAATATAGATGCATAAGGCAAAGGAGGCTTCTCACGGCAGAGCTCCGGCCGTGAAGTGTGCTTCGTGCTACCCAGCGTTGATCTAAGCCTCCAAAGGGAGCTTGAGGACCCTGTCACTTCCCTAGAGGTGCTAGTAGAGGAAAGGTGGTGCAAGGGACGAGTTGCTCGTCTATGGATGCAGAGGAGTGATTTTAGAGGCATCCTGAGGGTTTAGAAAGATCAAGGGGTAGCACAAAACCCTATGGTGATTCGGACCCATCTAGTGATCTGCGAGGATCTCGGATCTGCAGGGAATCAAGAATTCCACAATCCAAGACAAGAATCGATCAGAGCTAGATGGGAAAATATCAAGAAATCAGCTCTGGCGAAGGGAGTTGGGTCTAATCTAACTTGGGGGAAAGGTTGACCAGGGTCAACAAACTTGGGTCGACCAATCAGAATAATTCATTTCTGAAAATCAAAGAACAATGAATAAAAAATAATAATTTATTTTAATAACAATACATAAATAAAATGGAAATTGTTTATTTCATTTTCAAACTATTTTTTGTGATTTTAATTATTAATAATAAATATATTGTGGTATATACAATATATAGTATTATGTACATGTATAATATAGATATATATTATATACAAGCTTTTTTATTTTATCATTTTGACAAAATTACATTTTATTTTATATTTATTTAATTACAAATTTATTAGAGGAATATTAAAGCATTTTTATTTGATTTTTATAAATTAAATATAACTAGTTGTTATGTATAATATATACATGTGTGGCCATTTGTATAATGGAAAGATGATTTTATTTTTACTTTTATTTTGTATTATATGAATTTTATTTTAATTTGTAATTTTTTTAGGAGTATGTACAAGTCTTTAAAAATACAATATATACACTTTTTATACAAAATAAATAAGTAAATAAATATATGCAGGTATAGGTACTGTATAGCTATACAACACACTCAAAAAGTCAATTTTTACACTGTATCTCCAAAAATCATAAACCATCCTCATTTTAAAGATAATTTATTGTATAGTCCAATAAAGGTTAATTTGGAAGAATTTGAGTTCATATGGAGCCAGAATTGATCTTTCAATTTCTGTTTTGTAGCTTTTTATGAGTGGTGTTATTGTAATTATATACATCAATTGATTTTGCAATTATTTTTTATTTATAAAACATTTTTATATACGAGTTTTATTAAGGAAATAAATCAATTGAATGCCTCTTTATTTATGAATAAAATAGGTGAATGATTCATATATACATGAAGTATGGTGATGAATAATGACCCTATCTCTCCCTACTTTATTCCTTGTCGATCATGTCATTAATTAACCATCTATAGGGGTTCGGGTCAGTTTGTACTTATTATATAATTACATTCTTCTATTATTTCTTTTTTTCTTTTCTTCTTTATTCTTTTATTTTAAACAAAAAAAGTGTTAATTACACAATATTAATAAATAAATAAATGCATTATGGTATTTGATGCATATTTTGCAGTGATTTTGCAAGGGAATTTTTTCTAAAATAAAAGAATAAAGGATGTGAAGCAGGTAGTCGTTAAGAATGCTTATGATTTTGCCCCACGGGAGATATTGTGGAGTTTTGGAGAAGATATAAGTACCTATCCTATACGTTAACCTCATACAAGATTTGTATGACTGGGCTTCATCTTGTATAAGGATAAAGTCTGGGAAGACTAACTATTTTGACATCAACACTAGTCTGCATCATGGTTCAACTTTGAGTCCATTCCTTTTTATTTTGATTACGTATGAGTTGACAAGTCATGTTCTGGATGAGATACCTTGGTGTATGTTATTCACTGATGATATTGTGTTGATTGATGAGATTAGAGATGGAGAAAATGAGAAGCTTGAGGTCTGGAGACATGCTTTGTAGATTAAAGGATTTCGTATAAGTAAGGTTAAGACTGAATATATGGAGTGTACTTTTAATGGAACTAATGGTGAAGGAATCGATGTTAATATTGGTGATGATGACATTCAGAAGAGAGATTCTTTTAGATAATTGGGATCTATTTTTCAACATAATGGAGAAATTTATGGAGATGTTACAAATAGAATAAATGCAGGTTGGCTAAAGTGGAGAGGAGCCTCTACTGTTCTCTGTGATAAGAAAATTCCTTTTAAAATCAAAGGGAAGTTTTACAAAGCAGCTGTGAGACATGTTATGCTCTATGGATCTGAATCCTGGCCTGTGAACCATAGACATGTGCATAGAATGACAGTAGTAGAAATGAAAAAGCTAAGGTTGATGTGTGGACACACACACGCATGTGAAGATTGGATTCGGAATGATGCCATCAGAATGAAAGTAGGTGTAGCTCTGATCGAAGATAAGATGCAAAAAATTACTTAAGTGGTTTGTACATTTGCAAAGGAGGTCAGTTGATGCACCGGTGAGGATATGTGAGTTTTGGAATGTTGAGCTGGCTATAAGAGGACATGGAAGGCCCAAGATGTGTTGGAATGAGATTATAAGAAGGGATCTTAGTTTTTTGGATCTATGCCCGAGAACGACCCAAGATGGATTTGAATGGAGGCAAAAAATCCATGTAGCTAACCCTACTTAAAGTGGGAAAAAGGCTTTATTGTTGTTGTATAATTAAAATATATTTATTAATAAGCATATAAGTATATATAGATATATAAAGTCAATATAGGTTATTATATTTAAAAATATATCTATAAATACTCAAAAATTATAAAATAAAATGTTTTATCCTTTTTATATTTTCAATGTTTTGGAAATATATTGTAATTTTTTGTTAATTTAGGTTCTTTTTGTTGCTTAACAATGTCAAATGAGTATCTTATAATAGTAGGATGGATTGTTTCGGAATTTAAAAATATATAAATATCTAAAAAGTTTCCAAATTTTTTTTATATTTAATATATAGTAGAAACAAAATTCAGAAGCACAAAACAAATGTTTTTGGGCTTTTAAATAATTTTTAGTGGTTTTTATTTGTGGTTCTCATCAATTTTTGGGAGTTTTTGTTAATACTTTTACAAAAATAAAATGTCAAAGAATCAAATAAGCATTAATAAATAAATATGATTTTTTTGGATTTTTTCAAAATATTTTCATAATTTTTATGCATTTTCAATGCAAACAGGATAAAATGCATTATTTTTGTACTTTTAACGATAGAAAATAATTTTAGTTACCTCATGAAAATATATGTGATTTAAAATGGTTCCAAGCACCTAAGATAATTTTCCTAAAATTTTTAGATGTAAAATGCTATTTTTAATCATGTTAATACAAGAAATAATATTAAATATGCTATTAGGGACCTAAGTGCAAGTTAAATAAACATTCAATGCATTCCAGAGCACCTTACATAAGTCCAAGAGCATACATAGAAAACCCTCGAATAACAATATAAAATGTACTAGTAGAGGTATAATTGCAATATCCAAACAATTGCTGGTCCTGGTTGTAACATTTCACAAAAAAAATATTGCATTAATATTTAAATTCTTTGGACCAAATAATGACACAAACCCAGAGGGGTGTCCTTGCAAAGTACCAAGTCCCCTCACGCGCACATGCACATTAGGTGACATGGATTGGACTAAAGTGAAAATATGGAAAGATTAGGGTCCTAATAATAAATATTACAAAAATATTGGAACTACACATGAAAGTTTATGGACCAACAGGAAAATACAAAAAGCAGGGGGAGATAATGCAATATACCCCTAATAGGCGCTGATGGATGGTAGATGGGGCGTCACTTATCCACATGGCGTGCCTTGGATTACCAATGTCGCTTCGTAGGTGATGGGCAGAGATTAGATTTCACTCACGTATCTGATGGCTCGGCTTGGCGAGATTGGACGGCAACTACTGCATCTAGGGATGGATCTTGATATGACGGCTAGAAGAACACGGAAGAACTCTTGGCTGGGTGAGCTTCAATCCGTGCTCTTGATTGATTCTGACAACCTAAGAGTCTCCTTGCTGTCTGAAAACGAAGTCAATGGACGTCTGTGTCTGATGATGGTTTTAAGAAGATCTAGGACCCATCAATGGGGTATTGGAATCTTGAAGAAGATAGGGTACCAGGGGACCATCGTCTTGGTCAAAACTCAGCCCTCTACGGCCTATTTCACTCCTAAACATGCATGGATAACTTGCAAGAAAAAATACGAAGGTCTGTGACTCGATTAGGGGCAAAAAGATGGTGAGATGAGTTGAAGCAGAGTTCTCCAGCGTGCGATGGAGGTGGAGGCCTTGATAGTTCCTGATATATGCAAGATCAAGGGGAATGGATGGGTGCTAGAGGTTCAGAAGTGAAGGGGTGAGAAGATGCAGTGGTCGGCAAGTCGAAGCAGAGGCTGAAATAATGGAGAACAATGGTCGGAGAACCAGCTCTGGCGAACTACGATTTTGTATTTTACGGAATAAGGGATGATATTAAATGAAATAAAATAATAAACTATCCTACTTATAGTGCTAGGAATGGAAAAATAAAGAAAAAGAGCTGCTCAAATCTGGGGAACAAGAAGCAGAGTACCTTCGCTTGAGCAAGTTTAGTGTGGTTTGGTTCTCACCTCTCTGCCTCCTTCTCCACTTCTAGATCTTAGGAGATGCACTCACTATCACTGGGATGCTCCATATGAGGATAAAATGGGACGACGATGGGTCAACACAGATCAAATTCGAATGGAGGTCAGAGGAGAAGCTAAATAGGGAGGTAACTTGGATTAGGATTTGCATGTGAATCGATGCTCCATTCTTCCAGAAATCACTAGGGCGTGAAAGTCCAATGAATGAGGAACATAATATCAGAAGGAATCAAGCCCATAAAATGCAAGATTTGAGTGAGATAAATTGGAGAAGAGACGGGGTCAGCGCTCTGACATGTCTAGGATTAGGTGCATATGCAGTTGATTGGCGAGTCAACCAAGACCAGCACCTGATTGGGTCACTTTAGGCTTTAGAGGGAAGAATAGAAATAAAAATAGAAATACAATATTAAATAGAAAATGATTTTATTAATTTTTCTTAAAAAATGGAAGTTGTTTCTTTTTTATATACTATTTTAGGTGATTTTTATTTAGGTGTTAATTTTTACATGAATAATTATTGATATAATTACCTTATATAGTGTATTTGATTTTACTTTGTATTTTATGTTTTATTATTTTATATTTACATTTTATATATTTACAATATATCTAATTATGTATTTACATATATTTATTTAATTTTTTGACTTTATGTATCACTTAAATAAATATGAGTCTGTATAGTATATGTATAGTTTACTGATGAATCTATGTTTCATCATATTTATTCTATCATTTTGGCCTTTAAAACCCTAGTAAATGAGTGTATATAGGCTTAATTATTGCATTTTATCATCCATGCATTGTTGTGTAAATCGTGTATAAAATACTGTTTTTAAAGCCAGAATTATAGAATAAAGAGAAGAAAAAAAGAATAAAATATTGCAAATATTTTATGACCTGAAACCTACGCATCTTGAAGACTAGGTCAACTCGGAATCAAGTAGGGGGAGATAAGGGTCAAAAATCCAATAAAAATACCATTTATTCTCTTCATTTTTATTTATTTTTGGGACCTATTTTGAATTCCACTTTTTATACTTCAAAAAATTAAACTTTGTACATGAAAGTTGTAGATAATTAAATATAGAAAAATACAAAATTGGTTTCATACAAAAATAATGTACAGATAAAAAGTTATGATCTGAATAAGTTTACAAAATCCCAACTTCCCAGACCTGTATCTCTTAGAAAAAACTCAAAATCTATCAAAATCACCTTTAATTGTATATAACTTTTAATAAGATATTTAATGAAGTGGTTTCATATTTTTTGGAGTTACAGTTTGAAAGTTAGGTTTTGGACCCCTATTGTATACTTTACCCGATTTAAATATTCATTTTTTATTTTTTATTTTTATAATCTTGTAAATATTATTTATAATATATGTACAAAATAAAATTGGAATAAAAAAACATCAAGAAAACATAAAAATAAAATAGTTGTACAAAATACATAGGTATAATATCTGTAAATATACCTACAAAGAATATACTTCTATTTATTTAATTGTATAAAATACATCAGAAAAATAAAATAAAAATATATCTAAGTTTATTAAAATAAGTTATAAATATATAAAATAAAAAAATTATAAAATTCAAAAATTCAAAATAAAAATAAAAGATTAAAATATATAGATGAATATACCTATATATATAGCCTTAAAATGTAACTTATAATTTTAAACCTCGAAAAAAAACATAAAAATCATCTTAAAATATTTCATAAAATAATAAACATTTTTTATTTAATAACCTAAAATTACTAAAATCTTTTTTATTTTTAATTGATTTTACAAATCATTTTTTGCAGCATTTTTCTTGGTTGGTCCATGTGGACCAACCAAGAGGGCCTGAGAGTTCACCGCGGGTCAACTCTCTGACCCCTTCCTGTTCATGTCAGGACCTAAATTTTTGCCCTGTCTTTGCAGTTTTTTCGAGGTTGAATCTTTCACCTTTTGATGTTGAATCCTTGATGACTTTTTCACCCCATCTATTGACCTTACACACCTGCATCTATCCTCGGGGATTGGATCGATGCATCGTCTGCTACGCCTCGATATTTGGAGCCCGTCGACCCTTGTTCAAAACCACCTCCGATCCTTTCTTCCACCATTGAACCCTCTTTGACCACTGTCCTGTCCTCCTTTCGTGCTCAATCGACTGAGAGGAGGTGACAGCTCCCTTGTCTTGTCGTAGGTTGATCGAGGAGGCGACCGATGGGCGGCTCCACCCCCCATCTCCGGCCAACATCCATGAGGTTCTATCTCAGGCGTACAGGTCTACGAGGTTTGGTTTTTCTTCATTTCTCTTGCATTTTTAGTTTATAGTCTTAGGATAAAATCCCCATCCTCCCTTTCGTATTTCACCCGTTCAATCGACCGCCGCCACCACCTTGCCGGAGCTTGCTCCGATGAGCTTCCCTTTCGTTGTTCCCCACCTCCATCACTCTGCTACACGGTCAATGCACTTTGCCATTGACCCCATAACCTTTCTTGCAGGTCCTGGTGCTAAAGAGATTGCTGGAGACTTGTTTTGAGCCTTGCCGGAGGAACCTGGAGCCGCCAAGCATCCTCGTCCCCGCTGGGGAGCCTCGGCCGTCGCCGAGGTCTTCTGGAGCCTCCAGCTGCTAGAGGACCACGTAGGGAGCATCTTGGGCGCTTTTGGAGCTTCATAGCACGCCAAGGTGGATGCCATCGTCGGAGGAAGCTCACAGCGACGAGCCTTCTTCCCTGTTCGTCCACCGCTCGTCCCCGTCGTCAGATCAAGAACCAGGTCCAGGCCTTCCCGCAGCCGTTCGATAGGAACTTGCATAGGCCGTCCATCTCATTCGCATGATCAAATCTCAGTTGTTCAAGGGAGAAGCGGTATCGCCTCCTCCTATCTCGACACGTATCCAAGTGAATGAGGAGCGCCATTGGATCCGTAACGCCTTGGGTATTTTGCACTCAGGCCCAAGCCATTTTTGTATTTACTAATTAACCCTTAAACTTTCATCTACACTTATTTTTATTGTAAATTTTGCAAAACCCCACCTGTATTTCTGTTATTTTCAATTGGATCCCCGGCCACATCACCTCACGTGACTAGCACACGTGAGGCATGGGCATTTTGTCAGGCAACCCCTGATGGTTTTGCTTATTTATATTTAGTATAGAAACTTTTTAATGCAGTTATAATATTTTGGACTTTTTGCAAGTTCGCCCCTAGAATTTTGTAATATTATGTTTTAGTCCTTGTCAGGCTACGTGCCCGACACGTGAGTCTTGGTGACTTTTACAGAGATACCCCTAAGGGTTTTGGACTTAATATTTGGTACTATAAATTTTTGATTTAGTTATAAATTTTTGGTGAAACATTCACTCAGTCCCCTGCAGTTTCTGATATTTACAAAAATACCCCTGCTAGGAGTGCATTTTCTCTTTGTTTCTAGTATTTATTTCATGCATCTATAAACCTCTAAAAAAATCCCAAAAAATAGCATTAGCAACCTGTTGCAACGCACTTTAACGCTATATTTTTATTTCATATTTTTGAGTTTTTTAAATATTTATAAAAAATAAAAAACTTGCATTTTCATCTCTATTTGCATTATAAAATTCATAAAAAAATATAAAACTTTTTGAAAAATTCCCAAAAATATATATTTTATGTATTTTGTGCGTTTAACTTCCAGACCAAAAACCACTAAAAAATAAAAGAAAAATAAAAAATATAAAACCTTAAAAAATCTCTATCAAAATATATAAAGCCCAAAAAATCCAAAAATTGCAATTTCTATTTTTAAATTTTCTCTACTTTATTTTTGTATTTTAAAATAAATCTAGAGAAATTTTTGGTTCTATTTGATATTTTTATTTCCATTTTAATTACGGATATTTATTTTATTCCCTATTTTGAGTATTTTTTGACTTTAAAAATACTAAAAAATTAGCAAAAATACAGAAAAATTATAAAAACATTAGAGAAATATAAAAAACACAAAAATATTTTTTGTCATGTATTTTGCTTATTTTTACCTATTTTTATCTATATATTATCTCTCTCTTGCTTATCTTGTATAAATACTCTTTATATAGCTTTATATCTAAATTAAAAGAAAAAATTATAATAATATAAATTACAACAAGAAATTACAAAATCAGAAATTAAAAATCAAAATATAAAAATATAAAATAAAAAATATAAAAATATAAAAATTATAAACCTACAAAAATTAGCACAATTATAGACAAGTGGATCACATTCATTTTTGAGCATTCTTTGCCCTGATCTACCTGTTTGTTCCCTGTGTTTGGCACTCTACACATACTTGCACCTATACACACTTTTGTTGTAGAGTTATAATAAATTTTAACTCCGCATCACTTTTCATTGTTTAATCACTGTTGTAGGTTAATTGTTGTTTTAATTCGGATTTGGGGTGGTCGATTCAACGACTATGTTCCCACCTTGTGTGGAGCACAAGACCGCTGGATTTTTGAGTTAAACTTTTACCTATGAATTTTATTATATTATTTATTTTAATATAATTTTAATGATTTCTTTTTATGTATATAATTTTAATATAATATAAATAATATTTACAAATATTTAAAAATATGGAAAGAGTAAAAATAAAAAAGAATGAATTAAATATATAAAATATATGTAAAGTATACAATGGGACCCCGAAAACAACATTTTATATCATAACTCCAATTCTATTGAAATTACTTTCATTGGATAGGCAATTTAGTTAGGAGTATAATAAAGTTGAGTTTGGTCCATTGAGTTCATAAGGAGAAAATATGGGTCTGTGAAGTTTGTTTGCGGCTTTTTCATTTGTGTGTCCCAGTCATCCTGTACCTTGATTTTATGTACAATTAATCTTGTCTTTTATATGCATTTTTATGTACATGTATGATGTTGAAAATATTTTTATTCGAAGTGTAAAAGAGTATGTATAAATTAGTGAAAGTTTCAATTATATATAGTGTATATGTCAGCTAGGGTTTCTAGGTGAAAGTTCAATTTTGTATGTATTTCTATGCCCTTATCTTCCCCTACTTTATTTCTTGTCAACCAAGTCTATATTGACTTAATCTCGAAGTTCAGGGTTAGTCAGTATTTGCAATACTTCCTTTATTTTTTTTCTTTCGTTGTTTATTTTGTATTTAAATATAGGTGTTTAAGCACTATTTACAGGTACAAGTCGAAATGTTAATTTTTACAAGTTAGTTATATTTATATGAATTTAACTAGTTTTTTAAAGACATAATAAAGGAATAAAGGTGAATGAATGGGTATTCATCACCCCATATACTTATCTTTGCTAGTCCCTAACAAACACTTATTGGGATAATAAGTGATGCAAAAGGATATAAAGAAAAGAAAAATAAAGAAGGTAGAATGATTTTGCCTTTTAAACATATCCATACAAAATTAAAGTTTGGAGCTTCATTAAAAGCCTTGTATTAATGATGTGTTCGAAACCCAGTTACTGTTAGGACTTGTGACTCAACAACCTCTAGGTTCTATGCCCCTTTATCAAGTTCAATTCACAACCTGGTCAGAACCATCCTTTTAAACATATACTCTTGCAGCCTTGAGGTGACATATACTATGTGTGTGAATTGTGTTAGCTCTTCCCAGACAAATCATCAAACTATTAAAGAGTCTCCTCCTCTGATAACGTGTCCTCGTGGAGACATATATTTCCTTCTAAGGTCAGGTGCTTGTAGTTTCACAACCGAGAAAGGGAGAAACTAGAACAATGCGAAAAGAAGTGGGAATGAACTACTGTAGTCTCATTCCCTTGTGAATCTCGGTTAGTGTAACCGAGTCTTCACTAAGAAGCATGCTTTTTCTGGAAGCTCAAATTTTCGTGGATTTTTTGATATAGGATTCTTTTTTGGATTTTTCTTTGACTTTGCATTCCTCTGCATTCTTGTTTATGCCCTGATTGATATAGAGTATTTTGGTCCACCCATTTTTTAGGGTCTTGAAAAAAGTTGTTCTAGCATTCCATTCCTCATCCAAAGCATTGTCTCAATCCAATCTCTAGTCCTTATATGTCTTACCTACCAGAAGTGGGTTGAAGTACCAGTTTCGACAGTCCCCAACAATGGTTCCTAAGCCACCCTTGATGAAGCGTCCTAGTATCGTCCTGACTTGGACTACAAGATTTTTCAACAATCCATCTAGATTGAGCTAAGTGTTGAGTGTGAGGTTTCTTATCAAGCCACTGTATTAAGAGTCATACGAATTAAATGAAGGGTTCTCATTAGACACATCGAATTGACTCATGAACTTAATCTCACAGAACCTAAAGAATTAAGTCATAATGACCTGAAGTATCACAATTCTAGTCCTTATCAGGTTCCTCTAAAATTAGGCATATTATGGTCTAGATAAAGATCCAATCTTCATATTTTATTTAGGGTTTTTATCAGTTGAGCCCCTCTGATATATTGCAATTTCAGTTATGCCACTCCCTTTTTTGGAATATCGGTTATGCCCCT
The DNA here is from genome assembly GCA_037367405.1 of Ottelia alismoides. Classification (NCBI taxonomy): domain Eukaryota; kingdom Viridiplantae; phylum Streptophyta; class Magnoliopsida; order Alismatales; family Hydrocharitaceae; genus Ottelia; species Ottelia alismoides. The sequence goes on from JAZKJV010005181.1 coordinate 302,707, forward strand.
ACATTCTTGAAAAATTTATAGTTTTGCCCTTCTGTTAAGGTAAAGTAGGGGCATAACTGATATTACAAAAGGGCAGAACTGTTAAATTTGCAAGAAGGTAGGGGCAAAACTGATATTTCCAAAAAGAGAGGGCTATAATTGAAATTGCAATATCTCAGAAGGGCACAACTAATAAAAACCCTTTATTTAGACTTGTTCATTTGTAAAAATCATTCTAAAAAATGCCAATGTATTGCAAATATATATTTTTATGGGGGATTTTCTAGCTTTTGATCATTTATGAGTTTTTTCCAAGAGTTTTGCAATTTTTTGCAAGATTTTTGAATTTTTTTTCAAAATTTTAGGTATTTTGGTTTTGAAGATTTTTATAGAATTTTCGAAAAAGTAAAAGAAGCATAGTTAGTATGTTAGTGCAGATTTTATGAGTGTGTTCTTTATAGTTAATTTATCATATATACCCTTACCAAATGTAATAGCCATATTTATTAAAAATATGAAATTACTAATTATGTCTAAATTATATATGGCGCATATAGGACTCCCTATACTTAGATTGAGTTATGCCCTAATAGATCAGAGAGAAAAAAGAAGACATAACTCGCATTGAGTATAGAAAATCCTATACTAATCTGGCTACATAATATAAGAATGAGAAGTCTATTGTCCCCACTATACTTAGGATCAAATAATCCTAAGTATAGAGGACTCTATATAAAGAATGGATGGTCAAGGGTGGGAATTTACGAAATCAACAGCTCAACCTGTCTGCCCCTATACTTAGGGTAAGATATCCTTAAGTATAGATAGAATATCAACAAGTTGGGAGACAAGTGATGGATTAAAGAATGAGCATGTGAGCCGGTCACCCCTTATAACAAGAATGAAGCATATCCTAAGTATAAAAGTGATGAAAAGGATGACTGAGTAAATGGAAAATAAGGAACAAAAAAATGAAAAGAAGAAAAGAAGAAAAGGGAAATGTTTTTGATATTTTTTAGTTATTTGTGTCATCTGCAACTGGAGGCTCTTCTTGGTAAATGACTTGAACTGAAGCAACAACGGACTGGAAAGTATCGTGCTCTAGGTATGGTTTAAGCATCTGTCTTGACTACAAAAGGTTGTGTGAGAGCTGATAATCCTTATATCACAATGCATCCATTATCACACACATTTTCAACAATGAAGGGTCCAAACCACTTGCTCTTCATTTTGTCTGGAAAATAGCTTCAACTTTACATCAAACAACCACACCTTCTAGTTTGACTCAAAGGTATTTCGTTTGATGTGCTTGTCATGCAAACACATGGCCTTTTCCTTGTACATAAGGCTATTGCCATATGAAGAGTCTCGGAATTCTAGCAAATGGTTCAGGTCCAACTTTCGTTTCTTTCCAGCCTTTTCTCTATCTAGATCGCATACATTGATTTCCCACAAGGATTTGTGAATCAATTCTACTTGTAGATGGCAGGTTTGTCGTAGACAAGGCAATAGGGAGACATTCCAAGAGGAGACTTGTACGTTATTCGGTAAGCCCAATGAACTGAGTAGAGAAATTGTGACTAGTTCATACAATCAGGACATACGTGTTTATGTAGGATTATTTTGATCTCCCTACTTGAACACTCTGCCAAGCCATTGGTATGTAGGTGGTATAGAGATGAGACATGGTGTTAGATGATGTGCCTGTTGGTCTGCTTCTTGACCTCTTTGTTTATAAAATGGTCGCCTCTGTCTGATATCAATATCTTCGGAACCCCGAACCATGAAATGACTTTTCTTCTAAGGAATTGACAAACGGTGTGACTGCCGGCAACTCAGGTAGGGATAGCTTCTACTCATCGACTAACATAGTCAATAACCAACAAGATGTACTCACTACCCTGATTGTTTGGAAATGTACCCATGAAGTTGATTTCCCGTGCGTCAAAGGCATATGAAATCTGAATATTTTGAGTGGTATGGTTTCCCGAGAACTAATTGTGCCTCCCATATTCTGACAATCAGTACATCCTTTCACATATTTATTACCATCTTTGAAAAGGCTCGAACACTAGAGGACACTATGAAGAACATTGGTTTATATTCTCTTTCTACAATGGTATCCACCGGATTCCAACTTGTGGAAGTGGTTCAGGACGATGATGTGCTCCTCCTCAGGAAGACATCTTTGCCAGATGTTGTTTGCACCTTCTCGAAATAGATATGGGTCCTCCCACTAGTAAAAATGTATATCGGAAATGAATTTGTCCACTTTCAGCTTTGTCCAATCTTGAGGAACTTCCTTGGAGACAAGGTAATTGATGATATGAGCATACCAGGGCACTGGGGTGACTAATAGAATGGCTTCATCAAGGAAGTTTTATGTTATCGGGATCAGGCCCCGCTCACGGGTCTCAATCTATGTTAATCTAGAAAGGTGATCTACCACCAAATTTTTGACTTTAGGTTTTTCTCTAATATCAAGGTCAAACCCATTGAGTAGAAGGATCCAATGTAGTAGGCGTGACTTTGCATCCTTCTTGATCTGTAGGTATCGGATAGAGGAATGATCAGTGTACACAGTTACTTTGAACAGAGAAGATACGACCTAAACTTTTCCAAAGCAAAAACTACGGTAAGAAGCCCTTCTTCTACCACTATGTAATTCCTTTGGGCTTCATCTAGAGTTCTACTATAGTAATGGATAGCAAATGGCCATCCACCCCGTCATTGTACTAACACAGCCCCAATGGCATAATTAGACACATCCGTCATGATCTCAACTGGGAGAGACGAATCTGACGGTTGTAGGATAGGAGCATTGGTGATTATATCCTTCGACTGATAAAAGGCTTGGAGCACTCTGTCATCTACAATAAATTCAGTGTCCTTGCCTATGAACTGTGTCAATGGTCAGGCAATCTTGCTGAAATCTTTGATGAACCGTCGGTAAAACTGACATGCCCTAGAAATGAACGAACTTATTCTAGATTAGTAGGTGGCTCAAGTTTATAGATAACTTCCACCTTGGATGGGTCGACCTCCATGCCTCGTTTAGAGACAACATGACCTAACACAATTCCATCAATCACCATAAAGTGACTCTTATCTCATGAGAGCACCAGATTGACTTCACAACATTGTTCAAGTACTCGATCTATGTAGTTCTGGCATTGATCAAAATTATCTCCGTAGACCAAAAAGTCATCCATGAAGATGTCAAGGAAACTGCACACCATGTTTGCGAAGAATGCCAATATACACCTCTGAAATGTAGCGGGGTGTTACATAGTCCGAGTAGCATGCATCTGAACATGTACGTCCCAAATGGACAGATGAAGGTTGTTTCTCTTAATCTTCTAGGGAAATTGCAACCTTATTATACCTAGAGTAACCATCCACGAAGCAGAAATATTCCTTTGCCACTAGTCTTTCAATAATCTGATCAATGAAATGCAAAGAGAAATGATCTTTCTTGGTTTCCAAATTCAAGCATCTGTAATCCACACATACGTGCCAAGAAGTAGGTACTCTGGTCGGAATCTCCTCTCCCTTGTCATTCATTATAATGGTGATCCCTGATTTCTTAGGAACAACATGTAACTGACTTACCAAAATAGAATTTGAGATGGGATATATAAATCATGCATCGCACCACTTCGTGATTTCTTTCATCACGACCTCCCGGTGGTTTGGATTCAACTGTTGTTGAAACTCACGAGAAGGCATGCAATCATCTTCCAAGTAGATATGGTGCAAGCATAATGAAGGGTATTCCCCCATGGAGATCCAAAATTTTCCAGCCTATCGCCTCACAGTTTCTTTCTAAACCCTTGAGTAGGCACGGTTCTTGATCTGTGGTCAACATAGAGTTTATGATGACCGGGAACATGTTTTATTCACTCTCAAGGAAGGTGTATTTCATTGATGCATATAACAGCTTCAGCTCAGGGAGAGTTGGAGTCAGCTCTATGGAGACTTTAGAAACTGTGACTGGCGTTGACTCTCTCTCTACAATATGTTGTCCACCTCAAATATTTATGGCTCTGAATGCAAGACTTCTGAGAAATATTCAAGGAATTCATCTTACTCTGATAGGGATGGATTGATTTCATTTAGTTCATCAAACTCATCTAGCAAATCAACAGATACCTCATCTTCTAGGATGACACGGAATTCGATCGTGCTTTCTAGGGGTTCCTCCTTGGAAAGGAACTCATGTATTTCATTATCATCCAGAAATAAGGATGTATCTATGATCTTTGCAAGAAAATCATAGTCTTCACCTTCTTTCTTCATCTGCTCACTCTCATCAGACATTGATTCTGTAAGTTTGGGCACTAGGATCATTTGAATAGGTACCTTGTCACTATTTTAGTGAAAGGTTATCTTTCTGATACCATAGTCAAATGTTGCTTCTGTTGTTTGAAAGAATGGTTGTCCCAATAGGATAGGGGTATGTAGAAGTGGTGCTGTGATGTCAATATCTAGCATAATGAAATTGGCAGAGAATTGCATCCCTTGGATTGTAATAATGACATCCTCCAAAATTCCCTATGGTCGCTTCACTAAAGTGTCTACAAACTGCATAATCATCCTTGTGGCTATGAGCAATCCTAATCCAAATACATTGAGTAGCGATGTCGGCATCGGATTAATCGATGATCAACTGTCCAGGAATGTTCTCTCAAGCTCATGGTTAACATCCCACATCTGACGAGTGGAGCTCCCATGTATTTTTTCTTTCCAGGGAGGTTGTTGATTGTATGAACTATAGCCAAGGTGAGGAAGCACTTTACTGGTTTTTTACGTCTAGTCTTTCTTGGTTGATGTTTGGTGCTTTCAATCCTTTCTTGAATAACAACGTGTACTCCATGGATTTCAGAAGTGACATTTTGTGCATAATGTTTTGCACTAATTCTACGATGCTCGGGTCATACAAAGCATTTTACATTTTTTTGTTTTTGATTTTAATTCATCAGGAAATGGAATATAAACATCATCATCAAAAACCTAATTTGCTCGCAAAATACCATTCTTATTTACAGATTGATGGATGGGAAAAGTACAACCATCCAAACCAAAAGGAACAACAAAAGCGGGAAATTCAGCCATGTCATCTTTCACGGGAGTGGCTGCTGGTGCTGGCTGCTCCTTGGTTGCATCGGCACGACCTTGGCTATTACTGATTGAGTTATGATTTTCTTAATTTTTTTGGTTTTTATATGGGAATGGTAGTGGGGCTGGTATTTGTTCCTCTTCTGATCCTGGCATTAGCAGGGGCTCAACTGCATGTGATGAAGATTCGCCTACTGAAGCTTGACTTTTCCCCTTAGCCGAAGCAGACGTTTGTAGTATTCTACCACTCTTGATACAAACAACATTAGATAACATAAAAGAATTTATAGTTGACTTGGGAGTTTATGTAGCTTAACAGTCTAATTGCTCATTTCTCCTGACATTTATTTGGGTTCGCCTCTACCTGTGCCGGAATGACTGTCTTGGTAGAAGTGAGGTCATCAATCTTCAGGCTCATCTCCTTCATGTTCAGAATCAACTGAGCTAGGCAATCTAGGGTGAGATTTAATGAAGAAGCCTCTGAACATTCGATAATCAGAGGAAGTTGAGGTTGGTGGTACTGCGGTTGCTAATGGTATTGTTGAGAAAGATGAGGAGAGAAGAACTGTTGGTTATAATGAGGAGGGAAGGAATAGTTCTTATATTGAGCAATCAATTGTCGTTGATGGTTAGACTAGAGGTATGTCGGATGATGATACCGGTGATGTCTCTAATTGTTTTTGTTGTGTGAAGACTGATGGGACTGCTGGTACCGGAGACTCCTCCCACCATGATATTGGTTGAATGGTCTGATGGTTGTGTTTTGACCTTGAGATTTTCTCTGAGGACGGGCTGATTACAACTCATTGCCTTAAACACTGTTAACCACTTGAATTTATGGTGGGGGTGGGAAGAGTAGCTTGACATATGAATGTTGTGGTTCTGGATGGTAAACCACCAGATCTGTTTGTGATGGCTGTTATTCAGGTGCTTGCATGTAGTACGCATGTTGTACCTGAGGCTGACTGGGACTCAGTTAAGGCTAGTGATGCACTGTAAGCTCCTTCTACTTAGCATGAGTGTTAGGGGCAACTGCCACTGAATTGCATACACTGATGGTATTCACCAAAAACTCCAGGTTCTTGGTGATCCTGTACATCTTGTCGAGGCTCTTAGTCACATATTCGATCACATCTGGCTTCTCTAGATCTTGTGATTGCTTCTCAATGATTTCCACATTGGATAGGTGGTTGTCAATGATGTTGAGTTCTGAATTCTCGCACCTATCCAATTCACGAGTGTCTGCCAGGTTTATAGATTTGCAGAGGATCTATGGTTGTGTTTGAAAGGAATGAGATGAGGAGAGTGAAACCTCTCCTTCGACCATATCCTCAAAGATCTTCCACACAACATCCTCATCTTTGTTGAAGTGTGAACATATGCAGGTGACATCGACCAAATGCTGGTTATTTTCAGTGGGACCCCAAAGAAATGTTGGACCAAACTGGTCTTTATGATATCATGATGGGGACACTTCTCAATAAAATCACTGAAACACTCTCGAGTCTCATGAAAGGACTCTTATGGTCCTTGGGAGATGCTGGCAATCTTGAACCGCATCAGATTAAGATGACCAAGTGGGTAATATTTGTGCAGAAACACAGATTTCAGTTCTTCCCACATCTTCACCACTTTGCTCAAATGGTTTATCCAGTAGAAGTGCCTTGTCGTGAATGCTAAAAGCGGTCATCTTGACTATGCCCAACGAGATGTTGGGGTAGTGCATGGCGCTATATATACATCCGAATTACTATAGATGGATGTGTGGTTCTTCATTGGAATTCCCCTAGAAGGTGGGGAGAAGAGAAAGGAGTTGTTGTTTTAGCTCAAAATGTCTATGAATCAGAGGAATCTGGATCCACTCAGTGATTTGGTCGGCCCCAGGGTTGTAAGTTGGCTTGAGTGTGGGTTTAATGACCTCTCCTTCCCTCTCCCTCACCTCCACAAGGTCCATCTACAGAGTGATTATCATCATAATCGCCATGTAAATCATCCTCTCCCCCTCCTCATCTCTCTCTTTCCTCTGACCTTCACCTCAGATCATTCAACATCTCTTGAAATGTGACCCGAGCTAGAGATTGATTAATTAACTGCTGCTAGATATCCTGGATAGATGCCAAAAGCTGACTATTTACTTCATTATGGTTAGTGCCATGCTCCGTACCATGATCGGTATTCGACTGAACTGGTCTCTTTCCTCTACCTTTGGGAGCCATCTCAAAGTCTGAATTGTGCTCATGATCGGGTGATGAATCTATATGGGGAAATAATACCCGATCAACTCTAAAAAAGAAGGAGCAAGTTCGAGACGAGAGTCTATCTCAAACAAATGATTTATTCGTGAAAGGATGATAGCGGAAAAGGGGAAAATCGAGACAAGAGTCTTCTCAATCCCCAAAGCGGTTAGAGATAGGGGAGTCCAACGAGAAGCATGCAAGATCCGTACTTAATTATTTGAGATCACCCCACATTATTGAAGTATTTTGGATTCGATGTAGGTGTTCACAAAATTCGAACATGACCATCTGAGATACTACATCTTTGGATAACAAAAGAGAAATAGATAAGGAGTAATGATCATGGGGGAAAACAAGAGGATGAATGAATAGGTAAAAAGGAAGGCTCAAATTGAGCGACTCAAAAAGAAATGCAAACAAAAGGAAATAAAAATGGCGCAAGTGTGTGGGACTGATATTTGAATCCTAACTAGATCCAAATAAACACCAAACAAAATTGGGTTCACCAACTCAACACATATGAATTCGTGAAGGATATGCTATTTTTATCTTTTCAGTTTTATTGTTGTTTCAGGCAATCTTGTATCACGTCCTTATCGGTTAGCCCTATAGGAAAGTGAGTAATGCCAAAAAAAACGTATCCCATACTTTTTCCACTTCATTTGTCTCATGTGATCTGCACTTTTTGAGATTCTTGGTATTGGGTAGGGGGGCTACTCAACCAAGGAAGAAGAGAGGAAGTTGATAGGCAAAATCACTACTTCCCTAAAAAATAAGGTACTCGGATGCAAGACGATGGGACAGACACCCCTGTGAGGGCGTGGCCTATTCTCAATACTTCATACCAAGTCGGATGTTCTACACAATGCGAGAACACTGTCGTCGACAAGGCCCTACTCGCCTACATATGATAGAAACGTCAATACTTCGTTGGTCCCATGTGATAATCGAGGCGGCTACATATCGAGTTTTTGGCTTTATTCCTTAAGGGTCGTGCTTTGCTCTGTCTAGAATGTACCTGAATACAGAGTGGGATTTGTGAACCCCAAACAATGATGTTTGTTACATATTTTAATTAGATTCAAAGTTTATTTAGCAGTCCCCTTGTTTTAATTTTTGGGTTTTCTCTTTTTAGGCATTTTTCAAGAATATTGGATTAACGATTTTTTGGATCTTCTAAGCCTAAGTGATAAAAAATCAAGGGAGATTGCAAAGCAATGCAAGGTGACACCGGGATGGAAATCTCTCCCTTGTTTCAAATGATGAAATCTCAGATAGACGACTTACAATGCTTCCCATCTCTCTCCATGTGGGATGTAAAACAAAAAATTTTAAACCTAATATATATGGTATGCAAGATGGTGAAATCGTCCTAAGAAGGAATTGTTATTATCGTGAAGTACAAATTGAGTTTTGAGAAACAAAAGAAAATAAAAGGGAAAATAGGGAGAATAAAAGTGTATAAGGCAATGAAAACAATGAGAAAAACCGGTGAGCCCCCAAGTAAACAAGCACTTGGTAAAATAGGGATAAGAGTTCAAGTGTCCACATGTATTATTACAATAATAATTAGAGTCTCTCCCTCATAAGAGAAAAATAAAATGCTAATCTAAAGCTATGCTACACAAGTCTCCAAAGTTGGATAAGATGCCTCTCCAACCATCTCATGAAGAAGGAGCCAATATCCACGTGACTCGGGTGCACCAATCCTCCTAGGAAGATTGCCCTAGCTCCGCGGTACCTCACGTAAGAGATGTATTAGCACAAATAATCAATTAGACAAATAAAATGAAAAAAGAAAAGCAGAAAATGGTGGATGAATTAATGCAAACAAATCTATCCTAAGCATTGATCCACGATAACGATTTCATTTGATGAACTATGTACAAGCGAGATGTCTAGTGCGCGGTCTTGGTGGGACTACGGTGTCCAACAAATTGGATCCAACTATCGTTGTATTGGTCGCTCTCACAACGTTCAACACCTGATCAAAGCGTGTTAATCAGCAATCAACCTACATAATAAATAAGCAATTAATCAAAGTGAGATGAAATTTATTATTCCCTACCAATAAGTATGCGTAGTATGCAAGTGTAGGGATTAAACCAAAAAGGAGTAACATGGATAACCACAAAAATTGACATTCTAAAGGAAAATCAAGAATTTTTTTTTATTTTATAGGGGTTTTCTATTTTTTATGGATTTTCAATATTTTATATAGTTTTATGGATTTTTAATTTTATTTCCTTTTTATATTGTTTTCTATTTTTTAATTTCTTTTTTAATATATAAAGGTATAATAAGTAGATATATACATAATAAGAGATATACTATAAGTAAGATATATGCTATATTAATAATAAACTTCTTTATTGCTGCTGCTACTGCTTTTCGTCCCTTCCACGTCAAGTGAACTCAGCTGCGTTATATAAGATCTATCTGTCTAGATATCATCATATACATATAGAAAGCCGTATGCTTTGGAAGAAGCTTGCACAGTTTGGGAAGGGGTTTTGATTGAGAAAAAATAATCATCCACTTTAATCGAGATGCCCTTAGGCACGACCATACATAACATAGTAATCACACTTGGAAAGGGTGGACAATTAGCTAGAGCAGTGGGTGTTGTAGCGAAACAGATTGCAAAAGAGGGTAAATCAGTCAAAAAATACAAATATGAATAATCTTTTTTTTTCTATTTTTAAAGGTTATAAAAAATATTTTATGCATTTAAAATAGTAATAATGTTATTAAGCATATAAGTATATATAGATATATAAAGTCAATGTAGGCTTTTATATTTATAAATATAGCTATAAACACTCAAAAAATACAAAATATAATGCTTTATCCTTTTTATTTTTTTCATTATTTCTAGAATTTTATGGTAATTTTTGTTCATTTAGATATTTTTAAATGCTTACAGTGTCAAATCAATGACTTATAATAATAAGCCAGACAGTTTCCAAATTTAAAATAGATAAATATCTTAAAATTTTGCAAAACTATTTTTAATATATAACATATAAGAAACAAAATCTATAAGAAGAAAAAATAGTTTTGAGCTTCTAGATAATTTTTACAGATTTTTATAAGATTTTAGGTTTTTTAATTTTTAGGATCTTTTTGGTAATATTTGCAAAAATAAAATGTTACAAAATTAAATAAGCATAAATAAACACATTGGATTTTTTTGGAATTTTTCAAAACATTTTTTGAATTTTATCTATTTTAAAATACAAATAGGAGAAAATTTCAATATTTTATATATTTAGAAATAGAAAAAAAATCAGTTGCTTCAAGTAAGATATATGTGATTTAAAATGATTCCAAGCACTTAAGGTAATTTTGCTAAAATTTTAGATGCAAAATTCTATTTTTAATAATGCAAATACAGGAAATAAAATTAAGTAAGTTAGTAGGGACCTAAGTGCAATTTAAATAAACTTTCAATGCATTGTAGAACGCCTTACAAAAGTCCAAGGGCATACATACAAAAATCTCGGAATATAACGACATAAGATGCACTTGTAGGGGTATAATTGTAATATCTAAAAAGTTACAAGCCTTGGTTGAAATTTTTTAGAAAATTATTACATTGATATTTAAATTCTTTGGACCAAGCAATAACATAAACCTAGAGGGGTGTCCTTGCAAAATACCCAATCCCCTCACACGTACTAGCACGCGAGGTGACATTGATTGGATTAAAGTGCTAATATGGAAAGCTTAGTGTCCTAAGAATAAATATACTAAAAGGAAAAAAACAAAAAGCGAGAGGAGATAATGTAATATACCCTCAATAGGTATTGATGGACAGCAGATGGGGCGCCACTTGTCGACGTGGCACACTCTGGACAATCGATGCTGCTTTGTTTATGAAGGGTAGAGATTAGATCTTGCCTCCAGATCTACGGCTGCGATTGGTGAGATCAGACTGTAGATGTTGCACCTGAGGATGGATCTTGATCTGATGGCTGGGAGCACCCCTGGAAGAACATGGAAGAACTCCTATTTGGGCAAGCTTCGATCTGCGCTCTTGATCGACTCTGGCCACCTGGGAGGCTCCTAAGTGTCTCAAAATGAAGCCCATGGTCGTCCATGTCTACTAATGGCTCTAAGAAGGTCCAGGACCCATCGATGGGGTCTTGGAAGCTCGAAAAAGATCAGGTACAAGGGGACATTCGTCCTGGTCAAAACTCGGCCCTCCAAGGCTTATCTCTCTCTAAAACCTACAAGGTTAATTGCAAGCAAAAAATATGAAGGTCTGGGGATTAATTAGGGGCAAAAAGATGGTGAGATGAGTCGGAGTAGAGGTCTCCGGCGTGCAGCGTAGGCGGAGACCTTGATCTCTTGATATTTGCAAGATCAAGGGAAATGGAGGGGTGCTAAAGGTTCATAACAAAGGGGAGGATGACGCGGTGGTCGACAAGTTCAAACAAAGGTTGAAACAATGGAGAATAATGGCCAGAGCATCAACTCCGACAACCTATAATTTTGTATCTTATGGGATAAGGGATGAAAGTAAACAAAATAAAATGCTAAACTATCTTACTGTTAGTGCTAGGAATTGGAAAAGCATGAAAAAGAGTTGCTCAAACTTGGGAAACAAGGAGTAGAGTACCTTCTCCTAAGCAAGTCCGACGAGGCTTGGATCTTGCCTCTCTGCCTCCTTCTCCAAGCCTAGATCTCAAAAGATGCAGCCAATGTCACTGGGGACACTCCAGATGAAGAGAAAAGGGCATGAAGATGGGTCAAGATGGATCAAATTCAAATGGAGGTCAGAGAGAAGCTAAATAGGGAGGCGACTTAGATTAGGGTTTGCGGGTGAATGATGCTCCATTGCGCGAGAAATCACTAGGGCATGAAAGTCCAACGAAGAAGGAATAGATTCTCAGAAGGAATCGTTCCCAGAAAATGCAAGATTTGAGAGGGACAAATTGGAGAAGATACGGGGTCAGCACTCTGAAATGCCTAGGTTTAGGCACATGTACAATTGACTGACAGGTCAACCAAAACCAACACTTTATGTATTTACTTATATAAATATGAGTATGTATAATATATGTATATTTAACCTATGTATTATATTATATGTTATTTATTTTAATAAAATTTAATGGTTTCTTTTTATGTTTATAATTTTAATATAATTCAAATAATATTTACAAATATTTAAAAATATGGAAAGAGTGAAAATACAAAGAATGAAATAAATGTATAATAATATATAGGTAAAGCATACAAAGGGACTCCAAAAGACACATTTTATATCTTAACTCCAATCATGTTCATTAGATATATAATTTAATTTAGAGTATAATAAAGGTGGGTTTCGTCCATTTTGAGTTCATATGGAGAATAGATGGGTCTGTGAAGTTGTATTTACAACTTTTCAGTTGGGTGGCCCAATCACCTTGTACCTTATTTTTATGTATAATTAATTTTGACTTTTTCTATGTCCTTTTATGTACATGTTTGATGTTGAAAATATTTTTATTCAAAGTATAAAAGAGTGTGTATAAATTAGTGAAAGGTTCAACTATATATAGTGTATAAGTCACTAAGGGTTTCTAGGTGACATAGCCCTTTTGTATGTATTTCTATACCCTTATCTCCCCTACTTTATTTCTTGTCGACCAAGTCGATACGCACTTAGTCTCAGGATTCAGGGTCAGTCAATATTTAAAATACTTCCTTTATTTTTCTTTTCTTTTCTTTATTCATTTATTTTATATAGAAATACATGTGTTTAATCACTATTTACAAGTACATGTCAGAGTGTAATTTGTAGAAGTTATCAATATTTACAAGCATTTAACTAGGTTTCTAAAGGCAAAATAAAGGAACGAGTATTCATCAACGGGCGCCCGATCTTCTCCCATTTTTTGGTTTCCTCCATACCCTCTTCCACCTCGATATATCAACCTTCCTGCTCCACCCTCATCCCTCTTCCACTCCCTACCTCTACTATCCACCAACCACCTTCCTCCCGCATACCATCTCCTTGCCCTGTTCCCCTGAACCATGTGCATAAATAATACCTCCATGACTCTTTTTGCTTTTTGATCCCAATTTCCCATCTTAACCCCAATAGGAACTAGTCGTGTTGAGTTCTTAGTAACATGAGGAGCTCCTCAATCCTTGTTAGCAAGGAGAAGAGACAGAGATTGGAGGTTGTTGAGGATAAGTTTTTCAAGGGTCTAGAATGCATCTCACATAAGGAGGAGGCAAAGTCGTTGTGGCGACCAACAAGAAACCTAGCTTCGAACAACAATTAAACCACAATTCCAATATAAAGCAATAAAAACTAAGTGGATCAAAATTTATTATAAACCCTACTATAAAATGTGTATACTGACAAGTGGAGCAGGGTCTTGAACATGGGGAACACACAATATTTCATTATATATTATTTATAAATAAATAATATAGGTATATGTGTGTATATATATGGTCGATATTTATGAAATCTAGCATGTTTTTGAATTTTTTTTCTTTTTATATTATTTATATATTGATTATTAATTATTATTTTTTGATTTTATATTTTCTTTTTTATATATTTTTATATTTTTATATTTTCTCGTTCTTTTAATTTGTATATAAAGCTATATATAAGGTATATATATAATATAAGCCAGAATAAATATAAATAATAATAATAAACAAAATAAAGGAAATACAATAATTTTGGGTTCTAAAATATTTTTCTATTGTTTTTGTGATTTTTAGGAGTTTTTGCTTATTTGTATATATTTTTAAAGTAAAAAATACCTGTAAACAGGGTTTAACTAACTATCCGAAATTAAAATGGAGATTAAAAATAGAAAATAGAATTAAAATTTCTCCAAATTAATTTTAAAATAAATATAATAACATAAAGAAAAATTTTGAGATAGAAAATATATTTTAGGGATTTTTCTAGGAATTTTTTTATTTTTATAAAGGTTTTAGGGTTTTTTCAATTTTTTAGAGTTTGCTTTTGTATTATTTTTTGATTTTTTGTCTGAATTAGAAACGCATAAATACACAAAATCTATTTTTTTGGGAATTTTCAAAATGTTTTATAATTTTTATGGGTTTTATATTGCAAATATGAGCTGATCATGTACTATTCTATTTTTAGAAAATAGGAAAGGGGTATAAAATGCAAAAATAAAATTATAGCATGATCAATCATTCATCCAGGTACCTATCCCTATTTGTTTTTGATTTTTAGAGCACGAAACCCTTTTTAATAAACAGAAAACATCACATAAAAATGTTCAGCCTAGCAAGGGTATAACTGCAATTAAAATATCATGCGAGGGCTAACATGCATTTTTTTCCAAAAGTAAACACTGACATTAAAGCTTTATATATTAAACATTAATTACAAACACTTGCAAGGGGTTCGGAGCAAATTTTACAACATAAAAGTGGGAATGTACGTGACTCTAGCGGGGACTAAATTGTAATATACGAGAATTATAGGGGGTTACATGCAATTTATCTAATAAATTTTAAACTAGATAAAATAATTACAGGACCTTTACATAAATACAAATAGGCGGAAGGTATCGTTGAAAATGTACCACTTAGGCGACGAGGTGGCGACGGAGGGAGCTCGACTCCCAGATCCACGATGGATCTAGGTTGGACAAAGAGGGGATTCGATGGAGAACGTGGAGGGTAATGGAATGGAGATGAAAGCGGGAAGAACTGACGGTTGGATTACAGTAAATCATACTTGGAGCTCAAGCTCCAGGAATTGGGGGTTTCTAATGTACGCGCTAATAACTTGATTAAACTAAAAATTAGCGATATGAAATTGAAATTGGCATAGAAGATTACCTAGGAATGCAAGGAAATGAAGCTTGACTGGCCTGAGGTGTCCAGAAGCGAAACCTACCGGTAGAGCTCTGGCGGTGGATGGATGCACCTCCTTCAAGGGTTCTCCTCGCTGCAAATCACGACCTACTCTCTGTTGTTACCATGTGGAAGATCAGAACGGTGATCTGAGGGGATAAAACCGGACAAAGAGGGATAAAAAAGCCAAAAGAGGTGAAGGGGTTTATTTATAGGTTAATTTTGGATGATTTTTGAGGAAATCTTGCGTGAGATCTGGCGAGGGTTTGTTAAGATTATAGGATGGATGTGTATGAGGGACGAAGTCGGTGCACGACGGTGGCAGTCTCGAGGATAATGAGTGCTAGGAGAGCTGTGGAGAAATGGTAGAAGAAAGTGGCCTCGTGACTTCTAACAAGCATCAAAAGGGAGACCGGATAGTTGACCAAGGTCAACAAAGGAAAGAGGTTGGTCCACGTGGACCAACCAGGAAATTTCAAGGTAAAAATGCCTTGGAAATTGAATAATAAATAGAATTTGATTTTATTATTTTTAAATTGTAAAATAGAAAATGTTTCTAATTTTGTGTAGTATTTTATGAATATTTTTATTTCTTTTTTAGAGGTGTTTATTTACAAGTTAATCTTTAGGGTACATATATAGGTATATTTGCATATATTTTAGATATTTTATTTTTATTTTTAATTTTATTCTTTTAATTTATTATTTTATAAATTTATAACTTATTTCTACATACTTAAATATATTTTTATTATATTTTTCTGATGTAATATATACACTTAAATAAATAGGTGTATTATCTATATAGGTGTAGACTTAGATATTTCATCTATGAATTGTATGTACCTATTTTATTTCAGTACTTTCTTTATTCTTTTATTCCTATTTTAATATGCACATATATTATAAATAATATTTACAAAATTATAAAAAAATTACAAAAATAATGAATAATACATAAAATAATTATTTTAATTGTGTAGACTATACAATAGGGGTCCCAAAACCTAACTTTCACTCCTTAACTCCAAAAAATATGAAACAACCTTCATTAAATAGCTTATTAAAATTATATACATTAAAATGATTTTTATACATTTTAATTTTTTTATTTGGGAGATATGGGTCTGTGAAGTTTGGTTGTTGGAATTTTATTTTGTGTATAAAATGCACGCTGTAAATTATTTTTATGTGGAAAAAATTTTGTAATTTTCTATGTATTATTCTATACAATTTTCATATACAAAGTTTTATTATTTGAGGTATAAATAATAAATAATAAAATAGGTCCCAGAGTGATTGCTCTATGTTTTCTGTACAATTAGTCGCCCAATCTCCCTCTACATTATTCCTTGTCGACTAAGTCATCAAGTTGACTGAGTCTCGAGGGCTAAGGTCACTTCAGTATCCTTGACACTTCACTCTTTTTCTTTTAATTCCTTTATTCTTTAATTTTGGTGATAAATATAATAAATGTACAGTATTTCGTACAATATTTTATACAAATTAGTGAGTGTTTATTTTGAAAATTAATGATATATGCATGCATTTTGCTAGGTTTTGAAAGCTAAAATGAAAGAATTAAGGTGATGGAATGGAGATTCATCACCCCCTATACTTGCCTTTGCTAGTCCCTAGCAAACACTTATGCTTATAAGTGCGTAAAAGGAAATAAAGAAAAGAAAAAGAAAAAACCTGGAACAATTTTCGGTTTTTAAACATATCTTAATAATGTCAAAGTTTGGAGCTTCCAGCAAACCTTTGCATTAATGATGTGTTCGGAACCACTTAGAGGTTAGGATTTGCGGCAAAACATCCTTTAGGTTCCACACTCCTATTATCCAATCCAATTCACATCCAGGTCAAAACCATCGTCTTAGTCGCATACTCCTGCTACCTTCAAATGATAGAACAATGTGTGTGAAATTGTTTAGATCTCCCCAGTCAAAACCATTGAACTGCCAAGTTGTCTGCTCTTCTGATAACTCATCCTCGTGGAGTCAGATATTTCCTACTAAGATCAGGTGCTTCCGATCTTTACAACTGAATGAGGCAAGAGGATAGAAGAATGGGAAGAGAAGTGCGAATGGACCAGTGTAGTCTTCATTCCCTTGTGTAGTCGGCCAGTGTAACCAGATTGACACCAAGAAGTAGGCTTTTTCTGAAGCTCATATTTGTGGAATTTTGATTGAAGGCTTCTTTGAATATTTTCTTTGACTTTGCATAGCTTCTGCATTCTTGTTTGTGCCCCGGTGGATATAGCATCTTTCGTTCCTCCCACTATTTTGGGGTCTTGGAAAAAGTTGTGGCGGTAGACTATCCCCCATCCGAAACATTATTTCAATCCATCTCCAGTCTTTAGTTATCATTGTTATCAGAAGAAGTGGGTTAGAGTACTGGTGTAGGCAATCCCCCAGAATGGTTCCTGAGACACCCTTGAAGAAGCGGCCTTGCATCGTCCCGACTTAGACCCCAAGATTTTTCAATAACTGGGTTGAGCTAAGTATTAAGTGCAAGGTTTGCAATCAATTCATTGTCTCAAGAGTCATATGGATGATATGAAGGTTTCCATTTAGGCACATTCAACTGGCTCATGAACATAGTCTTGTGGAATCTAAAGAATTAAGTCAAAGCGACCTGAAGTATCTCCAATTCCAGTCCTTAGATAGTTCCTCTGAAATTACATATATTAAGGTCTTCCTAAAGCTCCAATCTTCAGACTTTACTTGGACTTGTTCAATTGCCTAAATTACTACGAAAAATGTTCATACTAAACACAATGACATTTTCAATTCTAAACTTTGTATGGATTTTGAAAAAGATGATGCATATGCATTTTTTTTTCAAAAAGATTTGCAAATGTTTTTGGTATTTTTAGTTTTGCAAATGTTTTTATGATTTTTGAAAATAAAAGTTTTTGGACAAAAACTATGTACAAATATTTACACGAGGATGCATCTTATATTTACAAGAATTGGTTCTTTAAGAATTTACAAAGGGTAAGTGATCATTTTTATAGATATTTATATATATTTGATAACTAATTTGAGAGTGATGTATATATTCCTCAAATTTATTTGAAAAAAATTTAGAAAATTTTTTGGAAACTACAGTCCAAAATAATCTTTACAAACCTATTTTTACACACATTTGAAGATTGTTGTGCAAAGGTTTTTCAAACAATATATATAGATTTTTCAAAATATTTTTGCAACCATTTTTCAAACGTTTGCAAATCAATTTTCAAACCTTTTTATTTCATGCAAAGAAAAGAAATTTTACAAACGAAATATTTTACAAAGGTTGAAAATATTTTATAAAATAATTTTCAAATGGTTTTCAAAATATTTTTCAATTGGATTTTCAAACTATTTTCCGATCATTTTGCAAAGCATTTTTACATGATTTATTAATCAGTATGTATAAAAATATTGAGGAACAATTTACATCATTTTTATTGATTAATTAAATGGATTTGTATACGGGTATTTACATTGTTTTAGCCATATTTATTGAAAATACGGAAGTATGAGTTATGGTTAAAATATATGCAAAGTATATATTGATCCCTCCTATACTTAGCTTGAGCTATGTCCTCATAGATCAAAGAGAAAGGAAGACATAACTCATACTAAGTATAAAGAAGTCTATACTACAACAACTAAAGAATTAGAAGTCGACCGTCCCCCTATACTTAGGATCAATTAATCCTAAGTATATCAATTTGTATACCAATGTAGGGAGGGTCGAGTGCGGGAAACAAATAAATAACTCAATGGCTCGGCCCGTCTCCCTCTATACATAGGGTAAAATATCCCTAAGTATAAAAAAGAATGTCAAAAGTTGAGGAGACATGCGAGGGATCAAAGAATGATCACCCAAATGTATTTGTCCTCCCTATACTTAGGATGAAGCATATCCTAAGTATAGTAGTGATGTATGGGGTGAATACAACTTTTCGAAAGAATCAAAGAAGAAATGAAGAAAATGATTAACTATTCACAAATTTTTTTTGATGGCCTTGTCTGCGTGAATGGATGTTGTGGTTGTGAATTTGTCATCGTGAACCACTTGAATTGGATCGGCCACGGATAGAAATGTGTCATGTTTGAGGTACGACTTCAGCAGTTGTCCGTTGATCACAAATGGTTTTACGTCAGCTGACAGTCCGGATATGATGATACTTCCATTGTCACGTACTTGCTTCACTACGAACGACCCAGTCCATTTGCTTTTCAATTTCCCTGGGAACAATTAAAGCTTTACATTGAACAACCAAACCTTCTGCCTTGGCTCGAAGGTCTTGCGGCGTATGTGCTTGTCATGCCACTTCTTGACCTTTTCCTTGTACATAAGGCTATTGTCGTATGCATACTCACGGAATTCAAGGAGCTGATTCAGATCCACCTTTCTGTTCTTTCCTCCCTTCTTGGAATCCAAATTGCATATGTTGATTACCCATAATGATTTGTGAATAAGTTCCACGGACAGATGGCATGACTTATCGTATACTAAGCGGTAGGGAGACATTCCTACGGTGACTTGTACGTGGTCTGATAGGCCCATAGGTACGAGTCAAGCAGCTGTGACCAATTGTTCCTGCCGGGGCGTATGAGTTTTTGCAATATTGTCTCGATCTCCCTGTTCGAACATACAGCCCGGCCATTGGACTGTGGGTGGTACGGAGAGGTGACACAGTGTTTGATGTAGAATTCTTGTGTCGGTTTCTTCACCTCTTTGCTGACAAAGTGTCTACCCCCATCAGATATCATAATTTTGGTGATCCCAAACCTTGCAATAATGTGATCCTTGAGGAACTGGCAGACGGTACGACTGTCGGTGTCTCGGGCTGGGATGGCCTCTACCCAATGACTTACATAGTCGGCAACGAGTAGAATATACTCAAAACCCTGACTGTTAGGGAACGGGCCCATGAAATCAATGTCCCATGCATCAAATACATCAGAAATTTGAATGTACTTCAGAGGCATCGTTTCTCTCATTCCGATGGTGTTTCCCAGTTTCTGACAGTCAGTGCAATGCTTGATAAAATCATCTGCGTCTTTGAATAAAGTCGGACCAAAGGCTGCATTGTAGGACTTTCTCTATCGTTCTTCTGCCATAATGGTGCCCTCTTGATTCTTTGGAGTGACAATGCTCGAGGACACTGAAGAATTCCTCTTGAGGAATTCATCTTCTCAAAATATAGTTGGCTCCCTCTCGAAAGAGATATGGATCCTCCCATTGGTAAAAATGGATGTCGGACAAGAACTTGTCTCTTTTCAGCTTACTCCAATCTTATGGAGTTTTCTTGGATACAAGATAGTTCACAATATCGGCGAACCAAGGAAGTGCAGTTAATGACATGATGGATTCATCTGGAAAAGTTTCAGTGATAGGTAGTAGGCTTTGGGAAGGAGTTTCTGAGTCTGGTAGTCTTGAAAAGTGATCGGCCACCACATTTCTAACTCCAGGTTTATCGTGAATTTCAAGATCAAAATCCTGGAGTAGAAGGATATGTCTGATTAATCATGGTTTGGCATCCTTCTTGGCTTGAAGATACCTGATGGCCGAGTGATCTGTATACACAATGACATTGGATCAAAGCAAATGGGATCTGAATTTCTCCATGGCGAATACGACTGCTAGCAGCTCTTTTTCAATGACATTGTATTTTCTTCCTGCTTCGTCTAGAGTTCTGCTGGCATAATGAATAGAAAATGGAATATGCTCTCTCTTTTGTCCCAAAATTGCCCGAATGGCATAATTAGAAGCGTCTGTCATGATCTCAAATGGTAGAAACCAGTCTGGCGGTTGAAGGACAAGGGCCTCAATTATTATTTCTTTTAACTGAGCAAAGGCCTTGAGGACTCTGTCATCGACAATAAAATCAGCCTCATTGCCTAAGAGCTCGGTCAGGGGTCAGGCGATTTTGTTGAAATCCTCGATGAATCGTTGGTAGAAGCCGACGTGCCCTAAAAAGGACCTCACCTGTTTCAGTTTGGTAGGTGGCTCTAACTTCAAAATCACTTCCACCTTCGCAGGTCGACCTCCATGCCACGTTTTGAGATGACATGACCTAGCACAATGCCTTTATCACAATAAAATGGCTCTTTTCCCAAGAGAGCACAAGGTTTACTTCACAACATCTTTTCAAAACTCGGTCCAAATAAGATAAGCACTGATCAAAGCTGTCTCTGCAGACCAAGAAATCATCCATGAAGACCTCGAGAAAACTTCCAACCATATCTGCAAATACTGTCAACATGAATTGCTGAAATGTCACTGATGCATTACACAATCCGAATGACATTCTGCGGAAGGCATATATCCCAAATAGACAGGTGAAGGTAGTCTTCTCCTGATTTTCAAGAGCAATGGCAACTTGAATGTAACCATAGTATCCATCCAAGAAATATAAGTATTCCTTCGCGGCCAGCCTTTCGACTATTTGGTCGATGAAGGGGAGTGGAAAATGATGTTTATTGGTTGCTGAATTAAGACATCTATAATCCACACAGACACACCATGATTCTAGAACTCTGGTTACAATCTCCTCTCTGTTTTCATTTTTGTTCATGGTGATCCCTAACTTCTTAGGTACAACGTGCAGGGGACTCATCCATATTGAGTCAGATATGGGATAGATGAATTCTACATCATACCATTTCGTTATCTCATTCATCACTACCTCTCGCAAGTTTGGATTTAATCTGCGTTGAAACTCATGAGAGGGTTTATTGTCTTCTTCCAGGTATAAGTGATGCAAACATAGGGAAGGATTTATCCCATGCAGATCAGAAATTTTCCAGCCTATGGTCTTTTGGTTTCTTTCAAGAACCTCAAGCAAACGAGATTCTTTTTCCTCAGTTAGCTGTGAATTGATGATTATGGGAAACATGTTTGGTGTGCCCGCAAGGAAGGCATACTTCATGTTTGCTGGAAGTGGCTTGAACTCGGGTGGGGACTAGTTTAGCTTAGTGGTGACGTCTGCTACTGTGCAGGGCACTGGTGTTGGATCTTTCTTCTGTTGTGTGTCCACCATTGGCAGTGTAGGCTCCAAGTGTAGTGTTGCACAGAATTCCTTGTTGATAGAATCTTGTTCGCACAAATTTTCAATAATTCCCTCCTGCTCTGCCAAGGTGGTCATGAATGTACTCATCAAGCAAGTCAGCGAGAATCTCATCTTCTAGGACATATGCGAATTTAACTGTGCTGTCCAGGACTGATTCTGTAGAGAGTAATGCTTGGGTCTCGTTATCATCCATGAATAAATTTGTATCACTGATTTTGTCCAAAAAGTCACAGTCTTCTATTTACTGCTCTGCGTGCTCACTCTCATCTGATGCAGATGTTGAAGGTTTGGGCATTTGGATCGTCTCAATAGGCACCTTATCACTATTTCAACATAATGTAATCTGACCGGTGCCATAGTTTACCACTGCCTCGGCTGTTCGAAGGAACGGTCGTCCAAGGATAATTGGGGCATACAGAAGAGGAGCTGAAGTGTCCATGTCTAGACTATGAATTCTACAAGGAGCTTCTTTCCCTGAAATGGTGACGACGACATCTTCCAAAATTCCTCAGGGCCACTTGATGGATGTGTTTTCGAATTTCATAATCATTCTTGTGGATTTGAGCGGTCCCAACCCAAATTCCTTGAGTAGTGATGTAGGCATTAGGTTGATTGAGGACCCACTATCAAGTAGAGTTCGGTCGAACTCTTGGTTAAACATCTGGCATTTGACTAGAGGAGCTCCCATGTCCTTCTTCTTTGTTGGGAGATTGTTGATTGCATTTACTGTATATGCGGTGAGCATGTGCTTTTCATTTCATTCACAAGCTTTTCGCAGCAGTCTTTCTTAGGTACATGCCTCCGTCAGACCTTTCTTGATATTTCGCATGTACTTGATGGCTTTGAGCAAAGGCATTTCAAGAACAAGATCTTGAATTATTTCCACGACATCGAGATCAGACAAGGCGGTTTTCAAATTTTAAATTTTTTTAGATTTTCTTATAGCATCAGGTAACGGGTGATGAATATGCATTTCATCATCTTTATTCATTTATTTTAGCTTTAAATCCCTTATAAAACATCTGTATATAATACTAACTCCATATTCTTACTAACTTGCATTTGTGTTTAAATATTGTACACTTATTACTATTTTAACCAAAAATAAATAAATAAATAAAGAAAGGAAAAATAAAGAAAAAAAGAAGACTGTATATATATGATATATACAGGATGACCCGAACCCCGAGAGAAGGTCAAGACTTAACCTGATCAACTAGAAATAAAGTAGGGGGAGATAGGGTCCTTAATCAGAAAATCCAAAAAAATGTGTGTGTAAATATTAGTATATTTACAATATTTTATTTGTACATAAATTGACCTTAAATTAAATAATTTTCAAAACAAAAATTATAAATAAAAATATTTCCTAAATAATAAAAATGTTTGCAAAATAAAATCATGTACAGAATAAAAGTACACATTCGGAAAAAGCCATAAAGCGATAATTGAAAGACCAATTCCAGCTCCATATGAACTCAAATTGAACCAAACTCACTTACATTGCATTCTAAATTAAATTATCTTTGAAATGGTTGCGGTTTCATAATTTATGGAGTTACGGTTGAAAAGTTAGTTTTTTTAGGGTGGTTTGTGCAATTTTACCATTTATTTTACATATTGTATTTGTAAATAATTGTACATATTTTTGAATAATTATTTAAAATGAAAAAATAATATAAAAATTTTGAAAAAAAAATTCCTTATTTAACTATGTTTATAATGTACCATATGTATATAGTATATGTATATAGTTGATATTCGTAAATAATCACCACAAAAAAATAAAAAAATTAACATTTATTATTCTATTTAATAAAGTGACGAAAATACAAAAAAATATTTTTTGTAAATAATTTTAACACTAATTTCCTTTCTGATCTCTTTCTCATTTCAAATTTCTTTCCTGATCTTTATCTCATTTTAAATTTCGAATTTCACCCTCTTTTCTTTTATCTATTAATATGACTCCCTCCTCATTTCAACTTGATCAATCTTTAGTGAGATGAGTCTATTCTCTGAGAGTTATCTTTTCACAGAAGGGTGCCTAGCCCCCGAGCCGTCAGATGACAACGAGTCGGCCTTCGTTGTGGCGATCACGGTCTTTTCTGCTCCAAAGGTGAGATCCATTTTCTCTTATTTTTAACCTAGGTTAATCATAGTTTACTTTTCGCGGCTTTATTTCATTACCATTTTTTTCTCTAGATCATAGAATCATATATCACATTTGATCCAAATCCAATCTGATATTTCATCTCATTTTCTTGATCCCTTTGCTTCACGTTCTACCTCCACGACCTCTCACCTCCAACCACGCACTATAGTTAGAGACACAGATCCATTCCTCATTTTTCGTCGGATCCCTGTTCAAGTTTTCTATTTTGATTTTGGGATTAAGCCATCATGTTCGCATCCTAATTTGTTTCTAAATATAAAATAAAAAATAAAAACATATAATTTTTCTTTCTAATATTTTTTTGTAGGAATAAAGAAAAATATTACAAAAAATTAAAAAAAATAAAAAGATTTCTGCAGTTTCTATTTAAACAAAATAAAAAATAAAAGTTATTTTTATCTAATTTTGTTTTCAAAAGTAAAAAAAGTCTGGCAGACGTCACCCCTCTAGCCTGCAGGCAGTGCCCACCGCCCGTCTCTACCTGAAGAAGACCACGGTCGCCCGTGGCTGTGCCCACGCCACCACCACCTCCTTCCTAAAACAAGCTCGCCCCCCCGTCACAACCATTCCACCGCCTATAGCCCACCGTTCCATCGTCCTCCTCATCTTCATCCACCGCCGCCTAGACGCACCACCTCCTGCGCGAGCCTCCTCAACCGTGCATCACAACAGCGCACCCCCCTTGGCTTCCCTTGTGCTTTTGGCTTGCATGAGAAGAAACAAAGTCCCCAAAACAAGAAACCCTAATGGGATTATTGGGTAAATTGCAATTGGCCCCTCAAAGGTTTTCAAATTTATATAAAGATCCCTGGCAGCATTCAAGCACATGCATAGCAAGTTTTTTGTGGGTAATTTGCATTTTCAATGCTGTAGTTATTTCTGTTAATTATTTAATGCAAAAATGTTAGTAATTTACATTTTAATCCATGTTTCCATACTTTAAATTTACGTCATCTTTTTATTGTAATAAATAACATTTGTGCTCAATAAATTCCGCAAAAATCATGCTATGCTCCTGATGTGTGTATCTTTCTAGCATAAATTTTTCATATCATTTTATCATCATTTGTTATTATTAGAAAATCAAAAACATGTCATTTTTCCCTATTTGAACTTTGAAAAATCCTAAAAATTAAAATATTGCTTCAAAATTTCAAATACAATTAGTTTAATTCTCTTTGGTTGGTGTTTTAGTTTCTACGCAAATTTCACATATTAATTATTTAAAAAACCAAAAAAATGTAAAGTACTAAAAATTTATAAAAAAATCATATAAAATTGTTGAAAAATCAAAAAATTGTGATTTCAGTTCTTGTTTTATAGATAATTTCCTGTAGTTTTTAAGAAAATCATTTTCATAATTTTTGCATTTATTTGCTATTTTTAAATTGAAAAATAATCCTATTTTCCCACTATTTGCATTTTCCCCTATTTTTATTCATTTTAAAAATCCTAAAAAATGTAAAAATCTCTAAAAAATACAAAAATAGTAAAAAATTTAATAAAACACAAAAATATTTTCTTTGGATATTTTCGAGCATTATTGTTATATTTAAAAAATAAAAATATTTTGTCTTTCTTCTGTGCTTGAATTTATTTTGAAATCATATTTTTGAAAATAAAAATTTGCAAAAATCAAAATCCTTAAAATTTTGCAAATCTAAAAAAGAATTTAAAAATTTAAAAATTTATAAAGGCAGAAAAATTCACAAAAACCCAAATAGTTTGCATTTGAGATTCCTGATTTCTTTTAATTGATTTTTTCCGATTATTTGAATAACCCTCGGGAATTGTAGCCTCCCTGAATTTTATCCTATTGCTATACAGGTAAATAAGAAGCAAAAATTTCTCTCGCTTCATTATTCTTTTATAATTAATTATTAGCTTGAGAAAGAAAAAAGTGTTTGTTTGAGACGGGAATTTTGGGGATCGCAATGACAACTTTATATCATTAAAAACCAATACTCGAGATTATCGCTTAACAACGGGATACCGTAGAATCAAATGCAGCAGTGGAAACAATGTTCTCAGTTACAAAAAAATATGTGCCCACATCAGGCTATACATGTGGATGACTAAAATAAGCAGGGTCATCCAAGAAAGGTGGGCATCCAACATCTTCAAAAGAAGCTCCATTAGATGGCTTTGGATCAAATGTGGGTGTAGTCTCCTCCAAGGCGGGCGGGCTGTTACTTCGGCTGCTGCTGCTGCTGCCTGCTTTTTTTTAGCATTTTTGCTTTTGTTGATTTCTTTGATTTTTTGGTGGTGCTCCTCCTTCTTCTTCTTCCTCACCCGGTCTGGCTGCTGGTCCGGCTTATGTTGAAGAAGACGATGACTCCCCCATGGTGGCTTTATTCTTCCCCTTGTATGTGGTTGACGGCTGCAAGGTCCTACCGCTCCTGAGAGTGACAACATTAGATAAAAATAAATTGTGCAAAACTGACTCTGTAAGACCAATGGGACATTCACAGGCTACCTGCTCTTTCTTCTTGAAATTATTGGGGTTCTCCTCCACTTGTGCGGGAATGGAGGTCTTAGTAACGGTGAAATCGTCTAACTTTTGGCTAAGATCTACAAGGTCCTTTACAAGCTGGGCCAAGCAGTCGAAGGCTGGGTTCATAGGAGGTGCAGCCTCAGACACCTCGGTGTGCTGGTTACGCTAATACTGCTGATGGTATTGAGACTATTGATTGGGATACTGAGAATGGATTTGAGGAAAAGGGTGACTCTCATGAAACTGCTGAGGAGGATGCTGTTGATAGGGCACAACCACCTACTGCTGGTTTTGGTGGTACTGTCGATACTACGGTTGTTGGTATTTGTTCTGTCTCCAATTTCCATGGAATTGTGGAGACTGCTGGTGCTGTTGGTGTTGCTGTTTATTGTTCTAGACAAACCTTCCTCCTTGTTGTTGAGGGAATTAGAGGAAGTTGGCAACCTGACCCAGATGAGGTCCACCTGAACAAGTCAGTTGCGCATCGTTTGACCATACGTCGTTCACCTCTTGAATAAGAGGTGGTGGAGGGGATAACTGCTCTGGAATGTACTTGGGCTCTGACTGGTAGACGGACTGTTGTTGCTGCTGCGACTACTGAGGAGTTGTTTGCTCGGGGGCTTGCACGTAATAGAGGTGTTGAACTGTTGGCTGAGGCTGACTTGGCTGATGTGGTTGTGCATGTTCCTTCATCTCAGCTGGAGTTGATGACGATGCAGACACGAAGTTGCATGAGCTGATTGTACTCACTAGTAGCTCCAACTGCTTGGTGATTTGATCTAGTTTGTCTAGGTTCTTTGTTCTATGTTCGATCATAGCTAGTTTCTCGAGGTGTTGTGATCGTTTCTCAATGATTTCCACATTGGACAGGTGGCTCCCAATAATGCTCAAATTGGAGCTCTCATCCCTGTCCGGTTCATGGGATGTTGCCATGTGCGCAAGCTTTTGAACTGCCTGTTGCTGGTGCTGATAGGTAAGGGATGATGATAAAGCAGCCTCTCATTCGCCCATTTCATCAATTATCTACCAAACAACGTCTTCTTCTTTGTTGAAATGGGGACTGCCACATGCTGCATCCACAAGTTTCTTACTTTCTATAGCAAGTCCCCCAAAGAAATGTTCGACCAGGCTAGTCATAGGGATCTCAGGATGGGGACACTTTTCTTGTAGCTCAGTGAACCTCTCCCATGCCTCATGAATGGATTCGTGCGTGTCTTGGGTGAAGTTCACTATGCGGGCATGCATCTGATTGAGTCGCCCAAGAGGATAGTACTTGTGTAAGAAGGCAGATTTAAGTTCTTCCCAAGTGGTGACGACCTTCCTGAAGTGGTTGATCCAATGAAGGGCCTTATCATGAAAGCTGAAGGGAAATGTCATCATATTCACTACCCCAAGAGGTATACCAGGGTAGTGAGTTGTGCCGCAGATGCTCCTGAATTGTTGGAGATGAATGTAGGGTTCTTCATTTTCATTTCCCCTGAAGATGGGCAGGAGTGCCAGTAGTTGATGTTTCAATTCGAAATGGGCATGGATTGCTGGAATTTGGATACATTCTGTGACTTGCCCCGCCCCAAGATTATATGTTTCTTTTAGAGTCAACATAGCCTGCTCTGCTCTTGGCTCATCTGGATTTCCTCCACCTCTGCCTTCAGGATCTTCTTTTAATCCTCCTTGGTTTTCTTTCCTTTCTCTCAAGTCATTGAGCATGTCCTGGAAGGAGACTTGTGCTAAAGCCTAATATGCGAGTTGCTGCTGGATGGCTTGAATAGAAGCAAGGATCTGAGCATTCACAACATTATGATCTCGTTGTGGATTCTGATCTGGCTGGGGTGGTGGTTGTGGTCCTTTCCCCTTTCTCCATGAGCCATCTCCTTTTCTGACCTTGAGTTTGATTCTATCACAACTTCTAGCTCCAAATTGGGCTCTTGATCTGCAAATGGACTAATGCCTTGGTAAGTTTGTGTGGAGGCACCATAAGTAGCAAATCGATCTATGTTAAGGTCAACACATAATTTCATTAAGGATGGTCGTGTGTATGGAGTGAATCAATTGCCATCCAAAATGGGCAGATCTCGGGATGAGAGTGATCCCGGTTTATTTGGAGAATACAGGGAGTCTGGAGATCGGTCCACAGAGTTTGAACCGAGTTCTCAGGAATCGCCCCAAATTACTAGAGGTGACGGGCGCATGGAATCGATGTTGGTGTCAGCGGGGTCTTGACTAAGCCATCCATGTGTAACCATCTCGATGGTCAAGAGGATATCGAGTTTAGAAGAATGATATAGTTCAAACAAGAAATAAAGGGATGGTAAAACATTAGAAGGCTCCAGATGAACAAGGGATCAAATAGGGAATCAAATAAAGTGAGAAAAAGGCACACAATATGCAGGACTGATCTTTGGACCTTAATCTAATTCAAATAAACACAAAACAAGGATCGGTTCATCCACTCAACACCTGTAAAGTCGTAAAATCTTGGTTATTTTGTATCTTTTCAATTTTATTGTTATTTTCAGGCAATCTTATCACGAGTCCTTAAGTACGCTGACCCTATAGGAGTGTGTACTGCCAGGCAAGAGCCTTGTACTTGTTCCAACTCCTTTGTAACCTATTATCTGTATGCTTAAAGGTCCTTGATCTTGTGCATGAGTGGCTACTCAGCCAAAGAAATAGAAAGGAAGCTAATAGGAAAAGCCACTACTTCGGTCCTTGCTCACAACGGAATCACTCGTAAGCGTGCAAGGACCTACTCAAACGCAAACCGATGAGACCCATACACCTGTGAGGGCATGGCCTACGCTCAGTATATCAGACCAAGTCGGATGCTGTAGATAAGGAAGGAACACCGTGCTTGACTAGTCCCTACTCGGTCGCGTACGATATAAGCGCCATTACTTCGCCAACCCTGGTGATAACCAAGGAGCCACAGATCGGGATTTGAGCTCTTATCCTTAGCGGGTCGTGCCTCACTCTGTCTAGAATGTACCTGAAAACAATGTGGCTTTATTAACCCCAAACAATGAATGGTTCTCTACAAAATTTAATTAAGGTCAATTTTATTTAGCAGTCCCTTTTTTAATTGTTGGTTTTCAATTTTTTGAGTATTCTTCTGAGCAAGCCACCTAATAATTTTTTTGTATTTTTCCTTTATGTCCTAAGTGATATAAACATAGAGGAGAGAGGACAGATTGTACCTTAGGAGATTTTATCTTCAAGAACCTAACACTTGTACATCCTGCATACTGGAAGTGATGTGATCATAAAAGATTTTTGAGATAGTGATCTCAAAGCCTTATCTTCAAGAACCTAAGACTTTATAGATAGTAATCTAAGAAGTCTTAATTGTGGATACCTTAGGAGATAGAGATCTCCAGGAATGCCTGAAGGTGATGCCAGAAGGTGATGTGATCATAAAAGATTTTTGAGATAGTGATCTCAAAGTCTTATCTTCAAGAACCTAAGACTTTATAGATAGTGATCTAAAAGGTCTTAATTGTGGATACCTTAGGAGATAGAGATCTCCAGGAATAAGGGTATTCTGATAAGGATTATGGACATATTTGTTATAATAATTATTAAGTTATAATGTCAATGACACTATAACTGACAAAATTGAGTATTGGTTGCATGAGATGCAACATTCGCATTGGATGCGAGCACTGTTACTGGGGAATATGCAAGTGTCATAAAAGGACTTGACATGGTCTCTCTGGAACAGAGAGACTGATCAACTTACCTAAACACTGTTATTCCATGTTGAATAATATTTAATACAATTTAAAATACTATTATTATGTTATATACATATTCATAATTTGAAAGAACAATGGATTATATTGTTAATCTTCCTTTTTTTGGTAATATATAAAGTTGATTTCTATTTGTAGAGAAGAGAAACGAATGAGATGTTTATTCTATATGGCTAGAGTCTCTTATATAAAGAGAAAATCTAGAGAGTACCAAGAAAAGTACATGAATACCCCCAAAGGGTTATGGAACCTGAATGGTTTCAAACATAACTTTAAATATAATAACTTTAATACCACCCAAGTAAAGCATATCTGTCGAACATGCCCAACTTAGATACTTGGTACATGAGGCGCTTCCTTGGAAGAGCCTTTGGGAAGATGTCTGCAAGTTCAAGTTCAGTGGAGATGTGTGGAGTGCAGATTCGTCCTCCTCGTATTGCATCACGAATGAAATGACAATCAACTCCAATGTGTTTTGTCCACTCATGTAAAACTGGATTGATGTCGATGTATGTGGCAGACTTGTTGTCATAGTATAAGGGAACATGAGTGACAACATACATGCCAAGTTCTGTTAGGAAAGAGACAAGCCAAGTGATCTCACATGCAGCTTGAGCCAATGCCATGTATTCTTTTTCCGCACTTGATCTGGAGGGCAATGTATGCTTATTGCTCCGCCAAGTGACAAGGTTGTCCCCAACAAACATGTGTATCTTATAGTGGATTAGCGATCCTCAAGAGAGCTAGCATAGTAAGAATATATATCGACATAGATATTAGTGTGTCCATTCACCCCATAGAAGAGTCCACGTTTGGGAGATTCCTTCAAATATCGAAGGATCAAAAGAACATCATGCTAGTGACTGTAAAGAGGATTCTCCATATGTTTGTTGGCTCTGCTCATAGTGTTGTACATGCGAGCCCACGGCGAGCCATTATGCAACAAATGTTATTACGAATATCATTCCCTGATCTGAAATGAAGAGTAACTAATTTCCATAATAGGTCCCTTAGTACAATTAGGGTTATGTACCATGGCCATCTTGATGATCATACAGTCGTTGATTCAATTATTGAATAATAGAGGCTGGTGCTTGGATGAATATCTAAAGAGTCAGATTGAGGACTCATCAAGTACCATTAAATGATTGTTAACAGAGGATCTCCAGCCTGAGAAGGAGATGTCAATCTTTTATCTAAAGGCTGATATCTAATCGACCTCTTGATGTAGGTCCTCTGCATAAGAATAGAGATTCAGAGGTGTCAGATTAGTTAGGTCAACAGAGTTGACTTAATAAGATCGAGATAACCAAAGACCTATGTCGTATACTATCACAATATAGGCACGCATCCTCTGACCAGAGACATATGTGTTACTATATGTCTGAGTATGTACATTTGGCATACCAATAGGTTGATGACCTAACCAAGGTCTATACACCGGCGCGCCGGTGTGCATTCAAGGGCATATGGGTAATACGATCTCTCAAAGGGATCATACAAGTTCATTGCTGAACCGAAGGACATGAGCTCACTCATGAGATATTGGGAAGAACCAAATTCCGTGCACGGTTGAGATATTGGAAGCTTGATTGAATTTGTAGGTTAGATATATACTTATGGATAGTATATGATCAACACCCAGGTATGATATAAGCTTTTGGAAGGTATATGATCCATACCAACTCCTAATAGTCAAATGATAAACTTGATGAAACCCTGAAGGAGACAATCTAAAAGAGATCTAAAACTATGGGTTTATTCTGGATCTTCCAGTATGCAGGATGTACATGTATTAGGAATGCCTGAGGGTGATGTGATCATAAACGATTGAATAACCATGACGCTTCCATTCTGAGAAAGTAATGAAACAGGTCCGGATTTTAGTGACTCCTCTCATAGAGAAGTAATCTGATCTTAGTCCAAATGTTAAACATTGATCTGAATGTGATTCAGATGTAATGAGAAGATTATATTTACGATCTTGATTTAATCAAGCATCTATGGGAGGTCCGCAAGATCTAAATTTGAGATGTGATCTCAATATCCAAGTCACTATACGTGGGACAATACAATCTCCCTGTCCTTATCTCCAAGTATCTGCGGAGAAAGCGCATTATCTTGAAAGAGTTCATGAATAATTTCATTGTTGATATATGTATCCGAGCATTGAGAAAAATGGATAATTAAATGTGATTTAATTATCATGAATAATATGAATTTGATTCATATTATAAGGAGAGTTATCTAAGATAATTAATGTGATTTAATTGTCAAAGATGTGAATAATGCGAATGTGATTCATATTATTTGGGCGCATGAGAATTGAGATCCAAGATGATTAAATGTGATTTACTTATCATGGATAAGAATAATGTGGATAGCAATATCCATATTATTCTAGTATATTATAAATGTGATTTATAATATATTAAAGAGAGCATATTGTGATTTATATTTGTTAATTAATTATTTGTGTGAATTGGATTCACATTGGATGATTAATTGAAAATATAATTTACATTTTGTTTTGGGATGTGAATGTGATTCACATTTTTCTAATGGCATGATTTCAATGTTCACAAGATAATTATGAATTATTTTTGTGAAATATTTTAAATAAATATTGTTGTAAATCTTGGAGATATCATGGGATAATAAGATCTCATGAGATTTTGAGGAGATATACCCATTCCATCTCAAAGGTGTAGTCGTCCCCTCCTTTTCAGAGGATATGGTCAATCTTCTCATTATCTCCAAGACTAGTCAAAGTGGTTTAATTTTGATTGATTTATATTGATTTATCAATATATATTAATTTAAATTAAATCAATTGTTGTTGTGTTTTTTACAACAACATCACTGCCATTTAAAGAAACCCAAATCTATCTCATCCATTTATTATGTGTTGTCCATGGATTGAGATCGATGGATTCCCAAAACCCTTTATAAAAAGAGGCACCCCTTGCTCTTCGAGTGATACGTTTTACGACAACAACATATGCTCTCTCCCTCTCTCTCTCTTACTCTACACTCCAAATGCTCTCTCCCTCTCTCTCTTATGGTCGTCCACCATGGAGCTATAGAGAGTGGCCATCGCTGCAGCATCATCGTTATGCTGTCGGAGTATTTGCTCGTGGATCTCCATCTCCTTTGGTGCTACTCACTCGTGAAGAAGACGTTGGATCTTGTGTGACCGAGATCAGGAGATTCGCTGATTGGATCGTCAAACATGGATTACGAGAAGCATGTGTCTCATTAACGTGCTCGCAAGCGTCTCCTCCGTCGGATCGGACTTGAGACAAGAGGTCTCTTCATTTAGAGACTCGATCGCAACAACGTTTCAAGAGATAACCTTAATATCTATTGTTTTTTACATGAAATGATCCGAGAAATGTTCTTGTATCATGGGGTTTCATCACATTAAAATTTTTAAATTTCGCTGCATCGAGCGACTAGTGCAACTAGTCACTCCCGATCGCATACGATGCGATCCTCACGCTTCCGTGATGTGCTTGAGGATCTTCCCATATCCTTCAAGTGGTATCAGAGCCAGGTTGGAGGTTTTGGATATGATCCATTAACCTAAGAAGATTTGGGCTCGTTAGGGTTCATGAAAATTTTTATCGCATTTCAATTTTCACAACCCTGTTTTCTGATTAATTCTGACCCTTTTAGAGTATTTAACAAAACTATCACTTGGATTAGGAAACTGTGGGATTTGAGTTTGCGTGATTTGGAATCCGATAACTCAGGATATGATCATTTTAATGAACATATATTATCCACTATTTTGGGGATGACAAATCATGACGTATGTAAAGAGTTATTTACTGTTTTGAAATGCCTAGAAATGTGTGATTATCAGTTGCATTTTTTTATATAAATCAAATTAGCAAACTTTGGAAACTTATTTTGCTTAATTTGGATTTAAAATGATTGAGATGTGTTAATTTTAGTAAGTAGGGGTCACTGTAGGAAATTTCATACTTGATCATGAACCATGTGATTGTCATTTAATTTTTATAGAAATTAGTGGTTAATTTATTGAGATAATTATTGATAAACATTTGTGAAATATTTAAATATGATAATTATTTCATTAAATGACATTTCCTTAACCAATAATTGATTATATATGATCTAAATCACAAATTGGTTGCTTCATATACTTTCCAACAAACTAGTTGCTTGAATAGGATTGGAGATTTGTTTAGAAAATCTCCTTATAATGTTAATCAAAATGATTTTGATTATTATTATATGGTATAACTTCGGTTGAAAAACTGATTATCATCTCAAGTACAAAGTGATCGACTTGATATTATCTTTTCTTGAGGCAGATATAGTGTCTGTCGGGGAGCATTGGGGTAGCAGCTTGCATCATGTGCGGTTTGTCCCACTCTCGTGGGTAATGGCCATGACAACGGGTAGGGAACGGATAATGCTTGAGAAATCACGATGTATTTTTCTAATTATTAAAATTCGAAATAATACGTACTAAGATAATACCATATTTCAAGTAACAATAAAGAATGTTTGTTGGGTATTAATTAGATCATTAATTTAATATGATTAAATTAATTGGAATCCAATTAAAATTAAAACAATCTGTTATAAATAGAGTTTTTATTTCCCTTGGAAGAATTAATTATGTGAATATGATTCATAATAATTAATTAAAATTTGAACATAATATGGAGGATCATATAAGTTACATCCATGGTCTCCCATCAAGGCAAAGGGTTCCGTCGTCAGAGATTGTATATAGGAGATGCATATCCGAAGTGATAGCTCCTGCATACAAGCCATTTGGATCGGCCTCTTTGATTCTCGAAAGAGTAAGGACGTATGCGTAGTGAACTCAATATGGAGTCCTCATATTATTGGGGCCATATTGGATTGCGCATAGCGAGTTGTATTCCTGTTGATGGTTGGTTCAATTAATGACGGGTTAACATCATCATAGGGGTGGTGGGCTCGGATGTTAAAGACCAATTTGGGAATGCAAGTTGGAATTACAAGGCAGAATGTATTCCCGCTTCTTTTTATTTAAGTTGCAAGTTCACATATTATTAAGATGTGTCAAAGATAAGAAAGGAGATCCCAGATCTTTCTTGTGATATAATGGTAAGTATATCTCTTACATTGAAAGTGGTTAAGGGAATGAACTTTCAGTGTTGACAAGGCAAGACAAACTTTGATATAAAATTTATAGATCAATAAAATATGTATATATATTTATATATATTTATGCAAATTTCTTATTTCCAATAAGCCTAATTAAACCCTCTCAGTTCTATACTCAATAAAAACTAGTGAAATATAATGGATTGGATTCATGATCAAGATATTGTACTTACAGTTGTGGACACATAATGTATGTGGTTACAATGTGCAAATTTCCTCGTAATAATGAGGAATGGTAATTAAATAGACAATAGGTCTACAACCCTAGGGTTTGTACGTCTCTATAGTCTTGATCTTTCGTCGAATGTACTTTGGAAGTGACAAATCGATGATGATCGTAATTGTCAAATAATCCCTATAAAATCTAAGAAGAAGTTATGGCATACATATTTGTTTTCGGTATTTAATCATGAATGAGATGGATCACTGCATCTTGCAGAATGGTGGCTCTATAGGAGATGATGTATTCAAAATATTTGAGTACCTACCTTAACCAAAGTCTTTAAGAGTTAAGTTGTATGTAGATATGCTGAGTTTCATCATTCTAATGTCTATACTCAAGTCATTCATGAAGCTTCATAATATTCATATTATATGAATTGAATGAAGCATATATAAATGTTGAAATACTCTTATAAGAGATCCTTTGTCTTAAGCAGTGGTTGTTTATAGATGAAGAGAGCGTAGTGGAAGCATGGGTCAGACTCATGTAAGAAGGAAAGTCAAAGAGTTGAATGTACTTCTGTGACTTTCATATGACATCCAAATAGCTGGATAAATGCCAATACTGTAATAAGCTGATGTACATATAGTGTGACTATCTAGACTATCTAGGATCCTTAGAGAAGGACTCAGATAGTGCATCGGAAAAATCTACATATAATCATTGATATTGACATGCTTATTAGATAAGATCAAAGTCTAATAATTGTATCTCATTCTTCTAATAACAGTTGCAATTGGCTGCATATGTTTTAGAAGACTAGAAAATTTGATCTTAAGGTTTAATAGTCATACACATGGGTATCGATGCAATTGTTGCAACAATCTATTTTGGATAGATAGACTTCATATTTTCAGTTGGAGAGCCCTTAATCTTAGAGAATGTCTCTACTACCTAGATATTAGAAAACACTCATAGTTTATTTCTTAATATTGGAAATAGAAATGAATTCTGGATATATTTCAGATAGTATTTTGATATAATTTCAGATAGTATTTTGATATACGGAGGACTCTACTAAATTGGAAATTAATGAATGGTTCGTTAGAGTTTCTAATATTGAAAAATTAAACCTTAAAAGATCAATAGGAGGATGAAGATCATTTGACAATGATTTGGCATCAAGTTTTGGACATTAGTCTACTGATGAGATCAATTGACTAGTAAGAGATGAAACTTTAGAATATCTGAAACTTCAAATCTTACATACTTGTGAATATTGTATTAAAAGTAAAAATTGTTCAATGCACCCTTCTCTGGAAATGGTGTAAGCTGTCAAGGTATTCAAGATCTCATACATATTGATGTATGTGGATCATTTGTGTCATAATAGACATCATTCGATTATTATTTGTGATATTCTTCCCTTCACCTTAGAAATCTTTGAAATGTTCAAAGATTTCACAATTTTGGTTTAGAACCAAAGTTTGAAGGAAGATGAAATGAATTTGATCTAACCAAGGTAAATGTACCTATTAGATGAATTCAAGGAATACATTATGGAGAAAGGAATATCATTCCTATCTCGCTCCTCCTAGTATTTCTAAACTCAAGAGAGTTGTAGGAAGATACAATTCGATCATGTGTGACATGATTTGATCAATGATAAATCTTAGCATAATTACCTCTTAGTTTCCAAGGTATACATGTAGTAGAGACCACAATATATATATATATATATATATATCCTTAATAGGATTCCTTGTGAATTTAAACCTGAACATCCTCATAATCTATGGATTGGAACCTAGCCTAGTGTTGGACACTTTAGGATTTAAGGTTGCTTGGTCCATAACTTTGTCATGAATGCAAGTAAGCTGGAATCTAGCACAAGAGAGTGCTACTTCATTATTAAAATAAAGGATGGTATTGGATACCTACTTTATGACCTTGAGATTTGATGAATCTGTGATTCACCACTCTTAAAATTGAAAATAGAGCTTTGTCCCTGGGTATTTAGCTTCATATTTCCCTTTGTCTTGCATAAATAACATTCATGCATCAATCCACAAAATATGCGCTTTAGCATTCATCCTTGCATTTAATTGAGAAGCCAATTTCTTGTGTAAAAGCTACTGTAAAATATCCACCTATTCACTTGTACTTTATTCCCTCCCAAATAAAAGAACACCTTCCTTATAGTATGTACACCATTAGTTAATATTATAGGGAAGAAAGCCAGAGTTCTCTTTTGTAAAATACCCATTAAAGCCCCAAAACCCCTGGACCTTAGAATGCCCATATCTCTCTCTTACAAACTCCGAATCAGGTCTAGTCACATCCATATGAATACACATCCAGAGACCTTTAAATTGAGACTAATTTCACTCATTTCGGATCTCGTAGGCAAAAGTTGGGATTTTGGGCCTCCTTGTATACTATACAAATATATATTTGTATTCTTGTATTTTTGTATCATATTTGACCTCATCTCCATTTTTGGTCAAATGAAGCTTGTAGATCTCATCGAGATCTACAACTTTCATATTTTGAGTTTTACCAAATTCGACCTCCTTCTCCCGCTAATCTTATTTTTCTCTTCATCCACTCACAGCTGGCCACGTGGCACCCTCTCATTGCGCCACGCGGCCCGCTCCCTTTAACCTATCCTCCCCTTTCTATTTTCGGCTCCACACCAACCACCTTCTCCGATCACTGACGCCACCACGATGGAGCCCACTCGTCCCTCATCCTCGCCAGCCTCCTCGACCTCCATGACGACCCTCAAAGTCGGTCCACGACACCCACGAACACCACCTCCTCGCTAGCTACCCCGTCACCTTCATCCTATAAATCAGTCACCTCCGGCCACTTTCACCCCCATCCGCCACCACGGAGAGTGACTCCGAGCTCCCACCCTCAAATTGGTGACAGCGATTTGATCCCCGGTTGAGCAACGATTGAGAACCCCTCCAGCGAGATCCACGACCGAACGCCGTCGTGTCGCAGCTCCTCCAAGGTGATGCACGAGCTCAGGCCCCGCTACCGACCTTCGAGCGAAGACCTAGAAGCTTCCCCGGAGCTTCTGACCCCAGGTAGACTCCTCCATCTCTCCCCTGATCCTCTTCTTATTTTTCCTTTGTCTTCTCCGATTTAATTAGCCCTCCACGAGCATCTTCTTACTCAACCGACCATTCCTGAGATCCGCAACAGAGCTCTGATCTTCGCGCTATCATTAGTCTCCTCCGACGAGGGACTTCACCTTCCATCGACGCCTGCTCTGCCACCGTGGCGGAGCTCGATCACCGGTCACCTTCACAACTTCATAGGCCTCGCATCACACTCCATTCCACTCCACGGACAAAACACACGCTACGGCTATCTTCTAACCCCCTTGCATGTACTTCCATCTTGATTGATCAATGATCTAACGAACCAAGACACGCCACGCGCCAGCAGCCCATCACCAATAGATCACTTGATCTCACGGTCCAGATCCATCCACATCGCCCGATCCAAGCCTCTTCCTCGACCGCTATGCTCGGATCACCCGAAGCTCCTTCGAGCTAGAACCGAACCTCCAAAGCAGCCCGAGCCTTGCTCTAAGCATCCTAAGTCCTCCGAGCCTAGGACCCCTCACGTGATCCACACGTGTGGCCTTGGCAAATTGCATCAAGGCCCCATAAGGTTTTCAATATTACATTTTAGTCCCTGCCATGCGACCCCACGTGAGGAGCACGTGTCTCGTGGAGAAATTGCATCCACCCCCTCTGCATTATAGGTAATTGCATATTAGTCCCTGTCGGCACGTTTTATTTTCAGAAATTTTAATTTCTGTAATTGCATTTATACCCCTGTCTTTGCACGCATATTTAGGCATTCATATTAATTCATTTTTGAGTTTAAAAAAATGCATTGTGTAGTTGATATTGTCCTTTTCATTATGTGACACGTGGCATATTTTTGTAGTACCAGTAGAATTTTCTATTAATTAATTGGTTCATTTTTGCTATATTTTGCCCAATTCCACCTCTTAATTGATAGTAATTTCCCTGTGACTCCAAAAGTACCCCAAAAATCACATTAGATCTTGGATACTTAGCTTTACCTTGCATAAAAATTTCATCTCAATTGCACGCACCCCGAGGCCTAAATAATTCATTTGGTGAATTTCTTAAGTAATTTTTAATAGGTTCATTTCACATGAAAATTAAGGTTTGATAATTTTCCTAGATTCCTAAACTTCATATTTATCTAAATAATTTTTATTCCCAAAAATATTGTGATTTGATATTTATTAAAATTAATTTAGTCAAAATCACCGTGCATTCATTTTTAATCCACGGTGATTTTATCTAGTGTTAGAAAATTCAAAAAAAAAAATAGTTTCGTCTCATTTCATCATCTGGCCAAGTTTCATAATTTTTGGACTTTTTTTTACCATCTTTCTTAATTAACTTGTAAACTGGCTAGATCTTGCATGTGTCTTGCATAAAAAACCGAAAAAGAAAAAAAATAGTCCCTGAAAATCAAACCTTGGACTTTGCTAATAATTTACCTAAGGAGACAGCTGCCTCCCTGAGTTCGACCATGGGCTTGCCCAAGTAAAAAAAATTTGGCACTCAAATTTAACTTGCTTTAATTAAAAGTGATTTTTGAACTGCTCTCATCATCCGACTGCAACGAACATTCTTAATTAATTCGAGCATTAATCTGATCGAATTAACAAGGGTGGTGGGAGTCGTTTCAAAATGGCGCCATTGCCGGGGAGGCACGGCTTAGGTTAATTTGCAGTAATTCTGAGTGCTTGATTTTCTATCCCCGGGTAGTCTGACCCCTTGTTTTTCTTGTGAATATTTTCTGTCTTTTAATTTTTGTATTTTTTGTGTCATTCTCTGATCTCAAATTATTTCTG
The DNA here is from genome assembly GCA_037367405.1 of Ottelia alismoides. Classification (NCBI taxonomy): domain Eukaryota; kingdom Viridiplantae; phylum Streptophyta; class Magnoliopsida; order Alismatales; family Hydrocharitaceae; genus Ottelia; species Ottelia alismoides. The sequence continues at coordinate 343,654 of JAZKJV010005181.1, forward strand.
TGCGAGGAACGCGAGGAGTCAAAGATGCTTCGAGGAATCGACATTTTAATTTATTGAGTGATTTGAGAGAATTCTTATATTTTATTTTTTTCTTTATTCTTCTTCGCATCATTTCCAGTGGTTCCCGTTTGGGTTCTCACGTATGTAAAGATAGTGAAACTGTATCCCCGTGTGCTGTGTGGATTGAATTGTAAATTAGGCTTGCACTAGTGGCTCCTCGAGCCACTCTAGGATTTGCTTATGCTCATAAATTTTTAGGACCACACAATACACTTAAAAGACGCACCTAGACCGCAGATCTAGTCAAAATAACATGTGCTTCACTCTCTAATAGAACATCTTGTCTAGGAACAGATTTTTGTCGCTTGCATTTGCATATAGTGTAAAAGATCTCAATTCTGTTTTGCATCCTGCATAAAAAGCAAAGGGATCACTGTAAGTATTTTCTACTCAACATACGCAGCATAATTTTTTGTGCATCGCCTTTTCTTGATTTCCCCCTCTGTTTTTCAAACTTAATTTAAATGGAAATAGGGACTGGACGATAGGCGTGTTGTGTGATTGGATTAACAAGTGAGAACTTAACTTAAAACCGGGACTGCTAACATTATTGACCCAAAAATAAATAAAATTGGAAAATCTGTTTGCGGGAAACTAATCCCCGACCTTGTTTTTAGGCTAAGTGAGGGTACTTGAGTGTGTCTGAACACCTTAAGACAGAGCTCAAATCCCCGCCTTCCATATCACGTTCTAACTAATCCTAGCAAATATCACAAGTTGAATTTTTAAGGTTCACTGATTAGTACCAAGTAGGCTCCGCCTGTCTCAGGTAGATAGGGGTGAAATTGCGGTACTTCGCGACAAGTTGCCAGTAACCCCCCGGGGTGAAGTTCCGGTCTTGTCAGCCTCCTCCTGCTTGCAGGTAGATAGGGGCAGGTCTTTGAACCCATCAACTTGGGATAGGAGCGAAGAAAGGAAGGACTGGCGGTATCTTAGGCGACAGGTTAAACATGGAAGACGCATCCGGCTCTGAGCTGACTTCCCTATAGGCCGTGTAATCCTTGCTATCTTGCTTGAAAAATCACACTTAAAATTAACAAGATTAATTGGACTCGGTTTCGGGTCCTTCACTGTGTTGAGTGTGAACCCAGGGTCTTGGATTGAATTGTTTGCTTCAGGTAGGAGTCAAATCATATCTTCACATAGAACTCCCGATTCTTATCACCAAATCAAGATGAGTCACTGGGGGGATATCGACTATTTACTCACCAATCTCTCTTTGAGCCCCCCCACGAAACTCCTCTTCATCAGCCCAAGCGCACCTTGGACCACCCAGGACTCATGACCCTCTTGAGTTCTGATTCCCTCACACCCAGGGTGATTCCTCTCAAACAAACCCTTTCCTCTCCTCCGAGCTTACCGAGGAAAACCATCGCCTCGGTAAAAATCCCTTGCTTGAGTTGTCCTCTGACACAGACCATGTTTCATATCCAGGACTAGTGGACAAGATGCCACCTAAACATCCCCTGGATGAGGATGCATTGCGACAGATTCTTAACTGCCTCGCCACAGCCGAACAACAAAATGCAGATCTCACAGCTAGAATGGGACATATCATTGCAGCAGGAGGAATCGACTGACCATTAATTGATGCCTACAACCCAGCGGAGAACGAGATGCACAGTTAGTTGGCACCAGCGGTTCCCCCCGAAGCATTCGAGCTCAAGCCCACTTCCTTAGCCTACTACCGAAGTTCAACGGAAATGCCCATGAAGAACCATATGCATTCCTCCGAGACTTCGAGCTGGTTTGCAACAACCTTAGTCATCCTATGGTTGGGCAGGATTACATTAGACTGAAGGCCACCCCTTTTGCCTTAGGAGATAAGGCAGCGCATTGGCTGAAAAACTTAGGGGTGATATGTACAACATGGATTCAGTTCAAGGACTTATTCCTAAAAAAGTTCTACCCTCTCAGTAGAACTAATCAAATGAGAACAACGATCGCTAGTTTCTCCCAGGGACCCAGTGAACCATTCCATGAAGCCTAGGATAGGTTCAATGACCTAATTCAGAAATGTCCCTGCCATGGCATTTCTATGGCGATCGTAGTCCATACCTTGTTCTGTGGCATGACCCCAGAGATGCAGGGGTTAGTCAGTGCCGCCTGTGGAGGAAGTTATCTGAAGAGGGTCACTGACCTTGAGTCTCTCTCACGTATGCTGAAGCAAGTGGAGGAACTTACTGAGAAGGTAGCTAAGATGAAGCTACCTGCCCCTTCTGCACCACCTGTGCCTGTACACCGAGTCCATCATGTACAGGAACAGGCACCGGGGCCTCAGAGTGGCTGGGTAGAGACATTGAGCATTTGACTGATTGTTACCTTCATGAGGCGGAACAGACACCAACTTGTCTAGGTATGGATAGAAGATCTTGTTAATCAAGTTGATCACTGATTAACAAGAGTGAGCACAAGGCGGAACATGAACTTGATTGTTACCTTCATGATCAGTGAATTGTTACCTTCATGATCAATGATTGTTACCTTCATGGTCACTGATTGTTACCTTCATGAGCACAAGGCGGAACATGAACATGATTCTTGTCACAAGGCAGAACAGACACCAACTTGTCTAGGTATGGACAGAAGATCTTGTTAATCAAGTTCATGGATGCAATAGGGGCATTTGTGAGCACAAACGAAATCACAATGAACTCGTAGTACCCATACTGAGTTCTGAACATTGTTTTCTGGATGTTAGATTCTTGAATCCTCCACTAATGCTAGCCAGATCGAAGGTCAATCTTCAAAAACACTGAAGATCCATGTAGCTAGTCAAACAAGTCATCAATGTGCGACAGAGGGTAATGGTTCTTCACCGTCCTCTTGTTCAGATGTCGAAAATCAGTGCACAACCTCATGGATCCATCCTTCTTCCTGACGAAGAGGTTGGGGATACCCCAAGGTGAAGTGCTCGATCTCACAAATCCCAAGTCAAGTAGCTCATGCAACTGCACCTTCAGCTCTCTCAACTCAACCAGTGCCATGAAGTATGGAGCCATTGAGATTAGCTGTGTATCGAGCAACAAAGTGATCTCAAACTCAATCTCTCTCCCAGGAGGTAAACACGGCAAGTCATCGGGGAACACATTAGTGTAGTCTGATACTGATGAATCTGCATTTCATCATCTTTATTCATTTATTTTAGCTTAAAATTCTTATAAAACACTTATATATAATACTAGCTCCATATTCTTACTAACTTGCATTTATGTGTAAATATTGTACACTTATTACTATTTTAACATTAAATAAATAAATAAAGAAAGAAAGGAAAATAAAGGAAAAAAGAAAAAGAAAAGAAAAGAGAGAGAGACTATATATATGCAATAGATACACGCTGACCTGAACCCCAAGAGAAGGTCAAGACTTGACCTGATTGACCAGGAAGAAAGTAGGCAGAGATAGGATCCTTAATCAGAAAATTCAAAAAAATTATGTTGTAGATATTTATACACTTACATTATTACATAAATTGACCTCAAATTAAATAATTTTCAAAACAAAAGTTGTAAAGAAAAATGTTTCCTAAATAATAAAAATGTTTGCAAAATAAAATCATGTACAAAATAAAAGCAACCAGACTCGGAAAAAGCCGTAAAGCGATAATTGAAAGACCAATTCTAGCTCCATATATACTCAAATTAAATCAATCTCACTTCCATTGTATTCCAAAATGAAATTATCTTTAAAATGGCCGTGATTTCATAATTTTTAGAGTTACGGTTAAAAAATCAGTTTTCTGTGGTGGTTTGTGCAATTTTACCATTTAATTGTACATATTATATTTGTAATTATTTTTAATATTTGTTTAAAATAAAAAAATAAAAAAATAAAAAAATATAATTAAATTTTTTTAAAAAATAATTTCCTTATTTAACTATGTATATAATGTACCATATGTATATAGTTGATATTCTTAAATAACCATCACAAAAAAATAAAAAAATAACAATTATTATTCAATTTAATAAAGTGACAAAAATACAAAAAAATAATTTTTGTAAATAATTTTAACACTAATCCTTTCTTATCTCTATATCATTTCAAATTTTTCTCACATCTCTTATCTTCATTCAAATTTTGAAATTCAAACTCCATTCTTTTATCTATTAATATGGCTCTGTCTCCCTCATTTCAATTTTATCAATCTTTGGTGAGAGGAGACTATTCTCCGAGAGCCATCTTGTCGCAGAAGGATGCCTAGCCTCCGAGCCGTCCAGTGACAGCGAGTCAGCCTTCGTCGAGGCGATCACGATTTCCATCCGCTCCTAGGGAGAGATCCATTTTCTCTCGTTTCTAATCTAGGTTAATCTTAATCTAATTTTCACGCCTTTAATTTCAACATCATTTTTTAAATTGGTAGATCTTAATCGTAGTCAGTCATTCCTCAAAAATTCTAAAACCAACTCGATTTTTCATCTCACATTCTCGATCTCTCCACGTTCATATTCTATCTCACATAATCTACCACCTCCGACCACGTACGGTGGCTGTAAATCCGGATCCATTCCACATTTTTTGCAGGATCCTCATTCACTTATTCTATTTTGATTTTGGGATTGAGCCATTGTGCTCACGTCCTAATTTATTTATAAATAAAAATTTAAAAAATATAAAAAATACATAGTTTTTCCTTTCTAACATTTGTTTTGCAGGATCAAATAAAAAATTTTAAAAATAATAATAATGAAATATATAAAAAAAGGATTTCTATCGTTTCTGAATTTTTTATAGAAAAGAAAAAAATAAAAAAAATTGTTTCTATTTTACAAAAAAAATATAAGAAAATAAAAAAAGTGGGGGGGGAGGCAACATGCACCGCCCTCTCCAACTGCCAGTGGTGCCCGCCGCCAATTGCCAGCACCACCTTCACCCCGATCCCGCAGTCTCTCCACAAGAGCTCCAAACTCAGCCACCGCTCTTCCGCCCAGATCACCGAGCACTGCTGCCTGGTGCGGGCGTGGGTCGCCCGCTCCTCCGCGACGCCATCGCCAATTGTCTGTCGATCTCGTTGACCTCCACCTGCGCTAAGGATCACCGCCCCCGCACAAAGAATCCAGCCAATGAAAGCCATCCATCTAGCCCAAGACCAACCAACGCCCGCCGCATCCGCCCTGTTGTTCCTGGAGCAGAGCACACCACAACATCGCTTTCCATTCATTGTACGCAACTCTCCTCCACCGGAGTCCTCCGCACACCCTCCGCGCCATCTCGACGAAGCACTGCCCGCGGCAGCCAGCACCGTCGCCAGGAGCGGGACGTGTGTTGCCCCTCCTCATCCTCAGTCGTGCACCGCCGTCCTCCACAGCCGTTGCCCACTCCGTCGATCTGCAAGGGAAGGGGCAACACCCCCTTGTGCCCTTGGCCCCCTTTCCCTTTGGCTTGGATATGAAGAAACAATAGAGAGACCCTAGGGGTTTGGGCAAATTACATATTCACCCCTGAAAATTTCCAGATTTGCAAAAATGCCCCTACCACATTTAAGAACGTGTGTAGCACTTTTTTGTGGGTAAATTGCATTTTCCACCCTGTAGTTTATTTATGTTATTTATTTAATGCAAAAACTTTAAGTATTTACATTTCAGTCCGTGTTTCCAGACTTTAAATTTGCTTGATCATTTCATTGGAATAAATAGCATTTGTGCTCAATAAATTCCACAAAATTAAGTGTTATCTCCTGCTTAGTTGTTCTATATGTAGTAATCTGTTCAGTGCATTTTATCATCATTTGTTATTATTAAAAAAGCAAAACATGTCATTTTCCCTATTTGAACTTTGAAAATCCTAAAATTTCAAATATTGCTTTAGAAATTACAAAAAATATATTAATTCTATTTACTGTATTTTAATTTCTGTGCAAATTTCATGCATTTTATTTATAAAACCTAAAATTGTAAAATACTAAAATCCATAAAAAATCATAAAAAATTGTTGACAAATCAAACAAATGTGATTTCTGTTCTTATTAGTAGACGATTTCCTGTAGTTTTTATGAAAAAAAGCTTTCATAATTTTTTCATTTATTTCTTTTTTTAATTTTGAAAAATATCCATCTTTTCTCACTATTTGCATTTTCCCTTATTTTTATTCATTTTAAAAATCCTAAAAAATCTAAAAATTTCTAAAAAATAGAAAAAAGTAAAAAAATCATAAAAAACATAAACAGATTTTCTTTGGATATTTTTGAGCATTGTTATATTTGAGAAATCAAAAAATATTTTGCCTTTCTTTTGTGCATGAATTTGTTTTGAAAATTGAATTTTTGAAAATAAAAATTTGCAAAAATAAAAATCATTAAAAAATTAAAAATCGAAAAATAAAAAAAAAACAAGAAATAAAAAAAATAAAAAGTAAAAATTTCACAAAACCAAGATAGTTTGCATTTGGGATTCCCTATTTCTTTTAATTGATTTTTTCGATTATTTGAATAACCCTTGGGAATTGTAGCCTCTCTAAGTTCGATTCTATTTCCTATACAGGTAAATAAGTAGCAAAAATTTCTCTTGTTTCATTATTCTTGTAATTATTGGCTTGAGAAGAAAAAACTTAAATTTATTTGTTTGAGTCGGGAATTATGGGGATCACAATGACAACTTTATTTCAATAATAATCGCTCCTCGAAGATATTGTCCCAACAAAATTGCATCGTTGTCGGGGAGGCACGATGAGGGTAGTTAGGTTTCTCTTTTGACATGCTATTCTTGGTTGTACATATTTGTTTATATTTTTCCGCATTCACTCAATTGTTCATATTCACTGTTTTTATTTCATTTTTTTTCTTTTCCTTTTTTCTACTTATATTTTATAATTGTGTTTCTTATACATTCTTTCTTTCCTTTTTCTTGTGGGGGTCCGCGGACTGAAGGAGGCGATCCTAGGAGAGTCGAAGCACCTAAGCGAAGCAGAGGCGGCTTGATTCATCTCGAAGACACAGGAGAGTGTGAGAGGAGAAGAAGAATTGAAGGAGACCAAGAAAAAATAGACTTTCTTTTATTTATTTCTAGCATTTGAACTCTTGTAAATGGACATTCATTTATTGCGAGGTCTGTTTCACCAAGTGCCGGTGCACTTGGGGAACCTCACAGTTTTATTTTCATCACCTTATTTTTCTTTGTTTCACATGGATTTCGTGAGCTACCTATTGATTTCTTTAATTAATTTACTTGAGCCAGGTAATTAATTAAACACCCTAAACAAGAAATTTGTACCTATAGAATAGAGCGTAATTGGACTTAGTCAAATTTAATTGGTTCTTGCCCGTTAATAGAAGTTATTGTAAGGACGGTTCACTGCATTTTCATATAGGATAGTTTATTTTTCTGTATTTAAATTCTTGTGGATCACCCTGCATGTAGAGTGCTGGCGACAAGGTACGCATCTCTAACCCTTGCACGCATCATTGTATTTAATCGCGCATTTGCATTTCCGATCTCCTTCCTTGTTTTAACTCACATTAATTTAAAAAGGAAATTGGACACTCGGTAGGCGATTCATTGAAAATATTCAAACCAAGTGATAACTGCCTAAAATTCAGGGTTGCTATAGAAAACTCGACCCTAAAATAAACGTAACGAAAAATAATTGTTTTGGGGAGAGTAACCCCCACCTTGTTTGATTTATCTGTAGTGAGAGAGCGACCCGCATACTAGGATAGAGCCATGCCCGAACTCTCTTCATACTACAATCTTGTGATTAGTTGTTCTCCAGTGAGGACTTCACCAGGTAGCCAGTAATCATTCTAAGATTTCCTTAGCAGAGTGGGCAGATCGGGTACCAGGTAAACAGTCCGTACCCATCCTGGCTGGGAAAAACTAGTTGTGAGATTGGGATAGTCTCTTGAGAACATTGGGTTCCTAATAGCTCTCTTTAACCTCTCTGATAGATTTTATTCTCACCAAACTCTAAAAATTGACAAGATAATTGACCGAACCTTCACAGTCTTCACATTGCGCTAAGTTGGTGAACTGGGGGTCTGTATTGTGTTTGATTGCTAGTGATAGATATCCTTCCGCGCAATTTGCACCTTCACACACTTTCACTCTTGACCTTCATGCTCTCGCATCCTGCCTATTGATTTCAAAGATGTCAGACTGGAGTATTTCTTGTTCAGACTTTGTGAACTCATTCTACACTCCTAACCGTTCACCTTCTATTCGAAGAGACTCACTTCCCAAATATTCCTCTTTCTCCACTTCACCTTTCACATCATCCATCAACCCACTATTTGAGATTGGCTTAATTCCAAATTAATATCTGAGACTCCATCAATTCTGAGGACTAATCGAGTGTCACACACATTTTCAGAATCAGACACCAAACACTTGATGCCGCCAAAGGGAAAGGGAACCATGTTAGAGTAGATCGAGATCAACAGCACCATGTTAGCCTCCATTCAGTCAATTCAAGCCCAGTTAACAGAGCAGGCTAATTTTCAAACCACATTACGAGATATGTTCTCAAGATGAGATGGGAAATAGAAGATAGGAGAGAGGAGGATAACAGAAACCCTGGAGGTAGGAAAGGGGGAGAAGACCCTAACATAGAACCTAGTGCTAAGACTACATCAAAGGATGCTTATAATCCAGGGGCAGGATAAACAAATTCGTGGATACCAATCCCTGTGATTCATGGGTATTTCGAACTTAAGCCCACTATTTTATCTCTTCTTCCAATATTCTATGGAAATATTAATGAAGAAACTTATATACACCTCCAGCAGTTCGATCACATTTGTGGAATAGTACACTACCCAAATGTTCCATTAGAGGTAGTGCAGATGACTGCCTTCCCATTCGGTCTGATGGAAAAAGCTTTATATTGGTTAAATCACTTGGGAAAGGTTGTCACTACTTGGAAAGAGTTGAGGTCCTCGTTTCTGAACAAATATTACCTGCTCGGACGACTCAACCAAATGAGATCCTTGATTGTTAATTTATCCTAGATGCCCCAGGAGCCTATTCACGAGGCGTGGGAAAGATTCAAAGATCTGATGGAGAAGAGCCCCCATCATGATATTCCGAAGACCAGCCTTGTGCAAAATTTCTTTGGGGGTTTAAGCATAGAGAATCAGAAGTTGGTAGATGCCGCTTGTGAGGGGAGCCATTTCAATAAGGACGAGGATGTCCTTTATCAAATTTTTGAGGAGATGGTGGAGAGTTCATCAGCTCTTTCTTCTTCACATGCTTTTCAGAAGCACCCTGTCACCTCCCCTGTAGTACCCCACAAGGCTGTCAATGTGATGGCAACACATGAAGTGGATAGGGTGGACAGCTCTGACCCGACCATCATTGGAAACCACCTATCCAAAGTGGACATTATTAAGAAATGATCCAAGGAGCTTGAGAAGCTTCAAGTGATCGAATAGAGGATGAAGAACCTGGATAAGTTGGTTGAGATAACAAAGCACCTAGAGCTTCTTGTAATTAAGATCAATGTAGTCCAAATGTGTGAGTGCAGGAACCGATACCTCTACTAGGGAGCAGATTTCTTCCCCCCAGCAGAGTAGCGGAGGAACATCTACAGTTCAACATGTGTACTATGTGCAGGCACCTGATCAGGTTCAGCAGCATTCACATCAGATAGTTCCGTACCAACAGGAAGTAGCCTACATTCCTGAGCAACAGTCTTCACCTCCACCTGTCATTCAAGAGGTGAATAGTATCCGGTTCGATCGTAAGCAAAACCAGCCTCGTCCGTCAGGGCAAGGCCAGTTGGGTTCACAACAGGGTCAGATACCCGCCCACCAGTTTCAAGGACGCAGACAACAGTAGTACCAACACCAGAAGTTCCAACCTCACTTTCAGTCTCCACCATAGTTGCAAAATTGAAGACAAAGCTAACCATAGCATCAGTCTATGTATTTTCCTCATCCTAACAAACAACATAATGCAATTATGGATAGTATCCTCCTCCTCCTCCTCATTATCAGAGTCTGTATGGTTACCAACAGCTTCCGTACTATCATTCTCAGCGACAACCAGTCAATGAGCAACCTGAGGCCCCCAATCAACCCAGCACTGGACCAACTTGCATTTCTCATGAAGGACATGAATGAACTGACTCAGCAGATCGACGACCTGACCACGACCAAGACACTAATTCCAGCACAGGTCGAAGCCAACCCCAATAACTTCATACACAAGGAGCAGGTAGACAATAGCCTGCCCACCCTCGAGACAGGTTTGTCCCTTTATTTTACATTTTATCTCATGCCATTCATCTCAGGAGGGGTAGGAGATTGCAATGACTTACGCACCAGTTGGGGTTGGGAGATCGAACCACTAAGAGAGCATAGTCTTCCACATCATCTCCTTCACCAGCAGTCGAGAAGACCAGTGTAGCAGCACCCAAGTCTAGAGTTTCACCACCTTCACCACCGCCTTCACCAGGCAGATGTAGATACCATCAGCAAGGGGGAGTATACCAATCGTGAATTCTTCCTCTTTACGAGTAGTAACAACCAATTCTATTTTAGATTCTATTTTTCCTTCACCTAGTTTGGACAACACTGTACATACTGATTGTGGTTGTCCTTTTGTACATGAGGATTCTACTTTGAATAATAGAAATGAACGTTTGAATGTTTATTTTGATTTTATGCAATTTCCTTCTGCTCTCAAATCTAAGAAAATTCAAAAATTAAAAACAGCCCTATCTGATCTTAGAGTGGTTGAGATCTTACAGAACATATTTTTAAAGATGCCAATCCTTAAGGCCATGGAATACATGCCTAAAGTAAAAAAGGGAATGAAAGAGGCATGTACACAAAAGTGTCAACCAAGGCAGAACGGATGAAAGGAAACAGAGAAACATATCTTGACCATGGCCACAGTTCATGCCATCAGTAACCTCCCGCCTAAAAAGAAACACAAGGGAGCACCTCACCTCCGTTGCCATATCTTTGATCAAGAATTTGATTGTACTCTTCTCGATAGCAGTTCCTCCATTAATCTCATGCCTTCTTCTTTACTAACTAAATTTCGATTAGGGTCTCTTAAAACAACCACGATGATCCTTCAGTTTGCTGATAGATTGATTAAGTGGTCAGGGGGCATTTTAGAGGATGTTATTATAACAGTGCATGGAATGAAATTTCGTGTTGATTTTGTTGTCATGGATATGGACACATCTACAACTTTAGTCCATACCCCGGTCATACTGCGTTGACCGTTCCTCCGAATGGCCGAAGTAGCAGTTGATTATGGTACTGGAGAGATCATTCTACTCTCATAGAGACAAGGTGAAAATTGAGACAATATCTGATCCTATACCATCACCGTCACCTACAGCAGATGAAACAAAGAAAGTTATATCAGAGCCACATGACTATGATTTTCTTGCTGAATTCAAAGAGACAGAATTTTTCACTGATTTTATAGATACCCAGGAGTTCCTTTCCCAAAAGGACTCTACGGGAAGCACAGTCAACATGAGTTCCCTTGGTGGTTCAATTGAGCTAGTTGTTGATGGGCAGTTTGAGCTAATTTCTGAGGATCAATCTAAGTTTTTAGAGACACCTTATGATATTCCTTTGACGCAATTTTATGAGATTACCGATGATAGGCCTCATTCTGAGAGTTCTAAGGTACAAATGTCTGAGCCATTCGTTGAAATTCTTGAGTTATGCACAAACAAGAGACGTCTTTATGAGATTATTGTTGAGATATCTGAGCCGTTAATTGATAAGAATGTTGAACACCTTGATGAGCCCCTCCTTTCTGAGCAGAGATCATTCAGTGCAGATCTATCAGATGTTCTACTTACTGAGCTGTTAGTAGCCAAGGTGGACAGTCCACAGAGTACAGATCACATACCGTCTACCAGTATAGCAGCAGAAGTTATTGTAGAGCCGATTCAGACCCTACCTGAAGTCAAGGCCTTACCATCAACGTTGAAATATGCCTTCCTTGCGGGTTCCCCCCACCCCCCAAATGTTTCAGGTCATCCTCATCTCGCAGTTGACCATTGAACAAGAATCTTGTGTGCTAGAGGTTCTTGAGAGAAACCGCAAGGCCATCGGATGGAATATCTCGGATCTCTGTGGGATTAATCCAGCTTTGTGCTCGCATCATATCTACCTAGAGGTAGACTGTAAACCCTCCCATGAATGTCAGCACCGTCTAAATCCAAATCTAAAGGGGGTTGTCATGAAGGATATCAGAAAATGGTGTGATGTTGGCTTTATATATATATATATATATATATATATATCACATTTTGGATTCCAAGTGGGTCAGCCCTTTACATGTGGTCCCGAAGAAATATGGGATTATGATTGTAAAGAATGACCATGGTGAGGAGATTCCGATCCGGGTACCTACTTCAGGGCGTGTCTGTGTAGATTACCGATGCTTGAACTCAACTACCTAGAAGAATCACTTTCTGTTGCCTTTTATTGATCAGATTCTTGAGAGGTTGGCAGGGAAAGAGTTATTTTGTTTCTTGAATGGGTCTTCAGGATACAACCAAGTTGCTGTCGCTCCTGAGGATCGGGAGAAAACTGCATTCACTTGTCCATTTGATACCTACGCCTTTAGACAGATGCCCTTTGGATTGTGTAATGCCCCCGCTACATTCCAAAGGTGTATGTTGGCCGTTTTGCCAACATGATGGATAGTTTCCTTGATGTCTTTATGTAAAATTTCTCGGTCTACGGGGATAATTTTGACACATGTCTTGCTCATTTAGACCGAGTTCTTCATCGTTGTTGTGAGGTAAAACTAGTGCTCTCATGGGATAAGAGTCACTTTATGGTGACTAATGGGATTGTATTGGGCCATGTCCTCTTTAAACATGGTATGGAGGTTGATCCAGCTAAGATTGATGTGATTTCCAAGTTAGAGCCATCGTAGAGTTTGAAGAAGTTGAGGTCATTTATGGGACACGTAGGATTCTATAGGCGATTCAAAAGGACTTCAACAAGATCGCCAGACCTTTGACTGAGAGTCAGTGTAAGGAGAGTGAGTTTGTTGTCGATGAGAAAGTCCTCCTTGCATTCAAGAAGATGAAAGAAATGGTTACTAGTGCTCCTGTCTTACAACCATCTGATTGGTCTCTTCCTTTCAAGATCATGACAGACGCCACAGATTTCATAGTTGGAGCTATTTTAGGACAGAGAAGGGATGGGATACCATTTGTTATACACTATGATAGCAAGACTCTAGATTAAGCACAGTGAAATTATACAGTTTCAGAGAAGGAGATGTTAGCAGTTGTGTTTGGGCTAGAGAAGTTCAGATCTTACCTCATTGGTTCACATGTTATTGTATACACGGATCACACTACCATACATCACTTGCATGCAAAGACGGATGTCAAACCACGCCTTATCAGATGAATGCTTCTTCTCCAGAAATTTGATTTAGAGATTTGAGATAAACCTGGAGTGAAAAATGTTGGCAGATCACCTTTTCTGTATCACGGATGAAGAGCCCTATTTCCGAAACCATTCCAGATGAGGCCATTTTGTCTGTGGTATGCTGATATTGTGAACTATCTTGTCTCCAAGAAAGTTCCACAAGATTGGCTGAAGTACAAGGTAGACAGATTTCTGTCAGAGATTCATTATTACCAGTGGGAGGATCCGTACGTATTTCTGAGGGTGTGGATTGCATATGGAGAAGGTGCATTCCTCAGGAGGAACACCCTAGTGTACTTGAGCACTGCCACAAATTATAATCTGGTGGGCATCATTCGGGAAAATGCACAACAACAAAGGTTTTACAGAGTGACCTATGGTGGCCCACATTGTTTAAGGATGCTACAAAGTATGTTCGAGGTTGTACTGACTGTCAGAAAATGGGAAGAACCATTGGTTCCAAAGATACCATGCCCCTAAGATACATACAAATTTCTGATGTTTTTAATGCTTAGGGAACTGACTTCATGAGCCCATTTCCTATCAGTCAGGGATTTTAGTACATCCTGTTCACTGTGGATTATGTTAGTCGATGGGTGGAGACTGTCCCCACTCAAGACGTAAATAGTCGTACAGTGTGTTCCTTTCTCAAGGACCACATTATTGCACGGTTCGGGATTCCCAAAATACGGATTTCAGATTGGCGAAGCTCATTAATAGAGAAGTAAAGAAGCTTGTGAAGGAGTATGCCATTGAGCACAGAGTTGCGTCTCCTTACTACCCTTAGAATAATGGCTTGACAGAAATTTCAAATAGGGAGATCAAGACGATATTGCAAAAACTTGTACGTCCAGATAGGAAGAACTGGTCTCAGATGCTTGATTTGGTTCTATGGGCTTATCGGATGGCATATAAGTCTCCTTTGGGTATGTCTCCCTACAGATTGGTGTATGGAAAGTCTTTCCACCAGCTAGTGGAATTATTTCACAAATCTTTATGGGCACTCCATGTATATAATCTAGATTATGCTAAGATAGGAAAGAACATGAAGTTATATTTGAACAGATTACTGGAATTCAGAGACTTTGCATATGATAACTCACTCATGTATAAGGAGAAAGTCAAGCGTTGGCATTTTAAACACATTCGAAGGAAGACTTTCTCTCCTGATCAAAAAGTTTGGTTATTTGATGCTAAGTTGAAGTTGTTTCCAGGAAAATTGAAAAGCAAATGGTCAGGACTGTTCATCGTGAGATATGTGTGTGACAATGGGAGTATTGTCATATTTGGGTTGTCATCTGACGCACAACCATTTCTTGTAAATGGACAGTTGCTGAAGCCATATCTAGATCATGATACATTCATGTCCGTTGTTGATTATGTATCTGTGGTATCGGACGATGATCTTTTGATTCCATCTTCTACATCTAATACATGAGCTGACAACCTTTTGTATATCCTTTTGTTTCATTCTTTCTTCTTCCGTTTTATCATTCACCCCTTTTTTGTGTATATATGCTATACTTAGGATGTGTTTTATCCTAAGTATAGGGGATGAATGATTTGTGTTGTTCATATTCGTTCTGCTCATCACTCATGTTGTTGCCTATACTTAGGAATACTCTACCCTAAGTATAGGGGGAGTGATGTTGTTCATATCATCTTTTTTGTGTTTTTCTCGTTGAGTCCGTACATTCTCTTCATCGGTTTTTTCCTTTTGTATAGTCTTCTATTTTTAGGATTATTTGATCCTAAGTATAGGGGGGATTACCGACTTCTATTCTTTTCATCTTTTCTTTGAGTCGTTGTAGCATAGGAATATTTTCACTTTTCTATACTTAGCACAAAGTTATGTCTTCCTTTGTCGCTCTCTGATCACTATGAGGACATAGTTCGAGCTAAGTAAAGGAGGGTGTTGTATATATTGTATATATATTTTAAACATAACTCGTACTTTTAAATATGATTATTTTGGGATACATATAAATTCGTAAAATCCACGTGCGTGTATATAGACTTTCATCACCTTACAAAAAAAACAAACCCCCCTCCCGAAAAAACAAAAATAAAAAAATAAAAACGAAACAAAACAAAAAATACTTGTATATACATGTATATATTTTACTAACCCTTTTTTCCTTTTTAAAAAATCTATTTTCACATGTGCATCATTTATTTTCTTTCTTTCCAAAAATCCATAAAAAAATTCAAAATTAGACAATTGTTTCAAAAAAGAGATTTTGCTTTCTTTTCTTTGCATTGTACATATTTTTTGCATTTGCAAATGCATTTTTTAGGATAGTATTGACATTTAAACTAAGTCTAGAATACAATTGAAGAATGGAGATTAGTTGGACTTAATCCACTTAATTTCAAAGGAACCTTATAAGAAATGGAATTAATACTTTTCAGGTCCCAGTGACTTAATTCTTTTAGTCCATAAGGCTATGTTCACATGTCATCTTGATTCAACACATGCATGATTCTTTCAGACCGTGGCTTATCTTGGACAAGCACTCTACATGTAGCTCTTCATGGAGGAGGTAGTGAGGAGGCATAATCTTTTAGCTTGGAGTAGCATACGAGGGTAGTACATCTAGGAAAAACCTCTCATCTTCCTCTATGGAGAGTTGTGCATGTCAACCTGATCTAGTAGCATTGACATATAAAGACAGGATGTTGTGGGGTTGCAACAATGCTTCAAAAGAGCGATAGTCTACTAGCTCAAGAGGAAAAACTCCTTATGTATGTGTTGCCCCTTGTATATATTTTCAAAAAAAAGGAAAGAAAAAATGCAGAATCTTCAAAGTGGACATGCCTGATTGAAAAGTAAAATACCTGTCGGAGTGTATATACAAGGATAAAGAAAAAAAGAAAATAATAAGAGCTTCAAAGTCAATTTTTTGTAAGCTTAAAGTTGGATGACTTGGCTACACTAGTCATGCATCCAAAGATAGGTAGCTACACTGGTTACCGTCCATTCTTTTCTCCATCTCCTCTTCTTGAGCTGGTTGTACTTGAACTTAGAAGGGAATATCCTCACTCCTCGAGGAAAGAGTTGCTAGACCGGGGGACTAGAGGTACCTTGTTGAGGGAGGCTATTTCTTTGCTACTTTTGAGATGGAGTCTTGTTAGTGTGGCGGAACCTTAATGGAGTCTTGTTGAACTTAGAGGCTGTTAGGTTTTAAATCCATTTCCCATTAAGGTTCTGCCATACTAATAATCCAAAGGTCTGACATAGCTCCATACTACAATTTTATGAAGATGATTTAATACTAAATATTGTCCTAATTTCTTTATTTTTCCTTTCTTTTTATTTATTCACTTATTCTTTCAAATAAGTGCTTGCTAAGTGACTAGCAAATGTAAAGCATAGGGGCATGATGAATATGCATTTCATCATCTTTATTCATTTATTTTATCTTAAAATCCCTTATAAAATACATGTATATAATACTAATTCCATATTCTTACTAACTTGCATCTGTGTGTAAATATCGTACACTTATTACAATTTTAACCTAAAATAAATAAATAAATAAAGGAAAATAAAGAAATAAAGACAAAAAGAGAAAAAAGAAAAGAAAATAGAAAGATTGTATATATGTAATAGATACAGGCTGACCTAAACCCCGAGAGAAGGTCAAGACTTGACCTGATCAACTAGGAATAAAGTAGGGGAGATAGAGTCCTTAATCAAAAAATTCAAAACAAAATTGTGTTGTAAATATTTGCATACTTAAACTATTTTATTTGTACATAATTTGACCTCAAATTAAATAATTTTCAAAAAATAGTTGTAAATAAAAATGTTTCCTAAATTATAAAAATGTTTGCAAAATAAAATCATGTACAAAATAAAAGCAACCACATTTGGAAAAAGACGTAAAGCGATAATTGAAAGAACAATTTCGGCTCCATATGAACTTGACTTAAATCAAACTAAACTCACTTCCATTGTACTCTAAATTAAATTATCTTTAAAATGGATGTGATTTCATAATTTTTGGAGTTTCGATTAAAAAATCAGTTTTATAGGGTGGTTTGTGCAGTTTTACCATTTATTTGTACATATTGTATTTGTAAATATTTTTAATGATTATTTAAAATAAAAAATACAAATATATATATATATATAATAAAAATTTTAAAACAAAAAAAACTAATTTCCTTATTTAACTATGTATATAATGTACCATATTATTATAGTATATGTATATAGTTGATCTTCTTAAATAACCACCACAAAAAAATAAAAAAATTAACATTTTTTATTCAATTCAATAAAGTGACAAAAATACAAAAAAAATATTTTTTATAAATAATTTTAACACTAATCCTTTCCTATCTTTATCTCATTTCAAAATTTTCTCTTATCCCTTGTCTTCATTTAAAAATTTTGAAATTCAAACTCCATTCTTTTCTCTCTAATATGGCTCCCTCTCCCTCATTTCAATTTGATTAATATTTGGTGAGAGGAGCCTATTCTCCGAGAGTCATCTTGTTGTAGAAGGGTGCCTAGCCTCTGAGTCGTCCGGTGATAACGAGTCGGCCTTCATCGAGGCGATCACGGTTTCCATCCGCTCCAAAGGTTAGATCCATTTTTTTCTCGTTTCTAATCTAGTTTAATCTTAGTCTAATTTCCGCGCCTTTAATTTCATCGTCATTTTTTTAATTTGTAGATCTTAATCGTAGTCGATCATTCCTAAAAAATCTAAATCCGACTGGATTTTTCAACTCACATTCTCGATCTCTCTACGCTCACATTCTATCTCACATAATCTACGACCTCTGACCACATACGATGGCTAGAGATCCGAATCCATTACTCTTTTTACGTTGGATCCCCGTTCACGTATTCTGTATCGATTTCGGGTTGAGCCGTCGTACTCACGTCCTATTTTGTTTGTGAAAAAAATATAAAAATATATATAGTTTTTCCTTTCAAACATTTGTTTTGCAGGATCAAATAAAAAATTTTAAAAATAATGGAAAAAATATAAAAAGCATATTTCTGTAGTTTATATTTCTTAAAAAAGGAAAAATAAAAAAAGTTTTTTTTTTGTTTCTGTTTTACAAAAAAAATATAAAAAAATAAAAAAGGAGGCAATAGGCACCAACCTCTCCAGCCGCCGGCAGTGCCCGCCGCCAACTGCCCGCACCACCTTCACCCCGGTCATGCAGTCCCTCCACAGGAGCTCCAAACCCAGCCACCGCTCTTCCGCCCAGATCGCCAAGCACCGCCACCTGGAGTGGGGCGTGGGTCACCCGCTCCTCCACAACGCCATCGCCAACCGTCCGTCGATCTCGTCGACCTCCACCTACATGAAGGAGCACCGCCCCCATGTGAAGAATCCATCCAACGAAAGCCATTCGTCCAGCCCTCGACCAACCAATTCCTGTCGCATCCGCCCAACTATTCCTAGAGCAAAGCAAGCCGCAACATCGCCTTCCATTCGCAACACGCAGCCCTCCTCCATCAGTCCTCCGCGTTACCCTCTACACCATCTCGAGGGAGCACCACCCATTGCCCGCGGCAGCCAGCATCACCGCCTGGAGCGGGGCATGTGCTCCTCAATAGTGTGCCGCCGTCCTACACAGCCCGCCGCCCACTCTGCTGATCTAAAAGGGAAGGGGTGTCTCCCCTTGTGCCCTTGGCCCCCTTTCCCTTTGGCTTGGATACTTAGAAATAATAGAGAAACCCTAGGGTTATTATTTTATTTGGGCCAGTTACATGTTCGCCCTCGAAAATTTCTAAATTTACAAAAGCACCCCTACCACCTCCAAGCACGTGCGGAGCATGTTTTTTGTAAGTAAATTGCATTTTCCACCATGTAGTTTAACTATGTTATTTATTTAATGAAAAAACTTAAAGTATTTACATTTCAATCCCTGTTTCCAGTGCATGATCTTTTCGTTGGAATAAAAAAGCATTTGTGCTCAATAAATTCTGCAAAAAATGGTGTTAAATCCTGCTTAGTTGTTCTATCTGTAGTATTTTTTCATTGCATTTCATCATCATTTCTTATTATTAAAAAATTATAAACATGTCATTTTCCCTATTTGAACTTGGAAAATTCCTAAAAATTCGAATATTGCTTCAAAAATTCCAAAAAAATAGATTAATTATCTTTTAGTGTGTTTTAATTTCTACGCAAATCTAGCATTAATTATTTATAAAACTCAAAAAATTATAAAATACTAAAATTATTAAAAAAATCATATAATATTATTGAAAAATCTAAAAAATGTGCTTTCTATTCCTGTTATTAAATAATTTATGTAGTTTTAAAGAAAAACCATTTTCATAATTTTTGCATTTATTTATTTTTTTAAAATTGAAAAATATCCATGTTTTCTCACTGTTGGCATTTTCCCTTGTTTTTATTCATTTCAGAAATCCTAAAAAAATCTAAAAATCTCTAAAAAATATAAAAACACTAAAACATCATAAAAACACAAAAAGATTTTCTTTGGATATATTTTAGCATTATTGTTATATTTAAAAATAAAAAAATATGTTGCCATTCTTTTGTGCATGAATTTGTTTTGAAAATAAATTTTTAAAATAAAAAAATTACAAAAATTAAAATAATTAAAATTTTGAAAATCAGAAAATAAAAAATGAAATAAAAAATAAAAAGGTAAAAATTTCACAAAAACTAAGATAGTTTGCATTTGAGATTCCTCGATTCTTTTAGTTCATTTTTTCGATTATTTGAATGGCCCTCGGGAATTATAGCCTCCTTGGGTTCGATCATGTTAGCTATACATGTAAATAAGTAGCAAAATATTCTCTGTCTTCATTATTCTTGTAATTATTGGCTTAATAAGACAAAAATTAAATATGTTTGTTTGAGCCGGAAATTTTGGGGATTGCAACGACAACTATATTTCAATAATAATCACTCCTCGAAGATCTCATCCCAACAGATACCACCCTGATGTATTGGAACATCGATTCTCTCTCAGGTGCCTCCTGAACAAAGGCTAGAAGTGTATCACATCTTTGGTCAACAAGTCTCTGAGCTCTCAACAACGAGATGTACTCCATCTTGGAGTTGTGTATGGTACCCTCAAAAGTGAAGGCGAGCAAATTTGGAATCCTGAAGATAATCTTCTTCAGAAAGCAGTCAACCAAGGCATGATGAGATTAAAATCAATGCATGCTAAAAATCAGGTCAAACTTACAGGCTGCAGTAAAAGATAGTCCGCTATCATCCCTTGACTGTCAATCAACGCTGGTAGACCTCTAATCATCAATCTAATCACAAATAATTGGCCACCTATCCCACCGATGTAATTTGGAGGATCTATAGCCACTACAACTCTACCCAATGAAGCTACTAATCTCAAGGCAATGAACGAATGGTTTGTGCTAGAATCAAACAAAACATGGAAAGGATGGCATACAACTGAGACCGTAACTTTCACTACAGTAGCTGTTGAACGTTCCTGCTCTTGAGTCACTGCATGAATCTATCCATGCCTTACTCGTACAACGCTTGAGCTGGCCATACTATGATTTTATCTCTACGGCCTCCTGAATTTGGAGTTCCCATCATGGAGAGTCCCTATTTGTTATGTCTATTGCTGAGAAAGTTACGGATGAGGTCGAGGCACACTAGAAGCCTAGGGTCACTGAGACCGGTAGTGACCCCACTGATGGCACGAGAAACACTGCAGGGGTGGGGTGGGTGTAGAGGACGTGCCAGTGCTTTGAGTCGATCCTGCTCTGAATCTCCCCACTCCCTGCAACTCAGATGGTCGCATTGCACTGGTGCCATGGCTAGCCAGTGCTCCTCCCAGGGTATTCATGGGAGAAGAGCATACACTACCATATGATGTTGATCTCGAAGAGTGGAACCACTGAGCTGACCTCTGTTGTTGGGACGGTCGTCGTATCGATCTAGATGATAGCTAGAGTATAGATGCCGTCCCAAAAGAACTATTAAAGTGCTTCTCTATGATGTCCTCGAACTCCTCTACTGCATCGGTAGCATCGGAGATGGATGTGATACTCATTCCAGCCGGATTCACATGTACTTCTTCGATCATCCCCCTAATAAACTTCTCTAGATTCTCCTGAGGAAAAGCAACTGCTGCTGGTATGTGATGAGATAACTCTATATAGCATACGAAGTATTGTCTGGCTGTCATTTGTCCCTATGTAAGCTCAGCAAAGAGTCAGTGCTAGGACTCCTTCCATTGCCCAGAGAAGAAGTGATATCTGAAGCTAAACTCAAAGTTGTCTCAAGTGGGCTCATACCCCATCTCGGACACTATCACCTCCCACCACCTCTTGGCGAATTCAATCAAGAAGTACTTTGTAAAAGGAAGCCATACATCTCGTGGCACACGAATCATATGGAGTACCTTCACAACTTTCTTCAACCACTTCTCCACCTCGTACGGGGTCCTTGTGCCTTCGAACTCGGGTATATTAGCTCTCTGATATGATGTGAAGACTGACTGATGTCTCTGTAAGGTAGAGTGGTCATGCATTGTCTCGTCTACAAAAGGAAAGGGATACAACTCCATCCCATAATCTCCATCATCTGCTCCATGCACTGGAGTCCCCCAAGATGAGACATGTTGTAGAGGTGTCCCCTTAGATAGGATACCGAACTGAGGTTGTTGAACCTCCACAGACTTAGGAGGTTGGTCCTGCAATGTACCATCTTAGGAGGGATGGTAGGAGAAGTCAGACATATCCTCGAATATCATCTCTATATCTGCATTTCTCTCGGCTATCTTTGTCTATTGGGCTAAGATCTGATACTACTGTCCTCTCATTTCCAATTGTTAGTCCCTCATGGCAGTCTACTGCTCCCTCATAGCAGCCTGTTGTTGTTGAAGGTCTGTAAGTGCTGCCAGGATACACTCCAAGTGGCCCTCCATCTCTTGATTGTCCCTAGATGTCATTGTATGTGAGAGATATCAATTTTTATATCTTTCTATCCAAGAATGGGGGTTTCTATTTATTTCGTATATATGTACAAGGTACTATTTTGTTAGGGCTTTACTTGATTAATGTTACTGGTATGCATACAATGGATTTGGTTTTATATCAATTGGAGTTAGTGTGAATTAATAAAAATAAGTGAAGTTAGGTTAATATTTACAAGTGAATATACATGTCAAATGAAAAGCAAATTTATGCAAATTATTTACACATGCAAGAATTTTAATTATTAGTAATAAACCCATGAATGCATCTTATTACTAGGGACAAAGTTCTATTTCTAGCTAATTAGAGTGATGAATCACAAATTCAACAACTGTGAGTTATGGGATCGTGACAACACTGGAAGGGGTCAATAGTGGTTCGAGATAGTTTAAAAAAAACTTCGCAATATAATCAACAAGCACAAAAATAATGATAAAGCAAATAAATAAGCAAACTTGCACAATATGTTATGTGGAAACCCACCTGGGTAAAAATCATGATTCTAGTCTTTCTGACTCGAGATTTTCTGATTAGCGAGCTAATCAATTACTTCACTAAATCGGAGATATTTATGTGTATATCTCAACCGTTTTCAAAGTGTTCACTTCACAATATTGTATTAAACACCAAGATCAACACTATAGATCAACTAGTGTATCCCGAATATAAGAACATGTGAGCTTTCAACTTTCTTCGTGCATCGTGGGAGATCCCACATCTCGGAGCCTCTCTGCACACTTAGAATTAGACATCTAAGATCACCCTAAAAAAATTAACTTGAAACAAGAGGTATATCCCGATAATGAATTATCTCTACAGATGTAAAGAATATAAATTCTCGAATTAAAAGCAGATGATATCTTGAGATAAATAACAACATTATAGTTGCACAGATAATTCATAGAGAATAACACAATAAATTATAGCACAGATATCACATGCGGATAAGTAATATTAAACAAGATAGTAAATATCATTGTGCTAAGAAGAGGCTACCAAGAATACTCTCACTTCTATCAGAATAACGTGTAGAGCAACTAGCGAACCAAACACTATTGAACTGAACAACTTGCTTCACATCTTTTCAACCAATAATATTATTCCAAAATATCATTTGAATCAAAGAACATGAGATAGATTGCCATGGAAATCATTCAGAGATATATTCTTGCATTTCAAGAGAAAGTAAGAACGATTACCTGAATGATGTGTATTCCAATAATGGGTATGTGGTCCCTTATACAAAGGCCCAAGAAATGTGGACATGGAAACGAAAATGGTATGAATTCAAAGTTGATTTCATGAGATGATCGATCAGGTTAATAAGTTTTATCGATCAAATATAAACTATTTATCAACTAAATAGCTATGATCGATCATTTAATGACATTTTGAATGGTATTCAAATAATGATCGATAATTTCAACATGCATGGTCGATAATGAGTGATCAATCAATGAAGAACATATCATCGACTGGCTGTGATCAATCAGTGTCAAAGTATGATTGATAATTTCATCAAAACTTGATATTTATGAAAAGGAAACGTTTAGGTTGAAATTTATTGCAGTTATAACTTTTACAATCCTACTACAGATAAACTATTACAAGTCTTTTGAACAGAAACAACAAAGTTGAGCTTCTGCTTATGTTGCATAGCGACAACTTCATACAATCGTGTCGATATGAGACCCACACTTACAGTTCTATAATCACAAAGAATATGCGAGAGACTATGATATAAAGTTGTTTGTGTATGTCATCGTTAAAATCACAAAAGAATAAAGTACTAACATACCACCACTGGCCACACATTATGGTCAGAATAATGTTCCAGTTCCACCGTATTCTTTTAAATACTCACTCACCCCTAACTATAATGTCACGAGCCCTATACTCTGTTTGTTGTGGGGGACTACTATCCTGAACAACTTAATGGGCCTCGGTCCAACTATAGACCTTGACTACAATCCAAAATGCATAAGCCTATGTTGTGTAGTAATAGCCCCACTACTTATAAGCTACTATCACATTTTGTGATTATTAGATGTGATACTATGTTTGGGGTTCTACAATAACCCACATTTATATTTACAATGTCCTCATTATGCAATGACCCATGACCTATTCCTATTAACTCTATAAGCTTCACCTCCTGGGTAGTCATTTCCTCCTTACTCTATGGTGTATGTCGCTTTTCCATTATTATAGAGAATTTGCTCTGATACCATCTCTAATGTTCTAGGCCCTATACCATGTCCATTTTTTTGGGGGACTACTAGCCTAGATAATTGGTTGGGCTTGGGCCCAATTGGAGCCCATGAACACATCCCAAAAGTCTTAAGCCCAAATTATCAAGTAGTAACTCCCACTACTTATAAGCTACTAGCACACTTTATGTTTACTAGATGTTGTAATATGTTTATATTTCTTAACTAACTCCATATCTACAGCTGAGCTAAAGCCATAACCTACAACTGACTGAACAAGACATGAGTTTCTCGAGTTCCATTGCACCATTATAGATACCCATAGCCGTCCTTGAATCACAACATTGGAACCCTGAGGAGAACACCATTATCAAAATCCCACAGGGCATGCAATGTTATATGGAGGTGAAGCCTCTCTTTTGTGGTGTGTCCTTCATTTATATTATTGTTCCTCTCTTGTTGAAATATGAACAAGAGGAAGAGAAGGATGAAAAACTGTTGAGCTAGCCATCCACCATCAATCGAGCTTCATCAAGCAAGGTTATAGGTGCCACACATTACTAGCAAAACAAGCCAGCTCCCAATCTTCATCTCCACCACTCATCAATGAACAAGGCTAATTAAGAAGGCCTTTCCTTATTAGCGCTCAAGATACCGCTATGTGGATATGCCCTCGTCCATCCTATCAGGCGAGCTATGACTGCATTAAGTGCTTAATCCAAACAACTAGCCACATATTCATCGTCATATACTTAGTGTTTTTGTGAAGATATTCCGGATGATTCAAGGAACTACTCCAATGTTCAAGCTCCTTTGACACAATATTGATGTGACCGCATGGGAATTTTTACACAAATCCCTTGTAAGCATTCATATTTGCATTTATGCCCATGTTGAGTGCTTCTAACCATATTTTATTCTGTAACATTGCAAAAAAGTTCATATTTTTTGTCATGCCTCGGGATTGGGTTTCCTGCTTACACAACATTTGTGAGTTTAATTTATGATAGTTCGCATTGAATACAAAAATGCAGGAAAATTTTTCGCTCGTTGAATGATGTTCACTATAATGGAATAAACGACATACGAATCACATGTCACCATAAGAACAAATGCATTCCACCAAGGTAACATTTCCGACGAAGTATTCGAAACAAGCATCAAGTCCCAAATAGCATAACATGTATCAAAGAGAACTAAGATTTAATACATGTATCTCAAAAATATAACAAAAGTGAGAGCAGACACAATAAAAAACAACTATGAAAGATGCAATCCAGTATACCCTTAAAAGATGTCTTTGCAAAAAAGCTAGGAATCTCATCACCCAAGATATTCTGCTAGAGGCACATTCAATGCCATTCATGTTAGGGACAATGAGACATCAACATTTATTGAGTACAGTTAATTCATATTGAAATTAAACACGAATTTAAGTGTATATAATATAAGAGAAGCGAGTAGATGGGGAATGATAACATACATGGAATTAACTACTTGCATGAGAATAAGGTTTTCCAACAACATGTGACTCTATGAATTATCCAATTTCTAACACCAACACTAACCACTCATCACACTAACACACTCTCTCACTCACCACACCCCAAATCCCAACACATAGAAAATTCATTTGTTGATTATAAGATGATATCGGAGTAAGAGATATAGAGATAGGTCATTTCCTTCCATTGATTTCATTTGTATGATGTAGTGATGGAACTCATTAAGATATAGATAAGTGATGATGATTTCGATGTCATGATCTTTTCCTTGCCAAAGCCTAATGGAGAAACAATAACCAAACTAAAGTCGGTGAAGAAGCCCCCTAAGGGACTCATATGTATCACTCCCCCAGTGGAAGGGCAGTCCATGAGGGATCTAGGATAAAATCCAACTATAACCCCTGAAACAGGTAGGAGAGTCTCTCTGATATGAGTCAAATCTACTCTGGCCTAAAGTGTGTAGGAACAGGACCAAAGAAGCTCGAAGGAAAACCGACGGTTCTCCTGCCTAGGAACCCTAATGGAAACCCAGGGCTAGTGGGACAAATCAAGTGAAAGCACATGGATCCCAACGAAGTGGAAAAACTCCGAGCTCGTGATAAAAATCAGGGATGGGACTAGGATCTTAGACCCACGTACAAGGTTGTCGCTACCTAATCTAGGCATCCTAACTCCAGCCCAGATGAGGGTCGCCTCACCCTCACACGGTTAGGTGTAAGTGGCACCTCGACTGACACAGATGTATGTCATCAGTAATTCTCATCAAACCAATTATCCGATTCAACATCAGTTACACCAAAATAAAGATGTATCAACACATGTGAAATAAAAAAATGGCTAGTGTATAGGAAGAATCAATAAGTCAAGTGATCCCAGAGTACTTCATATGTCTTGAACCCCAAGTCAAACTATGTAGGAATAATGAAAGTTATAAGTTGCTATAGTCCTTCGGTGTGTAATACAATCAAATGAAAAGAATAGAATTACACTATTGAAACATGTGAAATATGATTTTAACATCATCATTCCAATGAAAGAGGAACTGATGCACATATAATAAAATTTTGATCACATGTTACACCTACATGCAATGAAATTTAACTCGATTAATAACATTCAATGCATATTAGATTAAACATATGATCCTAACCATTAGGAGAAAGGTACATGCATGTGTGTGCCTCTACGCTCGTTGGATGGCAAGGGAGGAGGAGGAAGGGTTTGGCGGTATGGGAGAAATGGAGAGGGAGGGGTTTGGGGTAGAAAAAAGGGGGTTGGTGTCGCGTAAAGGGTTGGGGTGTAGGAGGGAATTGGGGAGGGGGGTGTGCGCGTGTGTTATCTTATTTTTTATATTATCATTTTCAACCTTTATGAAACACTCAAACCATCCGAACTGACATCGCAGGTCTACGATTCGGATGTGTAATGGTCTATTTTGATCATCTCGATGTGACGATAAATACGAGTCTAACATCCATATTTTTCCAACATTGGATGAGTCCAAAATCAAGATAATACAATTTTTATTTCATCGTTAAATTTCGTGATTAAAATGAATTAAACAACCTGTGATCTATGAACGGTCGATTCCATTGGTTCCGGTTCGTCGAGATGGAGCTAATAATGGTCTCTATACCCCTTCGTTGCCTGAATCATGTCACTGGCTTTTTCAATGAGAGGAGGTACAATGGGATCGGCTTTGGTCAACTGCCCCCGTACGGGACCCGATCTGCGATCCGCGGATTGATCTGAGCTCGCTCGATATAAATCGGATTTTTTTCGGGTTAAGAATCTTTATTTCATTACCTTTATTATTTTATTTCAATCTTATATCCCTAGTTAATTGTATGTAAATAATATTAAATTCTATAAACTAACATTCATTATTTAATTAAAAAATATTGTATAAATTAATGTATTTAATTCCAAAATAAAATAATACAAGAAAGAAAAGAAAAAGAAATGAAGTATTGAAAATACTGAATGACCCTAGACCTCGAGACCAAGTCAATATTGACTTGGTCGACTAGGAATAAAGTAGAAGGAGATAGGGCAATTAGTTGTATAGAAAGCACCGTTGAAACCTTGATTTAATTCTATATAAATAACCATTTTTAGATTATTTTATTATAATTCATAGACACATTAAATAATAAAATATTCTACATGAAGCTCGTAGATAAAAATACATAGAAAATTACAAAAATTATTGGACATAAAAATAGTGTATAGTGTGACTAGGACACACACATGAAAAGGCCGCAAATAAAACATCACAGACCAGTATCTTCTCCCTATGAAATCAAATTCACCAAACTCACCTTTATTGTTCTTAGAATTAAATTATCTATCTAATGAATATGGTTCCATTAAAAATGGAGTTAAGATGCCAAAGTCGGATTTCTTGGGTCACATTATGTGATGTACAAGTATATTTTATTCATTATATTTATTCTCTATATTTTTACCTTTCTTGTATTTTATATACTTGTAAATATTATTTCAAATATATTAAAAATAAAAACAGAAAAAGAAAAGCATTAAAAATGTATTAAAATAAATAAGGTATTAAAATATATAGGTATACCATACCTTTAATATATATACACCCTATTTATTATAGTACATAAATAAAATAAAAAATATAAAAAATGTAAATATGTAATAAATATACTATTTATATATAATATGTATATATAAGATTAAAATTTAAAATTTAAAATAAAAAAAATACTTAAAATACATGTACTTATACATATGTATATACTTATGATTATTGACACCTAATAAATAATATTATAAAAAATCCGTAAACTAGCATATAAAATAATAAACATTTTTTATGTTTTGACTTTTAAATAATAAATTCATTTATTATTTTTTATGATTTTATAAGGGATTTATTCCCTGCCTTTTTTCTTATTGGTCTGCTTGGACCAACTAGAAATCTTGGACTGTCGACGACCCAGTTTATTGTCCTTCTCCCCCGCAGCCTTTATCTGAGGTCATGAGACCCTCTGATTTCTCTATTTTCTTGGTACTAATCCATGGCTCGATGGATCTGAGTGAATTCGCCAAACATCCTACCCTCACCTTGCTCGATCTCGCTAGTCATATAGCTCCCACCAACCATGCCTCCTCTTCATGCAATCCCTCACCCCCTTTCCCCAAATACCTTGTCTATAAATAAACCTAACTTCACCATTTTTTAGTTTTGATCACCTTTACCCTATGTAACCCAATTTCCTCGACTCACTTGATCTTCTCGATGACAGTATGGAGAGTGTGGAGGCTTTAGAATGGAGAAAGAGTGGTTGATTGGCGATGCAGCCTCGTCGGAAGCACTTCCAGTGGAGTTTTCTACTCCTTAACTTCTCGGTCAGGTACAGGCTGATAATTAGGTTTATATTTTGCTTTTCATCCCAGAATTGTAGTGTAGCTTTTCTTTTACACAATTAATTAGTAACTTAGTTTAATTTTTAATCTTTAGTTTGCTAGAGCTCCATGCTCCAGATATGTTTCATAGTGCCTTCGATTGCAATCCAACCACAATCACCTCCAACTCCATACTCTTCGCATTCTCTAGCATCCCGCACCATTTACCCCCTCTGATTTCGCAAAAAATCGGAGAGATTGAATCTCTTTCTTCCATGCTCACCGGAGATATGCCCATCCATCTCATCACCTTGCTTTAAGCTTCATTGTTGGGTCGAGGAAAACCCCCTCAAGCTCCTTGTTCTTTTATTGTAGGTCAGTGTACCTAAGGAGCCTTCTAGGGCTCATCTCAATTGAAGAAACTAGCTCTAGGTTGTGTGGAACCAATTGAGCCCTAGGTCCCTTCGATGGGATTTGGAAGCATTCCAAGACATCCAGTTTACGTGAAAGAGGCTCGGTAAGTTTTTGGGCCTGTCAGAAAAGAAGGAGACAACTAGAGCAAGGAGATCTCAATGATCAAAGTTCGCCCAAGTATTGTTCTTAGGTTGTTCTTCATGTCACCTCGAGCACAGTCGAATCATGAGCGGGTCCCAGATATAATAAGAGCCCTTTATTTAAAGTGAAGCAGTACTTAGCCTCTGCCATTAGAGGACCAGGATAAGTGGCACGACATGGAATCTTCAACGCTACTGGATGGTGCCCTTTTAATGGGTAATTTGCACACGTCCTCTTCTGTTTTTTTGTAATATTAAGTTAGTCTAGTAAATAATAAATTGTAGTGTAAATTTTATTGTAAAAATTGTATAGGATCCCCTTAAGTATCTATTATTTGCATTTTGTTCCTCTGCCGGGTCACCTCACGTGCCCATGCACGTGAGTTTTAGGCATTTTGCATCCAAGCCCCTATGACTTTGGATATTAACGTTTAGTCCTAAATTTTGTAGATAAATTGTTATATTTTTGGAAATATTGCATGTAAGGGCATGACATTTATTTTAGTTACGCATATACCCATGCCAGGCGTAATATTAAATGTGAATTTAATTGGTTACTTTTTCCTTATGCCCTTGGACTTTGCTTTTATGGTTATTGAATGCATTTAAACTTTTATTAAATAGAAGGTAGGTCCTTGCCAGCTTGTATTTTTATTTCTTGGTCCTTTATTTTACTAAATAGTTTAAATGCTCTTAAAATTCTAGGAAAATCACATTACATGCATGTCAAGTTTTTTTATCCACGCCCATATATTTCTTTATTATTCATTGTATTTTTCCTATTTCTAAAAAAAATCAAAACACACTTTTCATTCCTTGTTAAATTATTAAAATCCAAAAAATGATAATAACACTTTAAAAATTCCCAAAAATAGTAATAACTATATTATTATATATTCTACCTTCAAACCAAAAATAAAAAAAATATATACAAAAATAAAACCTTAAAATTGCAAAATGCTAAAAACACTACAAAGATTAGAAAAAAATTTGTTAAAAATCCAAAAATGTTATTTTCTATCTTATATTTTTCTTTATTATATATAATATATTTAAAAATAGTTTTGGAAAATTTTAAACCTATTATCTTTTTTTAAAGCACAAAAAAAATCAGCTTATTTTTTTATTAATTGTTTTGTAAAATTTATTACATTAACAATACATAATAGTTAGCAAAAAACCTATAAAAATTAACAAAAATAAAGAAAAATATTTAAAATACAAAAAGTTTTTTCCTAAATTTTGAGTATATTTATATATATATATTTAAAAATATAAAATCCATCATCTACTATATATATCTTATATTATTTATGTAATATATATTATTATTACATATAAATATAGGGGATTGTAGAGCCTACACCCATGTGTAGGTAACTTTCCTACGCCCACCCTTTTTCTCTCAATTTTTTTATTTCTTTCATATGGATCCCTAAGTGATTTATATCACAATATATCACCATCGCGTCATTCAAATTTCAACTTTTTTCGAGACTTCTAACTTATCCACGAAGATAGTCAAATTTTAACGATTTCAGATTTGCTGAAATCGTCCCCTTTCGATGGTCATGTTAGGAATGTTTATTTTACATGAAATTTAAAATGTATTCCGCTTAATATTTTATGTAAATCCCATATGGATCCATTTCAAAAAAATAAAAAAATTGAGAGAAAAGAAGGTGGATGTAGGAAAGTTACCCAAACATTGGTGTAGGCTCCCCAATCCCTATTTATATATTATATCTTAAAATTTAAAAAGAAACTAAAAATTTGCAAAATTAAAAAGAAAAAGAAAAAAAAAATACAAAAATGACATAAAATTATTAAAAATCCTTAAAAATCAAATATTATTTAAAAACTCGCAAAAATAGAAAAAGATAAAAAGTACAAAAATAATTATTATTAATTAGTAATAATTATACCTATCCTCTGTTACTCTCATCAACCCCTACACTTATGCACTATACACACATTTTGTAGAGCACGATAAATTTTATCTCATCTTATTTTTTTGCATATATTATTCGTAGGTTGATTGTTGATTTGAATGATTGATCGGGTTCTGAGAATCGAGAGAGGCATTGATACAAAGATTGACAGATCTGACTTATCAGACACCGTAGGCCCACAAGATTGGACATTAGGAACCTCTAATTGATCTCCTCTATCAAATGGTGTCGTTGTCGGGGAGCAATAGATAGGATAGGTGCACATATTACTTGCATAATTATCTATTTTTATTTCTTTTTATTTATATAATTATTTATCCATGCTAATCATCTCTTTTGTTGATTTTTTTACAAGGGCCCTCTACACAAGGACTGTCTTCTAATAGATCGAGGTAGCCAAATTAGAGCGGAGACCAACTTTCTTCGCTGAGCCCATAGGAGAGAGCAGCAAAGCTGGTCGAAGAACCAACAAACATAGTAGCATTAGGGTAGATTTTATTTTTATTTTGTATGAGAGAGAGATTTTATATAATTTGTAATAATATAGGTGTTTAACCCGAAAAATCGAGCGGTCTTATGTTCCACACAAGGCGGGAACACAGTCATCAAGTCGACCACACGAAATCCGGATCAAAACAACAATTAACCCACAACAGATTATCTAACAATGAAAAGTAGATGCAGAGTTAAAATTTATTATAACTCTGCAACAAAGATGTGTATAGGTGCAAGTATGCGTAGAATGTCGAACACATGGAACAAGCAGGACAGATCCGGGCAAAAATGCTCACAAACGTGAATGTGATGTATTTATCTATATTTGTGATTTTTAGTGGCCTTTTAATTTTTATTTTATTTTATTTTATTTTTGATTTTATATTTTTTTGAATTTAATTTTCAGATTTTATAATTTCTTTTTATATTTTACATTTTTTATATTTTCTTTTTCTTTTAAAGTCTAAAATAATATATATAGGATATATATACATTTTAAGCTAGGGTTAATATAAAAATTGATAAAAACAAGAAAAAATAAGAAAATAAAATCATTTTGGGTTTTTAATAATTTTCTCCTATTTTTGTATTTTTTGAAGAATTTTTTCTAATTTTTATATATTTTGGAAGTCAAAAATATCCAAAATCAAGGTTTAAATAAATACCCGAGATTAAAATGGAGATGAAAAATATAAAATAGAGTAAAAAATTCTCCAATTTAATTTAAATATAAAGGTAATAAAACAAAGAAAATTCAGAACGAGAAATTATATTTTTTGAAATTTTAAGAATTTTTTATATTTTTATGAAGGTTTTTAGAGTTTTTCTATTTTTTATTTTACTTTTATATTTTTTGTGATTTTTGGTCTGAAGATCAGAAACATAAAAATACATGAAACATTTTTTGGTATTTTTTCAAAAGGATTTTATAATTTTTTATGTATTTTCTTTTGATAATAGGGATAAAAATGCAAGTTTTTGATTTTTTATAAATATTAAAAAGACTCAAAATGTAAAATAAAAATATGCACATGAAATATCAATGCTACAGGAAACTATGCCTATTTTTTGGGATTTGATCGATATAATTTGCTATTTAAAATAAATAGAGAAAGCATGTAAAAATATAAGGCTTGTCAAGGGCATAAACACAATTAAAATAACGTCCAGGGGACTTTATGAAAATTCACAAAAGTAATATTACTGAATCTGAAACTTTATAGGACTAATATTAAATCCGCAACGTAATAAGGTTCCCGTTGCAAAAAATCCAAAATAACGTGCTTCAGCACGTGCGCCCCTAGTGAGGACCTCTTTGTAATTACCAAAAAGTTAGAGGTTGAACTACAAATTTTACAAAAAAATTATAACTTACTAAAAATGTTTCTAGACTAAATACCAATAGCCAAAAGCCCAGGGGTCTCTCCTGCAAAATGTCCACTCACCTCACGTGCATAGGCACGTGAGGTGACGTGTTTGGGACCTTAATGCAAATACGCAAAGGTTGGAGTTTTGGATGCAAATAATACATAGTTATAACACGGTAGAGGAAAGATTGAGTACTAATATTAAATACAAAAAGCGGTAAGGGAAAGGTCGCAAAATACCCATGCCCAAGGCGGATCGGACGGTGATGGATCTTTCACTAAACACACGTGTCAACGCCGGTCATGCAATACCCCTTCGCGGATCAACGACCTAGATCAGAACGGGAATCAAATCGGAGGGTCGATAGAAGCGTAGATCCAACCGTCGACATTTAATCTGGAAGGTGCTCGTGATCCAACGGTAAGGAGCCTTCGTGGAGGAACTAACGAAGAACACCGCCTGAACGGGCTTCAACTAGCCGAATCTCCTCTATCCGCAGATGGACGTGGCTTCTGAGGCGGCTCCGAGGTTTCTGGAAGAACTCCAGAGCTTCCAGCAGTGGCAAGAGGATCTGGGGCTCAATGATGGATCCCTGGATGTCATAGGAGCTAACCGGCCACCTAAAAGTGATTCCTTGACAAATTTCGAGGTTCAGACACCTCCTTTAGGTCCTGCAAAAAAGTAAAAACACAGTAGCACACAGGGGGAAAGGGCCTGGCGTTTATTTGCGAGTAATTGACGATTCATGGGGTGGCTGAATCTCAAGAGCTCTGGCGAGGACTTTGGATCCTAAATCTAAACTAACTACTTGATAAAACAACGAAATAAAAATGGAAAACTAATCTAGAATGTCATAGCTAACTACAGAGCTAGGAAAATCGATGACGAACTAACTCGAACGGCCAGGATCCATGAGCATTTACTTCGACGGTGAGGTCTCATCGAAGATGTGGAGTCGACCTCCAACCGCCTCCTTCGATCTACCTTAAGGCCTCGTTTGGGTGATGTCACCACCCCCGGTGATTTTGGCGGAAGAGGAGGCAGAAAAAGTGGCCAAAAGGGATTCAAAAAATTCAGAAAAGGTCGCTGGGCAGGTTATGTACAGAGTGGTGATGGCGTGATGTTCAAGGGACACTCACAGGTGCTACAGCAAGGGATGGATGATGGTGATAGGTTGTCGTGGATAGCAAATGTACAAGGAACAAATCTTATGAAGGGTCTTTTCATCCTCGAGCAATGCACGTTGCGTGAAAAATGCGAGAAAGATGACCAAAAACGTGAGAGAGCCAGAACGATGGAGGTAGCAGACGTACAGTTGATGAAGCGGCGAGAAGATCGAGGTTTATCCAACGATCGACGATCCAATCCTCGATATAATTCATGGGCGTGTGTGCTCAATGTACGAGGAGAAAAAGTCAATAAGATACTGAGGAGGAATGGTGAGAGATGGCGAGCCCCAAAAATTCAAGAAATGAGGCCAAAATGTAGGTCCAGCGGTCAGAGACATGGGGTCATGGAGTTGACCCCTGATCAATGGATGGCGTGGCCTGATTGGGCCACGTCATCCATAAAAAGACAAAAAATAAATAAAGATTTGTAAATTAAATTTAAAATAATAGATGATTTTATTTATTTTAGGTTTTAAAATAAAAATATTTACTATTTTATAAGGTATTTTATTATGATATTTATTTACTTTTGAGGTAACTAATTACAAGTTACCTTTTAAGGGCTATTTATAGGTATATTTGCATATGTATTTTAATCTTTTTTTTACTTTATATTTTTAATTTTTTTAATTTAATCTATTATTTTATATAATTATAACTTAATTTTATACACTTAAACATATTTTTATTTTATTTTTCTGATGTGATATATACAATTAAATAAATAGTTATATTATCTATATAGATATACTTATTGGTAATTCAGCTATGTATTTTATACAAGTATTTTATTTTAATGTTATCTTTAGTGTTTTATTCCAGTTTTAATATTTACATGTATTATAAATGATATTTACAAAATTATAAAAATATAAAAAATATAAAAATATTGAATAATGAATAAAATGAATATTTTAATCGGTAGAAGTAAACAATAGGGGTCCAAAACCTAACTTTCAAACCGTAACACCAAACAATATGAAACCACCTTCATTAAGTATCTTATTAAAATCTATATACAATTAAAGTGTTTTTGATATATTTTGAGTTTTTATTTGAGAGATATGGGTCTAGGAAGTTGGGATTTTGGAAACTTATTCAGATCATATTTCGTATACTGTATATTATTTTTTTATGAAATCGATTTTGTATTTTTATATATTTAAATATCTACAGCTTTCATGTTCAAAGTTTCTTTATTTGAGGTATAAAAAGTGGAACTAAAAATAGGTCCCAAAAATGAATAAAAATGAATTAAATAAAAGGGATTTTTATTGGTTTTTGGCCCTTATCTCCCCTACTTTATTCCTTGTCGACTTAGTCATCGAGATGCCTAGGTCTTGGGGTTTCGGGTCATAAAATATTATCAATATTTTATTATTTTTCTTTTCTTTTCTTTATTCAATAATTTTGGCTTTAAAAACTGTATTTTATACACTATTTACACACAAATGCATGAATGATAAAATGCATGAATTAAGGGTATTTATATGCATTTACTAGGGTTTTTAAGGCCAAAATGATGGAATAAAGTTGATGAAACGAAGATTCATCAATAGGGACACTTGGACATTTAGACATTCACATGACTATTTTACTAGCCATCTGTTCACATGGGGGCATGTTTGGTTTTCTTGTGGTTTTTCTCAGATTCCACTTTTATTCTCCCCATTTTCCATTTATTTTCTTTTGTTTCCCACGATTTGAGTATTCTTCCTTCTTTTTATTTGTTTTATGTGAATGATCCCATAGTCTTTA
The DNA here is from genome assembly GCA_037367405.1 of Ottelia alismoides. Taxonomy (NCBI): domain Eukaryota; kingdom Viridiplantae; phylum Streptophyta; class Magnoliopsida; order Alismatales; family Hydrocharitaceae; genus Ottelia; species Ottelia alismoides. The sequence goes on from JAZKJV010005181.1 coordinate 380,410, forward strand.
GGATTTCTTGATTAATTAATTTAGGTCCAAATCCCTAATTATCTCATGCACCTATATTCTCTAATATGATTGGATGTATATCAAATTAATCTGTGCTTCATGTTAATAGTAATTCCTTCTTAGGATGATTTCATCGGCTTGAATTTCATGTAGTGTAAACTTAAATTATTATCTTGCATCCCACATGGAGAGAGCTGGGAAGCGTTGTAGGTCTTCTTACGGAGCATACATCATTCACCATGATGATGAGTTTTCTAGCATCATGATACTTACATTGATTTTCTAACTTCTCCCCTAGTTTTGATTAACCAAGGACTTAAAGAAAGTTCAAAAAATTGTTATATGATTATTTTTTAAAATACTCAAAAAGTGAAAATCCCAAAAAATTCAGCAAGGGGTCTGCTAATAACACTTTGACGATAAAGAAAATTCGTAACAGACTTCATTGTATTGGGTTCATAATCTCCACATTTTTTCAGGTACATTCCAGACTGAAAGAGGAAAGACCATTAAGGATTAGAGCCAAAAACTCAGTCAATGACTACTTTAGTTATCATCATGGCTCGGTGAGGTACCGATGCTTCAATCTTACGTGGACGAGTAGGGCTCCATCTTCTTGCAAACTTAGTCTGAAGTATTGAGCTTAAGTCATCCCTTCATTGTGGTATCTGTCACATCGTACTACATCTGAGTAGGGTTTTGTCTACTTGCAGATTTGGTCTGAGTAGCAAACTCAGGACTAATATCAAGGACCTTCAAAAAGTGTAGAATACATGTTACAAAGGAAGTGGGAAGTACGAGATACTTTTCAGGCAGTACTCACTCTCCTATATGATTAACCTCTAAGGACTTGCTAAACGATTGCTTGAATAACAATTAAAATTGAAAAGAAAAAAAATAGCTGAACTCTTATGGCTTCACATGTGTGAGTTGGTGAACCTTTGCTTTGTGTTTGTTTGAATTGAGTTTAAGGTCAAAATTCAATCTTGGACACTTGCACCATTTCTCTTTACTTATGTTTTAATTTCTTTTTACATTACTCATTTTGAGCATTCCTTTTATTTCCTTTTCATTTCATTCTCTTGTTTATCACCGCATTCTCTACACCTCATCTATTCTTCTTATCTCTCAAGATGCCGACTCATGGTTGGTTTAGTTGGGACCCCATTGAAATAGCTAAGAAATTAGAGAGAGTCGTGTGTGCTCACAAGGCATGCTACACAGTCGCTAAAGTGACATATCCCAAGAATCTCAAGCTAAATTCAACAATCAACCCACAATAAATAAATCAAGTAATGAACTCAACTGTGTGGATCAAAATTTATTATAACCCTATGATGAATGTGTATATTGGACAAGCAAGTAGGGGTCGAACACCAGGAATACAAGACCTAGTAGGAATTATTTAAATATAAATAATGCAAATAAGGATATACAACTATGCACAATATCAATCAAAGTTTTTGTGGATTTTAAATTAAATAAAAATAATTCTCTTTTCTAAAAAATATATAATTTTTAATTTTTAATTTCTTTTTTATTTAGTAATATATATGAATATATATAAAGGTATATAAGGTACAAATATAAATAAGTAATATATAAGAATATATATAATAAATACAAAAATAAAAAAAAACAAAAACACAATCCTTTTTTATTTTTTTGAAGGCTTGAAATATATTCTTAATATTTATAATAATTAATAGTAATACAAACTATATATAATAATATATAGTTATATATAGGCTATATAAGATATACCATTAATAAATATAGATAAAAACAATAAAAAATAACAAAATAAATTCTTTTTTAAAACTTTCAAATGTTTATCTATTTTTATGATTTTTTAGATAATTTTTGCAACTTTTTTTATTTTTAAAGTCGGAAATAAAAAAATAGAAGCTTTTTAAATAGGTGTGATTGCTTTGAGAATTAAAATAGAAAAAGGTTCAAAATTTCTCAATATCACTTTTAATATATGCTAATATGTATACAGAAAAATATGGCATAGAAAATAATATTTTGGGGGCTTTTGAGAATATTTTATTATTTTTTAGGGTTGGCAAGGGTTTGTTAATTTTAAGGGTTTCTTTTGAGATTTGTTTTATGATTTTTCTTCTGGATTTATAAAAAATCTAATAAATAGTAGGGATTTTTTTGGAATTTTTCAAAATGTTTTATAATTTTTTTGTATTTTCTATGTCAAATAGGGATTGAAATAACTCTATTTTCTTTTAATAAATAATAAATCCATGCAAAATGGCAAATAAATTCTATAGCATGAACAAGTTGTCAATCATGCACATACACCTATTTTTGTATGGTTTCTAGAGCACATGAGCTATTTTTAATAAAAAGAAATGCATAAATAAAATTAAATCAAAATGGCAGGGTTATATTTGTAAATAGAATATATTCCAAGGTCACAAGTGCAAAATAACCATAAAGTTAAACATTGAAATTGAATTTTTTAATTAAATACTAAATATAGAAATGGGGAGGAAGGGATTATGCCTGCAAAATGTCCCCTGACATGGGGGTACACGTGAGGTGATCTTGCACCAGACTTAAATACAATATCAGAAAGTTCAAGGGGGTACAAGAAAATAACCCACAAAGCCTTCAACTAAATTAAATATTTACAACAACTTTTACAAATAAAAAATGGCAGATGGGGTGGGACATAAATTTTACTACTTTTGTGCTTTTAATACAATGATTATCGTCGTGCCACATAGCTGATACAAGGGCTCTCCTCAGGCACCACTTCAATTAAATTGGACGACCTGGATTAAATCTGCGTTGCATTCTTGATAGGACAATAGAGCGGGGGTCTGGAAGAACTCACAAAGATTTGGGCGCCTACGAATTTTGATATGAATTATCTCCGTGCTCCGGTGGTCTCTTTTTGATCCAGAAGGTAGCTTCGCTTCCTGGGGCTCCTCCACATGTAGTGGGATGCTCCGATGGAGGCAAGGGAGCTCAGACTATGTTTGATTAACTGGAGCTGCTCTAGATGTTCAATAGGGTTCCGAAAGCCTTTTTGGAGTCACAGATCTGTGCCAGAATGGTCCTTGGTTCGAGGGCTAATCTCGACTGAAGGGTTAAGCAAAAAGGGGTTGGAGATGACATGGAGATGGAGATCTGGTGAAGGGTGGCTGAGGGAGCTTCAACTCCCAGATCCATGATGGATCTGGGGGGAATAGATGAAGCGATCGATGAAGTAGATGAAGGGGAGACGAGTGGGGCGGAAATCAAGGTAATCTTTCGGTCGAGAGACGATGAATTAGCCTGGAGCTCAAGCTCCAGGCAATTGGGCTTTTCCAAAATTAAAGATAATGATTGGAATAAAGCTAAAATTAGATGTAGGAATTAAAACTAGAAGAGAAAAGATACCTAGGATATGACGGACGAGGCCTCAAATCGAACAAGTCGAGGAAGTTGGACTTGCTGGCAGAGCTCCTCCGACGGTGGTGGTGGATCACTCCTCCGCGCCTCCTCCTCGTTGCAAATCCTCAGATTCTCAAGCTGTCACCAAGAGGAATGGGATGGACATGTTCTGAGGAGCTAAAAGGCACCAAAGAAGGATCAAAATGTTAGACAGAGCTAGAGGAGCAAATATATAGTATGAACGAGGGAGGATCTTCGACTGATGACTCTGGATGGAGCAAGGATGATCGAAGAGATATTTTCCTATGACGTGAATTGGGGAGATATAATCTCCAGAAATCAAGCAGCACTCTAAGAAAGACGATGATGATCTCGAGCAAAAAAAGGGGTGAAAAGTTGGGTTCTGACTGTCAGAGCTCGAGGAAGAGAGAAGAGAGGGTGTGCAGCCGAGGTTAATGCAGGGCGATTCCTGGTTGGTCCACGTGGACTAACCGGAAAAATCCCAGGAAGAAAATCTTAGTAAAATTAATAAAAATAACAAATGAATGAATTAATTTTTTATTAAACCATGAAAAGTATTTGTAATTAAATGTAATATTTTATACAAATTTTTATTTAGTTTTTGAAATTTTTATTATGAGTAATAATTACATGTAAAATATAGGTATAAATACCTATACTTTGGTATTTTATTTTTACTTTGTATTTTATATTGTATTATTTTATACATGTAATTTATATTTTTTGGATTTATTTTATACACATTTAGAGATTTTTATTGTATTTTTATGAGTTTGTTTGTATGCTTAATTAATTATATATATATATATATACACATTATAGGTATATACATGTTTATTTTACCTATCTATTTACATGTATTATATATTTTGATTTTATTTTGATGTGTTTATTTTAATTTAATAACGTAAATATGTTTCAAATAACATTTACAATTTTATAAAAAAAGAGTTTGAAAAATACAAAAAATAAATATATTGAATAAAATATACATGTATAATACACAATATGGACCCAAAACCTAAATTTTGCATATTAGCTCTAAATTAAATGAAGCCACCTTTAGCAAATAATTTATTAAAAGTTATATATAATTAAAGTGACTTTGGTAAATTTTGATAGAGTGTGGAGAGGATACATATATGTGAAGTTTTTATTTTTGACTTTTTATTTTGTATTATCGAGGCACATTGTGCATTATTTTTATATGAACTCAATTTTGTATTTTCATCTATAGTATTCATGTAAAAAGTTTATTGATTTAAGGTATAAATAATAAATAATAAAATAGGTGTCAAAAATCAACTACTTGACCAAAAAAATTAGGGTTTTAGGTCTTTTTTATACAATCCATCTACCATATCTGCCCCACTTTATTCCTCGATGAATAAGTCATCATGATGACTGAATCTCAGGGTTTAGGGTCACTCGACACCTATGATATCTCATTTCTTTTTCTTGTCTTCCGTTATCCTTTTTTTTTAGATTTAAATACAATAATATACAATATTTTATAGTCCTTTGTACAAATTGAAGAGTGTTTACTTTGACAAATTAATGGTATCTACATGCATTTAGCTAGGGATCTAAGGCCAAAATGAAAGAATAAAGGTGATGAAATGGAGATTCATCAACCCCTATACTTACCTTTGCTAGTCCTGAGTAAACACTTTTCCTATAAGTGCAGAAAAGAAAATAATGAATAGAAAAAGAAAGAACTTGGATCAGTCTTTATTAATAAACTTGCCTTCATAATATCAAAGTTTGGAGCTCAATCGAACCCTTGAATTTTCAGTTTGGTCGGAACCTTGTTTGGGAACCAGACTTGAAACACAACAGCCTCTGAGAAGCACAAAACTCAGCCCAAGAATCCTTAATAGTCAGGTCAGAACAAGTCGACCATACACAGTTCCTTATGACTATGAGTCTATCTTGTGCAATGTGTGTGTGTGATATATAGCTCCTCTTAGCTGAAGCGGTAAAAATCTGGCTTCTCCAACATGGTTACCCTAATTCCCCCAATCCAATAACTCTTTCTTCTAGAAGCGGGGTATTCCCTTCTAAGTTCAAGTACAACCAGCTCAAGAAGAGGAGGTGGAGAAGATAATGGACAATAGCTAACGTAGCTACCTATCCTAGGATGCTTGACCAGTGTAGCCAAGTCATCCGGTTGTAGGCTCACATAAATATTTGACTTTGAAGCTCAAGCTTGCTTATTTAATATGTACATGCTCCAACAGGAATTGATTTTTTTTCTTAATTTTTTCCAATCTATGTTTTGGATTTTTTGACTTTTGCATTTTTTTGAATACTATTCACAACAGCATTTACATAAGGACTTTTTCCTCTTGAGCCAATAGAGTATCCCTCTTTTGAAGCATTATTGCAACCCACAACATTCTATCACAGGACCTCATGGCTACTTGATCTGGTTGGGGTATAATGGCCACCGATTGTGACTTCGGATGTTTCCATTGGCTTTTGTCTCATGCCGACAAATCCAACCCTCTAGTACTTCAACTGAGTTGAGCACAGTGCAATGTGCAGGTGTGCAAGTTAGGCCATTATCGATAAGAGTCATGCTTATGTTATGAAATACTCTACTTAGGAAGTCAAGACGACACTGAACTTCATCTCATGTTCTCAAAGAGTTAAGTCTAGTAGACACGAAGCGCCTCAATTCCAATTCCTTTAATGTTCTCATGATTAAGTGGATTAAGGTCCAACCAAGCTCCAATCTCAAGATTTTAGTTAGACTTGTTCAATTATCATTATCAATATGAACATGCAAATTCTATGTAGAAAATATATTTGCTTAACCATTTTCTAATTTTGAACTTTTTATGGGTTTTTGAAAAGTTTTTAATTTTTTATGCAATTTTGAAAATATTTTGCAAATTTTTATGGATCTTTGGTTTTGTAGATTTTTATTGATTTTGAAGAGAAAAGGAGTTTTGGAAAATAATTATGTACAGATAATTACATGAGAGTGTATTTTTTTCATTTACAAGAATTTAGGAGAAGAATTTACACAAGGTATTTATAGGTTTATGTACAGAGTTTGTAAGGAATTTCTATTTGCTTGAATTATGTAAAAGGTTTTCAAATCAATTTGCAAATATTTTGACATATATTTTGAAATTTTTATTTTAAAAAAATAATATGACAAATAATTTTTCCAAATATTTGCAAAATTTGAAAACCATATTGCAAAGGTTTTTCAAACAGTATGCATTTTTCAAACTATTTTTGCAACCATTTTCCAAACTATTTGCAAATTGATTTTCAAAACATTTTATTCAAATAAAAGTAAGATTTTTTTGCAAACAAAACATTTTTACAAAGGTTTGAAAACATTTTACAAAACATTTTTTCAAATGATTTTGCAAAAGATTTTTCAAATTGATTTTCCAACCATTTTTCAAAGATTTTGCAAAACATTTTTAACTAGTTTATTAACCATAATTACAAAGAATTTTTATATGTGTTTTGATTTTTATTAATTAACCATATTATTGAAAATACGCAAGTACGAGTTATGGATAAAATATATACAGAGTATATATGACCCCCCTATGCTTAGAGTGAGCTATGTCCTCATATATCAGAGAGAAAAGAAAGCAACTCGTACGAAGTATAGGAAAATCTTTACTACAACGACTAAATAAAGAATCAAAGTCAACCATCCCCCTATACTTAGGATTAATCAATCTTGAGTATAGCAGACTATAAACAAAGAAGGGAGGGTCAAGGGTGGGAATAAACAAATCAGTTGCTCAACACTCTTCCTCCTATACTTTTGTTAAAATGCCCCAAGTATAGAAATAATGTCAAAAGTTGAGGAGACATACGAGGGGATTAAAGAATGAGTACTCGTATACACTCATCCCCCTATACTTAGGATGAAGTATATCCTAAGTATAACAATGATGAATGGGACGAGTGAAGCTTTTCAAAGAATAAAATAATGAATAATGAAAATAAGAAAAGAAGAATATGATGAACTAATCAAAGATGTTTTTGATAGCTTTGTATGAATCTGTAGATGTTGCGCCTGGAAGTTCTTGCTCATAGGCCACCTGAATTGAGTCAACCATGGACATGAAGGTATCATGCTCGAGATAAGGCTTCAAAAGCTGTCCATTGATGACAAAAGGCTGTGCGTCAGCTGAAAATCCGGATATGACCATGTTTCCATTATCACGCACATGTTTCACTCTGAACGGCCCAATCCATTTGTTCTTCAACTTCCCTGGGAAAAGTTTCAATTTTGCATCAAAAAACGAGATCTTCTGCCTAGGTTCAAAAGTTGTGCAGAGGATGTGCTTGTCATGCCACTTGTTGACCTTCTCCTTATATGTAAGGTTGTTGTCGTATGCATGGTCATGGAATTATAGAAGTTTGTTTAGATCTAGCTTTATGTTCTTTGCTTTTTTCTTCGGATCCAAATTGCATATGTTAATTTCCCACAAAGATATGTGAATCAACTTGACAGGCAAATGGCAGGGCTTGCCGTACACTAGGTGGTAGGGAAACATTCCCAAGGGAGACTTGTACGCAATCCGATAGGCCCATAGAATTGATTCAAGCAGTTGAGACCAGTTCTTTCTATATGGACGTACAAGCTTCTAATGAATCGTCTTGATTTCCCTATTTGAACATTCTGCATAGCCATTACACTGTGGGTGGTATGGAGAAGCTACTCGATGTTTAATGAAGTATTCCTGGGTCAGCTTCTTCACTTCTCTATTGATAAACTGGCTACGCCAATCCGATATCAAAATTTTGGGGATCTTGAATCGTGCAATGATAATTTCTTTTAAAAATCGACAAACAATGCGACTGTCGGTGGCTCGGGATGGGATAGCCTCCCCCCAATGGCTCATATAGTCGACAAAAAGCATAATATATTAATAGCACTAACTATTGGGAAATGGGTCCATAATTATTATCCCTCAAACTCCTCCAAAAGTCTACTTCATTTGATGGGGACCCTATTTAGGTAGTATCCTATCACCCTCATGGTGGTCATATTGCCTCATGAAATCCAAAAGGATATTGTCCTAACCCCTTATTACCAATGCTCCCATCTCACATGGATTATCTTTCGATGCTTGACATGTTGATTTGCCGCTTGAGGCATTACTGGAGCTTAATGGAAGGTTGCAACTGCGTAGGAGATACACGATATTTGCACCGCATTCATGAGGAACATCAGACTTGGTGGACCTACCTCCTTGGTGCTCTTCCCATAGGGTGTAGGTAGGTTTTTACCATGAATTTCATGCCTAAAAGTTGTATTAAGAATTGCCAAGTCCGATCAGCCATCAAGGGTATGCATATCTTTGTCATTGACTGCTTTGAATCATTCTTCCTAGTTGTAAGGCTTAATTTTTCTCATGTGCTTCTTTCACTTACAGTTAACTTAGACTTGCATGTTATTCAACTTCATATTAAGAGTCTTCTTGTATGGTGGTAGGCTTTTATGCATCAACCTCCTGGATTTACTACTCTGGGGAAGTTGTTTGATGGGCATCATTCCCTCTATTATTATACATGTTATGTGGAGTTGGGATGATTGGATGTAATCCAACATATAATTTTATGGATTCTTAGGTAGACCTTATCACTGATGAGAGTCTGAATCTAGACGATGTGACTTGTTACATTGTTATGGTTGGAAAATTCTTCTCATTTATGATGAATATACCAACTACTTCATGTTTGGGAAGACTTTGCCCATTTAAGCAAAAGCCTAGAGAACTACAATAGTCGGTTGTGCATGTTTTTTAATATTTGAATAGCTCAATCGACAAAGGAAACTCTATTATAAACCACAACCATTTGAATATAGTGGACTATTCTGATACCGAACATGATCATTTGAATATGGGATTTTAAGATGTGGTTTGCACCTCTCTTGGAGGGAACAGATAACATGTATATTTATGTTTAGTCCTATAATTTTGTTATATAGTGTTATATTTCTGGAAATATTGCATGCATGGGCCTGATATTTATTTCAATTGTACTTACACCCTACTAGATATTAAATGCGAGTTTAATAAGTTGAGTTTTTTAGACTTTGTTTTAAGGTTTATTGAATGCATTTACAATTTCATTAAATTGTAGATAGACCCTATCAGCTTGTATTTTTATTTCTTGTCCTTTATTTTTAATAAATAATTTATGTGCTTTGAAAATTCTTGGAAAATTGTATTGCATGTCTGACATGTTGTTCATCCACGTCGATAGTTTTGTTTGACATTTATTATAATTTTCATATTTATAAAAAAAATCAAAACAACTTTTTATTCCATGCTTAGTTATTAAAATCCAAAACAATTATAAAAACACTTCTAAAATTTCCAAAAAACCATAATTCCTATATTATTGTATATTCTACCTTTTGACCAAAACCACTAAAAATACAAAAAAAACCCTTAAAAATTGTAAAAATATAAAAATACTATGAAAATCGGAAAAAATTAGTTAAAAATCAATAAGTATAGTTTCATGTCTTATATTTCCTTTATTATATTTAATATGTTTTAGAAGTAGTTTTGGAAAATTTTGAACTTATTATGTATTTTTAGTACCCAAACAATTCATCTTATTTATTTTATTCACTGTTTTTGTACATTTTTTACATTAAAAATACATTAACATTAGCAAAAATCTTATAAAAAAATACGAAAAATAAATAAAAATATTAAAAATAAAACATTTTCCTTCTGGAATTTCGAGTATATTATATATATTAAAAAATATAAAACCCTATATCTATTATATATCTTTTATTACTTATAATAAATATTATTATTTCATTTAATTATATTTTATATCTTAAAGATAAAAAAGAATCTAAAACATTACAAAATTAAAAATAAAAAAATAAAAACCATTAAAATTACATAAAAATCAAATGTAATTTAAAAACCCCGAAAAATAGGAAAAGATAAAAATTACAAAAATAACAATTAATAATTATTATTAATTAGTAATAATTATGCCTATCCTCTGTTACTCTCAGAGGTTCGACCCCTAAACTTGTGCACTATACATTCAATTTTTAGGGTATAGTAAATTTTCATATCACCTTGTTTTTTATTGCATATATTATCCATGGGTTTATTGTTGATTTAGTGATTGATAGGCTTCCAAGAGCCAAAAAGGCCACCGATATAGCGATTGTCGAATCTGATTTGTTGGACACCACATGCCTCCACGACAGGACGTTAGGAACCTCTGATCGATCTCCTCTATCATGAGGTCACGTGGACCCAAGTCGGGTTGGATTCGGGTTTGAAATTGGGTGGTTTGGACCCAAGCGTTACATATTTAGACCTTCATTTCTATTTAATACTTTCATATTTTCAAGAAATTTAAAGTGTCTTTGGATCATCTAGGCTATTTTGGTTTTAGCATTTCTTGCATATTTTATCTAAAAATACAAAGACATCTAAAAACATGAAAAAAATAACTAAAAATTTAAATTAAATTAAATTACAAAAAAAAGTGGCTTTGGGAACCTTGGAAGATTTATTTAAAGGAAAATATGAATTGAAATTTATCCCTATTTTTTTAGCCGAAGATCCACTTTGAAAGTTCTCTATTTATCTTGTTTTTTAGATTTTTTTAAAATTTCCTTTTATCTTTTAAATTATATTACAAGTTGTCCCATTTAAAAAAATAATATTTTTTTTTACAAAACCTTAAAATACTAACAATATATGTTCTATATTTTTATTTTATATCCTCTTATTTTTATCTATTTTTATATTTTTAATATATCATTTTCTTATATAAACATTATCTTTCTTCTTATTGTTATTATATTATATTTCTATATTTTAAATTAAACTAAAATTTTATGTTTTGAAAATTTAAACAGAAATAAAAATCTATTAAAAACTTAAAAAACTTTAAAATTTAGAAACACATAGGAAACATACACTTATGAGTGATATGCAAACATAGACATTGACTCATGGACCAAGAGAGTAAGTTGCATGTTCAATAAGTACACTTGTGATTAATATGTGATTCATCACTCTCATTAGTTAAAATTATATCTTTATCTTGAGTAATAAGATGTATTCATGTGTTTATAACTCATAATTAACATTCATGAACTTGTAAATAATTTGCATAAATTAGCATTCCATTATGCGTTGATATTAACTTGTGTATATTTCACCTAACTTCATCCATTTAGTTAATTCACACTAACTCCAATTGACATGAAACCAATTTTGTTATGTATGTATCACTAATATTAATCAATGAAAAATCCTAAAAAGATATTAACTTATATAGATGTGAAATAAACTCAAACCCTAATGCTAGGACAGAAAGACGTAAAAGCTGATTTTTTTCAAACACAATATCCAATTTCACTATACTCATTTATGAATTGATGTACACTCAATTATTTTCAAATCAAGACTAAATTTAAAAGAATTGGAATTCATATGTAAAACTTCAGTTTAGGGATCAAAGTGTTTATTGTACATAGATGTTTAACTTTCATTTCGTGTAAATATTTAACTCTTTTTTGTTTATTTCTTTTTTATTTCTTTATTTTATATCATTTTCTAACTAGTTAAAAAATATAAAAATATCATAAAAGCCATAAAAATAAGAGATCCTTACTAGAGCACTTGACCTATTCATTTATAAATAATTGACAACAGTAATTTAATCTGATCTTTTCTTAACCCTTAAAAATTCAAAAAATTGCATCTATGTCGATTTCATTATTTTATATCACGCTCGACTTTTGCTTGCATTTATTGTCAACAGAAAACCAAATAAAAAATAGAAAACACTAACAATGGCATTTTATATAAACATAAAATATCACAAAAACTTCATATCTTGCACAGATGAGTTCATTTGCATTTGGGTCCTTTAAGAATATTGTATAGAGCATTTAGATCTACATTTTTTATTTTGGGTATTTTTGTATTTGACATTGTTTGCTATTTTTATTTATTTTTCTTTATTTTCCATGATTAGTCAACAAGTCAACATAAACATGTCTCACCCTCACTAGTCCACGTCAACCGACAGGTCAAACCACCCTTTCCTCTAGGCAACCCTACGTGTCTCCTAGTGCTTCCTCTTATGACCGTTGGATCAAAGTTGATCCAACAGTCCCTAACCAGTCAACCTGTCTTCCAACCACACCACGTGCTACTCATATGAGTGCTTCCTGACCATTGGATCGATCCACGATCGAATAGCTCCCAGCTTGTGTTGAATGGTCAATTGGAAATAATAATATGCTCTCGTTGGAGCATGAGCCAGTAGACAATCAATAGAATCAGGAGAAGATCTCCATGAAGAGTTCTCGGCTTTAGTTTTTACACGAGTAAATACAGAGTCAAACACAAGGATGCAAGCAATTATTTAATCAAATTTAAATGCTAATTAATTAATTCATTGATTTATATGTCCTAGGTCAAGCTTAATGCAAACAGATACAAAGAGTATGTAATTTTTTCAACACACTTTTACAATTATTTAATATGACAAGCAATCATACAATAAATGCACAAGAACATGAAACACAAAATTATGCCCCTATTTAAATAAATTTAATACTTGTGAGTTCAATGAATTAAGTAATGAGAAATTAATGAAAAGAAGAAAGAAAATTCAACCTATTTGTAGTTCATTTCAATTCAATATTAAGGTTGAATAGTCAAAATGAATCTTCCAAAATTCAATGTACGAAATATAGATCGAAACTATGATTTAAATCCACCAAATTAAAGAGCATGAAACAAGCTTTCCAACGACACCAATTTCATTAAAATCGGGTCAATGGTTCACAAGTTATTAATAAAACACTACAATGCCATAAATGAAAGAAAAAATGATTTAATTTATTATAAATAAGTCCAAAATAGACTAAAATGGAAATACAAAATTCACTTGGATATTTATGCAATTTTTCTAGAAGGCAGGACCTATCTGCAATATCTGATAAATTCTGAGCTTCGTTGCAATTTCACCAACATCACATGTGTGAGCACGTGACCTGGGGAGGACCGGGACGGCGACTCGAGTACACGTGGCATAGTCCTGCTGGCTCGACGTAGGTCCAGGTGCTCCGAGCCTTGGGTGTGAACCGATGCTTCGGTTCTTGTCTCGGGGTTAAATCCACTGTCAGATCTGATTGACATGATCAAATCTAACGACTTTAGCTTTGCGAGTTCTTCCCTCTCCTCTGCATGCGACAATGAGTGGGCATAGCTCCAGCAGGTCTTGCGATCCTCCTCCTTGCTCAACCTCTTGATTTGAAGATCATTGGACCTCTATGAAGGCTTGGCGAAGATGATAATGGCTTGATGAAGGTCAGAGGAGTGGTGAAATGCTCCATCAATGGAGAGAATCTAATAGTTAATGTCTATATCGATCCTTGGCTGAAATTCTGATTATTCACATTCTCTTGTCATCTACAGGAGTTAAAAAAACCCACGAATATGCAAATATTTTGGGATGCTTCTGAGGCAAAATGGAAGGTTGAATCGTGCGCAAGACCTAAGCCCTACTTGTGTCCTTCTTCTATGCATGAAGAAGGAATTGATAGTTGTGTTCACATAGATGAAGAAATAGAGAAGATAATTGGAAGGTATGCATGAATGAGTGAAGCACGGTGATGATAATAATTGTATTAGAAGAGCACATTGATCTTTAGATGAGTCAAGATAAACAGGTGAAATTAATGAGCATAAAGATTTGAGATTTACCTAAAACATCATGAGGAAGAAGATGAAGTACGATGAATAACTAGAAAATGGGACCGACCCGGAGGATGGAGTTCTTGCAACTCCGATCTTCGCTTGACATGATGGAGGTCACTAGCTTGAAGCTCGAGCATCTTTGGGGATGTAACAAGGCTGAGTAGCTTTGGATTGCGCTGGAGATTGAGACATCGTGATTGCTATTGAAATGCACTCACTCTTTGTTACAAGCGAAGATCAAGGCTAGGGATCTCTTTTCGAAGTTGCAGATAACTATCGCCATGGTTGGAAGAAGGCTTTTGAGGAGGAGAAGTTTCGCGATTCCATGTAGTGAAGTTGGTGGTTTCAACCGCTAGTTTGAAGAATCATGTGAGAAGTGAGAGGTGTCCGGAGGTTGGGTGAAGGCAATTGAAGATCGGGGAAGAGGATGGCACTGGAAGATGGAAGTTTGGTTGCCGGAGGTTGACAAAAAAAACTAGAGACGTTGGATGGTCATGAAGAGACACGACTGTTGGGCTGAAGAGCTAGAGGTTGAAGACGGCTCTCAGCCGTTGGATCTGATGATCCGACGACCCATAGTCAGGTGTGTGATAACTAAGGGCCAGGGGCATATGGTGCACCCATATGATGCCACACAACCCGATAGGAATTGAGATAAATATAGAAAATAGTATAACATAGAAAATAAATAAAAGGAAAAAGATTTATAAAAAGTTCTCAACCTGAAAATTGTAGATCTCGATGAGATCTACAACTTCCATGTAGAATTCAAAGAGAAAATAAGTCATCTATATATATAAAAAATTGCAAGGAATTTGATGAATTAAATTACTTGTTTTAAATTTATTTTCTTCTTTTTATGGATTTTTATTTTATAAATAATGTTAAATTACTTATATACCATATTATTCTAATTTTTATTGGATTTTTAGTCATTAATAAATACATAAAATAATAGCATAAAAATAGGCATATTAATATACAATTAATTACATGTATTTATTTACAATAAATTATAAATACATTAATTAGAATTATCAATGATTTTATTGTTTTTCTTAAGCAAGAGAGATAGTAATAGAGAATATTGTAGATGAATCTAGGATTCATCTCCCCCTATAGTTAAGCTAATTTACTCCTCGAGCAAATAAATAAAGAATCAATTAGAGTTAAATTAATTAGTGAATTCCCTAGCATGTTCATGTGAAGAGAGAGTGCTTAAGAAAATATAATACTTGGTTTTAGAGATCCTAAGAGTCTAAGCTCAACGTAGTCCTAATTAAAGGTAATTCAACTCCTTTAATTATTAGACTCTCAGTGTGTGTGTGTGCGCGCGCGCGCATGCGCGCGCTCGTGTGTGCGTGTGTGTGTAAGAGGTATGAAATTAATGTGTTGACTACATTCATGAGGGTAGAGTCAAGGTGTCACCTAGTTCAATACTAGAGATTCTCTTAAAGGCCCAATCCTCAACACTAGGGATTAAATCTAGTCTTGCTTCAATCCACTGTCTCTTTATTTTGTAATAATTCAAAATGTGGATGGCATGCCAGATAATGGAGGTGTAAGGATGATGTCATTTCTTCTCTCCCTTTCTTTGGAACAAGGTATCTTGCAAGTGCCTTATAACTCAACGCAATTTATTTTTGTTTTCAATCATTGCATCTGTCAAAAGAAGTTAAGTCACTTGTACTTGTTTCCTGGGAGTACACCAGGATGTGTCTTTTTTAAGTATCTAATATACTTGTTCTTAGACTTGTATCACTTATGATGTAGTGCCATTTTTGAGGTACCATCCCGACTCATAAAAGCCTACTAATTTGTTCCAACTGGACACTTAAAGGTTGGGAGAACTCGCCTTTGGTGTAAGCTCGTATGAATGTATCTTTGTATTGCTTTGAACTTTTTTTCATCATCATTTTTTACTTTTCCTTTTGTCTAGCTCCACTGCTTTTATCAAGTATTAGCGTACACTGATCAACAAATTAATTTAATAATTTACACGCTCTAACACTTAGGTTTTGGTCAAGAGATTAGTATGAGAATCGTCCCATACTTGCTAAGATGCTGACACTCAGGTTTCATGAAGCCTTTATTAATCTTATCACATCCTCGAGTATCATAAAATCAAGTCCAAACTTCAATCTCAAATCCTAGTGTCTAAAGTTTAACCTCAACTCATCTCTATCATGAATGCAATCGTGCAAGTGAGTGATGGTCATTTTCTTTAAAGAGGATATTAAGCATGCAATATAACACACAAATCTTTCTTACTAGGGACATTTAAACATTTAAGTCTATGAACCTCACAAACCAGTTGCTAAAGATCTCTATAAGTCTTAAGTGCAAAGTGAAAGTGTCAGGGAAAAACACCTATTAGTAAATTAATTAATTACAAAGATTTTTGAAGAGTTTTTTATTAACAAGAGTTAGAGAATAGGTACCCTCAAGGGAAACAACAGAACACAACAAACACTAGAACACCATAAACGCGTACAAGACACTACAAGGATACCCACACAACACATCAGACTCTCAAAGATCAATCTTGAATCTTTGGGGTTTAAAATAACATACTACTTTATGCTTAACTTATTTTCTCCTCACAGAGTACACCTCAGAATAAGAATATGAAAGATCATCATCAACTTGGAGAATGCATCTTTCAGAATGATGCCATTCTTCCTCAAATGTAATATCTATATCTACATGGGAATATCTCAAATTCTCCAAAATAGAGGGAAGACAAATCCAACCATCTTGCAACAGACTTCTGGGTTTTCCTTAAAAGAGAAAAACTAGTTATAAGAGGGAAACCTAATTACAAATAAGATGACACTCAGATAACTAAATATCATGAAGAAAAGGTCCATGTTTCTCCATATCTATATCTTCTAATAAAATATCATCTTCCTCAAACAACATCACTCTCTTCAAAGAGCTCCAAATCGACTTGATCTTCCAAAATATAAAGTTTAGATCCATATATTCCTCCATGCTTAACTCTGTAGAAAACTAGGTCTATGCAACCTTTATAGCCTAATAATCCGACGGTTCAAAATCTAACCATTTCACCCAAGGAACCTTTTCAGACACTAAGACTTCTCTTGAAAAACTGAAGCAGGATTTGAGTTTTATTTTTTTAATTTTTATTTAATAATTTTTGTATTTTATTATAAAAGAATATACGTAAATATATACCAAAAATAATGAGTATAAAATCAAAACACAATATGTACACCTTTAAAAAAATTGTAAAATATTTTACAAGCAAAGTAAAATAAATATATATATAAATTTTCCAAACATTTTACAAACTATTTTTCTCAAAGTTTTCAAATCCCTTTCAAATCCCCATATACATAGCCCAAAATGAATATACAAAATATGTATATGTAGAAGCTATGATGGAAAGTATATATGCAATATATTACATACGACCTCTATACTTAGCTTTTGTTATGTCATCGTGGCACAAAGTGGAATAGAAGACATAGCTCATACTAAGCCTGAAGAGGATGGTGAATAAGCAGGGATAGGACAACAGGTCAAACCCCCCCTGTACTTAGGCTGTTAATAGCGTAAGTGTATGACATGATGACATCAAATGATGGCACAAAAAGAGTACGTTAATAAGAATCACAGGGGCTCACTCCCCCTATAGTTATCCTGAAGAATAGGCAAGTATAAAGAGTGAATATAAATGATGAAGGAACTGATGAGAATATACAAGAAACTAGGTTGAACCTCTATACTCAGGCTCTCACAAGCCTAAATTAGGAGCATGAGAATAATAAATGAAGAATCCACCATCACAAAAGAATACGGTCAGAATGAGAAAAAGAATAGATGAATCTCTAAGATGATGAATCAATATGATATGAATCTTTCAGTTGCACTTCACGATGTATCTAAAATATCTACAAATGAATCAACATGCATGATGTCGATCACTTCAACTGGAGTTCGCCACTTTGTATTCAACAAAATGTTTCAATAGCTGCTTGTTGACCAAAAAGGAAGGTGAAATATCTTTGAAATCAGATATCTATACACCGCCATTTCCATGCACTTCCTTTACTATGTAAGGACCCATCCATTTAGACTTTAATTTTCCGTAGAAGATCTTTAACTTCGCATTAAACAACCATACCTTCTGTCCTGAGACAAAGTTCTTGCATCTAATATGTGAATCATGCCACTTCTTAACTTTGTCCTTATATATCATGTTGTTGTCATATGCTCTATTATGGATCTCCATAAGCTCATTGAGATTCAGATCTCTACACAATTTTCCTAAGTGACAGCTCTAGTTAATTTTCTTTATTGCCTACTCAAACTTGTGAATTAATTCAGTGGGAAAATGACATGGCTTGTCATAAATTATTCAAAAAGGTAAAGTTCCCAAAGTGGTCTTGTATGCTATCCTATACGCCCATAAAACTTGGTCCAACAGTTGAGACCAATCATTTCTAATAGGACGGACTAGCTTCTGAAGTATACTCTTCACCTCCCGATTGTAAACCTTTGCCATGTCGTTCGATTCAGGGTGGTAAGGACTAGCTACTCAATGCTTAAACTGATAGCCCTTAACTAATGATTTCATATCTCTATTCATGAAATGGCTACCCCCATCAGATATCCAAACTTTTGATATGCCGAACCTTGAAATAATGTGATACTTTATGAACTTACAGACAATCCTACTATCTGCAGCTTGGGTTGATAAATCCTCCACCGATCTCGAAAGATAGTCCGCCGCTAACAATTTGTACTCAAATCCATGACTATTGGTAATGGGACCCATGAAATTTATGTCCCATGTATCAAAAGCATCACAGAAAATCATAGGATGCATGGGCATCTCATTTCTATAGCCCATTATCTCTCCCATCCTTTGACAAACAAGGCACGGCCATACAAAATCAGTGGCATCTCTAAACAAGGTCGGCCAAAAGAGTTTACATTGAATCACCTTGTGAACGATTCTTTTTCCTAATTGGTGTCCTCCAGCCTCAAGAGAATGACAATATGGCTGAACACTCTGTTATTCCTCGTGAGGAATACACCTTCTCTAGACACAATCCATTCCTTTAAAGACAAGGAACGGGATTTACTAATGGTATTTGATTGAATTCGAATTTAGTCAGTTAATATTACTCCTAGTCCAACCATGGGCAACTTGCTTGGAGACAAGATAGTTCACCATGTTGGCATACCATGGAAGTGAGTCAACAACACAGATCGACTCATATGGGAAGGTCTCTTCTATTGGTTCTGCATTAGGGGAATCCTTCATCTCTAATCATGACAGATGATCAACCACTACATTTGTAACTCTAGGTTTGTCCTTAATTTCCAAATCAAACTCCTGGAGCTATAATATCTACCTAAGAAGATGTGCCTTTGTGTCCTTCATTTTCATAAGATACCTAATGGCTGAATGATTTGTGTAAACTGCCACCTTTGATCCTAAGATATAAGACCTAAATTTCTACAAAGCCCATACTACAACGAGCATTTCTTTTTCGATTACAATGTAATTTTTCTGAGCATGGACAACAAAATCCGATGCATCAGTCATGATCTCAAAGGGAATAGATCAATCAAGAGCCTACAAAATAGGAGAGTCACAAATCTTTCTTTTTAAGAGCTCAAAGGCCTTGATGATACTCATTCATCACTCTTTATTCTTATATTTTAGCTACAAAAACCTTTGCAAATACATGTAGATATGTGTAAATAGGAATAATTACCAAAAGCATGCATTATGTAAAAACCTACAATTAGCATGTTTTTGTGCAAAAATAAAAGAATAAAGATTAAAAAGAAAAAGAGGGAAATATTTAGAATAAATATTGAGCAACCTAACCCAAGGGAGGGCTCAGCATGGGCCTGACCGCATAAAAACCAAAGTAGAGGGAGATAGGGGCTCATGTGTGTACATATTTATGTAAATAAAATAAAAATATTTTTCCTCACAAAAACAGCCTAAAAATATACTTGTAGATACTTGTACATATTTATAAGTATAAAAACAAGATAAAAAGAGAAAAATCAAAAAGAACAAAAACACCACTTTCATCATGTACATAGACTCACCTACATATTTATTTAGCCTTATAAATAAATAAAATTAATTTTTATAATCTTTTGTAAATATTCTATATTATATAGTGTAAATAAATAAAATAAAAACAATCAAAACAAAAACCAAATAAAAATAGCAAAATTAAAAACACAAAAATATATTGTACATATACCATGTAAATAAATGTATATATGTATTTATTTTACATATGTATATAAATAATAAAAATAAAATAAAAATATCTTTTTATTCCTTATTTTATAATGAAAATAAATAAAATATAAAATAGGAATAAAATTGTATAAAAATAACAATTAAAAAAATCAAAAATTAAAAAGCCTATATTGTACATATACCTATATATAGCTATATAGTGTATATACCTTATTTTTATTTCGAAGAAATTATTAAAAATCACTAAAAAATAGAAAAAAATAAAATAAAAATATTTCATGTTTTAACTTTTTGCAAATTCAGCCATTTGCTACCCTAATTTTCACCCCTAAGATCCGGCCACGTGGCCAAATCCTGTTGGCTCCTGGGGATGTTGACCGCCCGGTCAACTACCCCCCCAGGACCACTTTGCACGGTTCTTAGCGGGTAAGCCTGCTTCTCGGATTTTTAGCGCTTAAACCCGAATCACATTCGCTCAAACCCTGGGTCCGTTTTGATCTTGACATACCCGAAACCCTCGCCGGAGCTCTTGCATCGGGATCCGCGCGCCTCCAATCTTGCCCAAACCCCTCTTAGTCAGACCCCTAGCCATATATAGCCGTTGCTCCGCCACCCTAATTCCCCATCTTTGGCCATTCGAATCCTTCACCTGTGAGCTCCAGTGAGTGCGTGAAAGTGACAGCTCGTGCCCGGTGCTGTCGAAGCGAGGAGAGGAAGAGAGACCATCGATCCGGCGAGCTTCGCCGCCGCTGCTCCGCCACCAGCGTGAGCACCGAGCCTCGGAGGGAGACGCTCCTCGAGGCGAAGACCAGGAGCTTCCTTAGCTCCTCCCCAGTCTCTTCGTCCACCCAGGTAACCTTGTAGGCTGTTAGTTTTCTCTGATTTTCATTTACGCCCAATTCGTGCCGACGCCATCTCTAGCTGATTCCGACCACTCTGTCACTCCGTTCGACCATCGGAATCGACCATCACATACGCCTCCTTCCGACGCACCTTCTTCACCCCTCCATCCAACCCAGCTCGCACAGGAGCTGGGAGTCGAGCTCCTCCGTCTACCCCCTTCGCCGGAGCTCGCCATTTCGATCCACCGTTCATCGTCACCTCACCTAACCAGGTCGAGGCAGTTTGCCCTCGACCCGCGAGTCTCCTGGGTTGTTTTGCAGGTTGAAGGAAGGCCATCTGAGGCCTTTCGACATCGAGCCAGGAGCTCCGCCTCCGCCGACCTCACCGGGGCTCTACAGAGCTCGGCTGGGTCATCGGAGGATACCATCAGCTGCGCATCGCCACGCCGGAGCTTCTCCGATCCTCAGGCGCAGCAGGGGAGGCTCGGAGCGAGCGTACTGGGCCGGCGAAGTTCGCCGGCCTCCTGGTCTTCGAAGACCTCCAGCGACCGTCAGATCAGCCTCAGAGCTCCAGATCGTATCCTGGCCGTTCGTTCGTGGAGCTACAGATAGCGTCAGATCAGAGGAGGTCTGATCCCAGCCGTCAGATCTACACGTGGCTCATCCCAGACCGTTGGATTAGCCCGAGAACCTCAGCGCTGGAGTGCCACCCGATCCAGACCATCCGATCCAACACGTGGCAACCATCCATCGGTTCACCTTAATAAAGGGTAATTTACCCTTAGGCCCTCTTAGTTATTTTATTTCGTTTTTAGTCTTGTAAATATTTAGCATAGTTGTTTAAGTTTTGGTACATTTGCATAGAGACCCTGGTACTTGCTTTTATTTGCTGATATGCCCCTGTATGTGATGTGACACGTGCTTCGACACGTGATTTTCTGGGTATTTTTCATTTCATGCCCTTATAGTTTTGGTTGTTATTAGTTGAATGAAAGTTTTTACTTATTTGCACTTATACCCCTGTGCGTGGTTTATTTGAGCATGTGCGTGATATTTGTGGGTATTTTGCAGATAAGCCCTTGGACTTTTGGTACCTATTACCAATAAGTCCTTGGAACTTATTTTCGTTACATTTGGGTCCCTGAGTGCCCCAAGCACGCGCGTGGTGCGTGTTTTGCTGGGTTAATTGCACCAGACCCCCCAGACTCCTGGGTATTTGCACTTTGGTCCCTGTGCACTGTGCCCTCTCTTTATTTTTGAATAAAATAGCAAATTACCTCCAAATCCAATGAAAATTGGACACATGGCTCCTGCCATGATGTAAAATTTTCGAGGATTTTTTAGGACATTTTTTATTTCTTTTGATATTTTTAAAAATTCAAAAACACTTAATTTTGCTACTGTCTAACTTTAAAAACCCCAAAAAAATATTAAAACTCACTTAAAAATTCCACAAAAATTATCTACTGTTTGCCTTGCTTAGTTTGATTTTCTAGCCAATTTTAGTTATTTTTCATTGCTAAAAACCACTAAAAATAGAAAAACACTTAGAAACTTATAAAAATTCTAATAATTAAATCAAAAATCCAAAAATAATAAAATAGGGCCTAACTTTTCCTTGTTTTATTCTCTTTACAGGAAAATTACCTCTTAGTTAATTTGGCGGCTTTAGATATTTTATCTAGGCCCTTTTAGCTCAGCTGGATAGTACCTTTGATTTCTGTCACTGTTTGATTTTTAGAAAATTAAATAAATATCAGAAAGTTCTCAAAAATTCACCAAAAATACTAAAAATTATAAAACACATAAAAATATTTTTGTTGGAATTTTTGATTTATTTTAGTGTATTTAATAATTTGTTGAAGTGTGTGTTAACTTGTTTTTCTTAGTTTCTTTATACATTAAAAATCCAAAAAAATATAAAATAAATTAAAAACCACTAAAAATATTTTGTTCTTTTATTTTATTCCTTTTTAGTACTTCGTAGGCCGATAGGCCAATCCGTGCTCCTTGAGTTCGACCCTGGTCGCTATACCAGGTTAATCCAACAGCGAGACCGCTTTCGCGTTTTTGATCGATTTTGTCTATTATTAGTGGTCTGATTTTTCTTGATTGACATAGCTGAGTGACCGAGGTCACAACGACCATCTAGATACCTTTGCCTTAGTCGCTTGGCTTGTGTCATCAGAATGGCTCCGTTGCCGGGGAGCACGGCTTAGTAGTTTTTATTTTATTTTCATTTTTTTTTCGTGGCTTTTCGCAGCTCTTTCAGAGCTCGTGGCTTTTTCGCGTCTTTTGTTTACATTTTATTTTTGTTTTATTTTCTTTTTCTTTTATTTTTGTTTTTGTTTTATTTTAAGTGTTTATTTTATTTTGTATTTTTGCATATATACCCTCATTTTCAGTTTCATTTATTTTCCTTTTTATTATTATTTGATTATTTCGGTCTGACCACTTGTCTCTGTCTCTTGCGAGGGCCCGAGGACCGCGGAGGCGACTTTCGAGGAGCTGACGCAACCGCAGGACTTGGAGGCGGCTCCCTTCTCTACGGAGCTGCAGGAGAGAGCGAGAGAGAGAGAGAGAGTTGAGTGGGTGAGGTTTAGATTAGGTTTTCTTTTTTATTATTATTATTGTAATAATACAGGAACTCAGACTGGACACTTTGGACTGTGATTGGACTTAGCGGGTCTGTTTCGCCGAGCACCGGTGTGCTCGGGGGACCCTTAGAGTTTTCGCGGCTTTTTATGCGGCTTTGTTTTCTTTTCTTTTTACTGCCTTTTCCGGTGTTTACGCGGTTTTTGATCGAGCCCCTAGCCTTAGGATTTTCTCTTTCTTGTGCCGTAATTAGTAGGGTCCCCACACTTAACTATTTGCTTGTTCCTATAGTGCGCTAATTGGACTCACTAATAATCAATTAATAAAAATAATCGACTCATCTCCTTCGTAGCCTACGTGCCACAGCTCACCCTGTAAAGTGCTTTCTCCTACCCCCGATTTGTCGGGCAGAGGAGAGGTGGGCCAAGACCGGACTCTTTGGCTTGGAGGTCGGTGACCGATTAGACGGTTCTGCGTGTAGAAATTGCTCATCTAGGACTCGGTTTTTCCCGCTGCATCATTTAGGGTAGTTTACTTTTCTGTCTTTAAATTCTGCGCGGATCACTTGCATGTAGAGTGCTGGAGGCAAGGTACGCATTTCTGACTCAGCATGCATCATTGATTTCATCGCGCATCGGTTTTTTCGACTTCTCCCCCCTGTTTTGGACTAAATAACCAGGAGAACCGAAAAATTCGTTAGGCGTTTGTTTTTATTTGAAAAATATTAAAAAGAAAAATCATAAAATTGGCACTGGATAAAACTATTGACCCTAAAAGACACTCACACTAAAAATTTGTCTTGGGGAGAGCAACCCCCTCATTGTATGGTTTAGATGCGCGAGAGAGTGACCCGCACCCTAGGTAGAGCCCTCCGGTGATATTCCCGACCGATTACCGACTCTTCCGTGCGGGCCAGTCGGTTGGGGTAGCATCGGGTATCCTAACAGGTCACGTAAGCGCTCTGATATCTTTTGTGTTCACCTAATAAAAATTGACAAGATAATTTGACCGAGCTTTCACGGTCTTCAGCTCGCGTTGCGTTGGTGAACCGGGGGTTTGCATTCTGATCATAGTTTTTCCAAATCTCATCCGCATTACTTGCCAGATCAAGATGATGGGTAGACGCTCTCTTAGGCAGCCTCTGGCTGCACCGCTTTCGGGCACGTCTACCCGATCATCTAGGTTGGCCCGCGAGAGCCGAGACTAGCTCTCCGAGCCCGAGTACGACTCCGCCCTGTTCCCCCTCGACCCTCTTTCTTTCAGAACTGAGCGACATGAGCCCGAGGAGAGATTAGCATATTTGACAGCACCTGAGTTGGGCTCATTTGATTTTGCAGACATTATGGCCGGCAGTTCTGAGGATCGCTCCCGTCAGCCTGAGCACTTTGTATTGGATCAGGGAGCGATCAACTCCACCCTGATCGCCTCGTTAGAGACCGTCCAGCAGCAGCTGAGGGATCAGGGAGCATTCATGATCGACATGAGGAGAGAGATGGAGCAGATGAGAGTAGAGCGAGAGCAGAGGAGAGAGGGACCGAGGATCCCAGATGATGCGGATGCAGCAGCCGCCGCAGCAGTGGCAGCCGCGACCGGAGGACCACCGAGACCGATGCGAGAGTTACACAACCCCGGATCGACGCTGACGCACCACTGGGTAGTACTTCCAGCGATCGTGGGGGACTTCAAGTTCCCCTCGAACACTTTGCAGCTACTCCCCCGCTTCCACGGGCTCGCGACAGAGGAGCCCCATCTCCACCTCTAGGAGTTCTTGATGATATGCAGCACTGTCCACGACCGTCAGGTGGACCAAGACACGATCAGGATGATCGCCTTCCCCTTCTCCCTAGCAGACAGAGCAGCCACCTGGCTGAAGCATTTGGGGAAGTTTGTTTACACCTGGGAGCAGCTCCGCACCAAGTACTTGAACAAGTACTATCCACTCAGGCGGACGAATGCAGCGAGGGCCCTGATCAGCAACTTCTCCATGCTCCCCAACGAGCAATTCCATGAGGCATGGGAGAGGTTTCGAGAGCTCACAGACCGATGCCCGCACCACGACATTTCTAAGCCGAACCTTGTGCAGAGCTTCTTCAGCGGGTTGACATCAGAGCTCCAGGGCCTGGTGAACGCTTTTTGCGGCGGGTCCTACTTCGCCAAGGACCACGACCAGGTCTGGGCCATCTACGAGGAGATGGCCGAGAATTATATGGTGATGTCCCAAACCCGGTTGTACACTCAGGGGAGACCCCAGCAGCAGCCAGGACCCGTGCAGTACCAGAGGATAGCACGGGTCGACGCCGGTCCATCCAGTTCATCCGCAGTTGCAGCAGCACAAGCAGAGTCGTCCGCTGCGGATATGGGCATCATCAGCGAGAAGTTGGACCGGATGGAGCTGATCGAGAAGAAGTAGTGCCAGAGCATCACGCAGATGGAACAGATGGCACAGACTCTGAGCGACATGAAGACCCAGCTCATGTGTCTCCAGGAGGCACAGACGGCTTCACAGCCCCGTCTTCAGTCGCGAGGCGACACCGGCGGCAGAAGCAGCTCGTCCCAGCTCTCCAGCACCTTTCAGCAGCCTAGACAGGTTCACCTTGTACAGGCGGAGCCGTACCAGCAGCAGCAGCCCTCCTACCAGTCCCCACCATCTCCAGACTTGCATATGGTGGTATAACAGCCGGATCAGCCTCTGGCAGTACTCCCGCCAGCCCCATACGATGCAGAGCCGTTGATGGATGTCAACGGGATTTGGTATGACCGCCCCCAGCCTGGGATCCAACGAGACCATCCCGGATTCAGGTGGGGGAGTGGAGGTACCCAGCCCCAGCAGCAGTCATCCGGTCAGGGAGGGCAGTATGGCCAGCAGAGAGATCACCAGCCGCAGCAGCAGCCCCCAGCCCACCAGCCATATCAACAGTCATCCTTCGTTCCTCGTCCCTATAAGCAGCAGGGACAGTCTTGGAGACGTGAGCAGCAGGCTCACCCACCACACCAGCAACAACATCCTTCCTCCTACCCCTCTTACCAGCAGCACCAGTTCCAGCAGCCTCAGCACCAGAGAGGCTACCCGTCGGGCTCCCATGAGAGCCCCGCCTTGGATGACATAGCCTGCCTCCTAACGGACCAGCAGGCTACCTTCAGACGGGAGATGGACGAGTTCCACCAGGAGATGCGGGACCTTGTGTGAGGGAAGGCCGCCATCCCTACACAAATAGAGCCAAACCCCAATAGCCTCAAGAGGAAGTCTGAGCAGGTAGTTTCCACTGAGCACGCCACTCCTAGTGATCCATTTGATGATATGTCTTCAGATCTGTTTGATGCTGATTTTGTTACACTTAGGAGCGGTAGAGCACCAGCAGGCGGCGCCTCATCTGAGCGACGACTCGAGGATCCACCCAGGACGCCAGATGAGGAGGAGGAGAGCGGTACTGATGCCGCGCACGATGATGATGGTGGTACTGACGCCACCAAGGATGCTGATTCCACCGGCGGTACTGAGTCTGCCGCTTCACCAGTTCGAGGAGGTGGTGCTGATGCCACCAGAGTAGCCGAGCCAGCCCGCGGTACTGAGGCCGGAAGACGTCTAGCAGCAGAGCCATCCCGTGGTGGTACTGAGGCCACCGGTGTCCGTTTTGATAGAGATGTTGTTTTTCCTTCGGTTGATGTATCTCAGAATGCTGTTTTGAATAAAGGAAAAGGTTTAGTTTCTTCTGGTTCCACTGTGGTGATTGATGTATGTACGGATCCGACCGTCGAGCCGTCTAGACCTTTTCCTAGTCCTTCATCTGAGAAGGACCCTGTGATCCCCTTCCCTAGAGCCCTTCAGATGGGGAAGGGGAAGAAAAAAGAAAAAGACCCAAAAAAGAGAGAGCAGGAGGAGTTCAGCCAAAGCATGATCGACAGATTTCACATACAGCTGACCCTTCAGGAGGCTTTGCAGCACATTCCCCTCCTTCAGCGATCTTTGAGAGACAGGACCACAGTCAGGAGGAGGAGGAGGAACCACACTTCGGAGATTCATGTGCTGACGAAAGCCACGTGCTTCGCGATCCAGAACCGTCTGCCGGCCAAAAGGCCAGATTCAGGGGCCCCGTATGTTAGATGCCAGATTAGTGAGCAGAGGTTCGACCGGACTCTATTGGATAGCGGATCGCCAATCAACCTCCTTCCGACAGCCCTTCTCGACCGCTTTGAGTTGGGAACTCTTAGACAGAGCAGGACAGTCCTTCAGTTTGCTGATCGATCTGTCAAGAGGCCGAAGGGGTTGTTGTGAGACGTTATCGTCACTATTCAGGGCCTGCAATTCCCCGTGGACTTCGTAGTGTTGGACATGGAGATCCCTGACTCAGTGGCTGATACCCCCATCATCCTCGGTCGTCCGTTCTTGGCCACAGCCAAGGCGGTGACTGATCATTATAGCGGGAAGGTATACTTTCGCATCGAGGGCGAAAGTGTACAAATAGAGACGGTCAAGGACTACAGAGCCAGAGAGAGAGCACGCTCAGAGGCCAGCACAGATTCAGAGCAGCTGACAGATGCCAGGTTAGACATCCACCAGGACTGTGATTTTGTGATCACAGATGATGAGGCAGCATGGGCAGACCATTCAGCACAGGCCATCCTCTCATTTCCAGACACCACTGATGCATAGATGACAGCAGAGGAGAGCCTGGAGAGCACAACCCTGGTCCAGGATACTACAGAGGCAGCAGAGCCGGTTCTTGACCGCGACACGGTTTTCAGTGATGGTGGTGCTGAGGCCACCTTGTGTTTCGGTGGTACTGATGCCACCGTGTTTGATACAGATCCCTCGGATTCAAAGTCTGATGGGCAGATTGCGAGGATCAGATGCCAGACTTGAGTCCACCTGAGCCTACAGATGAGGAGGAGGTTGATGCAGAGCAGATCAGAGACAGCACAGTCGAGCAGCCTTCTCCAGATCCAGTTTGCGAGGGTTCGCTTTCTTTCTCCTAGGCAGATTTGGCAGACTTAGCAGCATTGACACATTTCCTTCCGCAGCCAGATTTGCCAGCGCCCAGCTGTCCATAGCTGAAGCCGCTTCCTACTTCGTTGAAGTATCGATTCCTTGCAGGCGAGCCTGAGATGTACCCAGTCATCATCTCCGTCAATCTGACTGGAGAGCAGGAATCCCGTTTGATGGGGGTTCTTGAAAAGAACCGCAAGGCAATCGGATGGAGCGTAGCAGATCTCCATGGGATTAGTCCATCAGTGTGCTCCCACCATATCTATCTCGAGGAGGGGGCGAAGCCGTCGCGTGAGTTCCAGTGGCGACTGAACCCCAACCTGAGAGAGGTTGTGATGAAGGAAATATCAAAATGGTGGAGTGCAGATTTTTATCCCATTTCCGACTCCAAGTGGGTCAGCCCCTTGCATGTGGTGCCCAAGAAGACGGGCATCACGACTGTGATCAGTGAGTCGGGAGAGGAGATTGCTACACGAGTACCCACCTCTTGGAGGGTCTGTGTTGACTACAGGAGACTCAACCAGGCCACCAAGAAGGACCATTTCCCCCTGCCTTTTATTGACCAGATCATTGAGAGACTAGCAGGGAAGAGCCATTATTGCTTCCTGGATGGGTACTCGTGCTACAACCAGGTGGCCATCGCTCCTGAGGATCAGGAGAAGACCACCTTTACCTGTCCCTTCGGTACATATGCCTTTCGACGCATGCCATTTAGGCTATGCAATGCCCCTGCGACTTTTCAGAGGTGCATGCTGTCGATCTTTTTGGACATGGTAGGGGAGTGTTTGGAGGTCTTCATGGACGATTTCTCGGTCTACGGCGATGGATTCGACTCATGTCTTGACTGCCTAGACCGAGTCCTCCAGCGATGTATTGAGTACCATTTGGTTCTATCTTTGGAGAAGAGTCACTTCATGGTGACTCAAGGGACGGTGCTTGGCCATATCATCTCCAACAGGGGCATGGAGGTTGATCCGGCCAAGGTGGATGTCATTAGAAAACTCGCACCGCTGTCCAACTTGAGGCAGCTACGGTCATTCCTGGGGCACGTTGGATTTTATAGGAGATTTATTCAGGATTTCAGCAGGATTGCCCGACCGTTGACTGACCTCTTGACGAAAGACACCGAGTTCCTTGTCGATGACAAGTGTCTTTCGTCCTTTGCGACTCTCCAGCAGCGTGTTATTGAGGCTCATGTCCTCCATCCGCCTGATTGGTCTCTCCCATTTTAGATCATGACAGACGCCTCCGATTTTGCCGTAGGGGCAGTGCTGGGACAGAGGAGGGATGGAGTTCCATTTGCCATTCACTACGCTAGCCGCACATTGGATTCCGCCCAGCAGAATTATACGGTCACAGAGAAGGAGATGCTAGCCGTAGTGTTCGCCCTAGATAAGTTTCGATCGTATATCATTGGATCTAGAGTGACTTTGTACACAGATCACACCGCCATCAGGTACCTCATGGCAAAGAAGGATGCCAAGGCCAGACTTACTAGATGGATCCTTCTACTCCAGGAATTCGACATTGAGATCAAGGACAAGCCTGGAGTCAAGAATGTGGTGGCGGATCATCTCTCCCGTTTAGAGCAGCCTGAGGAGTCTGAGCAGATTGATCCCATTCGAGATACCTTCCCAGATGAGGTGATCCTTGCTATCGCCTCATTCCCATGGTATGCCGATATTGTGAACTTTCTCGTTGCTGGGAAAGTCCCACAAGATTGGCCCAGGCAGAGGCTTGAGACCTTCCTTGCGAAGGCCAAGTCCTACCATTGGGAGGATCCCATCCTTTACCACGAAGGAGGGGATAGTGTCTGGCGTCGGTGTATTCCTCAGGAGGAACACCATAGCGTCCTCACTTACTGCCACAAGCTTGAGGCAGGAGGACATTATTCTGGGAGGAGAACGGCACAGAAAGTGCTCCAATCCGGCTTGTGGTGGCCTACCCTCTTCAAGGACTCAGATGAGTTCGTGAAGAAGTGTACTGAGTGTCAGAGGATGGGCACTTGTGGTCAGCGTGATATGATGCCGATGCAGCCCATTCATTTTTGTGAGGTTTTTGACGCATGGGGCATCGATTTCATGGGTCCATTCCCAAAGAGTCAGGGATTTGAGTACATTCTGTTGGCCGTAGATTATGTTAGTCGTTGGGTTGAGGCTATCCCCTCCCGAGCCGCTGATGCGAGGACAGTTTGCAGATTTTTGAGGAAGCACATCATCACGCGGTTCGGGGTTCCACATGTTCTGATTTCTGATGGGGGGTCTCATTTCATCAACGACCAGGTAAAGGCCCTTGCTAGCGAGTTCGGTATAGACCATCGTGTTGCTACACCTTACCATCCACAGACGAATGGTATAGCCGAGGTGTCGAATAGGGAGATCAAGACGATACTGCAGAAAGTCGTCCGCCCTGACCGAAAGGATTGGTCACAGCTTTTGGACTCGGTCTTGTGGGCATATAGGACGTCTTTCAAGACTCCATTGGGCACATCCCCCTTTCGCCTCGTATATGGCAAGCCGTGCCATTTACCTGTTGAGCTGAGGCACAAGTCACTTTGGGCAGTTACATATATTCTTATGGATCCAGATGGTATGGGAGGCCAGAGGAGGGTAGAGTTAGCCTCCCTGGACGAGCTTAGAGATACAGCTTTCTCAAACAGCCTACAGTATAAGGAGAGATTGAAGGAGTGGCATGATTCTCATATCAGCCACAAGCATTTTGAGATTGGACAGAGAGTATGGCTGTTTGATGCGAGGCTACGTTTGTTTCCTGGGAAGCTACAGAGCAAATGTAAGGGACCCTACTTGGTCAGAAAGGTACACGACAACGGTAGCATTGATATATCTGAGTTGTCTTCTAAGAGTACCTTTCGAGTGAACGGCCAGCGGCTCAAACCATTTCTAGATCATGAGCCGCAGGTCGCTGATCTTGCCCCTATTCATTTTGCGTGAGATGTGGTCTTTGACTCACATCTAATGCATCTCACGCCTGAGTTTCACTGATCTTCCGCCTTATATAGATCCAGATGTCCAGATCATTACATTCTTTAGTCCCACATTCCTTTCTTCATCTTGTGATTATGCTATACTTAGGGTGCACTTTACCATAAGTATAGGGGGGATGTGAGACCTTTTGAGTATTCCTTTTGTTTCTTTCTACCCCTGTTTTGTTGCCTATACTTAGGGATATTTTACCCTAAGTATAGGGGGGTGGTAGACCCTGTACATTCTCCACTCGGTTTTCCCTTAGTGTATAGCCTACTATACTTAGGATTATTTGATCCTAAGTATAGGGGGAAGACCCGAGACCCTCTTGACTTTTCTATTCCATTCATTCTTCTTTGTATATAGCCTTTCTTTTCACTTCCCTATACCTAGTACGAGTTATGTCTTCTTCATCGCTCTTGACTCTGAGGACATCGTTCGAGCTAAGTATAGGGGGGGTGTATATATTTCATATATACTTTAGCCATAACTCGTACTTTGTGTAAGTGTGTTAATAAATAAAATGGCTAAAAATCACAAAAATTAAAAAATTTTCATGTACATAAACATTCTTTTATTTGCACATAAATAGCTAGTGTACAAATTATTTTTGTAAAAATGATTTCAAAAATCCTTTGTGTAAAGCTTGTGTAAATATTTTTGTATCAAAATTATGTATATAGTACAAAATTTTTCCAAAATGTTTTGAAAATCAAAAGTTTGCAAAAATCTTGTGTAAATGCGTGTAAATACTTTCTTGCAAAACTTGCACTTCATGCATCATCCATAGATGATTTCAAAACATTTTTCAAAAATTTTGCATGATTGTGAAATTTGTGTAAATAGCATCTTTTTGTACATATGTATATAGTTTTTCTGGATGATAGTTGACATTTAAACTAGCTTGGAATCAAATTGAGAAATGGAGCTTGATTAAGATCTTAATCCACCTAACTTCTAAGAGGAACCTTATAGGGCTTAGGTTTAAGGCTTCTCAGGTCCATGGTGACTTAATTCTTTGAGTCCACTAGGCTATGATCACATGTCATCTCAATGAGCCTAAGTAGAGCACTTAACAACAACACATGACTCATATAGACAATGGCTTTACTTGGACACCAGCACTATGCACCGAGCTCTCCACGGATGAGGTGGTGAGGAGGCAGTCTTCCTTGACTTGGGGTAGCATATGAGGGTAGTACTTCTAGGCGGAACCTCTCTTCCTCTTTTAGTGAAGGAAGTGCGTCTCAACTTGGTCTGGTCACCATGAGGTCTAACGACGGGAGTTCTGGGTTGCAATAAAGCTTCAAAAGAGGGATAGTCTACTGGCTCAAGAGGAAAAACTCCTTGTATATATGCTGCACATGTATATGTTGTACATATGCACTTGAAAAAAAATGTGCAAAAAGAAAATAACTCCAAAAAAGTGGTGGGTCTGAGAGAAAATGATAATCCCACCGGAGTATGTATATAGAGTGCAATAAGCAAAGCTTGGTTTCATGATCCACCTGATGTAGCTTACAGCAGGGAGACTTGGCTACACTGGTCAAGCTCCCAAGGGTACTTGGCTACACTGGCCTTGACCCATTCTCTTCTTCCTCCTCTTCTTGAGCCGGTTGAACTTGAACTTAGAAGGGAATACCCCGCTCCTCGAGGAAAGAGTGGCCAGATTGAGGTCATAGAGTTACCTTGTTAGGGAGGGTTGTCAAGTTGCCATTTCTGAGGTGGAGAGCTTAGACCTCACTTTCACAAGACAAGAAAAGATTCATGGTCTTCAGGGTTTGTGATTGATGACTTGTTCTGATCTGGAGCATTGAGGAATCTTGGTTATAGATTAGTGGAACTTAGAGGCTGTTGAGTTTTAGACTTAGGTCCAAATAAGGTTCCGACACATTAATAATCCAAAGATCTGATCGAGCTCCATACCCCAATTTAATGAAGGCAAGTTTAATAATCAGCCTTGATCCATGTACATCCTCTTTTTCTTTTTCTTTCTTTCTTTTTCACTTCTTTTTCAAATAAGTGTTTGCTAAGGGACTAGCAAAGTTAAGTATAGGGGGGTGATGAATACTCATTCATCACTCTTTATTCTTATATTTTAGCTACAAAAACCTTTGCAAATACATGTAGATATGTGTAAATAGGAATAATTACCAAAAGCATGCATTATGTAAAAACCTATAATTAGCATGTTTTTGTGCAAAAATAAAAGAATAAAGATTAAAAAGAAAAAGAGGGAAATATTTAGAATAAATATTGAGCAACCTAACCCAAGGGAGGGCTCAGCATGGGCCTGACCGCATAAAAACCAAAGTAGAGGGAGATAGGGGCTCATGTGTGTACATATTTATGTAAATAAAATAAAAATATTTTTCCTCATAAAAACAGCCTAAAAATATACTTGTAGATACTTGTACATATTTATAAGTATAAAAACAAGATAAAAAGAGAAAAATCAAAAAGAACAAAAACACCACTTTCATCATGTACATAGACTCACCTACATATTTATTTAGCCTTATAAATAAATAAAAATAATTTTTATAGTCTTTTGTAAATATTCTATATTATATAGTGTAAATAAATAAAATAAAAACAATCAAAACAAAAACCAAATAAAAATAGCAAAATTAAAAACACAAAAATATATTATACATATACCATGTAAATAAATGTATATATGTATTTATTTTACCTATGTATATAAATAATAAAAATAAAAATATCTTTTTATTCCTTATTTTATAATGAAAATAAATAAAATATAAAATAGGAATAAAATTGCATAAAAATAACAATTAAAAAAATCAAAAATTAAAAAGCCTATATTGTACATATACCTATATATAGCTATATAGTGTATATACCTTATTTTTATTTCGAAAAAAATATTAAAAATCACTAAAAAAATAGAAAAAAAAAATAAAATAAAAATATTTCATGTTTTAACTTTTTGCAAATTCGGCCATTTGCTACCCTAATTTTCACCCCTAAGATCCGGCCACGTGGCCAATTCCTGTTGGCTCCTGGAGATGTTGACCGCCCGGTCAACTACACCCCAGGACCACTTTGCACGGTTCTTAGCGGGTAAGCCCGCTTCTCAGATTTTTAGCGCTTAAACCCGAATCACATTCGCTCAAACCCCGGGTCCGTTTTGATCTTGACATACCCGAGACCCTCGCCGGAGCTCTTGCATCGGGATCCGCGCGCCTCCAAGCTTGCCCGAACCCCTCTTAGTCGGACCCCTAGCCATATATAGCCGTTGCTCCGCCACCCTAATTCCCCATCTTTGGCCATTCGAATCCTTCACCTGTGAGCTCCAGTGAGTGCGCGAGAGTGACAGCTCGTGCCCGGTGCTGTCGAAGCGAGGAGAGGAAGAGAGACCATCGATCCGGCGAGCTTCGCCGCCGCTGATCCGCCACCAGCATGAGCACCGAGCCTCGGTGGGAGACGCTCCTCGAGGCGAAGACCAGGAGCTTCCTTAGCTACTCCCTAGTCTCTTCGTCCACCCAGGTAACCTCGTAGGCCGTTAGTTTTCTTTGATTTTCATTTACGCCCAATTCGTGCCGACGCCATCTCTAGCTGATCCCGACCACTCTGTCACTCTGTTCGACCATCGGAATCGACCATCACATCCGCCTCCTTCCGACGCACCTTCTTCACCCCTCCATCCAACCCAGCTCGCACAGGAGCTGGGAGTCGAGCTCCTCCGTCTACCCCCTTCACCAGAGCTCGCCATTTCGATCCACCGTTCATCGTCACCTCGCCTAACCGGGTCGAGGCAGTTTGCCCTCGACCCGCGAGTCTCCTGGGTTGTTTTGCAGGTTGAAGGAAGGCCATCTGAGGCCTTTCTACATCGAGCCAGGAGCTCCGCCTCCGTCGACCTCGCCGGGGCTCTACAGAGCTCGGTTGGGTCATCGGAGGATACCATCAGCTGCGCATCGCCACGCCGGAGCTTCTCCGATCCTCAGGCGCAGCAGGGGAGGCTCGGAGCGAGCGTACTGGGCCGGCGAAGTTCGCCGGCCGCCTGTTCATCGAAGACCTCCAGCGACCGTCAGATCAGCCTCAGAGCTCCAGATCGTATCCTGGCCGTTCGTTCGTGGAGCTACAGATAGCGTCAGATCAGAGGAGGTCTGATCCCAGCCGTCAGATCTACACGTGGCTCGGCCCAGACCATTGGATTAGCCTGAGAACCACAGCGCTGGAGTGCCACCCGATCCAGACCATCTGATCCAATACGTGGCAACCATCTAGCGATTCACCTTAATAAAGGGTAATTTACCCTTAGGCCCTCTTAGTTATTTTATTTCGTTTTTAGTCTTGTAAATATTTAGCGTAGTTGTTTAAGTTTTGGTACATTTGCATAGAGACCCTGGTACTTGCTTTTATTTGCTGATATGCCCCTGTATGTGATGTGACACGTGCTTCGACACGTGATTTTCTGGGTATTTTGCATTTCATGCCCTTGTAGTTCTGGTTGTTATTAGTTGAATGAAAGTTTTATTTGCACTTATACCCCTGTGCGTGGTTTATTTGAGCATGTGCGTGATATTTGTGGGTATTTTGCAGATAAGCCCTTGGACTTTTGGTACCTGTTACCAATAAGTCCTTGGAACTTATTTTCGTTACATTTGGGTCCCTGAGTGCCCCAGGCATGCGCGTGGCGCGTGTTTTGCTGGGTTAATTGCACCAGACCCCCCAGACTCCTAGGTATTTGCACTTTGGTCCCTATGCACTGTGCCCTCTCTTTATTTTTGAATAAAATAGCAAATTACCTCCAAATCCAATGAAAATTGGACATGGCTCCTGCCATGGTGTAAACTTTTCGAGGATTTTTTAGGACATTTTTTATTTCTTTCGATATTTTTAAAAATTCAAAAACACTTAATTTTGCTACTGTCTAGCTTTAAAAACCCAAAAAAATATTAAAACTCATTTAAAAATTCCACAAAAATTATCTACTGTTTGCCTTGCTTAGTTTGATTTTCTAGCCAATTTTGGATATTTTTCATTTCAAAAAACCACTAAAAATTGAAAAACACTTAGAAACTTATAAAAATTCTATTAATTAAACCAAAAATCCAAAAATAATAAAATAGGTGCCTAAATTTTCCTTGGTTTATTCTCTTTACAGGAAAATTACCTCCCAGCTAATTTGGGGGCTTTAGATATTTTATCTAGGCCCTTTTAGCTCGGCTGGACAGTACCTTTAATTTCTGCCACTGTTTGATTTTTAGAAAATTAAATAAATATCAGAAAATTCTCAAAAGTTCATCAAAAACACTAAAAATTATAAAACACATAAAAATATTTTTGTTGGAATTTTTGATTGACTTTTAGTGTATTTAATAATTTGTTGAAGTGTGTGTTAACTTGTTTTTCTTAGTTTCTTTATACATTAAAAATCCAAAAAAATAGAAAATAAATTAAAAACCACTAAAAATATTTTGTTCTTTTATTTTATTCCTTTTTACTACTTCGTAGGACGATAGGCCAATCCGTGCTCCTTGAGTTCGACCCTGGTCGCTATACCAGGTTAATCCAATAGCGAGACCGCTTTCGCGTTTTTGATCGATTTTGTCTATTATTAGTGGTCTGATTTTTCTTGATTGACTTAGCTGAGTGACCGAGGTCACAACGACCATCTAGATACCTTTGCCTTAGTAGCTTGGCTTGTGTCATCAGGCCTCTAGACACTTGTGATCTACAACAAACTCGGTGTCTTCCCCTAAGATCTCAGTCAGTGGATGGGCAATCTTTAAAAAATCATGAATAAATATTCTACAAAATCCAATATGCCCTAAAAATGATCTCACTGACTTGATGTTGGTTTGTCGATCAAGTTTCTCAATCACATCCACCTTCGCAGAGTCTGCTTTCATTTTTTTTTTGTTGATAACATGCCCTAACATGATACCCACCTTAACCATAAAAGTGTCTCTTTCCCCAAGAGAGTACGAGATTGACATGCCAACACCTTTAAATTACTCGGTCCAAGTGCGTTAAACATCTATCAAATGAATCACAATGGATCGAGAAATCGTCTATGAAGACCTCTAGGAAATCCCACACCATTTCGGCAAATACGACAATCATGCACTGCTTAAAAGTACCTGGGATATTGCAAGGCCCAAAATGCATGATTCTGAATATGTATGTGTCCAAAGGACAAGTAAAAGTGGTCTTTTCCTGGTCTTCAGGGGCTATGGCTACTTGATTGTAGCTGGAGTACCCATCAAGAAAATAGAAGAATTTTTGCCATGCTAATCTCTTCAAAATCTGATCAATAAAAGGTTGGGGGAAGTTATCATTCTTGGTTGCAGCATTCAAATGTATGTAGTCGACATAGATGCTCCATGATGTGGGTACTCATGTTGCGAACTCAACTCCCTCCTCATTGGTAACCATTTGAATTCTTGACTTTTTCAGGACAACGTGTAGGGGGAACCCACTTGGATTCAAATATGGGGTATGTAAATCTTGCTCCACCCCATTTCTCACTTTCCTTCTTAACTACTTCCTGAAGATTTGGACTAAGTCTCCTCTTATATTCACGGGAAGGTCTAGCATTACCCTCAACATATATGTGGTGGGAGCAGAGAGAAGGATTAATACCCACTAGATCTGACACAATCCATGCTATTACCTTGTAGTTCTTCTCAAGCACTTCTAACTGTCTACACTCTTATTCTACAATCAACTTATAACTAATGATGACATGAAATGTATTCTTAGGTCCCGCAAGAAAGGAATACTTTGGTGTAAAAGGTAGCAGATTCAGCTCTGGTTGTGTATTACCATAAAGAAAATCTGGTTGAACTATCACTGAATCTGGTTCTGTGTTGCATGAAGGTGGTATTGAATCTGTAGTGCTTTCCACCAACTGAACTGAGCAAGGAATCGGATAGCCAAAGCAATGTGTTAGTTCAGCCAAAGCCATGTCCAACTTTAAATCTAACTCCTTTGATTGTTCCTTAGAGATAGGAACTAACATATCTGCAGAGATCTCTAAGTCATCAAAAGAATAAATAAATGATTTATCTCTCAAGAAACCTGGCAGAACATCACAAACTGCATCATGCACACTATCCTCTCTAGATGAGAGGGTCTCGCTCAATCATGTTGGGTTTTTTTTCCCTACCCCAACTATACTTACCAATATGTTATCAGCTTCTGAAGATGAAGAGAAATATGTACTTGACTTTGATTCAGGTCTTTGCCATTTCATCTACTTCATCTTGAATTCCACTTCTCCACTCGGAGAATGGAACTTCATCATCCATGTCTGATAATCAAATGAAGCTCCAACAGTCCTAAGGAAAGGCAATCCGATAATGATCGGTGACTCTCAGTTGTTCGTCGAACTTGGAAAAGAGAAAAAGGAAGTCTCTCCAATGATTGGGGATATCCATTTCAAGGACAATGAAGTCCACTTTGTAATCTTGTCCCTCAATCAAGATGATAACATCCTTGACCTCACCATTTGCCTTCTTCATAGATTTATCTACGAACTGGAGTAACGCTCTTGATTTCTTAAGTAGACCCAACTCTAGTTTCTCATATAAGGTAAAAGAAAGTATGTTGATCAAAGAACATTATTGATGAGATTGTGTGCAAATTCTTTTTCATCAATATGACTCAACACATAATGCACGCCTTAATCTCTCTTATTCCTTGGTAGCTATTGGTTCTTGAGATAATAAGTAGTGGCAACCGACAACACATGTGTCTTGACATAACTATTAGGTTTTTTCTTGGTAACCCTGCTCGGTGTACAACGAATCCTCAAGTATTTCTTGAAATCAGGATAACTCGCCACTTAATCATCAAATGGCACTTTCACCATAATGTTGTCTTTACAAAATCATGCCATTTTAGGATCATCTTTCTGAATATTTTCGATACCACTCTTTCCTGTCGTAAGAGCACGAGGAAAGGGATTGAACAACTATATATGAATGCGAAAAAATCTGAATCATAAATGGAAACATGATTTTTATTCTTTGAAACAAGAGTTATTCATAACTGAATCTTCTATAAACAATTTGGAATTAGAAATACATGTATCTACTTAGTTTTGGGAATGTTTGCTGAAGGTACATTCTCCTCAACCGAAGGTGCAAGGTCCTCTGTAGACTCTGAATCTTCTCCATGCTGTCATCCTCCTCTTTCTTCTCAGTGTTGTCTTCTGCTCATGATGAATATTCTACTGGCGATGCTTCAACTTGTCTTCCTCTGAAGTCTCCTCAGGGTGAGCTTCAGATGCTCTCTCCATCTCCCACGCCCGATCAGGTATGACCACAGTCCTTCCGCTGCTGAGTGACATGTGATTAATACAATCAAAATGAAGGATGTCATGCTAAAAATTGTAAGAATATGAGTAGTATATCTGATCATGTATCTAGTGATGCTGAACTTGTTCATACTGTTGGGGTTGTCCAGAAACTGGGCAGGAAAGGATGTAGATGGGGCAATATGCTCTTCTTGTAAATGGGATAAGCGATTGAGGTCAACCTGCAAATCTTGTATCCCGTTCCTATAGGAATGTAACTCATTGAGAATCTACCTCTGAAAATCTGTGGGACTGGATGATGACGGTTGTTGTTGTGAAGAAGGGAAAGATGAATGTGAAGACTGGCCCTAATGGCCATGGTACTATTGTTTCTGAGAATGATACTGGCCATGTGGGACTTACCGGCCCAGGTAGTAAGTCTGCTAGCATACGTACTGTTGTCACTACTGCCTCCGTGCCTAGGAAGAATAGGCTCCAGAGCTTTGTGGTGCAGGAAGAGGTGTAGGAGTAAATGTTGTGTAGTATGGGGATGTTGGTAAGAGAAATGGTCCCTAGAACTCCCCTGCCTGGAAGGGTCATGTGTGTACCACATACCAATTACCTCCTATACCTTGGAAGGCTATTCAGTAGCTATCTCTAAAGACGATGGCTTCTACTTACAAGAATAGGTAAGAGATTGATTCTCTACCCACAGCTGGTGTGGCCCTAACATCTGATTCTCCTAAATATGGTGAGCATGATATACAGGAGCAACAGATGCAATCACGGTAGGTACCCTGATCTTGGATACCTTCCCAAAAAGCTCTACATCTGCTTCAAAAATTTGGATAAGTTGTTGTCAAACTCAACCATCCTCGTGTTGATCCTCTCTACGACTATTATTTTGTCTGCAATAATAAACATGTTAGAGGTACCGACTATATCCCATAATTCCCCTCTAGGTAAGAGCGGTATGGGTATATCTATCTGAGCTCTGCTAGCAGTATGTGCTCCGCTAATTTTGGCCATCCTCTCGAACACCTTCAAGACAATGTCCACGCCACGTGAATTATAGATGCCTCCACAAGAAGCACTAACCAAACCTTGCACCTCAGCGTTAAGACCACAAAACACTAACTGAACCATAACGGATAGATCTAAATCATGACAAGGACACTTCTGTAAAAGATCCTTGAGCCTCTCCCATGTATCACAGAATGCTTCATTGGGAAGTTGGGAGAAACTCGTGATGCGTGAGCGCATCAAGTTAGTTCTACTCAAGGGGTAGAACTTCTTCAAGAAGAGATCCTTGAACTGAACATAGGTAGTTGCAACTACCCCCATGTTCTTAATCCAATAATCGGCCTTATCCATAAAGGAAAAAGAAAGGGCATTGAGCCTACTATAGTTTTGGCTATCCTTACGATCCTAAGGTTAGAGCACACCAACTCAAAGTACCTAAGGAATGCATATGGTTCCTTGTGTACATTCCCATGAAAGTGAGGTAACAAGCTCAAAAACTGCATCTTCAACTCATATTCAACTTCTAGCTCGACTAGACTCGACTAATTGGTCATTTGGTATTCCCCACGGTTATAAGCCACATCCATGGGTGCATCTATTCCCATATCCAACTATCCACTCTATGCTCTCATCAATGCTGCATTCTGCTCAGAAATTACTAGCCTAGCCAGTACCATTTGCATTGTGTCTTCTCGCTCTTCCTCCTTTCTATTCTGTTTCTTGGGAGGCATCATTAATGAATCTTCTAAACCTTCATCAACAAGAGGATTGGAGTGAGATCTTTACGAAGACATGGAAATTGAATCAATCTCACCAAGGCAATGGTCTTCCTCGTTGAGAAGAGAAGAAATAAAGGTATTGATTGGGATGTAACCGCTCCCTAAGAATGAATCATTATACACCAGATCGAGACAAGTGTTATTTCGGATCTGGGAAGGTCCAGGTGAAAGAGGTGGTTGGACCTTGGAAGATGTTATATTTGGATAGGTCAAGGAAATATTTGCGAAGTCTGAACAAACTTTCGGCCAATTATCCATCTTCGATTTCTAGGAGGTTACGAAAATTGAGCATGCCCGATCAAGAAAGAACTTAATAACTACGTGTTGGGCAGGGAAATAGGGATTTTAATTAATAAGAATTAATGAGCAGTGTCGTTGCAACTCTAAAAATCCCTCAACAAAAAATTATTTAAATCATAAGCAAAAATCAATAAAGAAAATGTAGTAAGAAAATTCACTATTTAATTTACTTATATAGCTAGCAGGATCGAACTGAGGGAGGTTATAAAAATCCCGAGGGTCATTCTATGCAATGAATAATCAATGAAAGAATGAAGGAATTTCTATGCACACTATGCTTTGTTGTTGTATTTTTTGGATTTTGATTTTTTTTTGTAATTTTTTATTACTTTTAATTTTAATATTTTTTAGTTGGTTTTCTGATTTTATTTTTTATTTTTTTTAAATTTACAAAACATATTTTTTTAAACATTGAGATAACAAAAGAAAAATTAAAGCAACCACTCAGCCAATCTTTTTGTATTTTTCAATTATATCAAAAATAGATAGGAAATTAAACTTAAATTATTTTTAGATGTTTTGATAATATTTTATTGTTTTTGCTATTTTTCAAGAATTTTTCACAATTTTAAATGATTTAAATTAATAAAAAATAGATAATAAAATAAACAGTAAATAAAATAGACATTTTTGGATTTTTAAAATATCAAATAGTTTCAAATTGTGAAATATATACATAATAATTTTTTTTTATATTTCCAAAAAGTCATTTCATGAATTTTTCAATTTTTAATAGAGTTTTCATGAATTATTAATGTTTTTAATAGTTTTGTGATTTTCATGGTTTTTATGAAGAATTAAAATTCCAAAATTGGAAATAAATTAAAATAAAACGAAAGCAACACATAAAAATTTTTAAATTTTTTTTGTAGTCTTTGTATTTTAATTGATTTCAAATGAAAAAAGGGAATTTTTATGAGGTTTTTGAATTTTATTAAATAATAAAAATAATGAAAATGCAAAATGCGATTAATGGATGCAAGATGAATGTAACAGGAACATATATGATTTTTTGTGGAATTTTCTAAGGTATTTTGATAAA
Source organism: Ottelia alismoides (assembly GCA_037367405.1). Taxonomy (NCBI): domain Eukaryota; kingdom Viridiplantae; phylum Streptophyta; class Magnoliopsida; order Alismatales; family Hydrocharitaceae; genus Ottelia; species Ottelia alismoides. The sequence goes on from JAZKJV010005181.1 coordinate 423,664, forward strand.
TTTTGATTTTTAATATACAAATTAAATGCAGATGAATAGGGACCAAAATGCAATTAATTAAACTCTGCAGAATAAATAATAACTCATAAAAAGTAGGGGGAATGTGCAAAAATCCTAATAGAACAAGCGCAAGGGCACGTGCTCCCTGATGGATTGGACTAGAGTGTAAATCAAATGGTTTCAGGGTCCAAATAATAACACAAAATCTGCAAACAATATATTTCAAATAACCCAACAAATCACATGCCAAACATGCATTACAATTCAAACAGGACTAATATACAAATAATTTAAAGTGTAGGATATAAAATGCTATTGTTCAAAGAAAGACAAGATGGCACGTGTCCTCGTAAGGACTTATTTAAAGACGAGGCCTAGATGCAATTGTACACTTAAATGACGTGGCATAAGGACGCTTGGATGGCGATGAGTCTTAGATCTGACGATGGAGATTGAATCTAGCGTGAACGGCATCGATCATATACGGACTCTTGATCTCTCGGCTAAGGATTCGGGCTTTTTGGATGGTCACGATCAATTATGGATGTCGTGTTCTTGATCATGCAACTGCAAGGTCCTCTGGAAGAACTGGTAAGCACAAGACGTCAAAGGAACTCGATCAAGCAAATCTTGGTTATCCTCCACCGGAAGAAGCTGCTAAATATTGGAACCGTCGTCTTAATCTCCTCCGCTATCGATCGGCGAGAATAATGGAGCTTGAAAATCTACAAGCGTAGATCTAAGGGTTGGTTTAGGTTCAGTTACAAGTGAATCCCCAAATCTTGCTCCTTTGCTTTAAATCGTGTTTTGAGACATGCAAGTGGAAGCTTGGGCTCGTAGAGATATTCTCCAACCAAATGTTAGGTCAAAAACACATAGGGGGTGACTGGATGGGGACTCCAGCAAAGATGGTCAGAATCGAGTCAAACTCCAGATCTGTGAAGAACTGGAGGTGGGCAGAGGGTGGAAGGGGTGGAGAAAGGCATGGAAAATGTGCTGGCGTAGTCGGAAGAGTTTGATAGTGATCGGAACTCTCCCGATCGTGTAGATCAGAGGTTGGAGACGGAACTCTGATCTAAGTGATTGGGATGAAATCAAAGCGAAAAGTGAATGTTGAATTGAAGATAAACTATCTAAGACACCTACGGAATAGAAGAGAGGGAATGAATCGCCTTGATCTGAACTGGTGGCGGAGAGGCAGAGACACGACGGAAGACTCAAAGGACGTAGTTGGATCACATTCCACAGATGTGTCTCACACTCCTGATCATGGGGAATGGTAGTTGTCACCTACAACTCTATCCAGAACTCGATCTTGGGGAGGAAGAATACCAAAGGAGGGATCAACCACTCGCCGGAGGTGGAGGGGTGATATTTATAGTGTGGTGTTCGGTGTGGATTTAATTCAAAATGGTGAAAATCATGGAGTGGTTGGTTAAGATGTGATGGTGGATGTGAGATGCGTGGGTGGGTGCCGGAGACTAGGGAGTTGACCCAGGTCAATAGAACCAGGTTTGTCCAATCAAAGCGCGCGTGGAATACAACCAAAATACGAAAAACAACAAAACAACAAATAAAAGATAAATAAATGAATTAAAATTGAAAATTATTTTATTTATTACATAATGTAAATAAAAAATGGTAAGATAAAATTAAAGTTAATTTTAATGATTTTTAATTAATTAAATAATGTATATACAAGGGTAAAAATAAATACAAGGTGTTATTTATAGGTATGTATACCTATATATACAAGTATCTATTTTTTAATTATTTGTTTATACAAAATATATATAATATAATATTTTATTTATTTACAATAATCTACCAGGATTTTAATGATATTTTTATTTGATTTTTAAGAGTTAACTATTAGGTTAATTAAATAGGTATAAGTATAGTATATACGTGGTGATACATACACAATATATACATGTTTTTTTATTTTTGATTTTGTGATTTTTATTTGTATTTTATACAAGTTAAATACAATATTTACAACTAAAAAAATACAATATTTACAATTATGCACAAGAAAATAAATAATTCTGTAATATACATAGTATATATAGGTATAATATACAATAGTACCCCCAATTGGCTGCATTTCACACCTTAACTCTGATTTTTATGAAATTGTCTCTATTTTAAAGATAATTTAATTTGGAGTACAATAACAGTAAGTTTGATGAATTTGGAGTTCAGTTGGAGAAGATATTGATTTTGCAATATTGTACTTTGTGGCTTTTGGAGAGTGTTGTTATTTATACAATATATACAAGTTTTTTATTGAAATTATTTTTATTATTTACAAAAAAATTTATTCACAATTTTTAAGAAGAAATAATGGTTATTTACAAAGGATTTGGTTATGAATAAATTAATGGAAGAGTGTGTAATATAGACAATACTATACAAGTGATGAATATTGATGACACGAAAATTTGGTGCGGTTAAGATGGAATAAATATGCAATGGTCATTGTTCTCAATCAATCAATTCAGTCAACGAGAAAAAATATGTATAAACCACTTAAGAGAAAAATCAAGAAATGAAATGCAAGCGGTCTTCGCTATTTAATTTACCTGGTATAGCGACCAGGGTCGAACACAAGGAGTACGATTTAAAAACTTAGAAGTCAAATCTCAAAGATAACTTTTTAGCGGTTTTTTATTTTTCAATTTTTTTAATTTTCAAATGAGGAAGGGAATAAAAATACACACACCAATCTTTTTTATTTTTCAAAATATTAAAAAATACTCAGAAAATTCTAAAGAAAATGTTTTTGTGTTTTATATGTTTTAAAATTTTTTTGCTAATTTTTTTTCAAATTTTTCTGATGTTTTTGTGATTTTATAAAAATCAAATAGTGGAAACAAAGGAAAACAATGCACAATCAAGAGTATTTTGCACCTTAAAATTAATTTAAGTGTCCAAAACTCCTAGATTTATGCTAAAGTATAAACAATTATTTACACACGGAGACTAAAATCACATTTTTTTGATGTTTCTACAATTTTCTACAATTTTATAAGATTTTAGTTTTTTCGCAATGGGGGGGTTATAAATGATTAATGCACGAAAATTGGAGAGAATCTAAATGGGAATAAAATACACCTATAGTAATTTTTTTGGAATTTTTAGATAAATTTTTGATTTTTTTTATTTTCCTAAGTTCGGCAACATAAAAAGACATTGTTTTTTATTTTTTAAAAATATCAAATGATGATGAAATGTGATGAAACTTTTATACAATGTTCAAGCACGTAGTAGTAGCATACACAATTTTTTTGTCAAATTTTCAGATCAATAAAAACATTTATTTCAATGGCAAAAGCCTCCAAATAGAAGTCTGGAACAAAGGGACTGAAATGCAATTTTTCAAAGTTTCTGCATTAAAAGATAACAACAATTGAAAGATAGTGGAAAGTTTTACAATATACCCAAGATGGGCGTGCACAGCACGTGACTGAAGGCTGGAGGGGGTTGTTCTGCAATTGTCGATACCTCAAGGGCTGTTATTGTAAATTTTCTAAATTTTTTTGCTAACCCCTAGGGTTTCTCTTTCTTCTTCATTTTCTCAAGAAGGAGGGGGGAGGCTGCGTTGCCTCCTTCTATCCCTCGTCACGCCCGCCGGTGGCGGAGGCGTTGGACTCAAGTGGCGGGATGCAATTCGCGGGGGGCACGGAAGGTTGGTTGCTGGAGTGGTTGGCGCGATGTGGCGGTGAAGGAGGAGGAGCGGCCGTGATGGAGGTAGCAGCGATGGTGGGCGAAAGCGATTGATGGTCGCCTCGCCCGCCTGGAAGGCGGTGCTGGTGGTCAGTGGTGATGGATGGACTGGGCGGCGAGCGGAGCACGGGCAGTCGGTAGAAGTGCCTCACGGGAAAGCGCTCAAAGAGGAGGAGATGGAGGGTGAGACACGCCTGGCCGCAGGTGGCTACGAAAGAGCAGGAGATGGGCACGGCAGCAAGGAACGACAATGGAGTTCGTCGGTGGAGATGAAGGTGGAGGAGCAGGAGGTATCAGGGGCACGGTGGCGTTAGTGGCTGGAGGGCCTCGCACAGGAGCGCGGGAGGTCGGAAGGGTCGAGCAAGAGGTGACGGAGTCACGCTGCTAGGACGGCAGTGCTGGGACATTAGCGGAGGCGTCGCAAAGAGTTGGTCGTTGATGGCTGGCCATAGAGGGGTTGGCGGCTACCACCTGCTTCTGTGTTTTTTTGTTTTTTTGTTTTTTATATGTAAACAGAAATAAAAAGTTTTTATATTTTTTTAAAACAGTAACTGTAAATAGAGAAAAAATAATTTTTAAATTTTTTTTTGTAATTTTCCTGGAAAAAGAAATATATCTTTTTTATTTTTATTCCTTTATACACGAGTGAGGATACGAACCCCATGGCTCGATCCAATAAAATTCGACCATAGAGAAACGTGAGTGGATTCAGATCCACGAAATTGGAGATAGATCCGAGTCTCCGGTCACTGTGCGTGACCGGAGTTGAGTGGTCATGTGAGATGGAAAGAGAAGCAACTAGATCAAGAAAATGAGATGGAAAATCAGTGTCAGATTGGAAATCAAATGTGTGATCGGAACTGATTCCATCTATGATTAGAAAATTGATAACTAAATGACTATGAAATTAAATCTAAAGTTAATCTAGAATAGTGACATAAAATAAAGTGGATCTCATCTTGGGATCGGATACACCGTGATGGCCTCGACGAGGGTTGACTCGTTGTCACCAGACAGCTCGGAGGTTGGGTCATTAACCCAAAAATCGAGCGGTCGTATTGATCCACAAGGCGGATCAACAATCGATGCGTTGACCACTCAAAAATCCGGATTAAGTGAACAATTAACCCACAATAACAATCAAACAATGAAAAGCAAATGTGGAGTCAAAATTTATTATAACTCTACAATAAGTGTGTATAGTGTGCGAGTATGTGTAGAGTATCGAACTCAGGGAGCAAGAAAGATAGATCAAGGAAAAAATGCGCAAAAAAATGTGAATGTGATCGAATGTCTACAAAGATGCAAATTTTTGTGGGTTCTTGAATTTTTATATTTTTATATTTTTATATTTTTTTTTGTATTTTAATTTTTAATTTCTAATTTTATATTTTCTTTTTGTATTTTATATTTTTTTATTTTCTTTTTTCTATAAAGAGAATATATACAAAATAAGAAAGAAGAGGAATAAAGTATTTATAAAAATAGGTAAAAATAACCAAAATTCAGGGAATAAAATATTTTTGGTCTTTTTATAATTTTCTAATATTTTTGTGACTTTTCTAGATTTTTCCTAATTTTTGATATTTTTTAAAGTAAAAAAATTGAAAAAGTGTAGAAAATAAAAGGCTGGAACAAAAATGGAGAAATAAAATATCAAACAGTTACAAAAATTTTCCAAATTAATTTTAAACTAAAGATAATAAAACAAGGAAAATTCATAGATACAAATAAGAATTTTAGGATTTTTCTAGAATTTTTAAGATTTTTTGTATATTTTTAGAGTTTTCTAATTTTTAGGATTTTTACATTGAATTTTTTAGTCATTTTTTTGATAGAAGTTAAAAGACACTGAAATACACAAAAGGTAATTTTTTGGAATTTTTAAAGGGATTTTACTATTTTTTGGAATTTTCTAGTGCAAACATTAGCAAAAATGCATATTTTTGAATTTTTTATAAATATGAAAATGCAATAAAAATGCTAAACAATAATATGGTGATAAAGAGCAATCAAACAGGAGCTTAACTTGATTTTTTTGTGATTTTTAGAAATTTATTGATGCATAAAATAAATAGAATCATCAAAGAGAAATCACACTACTAGCAATGTCATATATGTAAATATCCAAACATCCAGGGGCCAATGTGCAATTTTCCACAAAAATTATAACTAATAAATATATTTCTAGGACTAAATACAAATATCAAAACCCGCAAGGGCACGCCTGCAATATTCCCAACCCCGCACCTGACTGGCACGCGTCTGGCAAGGACCTAAATGCAATATACAAAAACTCCCAAGGGCTGATATGCAAAACATCCAATTATATTACACGTTACAAAATATTTCCTAGGCTAATACAAAATAGCTGAACCCTGCAGGGGAACCTATGCAAAATCACCACCGCTCACGCGCATGGGTCACGTGAGGTGACGTGGACAGGACCTATAAGCAAATAAAGATAGTTCGGGGGCCTAGATGTAAATATTACAGAAATATTTAAACTACAGATGAAAGTTTATGGACTAAATAACAAATATAACAAATACAAAAACGCTTAGGGGCGAAGATGCAAAATACCCAAAGCTAGGCGATCCGATAGCGGGGGTGCAACCACTTGACACGTGTCGGCTCCAGAGCACCTAATGACGGTTCGCGGATGGATGGCCACGATTAGATCTCCACGGGTGGATCGGACGGCCGGGCTGCTGATAGATCCAATGGTAGCTGTGCACCTGGAGCTCCGGCCAAGATCCGAAGGCTGGCAGCCTAGGACGAAGAACAAGGAAGAAGGTCGGCGAACCCGACCTTCTCCGACCTCGATCTCGACCGCCGGCGATGCTTCGAGCTCCAAAAATGGCCGAGGGCACTCCTATGGTCTTCCTCTTCCTCCTGGTGGCTCTAAAACACTCGGCGATGGCCGAGGCTCTCGCGCCGAGGTGGAGGAGCTGGTGGGCTTCGCGGAACTCCAACGAAAGGCAAAACGAGCCCCAGGCTCGAGTCAAAGCTCTTTGACCTGCAAAAAGGGATGAGAGGGTCCAGGGCAAAATGCCTGGACCCCGCGGAGGTGGAAATGATGCGAAAAGCGACGACGCACAGTGGTGGCCGGAGCGAGCTCCGGCGAGAGGGTACGTTAAGGCGATTCGATGGATGAAACTCGAAGGTGATTGGGGGGATCTGATCCTAATGCTACTGGGAATAAAATGCGAAAGAAAAAGGGAAGAAAAGGAAGGACCTCGAAGGTGGTTCACCTAAGGTAGAGACTACCTCGACGCTAGAGATGGCGGAGGTGGTGGAGCCTCCTCGGGTGTCGCTCGACCAACCTGAATCTCTGAAAAGGAAGCTGTCACCTTCCTTGAGCTCTTGGGCATGAAAACATGACCTAAACCTGGGATTGAGGCATTCAAACTTGGCTCGAAAGTCGGAGGGCCGATTAAGTAGGTGTTGACGGGTGGCTCAGGTGCTCCAAAGATCGAGAGAGATGGCTCGAATCGTCGACCCTTAGCCCTTGGAGAGATGGGGGCATGCAAGACCAATGATCGAGGTACAAAAGATGTTTAGGAGTCGACATGAAAGAATGCAAGGTTTGACCTCGAAAAAATCGAGAAGAAGGGGTGGGAACGAGGTCTGACACGGGCACATGGGGGGGAGGACAGCCAGTTGACCCGTCGGTCAACGTGGACAGCCTCCTGGTTGGTCCACGTGGACCAACAGGGAAAAATCCCTGAAAAATGTTTTATTAATTCATTTAAAAATAGAAAACAAATTAATTAATTTTTGATTATTAAATAAAAATGTTTGTTATTTTATAAGGTATTTTAATATAATTTTTAAATTTTTTTAGGAGGTGTAAAAATAAGAGTTACCTTTTTAGGCTTATATAGGTATATATATCTATGTATTTTATTATTTTATTTTTATATTGTATACTTAATTTATTTACTTTTGTTTATTATTTTATAAATTTATAGAATATTTTTATACACTTAAATATATTTTTTATTTTCTGATGTATTTTGTACACGTAATAAAATATAAATATTAATAATATAGGTATGTGTATTGGTATTATACCTATGTATTATATACATGTATTTTTATTTTTGTGTTTTCTTTAGGTTTTTATTATGATTTTAATGTGCATATTTATTATAAATAATATTTAAAAAAATTATAAAAATATAAAATGCTAAAAATAATGAATAAATAATAAAATGAATATTTTAATCTTGTACAAGTATATAATAGGGGTCCAAAACTAAACTTTAAAGCCGTAGCTCCGCCTAATGCGAAACCACCTTCATTAAATAGCTTATTTTAAATTATGTACAATTAAAGGTGAGTTTAATGCGTTTCGAGATTTTATTTGAGAGATATTGGAAGTTGGGATTCTGGATTTTTATTTCGATCATATCTTTTTATCTGTACATTATTTTTGAATGAAATCAATTTTGTATTTTTATTTATTTAATTATCTACAACTTTCTTGTTCAAAGTTTCTTTATTTGAAGTGCAAAAAGTGGAACCAAAAATAGGTCCCAAAATGAATAAAGAATGAATAAAATCAAAGGAAATCTTTATTGGTATCTGGCCCTTATCTCCCCCTACTTTATTCATTGTCGACCTAGTCCTCGAGATGCCTAGGTCTCGGGGTTTCAGGTCATAAAATATTTGCAATATTTTATTATTTTTCTTTTCTTTTCTTTACTCTATTATTTTGGCTTTAACAACAGTATTTTATACACTATTTACATGCACATGCATGGATGTTAAGATGCGGGAATTAAGGGTATTTACATGCATTTGTCAGGATTTTTGAGGCCAAAATGATAGAATAAAGATGATGAAATGTGTATTCATCATCCCCCTATACTTTGCCTTTGCTAGTCCCTAGCAAACACTTATGAAATAAGTGCAGAAAAACAAAGAAAAGAAAAATAAGAAAGATCAACTAAGTTTATTATCAAACTTGTCTTCACAAAATCAAAGTTTGGAGCTTAAGTCGGACCTTTGGAATTTTAGTGCGGGCGGAACCTTAATGAGAACCAGATTTGAAATCCAATAGTCCTTGAGAATCCCAATACTCTATTCAAGTCTCCTCAATAGCCAGGTCAGAAATATTTCAACTCATACGCAAACCGTTACGAATATGAAGCTGACTCATACAGTGTAAGTGATTGTGGCTCTCCGCAACTAGAATTACAAATAGACTGACTTCTCTAGTATGACAGCCTAATGATTCCCCAATCCAATGACTCCCTCCTCGAGGAGTGGGGTATTCCCTTCTAAGTTCAAGTGGCAACCAACTCAAGAGGAGGGGGTGAAGTGAAGAATGGACGGTAGCCAGTGTAGCTACCTATCTTAGGATGCAAGACCAGTGTATTCAAGTCATACAGCTGCAGGATCACATGATATGACTTTGGAACTCAAGCTTGATTATTGGCTTTACATCATATTCACATACTTTGCAGGCATTTTATTTTTGTACCGGCCTATCCAATTTTTTCGATACTATTTACAGCAGCATTTACAGAGGGAGTTTTTCCCTCTTGAGCTAGTAGACTACCCCTCTTTTAAAGCTTTATTGCAACCCACACTCTCCTGTCTTTAGAATTCCTCATCACTGGACGGGTTGGGGTGCAGTTCCCTCCCTAAAGGAGGACAAGTGTTTCCACTTGTGTGCGTCTCATACCAGCAAATCCAACCCCCTCACCGCTCCAACTGAGTTGAGCCATGTGAAGGGTGCACATGCCCAAGTTAGGTCATTATCAACAAGAGTCGTGTGTGTGTTCCGAAATACTCTACTTAGGCAGTCAAGAATCCATTGAACCAAGTCTCGTGATCCTCAAAGAATTAAGTCAACTAGACCTGAAGTACCTCATTTCCAGCTCCTCTAAGGTTCCTATTATTAGGTAGATTTTAAGGTCCAATCAAGCTCCAATCTCCGGATTTTACTTAGACGTGTTCAACTATCAAACTCAATCCAAAAAATGTTCATGTTATGCAAATGCAGAAAATATTTTTGTGATGCAATTTTCAAGATTTTGAACTTTTTATGGATTTTTGAAAAGATGATGCATATGCATTTTTTTGTATTTTTCAAAAAGATTTTTCAAATGTTTTTGGTATTTTAGCTTTGCAAATATTTTGGGATTTTTGAAAACAAAAAGGTTTTGGATAAAAACTAGGCAAATATTTACACAGGAGTGCTTCTCATATTTACAAGAAGTGGATTTTAAGATTTTAAGGGTAAGCGATCAATTTTATAAGTATATGTATAAGATGAATTCTGATGTGATGTATGTATTCCTCAAACTTATTTGAAAATCATTTTATAAACAATTTTGAAAAACTATAGTCCAAAATAATATTTACAAACAATTTACAAGCATGTACACACATTTGAAAATCATTTTGCAAAGGTTTTCAAACAGTATAGATAGATTTTTACAAATATTTTTTTGCAACCATTTTTCAAACCATTTACAAATCATTTTTCAAATATTTTATTTCACACAAAGAAAATAAACTTTACAAACCAAAATGTTTTTACAAAAATTGAAAAAATGTAACAAAATGTTTTCCAAATAGTTTTCAAAATATTTTCACAAGGATTTTCAAACATTTTGCAAAAAACATTTTCACCTGATTTATTAATCAGTAGATATACAAAGAGTTTGAGGAATAATCACATCTTTTTATTAAGGTTTTTAACGAATTTTAAAGAATTTTTAGCCATAATTATTAGTAAAAATATGAAAGTACGAGTTATGGCTAAAGTATATACGTAGTATCTACGACCCCCTATACTTAGCTTGAGCTATGTCCTCATAGATCGGAGAGAAATGAGAAGACATAACTTGTACTAAGTATAGATAAGTCTAAAGAATAAATAAAGACATGAATGAACGAATGAGAAGTTGACTGTCCCCCCAATACTTAGGATCAAATAATCCTAAGTATAGCAGACTGTACACAACACAGGGAGGGTCAAGGGTGGGAATGAACAGATCGTACTCAGATTGTCTCCCCCTATACATAGGGTAAGGTATCCCTAAGTATAGAGAGGAAGAGGAGACAATGGAGAGGATCGAAAAGAATGAAAACTCGGGGTGCACACCCCCCTATACTTAGGACAAAGTGCATCCTAAGTATAGAAAACTGTCTACAAGAGGCGACACCTTTTTGATACAAAAAGAAGATAGAAAAGGAAAAGGAGAAAAGGAGAAAAGAAGAAAAGAATAGATCACTGCTCACTGTGTGTACCCCCCCTATACTTAGGACAAGGTGTGTCCTAAGTATAGCAAAATCAAAAGATGAAGTCGGGGTAGCAGACATAACGGAAGAATGAAAGAATAATAGAGACAGATGGATCTATACAGCGGAAGATGGAAGTGATAACCGTGTATGGGATGCAAATGCCATGAGTCAAAGAGCATATCTCATACCAGAAGAATGGGAGAAACATCAACGGTCGGCGGATCATGATCTAGATATAGCTTCAGGTGTTGACCATTGACACGAAAGTTAAAGGAAGATGATAGCTCGGATATATCAATACTACCATTGTCATGTACCTTCCTGACCACATACAGACCTTTCCACTTACTGTAATTTCCCTAGAAATAATTTCAGCATAGAATCAAACAACCATACTCGCAGATCGGGCTCAAACTGTTTATGGCTGATATGAGAATCGTGCCATGTCTTCACATTTTCCTTATATTGTAGGCTGCTAGAAAAGGTTGTATCTCTCAACTCTTCTAGGGCTGCCAACTCTGCGTTACTCTGTTCTCCTATACTCTCGGGATCCAATAATAACTCGGTAACAGCCTAAAGTGACTTGTGCTTGATTTCCACTAGCAAATGGCACGACTTGCCATAGATGAGAGGAAAGGGAGATGTCCCTAATGGAGTCCTGAAGGAAGTCCGATAGGCCTACAAGACCGAGTCTAAAAGCTGTGACTAATCCTTTCGGTTTGGGCAAACAAACTTATGTAAGATAGTCTTGATCTCCATGTTCGATACTTCAGCAAGACCATTAGTCTGAGGGTGATACAGCGTGGCAACACGATGGTCAATGCTGAACTCGTCTACAAGGACCCTAACCTTGTCATTGATAAAGTGAGCCCCCTCATCTGAAATCAGAACTCTAGGTACCGTGAACCGTGAAATAATATTTTTCCTCAAGAATCAGCACACGGTCTTAGCATCTGCGGCTCGGGCGGGAATGGCCTCAACCCAATGGCTCACATAATCCACATCAAGCAAAATGTACTCAAACCCCTGACTCTTAAGAAATGGGCCCATGAAATCAATACCCCATGCGTCAAAAACTTCACAAAAGTGAATGGGATGCATGAGCATCATGTCTCTCTGTCTGCAAGTACCCATCTTCTGACAATCAGTACATCTCTTCACGAATTCATCTGAATCCTTGAAGAGAGTAGGCCACCAAAGGTCGGATTAGAGCACCTTCTGTGCTGTCCGTCTCCCAGAATGATGTCATCCTGCCTCAAGCTTGTGGCAGTATGTGAGGACGCTATGCTGCTCATCTTGAGGAATGCACCTCCTCCAGATGCTATCCCCTCCTTCATGATAAAGGATGGGATCCTCCCAATGATAAAACTTGGCCTTCGCTAGGAAGGTCTCAAGTTTCAGCCTGGGCCAACCTTGTGGAACCGTCTTGGCAACAAGATAGTTCATAATGTCGGCATACCATGGGAGCAAGGTGATAGCGAAGATCACCTCATCTGGAAATGTCTATGTAATAGGTGCGCTGGGCTCAGATTCCTCAAGGTTCTCTAAGCGGGAGAGGTGATCCACCACCACATTCTTAACTCCAGGCTTATCCTTAATCTCAATATCAATCTCCTGGAGCAGAAGGATCCATCTGGTAAGGCGAGCTTTGGCATCCTTCTTGGCCATGAGGTACCGGATGGCGGTGTGATCTGTAAAGATAGTCACTCTAGATCCGAAAATATATGATCGATACTTATCCAAAGCAAAGACTACAGCTTGCATCTCCTTCTTTGTCACAGTGTAATTCTGCTCAGCAGCATCCAAAGTCCGGCTAACGTAGTGAATGGCATACGGCAATCCATCCCTCCTTTGTCCAAGCACAGCCCTTACAGCAAAATCAGAAGCATCCGTTATGATCTCGAATGGGAGAGACCAATCGGGTGGCTGAAGGACAGGAGCCGTGACAACCATATCATTGAGAGTCTCAAAGGACGCAAGACACTTATCATCTACAATGAACTCGGTGTCTTTCGTCAGCAAATCAGTAAGCGGTTGGGCAATACGACTGAAATCCTGAATGAACAGTCGGTAGAAACAGACATACCCCAGAAAAGACCGTAATTGGCGTAGATTGGACAGTGGATTGAGTTTTCTAATGATATCCACCTTGGCCGGATCGACCTCCATGCCCCTATTAGAGATGATATGACCAAGGACCATCCCTTGAGTCACCATGAAGTGACTCTTCTCCCAAGGCAAGACAAGGTTGACCTCTATGCAGCGTTGAAGCATACGGTCTAGGCAGTCAAGACAATCATCGAACCCATCGCCATAGACCGAGAAGTCATCCATGAAGACCTCCAAACAATCACCCACCATGTCCGAGAAAATTGACAACATGCACCTTTGGAATGTCGCCGGCGTGTTACACAAACCAAAGGGCATCCGTTTGAAAGCATACGTCCCAAACGGACAAGTGAATGTCATTTTCTCCTCGTCTTCGGGTGCAATGGCCACTTGATTATAATCGGAGTACCCGTCAAGAAAACAATAGTGACTCTTCCGAGCTAGCCTCTGAATAATCTGATCAATGAATGGCAGTGGGAAATGATCCTTCTTGGTGGCCTGATTCAATCGTTTGTAGTCCACGAAGACCCTCCAAGAAGTGGGTACCCGGGTAGCTATCTCCTCTCCAGACTCACTCACAACTGTAGTGATACTCGTCTTCTTGGGTACCACATGTAATGGACTAACCCACTTGGAGTCAGAGATGGGGTAGATAAAATCGGCGCTCCACCACTTCGATATTTCATTCATGACCACATCTCAAAGATTTGGGTTCAGCCGACGCTGGAAATCATGCGAAGGCCTAGCGTCCTCCTCAAGATAGATGTAGTGGGAGCACAGAGCCGGACTAATCCCCTGGAGATCAGCTATACTCCATCTTATCGCCTTGCAGTTTCTTTCAAGAACCTCCATCAGACGAGATTCTTTCTCTCCAGTCAAACCTGTTTAGATAATGACTGGGTGCATAGCTGGCTCACCCGCAAGGAATCTATACTTCAACGACTACGGCAAGAGCTTCAATTCTGGACAACTAGGAGGTGGAAGATCTGGCTTCTGATATGTCTGTGTGAAAGCTACCAGATCTGCATGTGATAACTCTCATTGTGCATGAAAATCTGACGAAGGGAACCCTGTTGAATCATCTATGAACTATACTGGCTCGTACTCTGTCCTAGCTATCGGCTCAGAAGGAATCAGACACGGCAAATAGTCATCAAAATCATCCCAATCAATGTCTGAATCCGAAAGATCTGAACTATAAGAACAAGAATGAAACTCTGCTTCACCACTCATCACGGAACTGTCAGCCTCAAAGGTATCCTCGTCCAGAGGTATGCTCTCTAGGCTCTCAACTACAATAAGTTGTAAATAGAGTGAATCTGCAGGCAAGGCGAGGGTATGTGCTACTGGATCTGTCCAAATGGATTCACCATCTGTCATCACAAAATCACACTCCTGGTGGAGGTCTCACTCATCCTCTGTCATCTGCGCAGTGTCACTGAACTGCTCTGAGCATGCTGAATCTCTCGCTCTAGTCTCCTCGATCGTCTCTATTTGTATACTCTCGCCCTCTATGCGAAAGCACGCCTTCCCACTATCATGATCGGTTACTGCCTTGGTAGTGGCCAAGAATGGGCGTCCAAGTATGATGGGGGTATCTATTACCGACCCAGGGATCTCCATGTCCAATACAATAAAGTCCACAGGGAATTTCAGGCCCTGAATGGTAATGACCACGTTTCTCAAGAACCCCTTCAGCCTCTTAGTCGACCTATCAGCAAACTGAAGGACTATCCTGCTCTGAAGAAGAGGACCAAACTCGAATCGGTCGAGTAAGGCTGCCGGAAGGAGGTTGATAGAAGAGCCGTTGTCTAATAGAGTACGATCGAACCGTTGCTCCTGAATCTTGCATCTGACATAGGGAGCTCCTGCATCAGGTCTCTTGGTTGGCAATCGGTTCTGAATCGCGAAACAAGTAGAATGGGTGAGCACATGGATCTGATCTATGTGGTTCCTCCTCTTCCTGCGGACTGTAGTCTTCTCTCTCAAGCTCTTTTGGAAGAGGGGGATGTGCTCAAGTGCCTCTTGTAGAGTCAGCTGGATCTGGAATCTATCAATCATCTGGTCGTTGAACTCTACCTGTTGAGTCTTTTTAGATTTTCTCTTTTATTCCCCTTCGCCAAGCGGAGTGCTTGAGGGAAGGGGATGGTAGGGGCCTCCTCAGATGGAGGACTAGGAATAGGTTCCTGTGCCTGTGAAGGAATAGAATCCATACAATGATCATCATGCAACACATATAAACCTGAAGTGGATACAGAAACCTTTCCTTTATTCATAATTTTGGTTTTTTTCTTATTACCACAGTCTTGAAATACAAAAGGTGGTAACACTACATGTGGGAGCTCAATAAAAGTGGATGTGGTGGCCTCAGTATCACTAATGACATCTGACTTTGCGGCATCAACACCGCGCTCTAGCTCTGCATCTGGTAAAATGGTGGCCTTAGCACCACCGTATGCATCTGGTATCGCGACGGCCTCGGCACCGTCATCTGGATCTCCGTCCTTGGTGGCATCAGTACCACCGTCATCAATATCATCAGCAGCATCAGCAGTGCTACTCTCCTCATCTGGCGCTCGTGGTTCTTCATGTGGCCGTCGCTCAGATGAGGTGCCGTCGGCTGGCATCCTACCGCTCCTAGTAGTCACGAAATCAGCATCATACAAGGAAGACATGTCGCTCAAATAATCACTAGGAGAGGTATCCTCTGTAAACTGTACCTGCTCAAACTTCCTCTTCAAATTGTTCGGATTAGGCTCGATCTGTGCAGGTATGGCGGCCTTGCCCTTGATGATATCCCTCAACTCCTACCAGAACTCATCCATTTCCCGCCAGAAGGATGCCTGTTGTTCAAAAAGCAAGCGGGCGAGGTCATCTAGAGCTGGGTTCTCAAAGGCAGGTGCCTGAGAATCGGAAATGTTCCCCTGTTGGAAATGAGGCTACTGCTGGTAGTGGGGAGGCTGGGAGTATTTCTGGTGAGGTTGTTGATGCTGCCTCCACTGTTGTCCTTGATAAACAGGACGAGGACCCTACTGGTACTGCTGGTGGGCATACTGAGGTTGTTGTTGCTGCTGGCAGTTCTGATGGCCCTGAGCTGGAGACTGTTGCTGGGATGAGGTGCCACCAGTGGTCCAACGAAATCCGGGGTGATCACGATGAATCCTGAGCTGCTGTGGGTACCGGTCGTACCATATCCCATTGACTTCCATCAATGGTTCCTGCTCAACGATAGCTGGTGGAAGAACTACCAGTGGTTGATCTGGCTGATAGACCACCATCTGAGTGTCCTGAGATGGTGGTGGTAGTGAGTAGTATTGTAACTGCTGGACCGACTCTGCCTAGATGTGGTGAACCTGACGGTACGAGGCAGAGGGCTGGGTGGAGCTGCTACTGCTGGGATTGGCCCGTGACCTGGGAGGCTGCTGAGTGGACGTCTGGGCATCCTGAATGCAAAGAATCTGCGTCTTCAGGTCACTCATGGTCATCGTGATAAGGTCCATCTGGGTAAGACCTTGACTCTGCTTCTTATCAAGAATCTCAATGCGGTCCAGCTTCTCTGAAATGATCCCCATGTTAGCAGATGTGGATTCAGCCTGAGCTGCGGCGGTTGACAGAGTGTGTGTACTGGCATCGATGCGTGCAATCCTCTGATATCCTAATGCTTGTGGTGGAAGCTTTGGCTGTGTGTAGACGCGGGCTTGGGCCATGACTGTGGAGTTATCTACCATTCCCTCATAAATCTCCCAAACTGTGTCTTCTCCCTTGGAGAAGTAAGATCCACCACGAGAGGCATTGACAAGCCCCTGCAGCTCCGGTGTCAGCCCACAAAAGAAGCTCTGAACTAAGTTGGGCTTGGATATATCTTGATATGGACACAGGTCGATGAGCTCTCTGAATCGGTCCCATGCCTCATGGAACTGCTCATTCAGGACCATGATGAAATTGCTGATCATAGCTCATGCTTTGTTGGTCTGGCCGAGTGGATAGTACTTGTTCAAGTACTCGTGCTGGAGCTGTGCCCATGATGTGACGTACCTCCAAAGATGCTTCAGCCAGTAGGCTGCTCTATCAGCTAATGAGAATGGGAAGGCAATCATCTTGATTGTGTCCTCGTCCACCAATATATCGTGGATAGTGTTGTAAATCATCTCAAACTCCTGTAGATGGAGATGGGGCTCCTCGGTGGCTAGCCCGTGAAACTTGGGCAATAACTGGATGGTCGGCGGGCGAAGCTCAAAGTTCCCAACAATGGGAGGAAGCTGAATCCATTGATGAGTGCGGGTCGCGGCATGGGTTGTGCAACTGCCTCGTGGTCATCGGCGGCGGCCTCTCCTGGCTAGGTTCTCCTCCTTCGTCTCTTGCATCTGGTATGTCTCCTCCACTGCCTCCAGATCTGTCGTCTCTTCCTTCTCGCATCTGTGATATCTCCCTCATGAGGTCACCCATAAATACTCCATGGTCTCTGATCTGTCTCTGCATGGTCTCCAAGGAAGCTAACAGTGAGTTGTTGATGGCAGCCTGATCATATAGGAATGGTGGTGGTCTCTGCTCATCTGGGTGTTCCTCTCTGCCGTCCATATCTTGGGTCTCTGCAAAGGCAAAAGAACCCATCTCAGGTGTTGTCAAATGTTCTGAGCTTTGTGCTGCACTAAACTTTGACACCACTGGACTGATGGAAGAAAAAGGGTGTCGAGGGGGAACAAGGTGGACGTAAACTCAGGATCGGAGAGTTGGTCTGGACTCCCCGAAGCCGACCTAGATCAATAGGAAGGAGTGCTTGACAGCAGTGCCACCAGATGTGGCCTAAGGGATCTCATTCCCATCATTTTGATCGTGGAAAAGGGTGGATGAGATTTGGAATGCAAACAAGATGTGAATACTAACCCCCAAATCACCTACACAACTTCTGAGCTGATGACCGTGAAGGTTCGGTCGTTTATCTTGTCAATTTTAGTTAGGTGATCAATCAATCTATCAGAGCGATTAAGCGAGCTGTTGGGAACCAAACACTCCTAGCTGACTGTCCCAATCCCAAATGAGATCTTTCCCAGCCAGTAGGAGTTGCGTACCGTTTACCGACTACCCGATAAACCCCCTCTACAAAGGACGTCACGATCCACTTTAACGGTTACCGGATGGATTCTCACTAGAGAACGACTCACCAAGACCAGTAGTTAACTAAGATGTCAGGCATGGCTCTATCCTAGTGTTCGGGTCACTCTCTCGCTGCAGATAATTTAACCAATGAGGGGGTTACTCTCCCCAAGACAAAATTTTGAAAGATGAGGTAAGTTTTATGGTCAAGTTTGCATTAGTTGTCCCAATTTTATGATTTTCACTTTTTTAGGTATTTTTCTGAAATAAAGATAATGCCTAACAAATTTTCCCATCTCCTGATTATTTAAGGTCTAATAAAATGGGGGAGGAAGTCGGAAAAGCCGATGCGTGATCAAACACAATGATGCATGCAAAGATAGAAGTGCGTACCTTGCTCCAGCACTCTACATGCAGGGTGATCCGCGCATAAATTAAAAGACATAAATTAAACTACCTATATGATGCACGAAGAAATCGGTCTTAGACGAAAAATTCTACCCGAGAAGAACAATAGCTAAGTGGTCAACAAGAGGTGTCGAAGTCCGGTCTCTTATGCCGATCGGTGTCCGCCACAACGGATCCTGCCAGCATTGTATACGACCTCTAGCGGCACAGGACCCCTCAGGTGACCAAAATATCTTTTTATTTTGTGAGTTATTAATTAGGTCCACTTAACGATCTATAGGAATAGGCAAAGGTATTAAGTGTGGGATCCTAATCAATTACGTCACAATCACAAGAAAAATCCTAAGTCTAGGGGCCAAAACCTTCGTGAATGAAAAATAAAAGAAAAGCGAAGAAAACAAAACCGGTGAGAAAACCGAGCAAGCAGACGAGGCCCCCAAGGGAACAATCCCACGGGCACTGGACCTCTTGAAATGTCGAAGTGTCTAACAGTCCTGTTTAGTTACAAATTAAGTGTCACTCTCTCTCACAAATTTGCACAAAAATATATGCAGAAAATAAAGGAGCTAATCCACAAAAACTCTAAGTCCTCCTCGTGCACTGATAGCAGGCCGAAGCCGGCTTCACGTGGGTGCTCAGGCGCCTATGGAAACACGCCTCCCTCGATCTGCGGTACCTCGCACAAAGACAACAAAGAAGGTGGTCAGATAGCTCAAAAATGTAAGTCAAATGTAAAGTGAAGAAATAAAGCAATAATGGTAAACAAATAATCATAATCAATCTCAAAATGACCTATACGTTGTTGCTCCCTGACAACGGCGCCATTTGATTAACCCAAAAATCGAGCAGTTGTATTGATCCGCAAGGTGGATCAACAGTCGATGTGTTGACCACTCAAAAATCCGGATTAAGACAATAATTAACCCACAATAACAATCAAACAATGAAAAGCAAATGTGGAGTCAAAATTTATTATAACTCTACAATAAGTGTGTATAGTATACAAGTATGTGTAGAGTGTCGAACCCAGGGAGCAAGCAAGATAGATCAAGGTAAAAATGCGCAAAAAAATGTAAATGTGATCAAATGTCTACAAAGATGCAAATTTTTGTGGATTTCTGAATTTTTTATTTTTTTTATATTTATATTTTCTTTTTTTGTATTTTAATTTTTAATTTCTGATTTTATATTTTCTTTTTGTATTTTATATTTTTTATTTTCTTTTTCTATAAAGAGAATATCTACAAAATAAGAAAGAAGAGGAATAAACTATTTATAAAAATAGGTAAAAATAACCAAAATTCAGGGAATAAAATATTTCTGGTCTTTTTGAAATTTTCTAATATTTTTGTGATTTTTCTAGATTTTTCCTAATTTTTTGGTATTTTTACAAATTAAAAATACTGAAAACAGTGTAGAAAATAAAAGGTTGGGACAAAAATGGAGAAATAAAATATCAAACAGTAACAAAAATTTTCCAAATTAATTTTAAACTAAAGATAATAAAACAAGGAAAATTTAGAGATAAAAATAAGATTTTTAAGATTTTTCTAGAATTTTTAAGATCTTTTTCAAGATTTTTCTAATTTTTAGGGTTTTTACTTTGAATTTTTTTTGTGATTTTTGGAAAGAAGATAAAAGACACTGAAATACACAAAAGGTAATTTTTTTTGGAATTTTAAAAGGGGTTTTACTATTTTTTGGTATTTTCTAGTGCAAACATTAGCAAAAATGCATATTTTTGAATTTTTATAAATATGAAAATACAATAAAAATGCAAATCAAAAATATGGCGAGAAAGAGCAATCAAACATGAGCTTAACTTGTTTTTTAGTGATTTTTAGAAATTTATGGATGCATAAAATAAATAGAATCATCAAAGAGAAATCACACTACTAGCGAGGGCATATATGTAAATATCCAAATATCCAGGGGCCAACATGCAATTTTCCACAAAAATTATAACTAATAAATATATTTCCAGGACCAAATATAAATATCAAAACCCGCAAGGGCACGCCTACAATATTCCCAACCTCGCACGTGACTGACAAGCGTCTAGCAAGGACCTAAATGCAATATACAAAAATCCCAGGGGCTGACATGCAAAATATCCAAAAATAATACATGTTACAAAATATTTTCCGGACTGATACGAAATAGCTAAACCCTGCAGGGGTCCTGTGCAAAATCACCACCCCTCACGCGCACGGGTCACGTGAGGTGACATGGACAGGACCTATATGCAAATAAAGAAAGTTCGGGGGCCTAGAAGCAATTATTACAGAAATATTTAAACTACAGATGAAAGTTTATGGACTAAATAATAAAAACAAAAATGCTCAGGGTCGAAGATGCAAAAAACCCAAAGCTAGGCGATCCGACGGCGGGGGTGCAACCACTTGACACGTGTCGGCTCTAGAGCACCCAATGACGGTTTGCGGATGGATGGCCATGATTAGATCTCCACGGGTGGATCGGAAGGTCGGGTTGATGGGAGATCCAATGGTAGTTGTGCACCTGGAGCTCCAGCCAAGATTTGAAGGCTGGCAGCTTAGGACGAAGAACAGGGAAGAAGGTCGGCGAACCCGACCTTCTCCGACCTCGATCTCGACCGCCGGCGACGCTTCGAGCTCCAAAAATGGCCGAGGGCGCTCCTGTGGTCTTCCTCTTCCTCCTGGTGGCTCCAAAACACCTCGGCGACGGCCGAGGCTCTCGCAAGGAGGTGGCGGAGCTGGTGGGCTTCGCGGAACTCCAGCGAAAGGCAAAACAAGCCCCAGGCTTATGTCAAAGCTCTTTGACCTGCAAAAAGGGATGAGAGGGTCCAGGGCAAAATGCCTGGACCCCGCGGAGGTGGAAATGATGCGAAAAGTGACGGCGCACGGTGGTGGCCGGAGTGAGCTCCGGCGAGGGGGTACGTTAAGGCAATTCGATGGATGAAACTCGAAGGTGATTGGGGGGATCTTATCCTAATGCTACTGGGAATAAAATGCGAAAGAAAAAGGTAAAAAAAGGAAGGACCTTGAAGGTGGTTCACCTGAGGTAGAGGGTACCTCGACACCGGAGATGGCGGAGGTGTTGGAGCCTCCTCGGGCGTCGCTCGACCAACCTAAAGCTCTGGAAAGGAAGCTGTCACCTTCCTTAAGCTCTTGGGCATTAAAACGGGAGCTGAACCTGGGGTTGAGGAGTTCAAACTTGGCTCGAAAGTCGGAGGGCCGATTAAGTAGGTGTTTACGGGTGGCTCAGGTGCTGCAATGATCGAGAGAGATGGCTCGAATCGTCGACCGTTGGCCCTAGGAGAGATGGGGGCGTGCAAGACCAATGACCGAGGTACAAAAGTCGTGAAGGAGTCAACGTGAAAGAATGCAAGGTTTGACCTCGAAAAAATCGAGAAGAAGGGGTGGAAACGAGGTCTGACACGGGCACATGGGGGGAGGACAGCCAGTTGACCTGCCGGTCAACGTGGACTGCCTCCTGGTTGGTCAACGTGGACCAACCAGAAAAAATCCCTGAAAAATGTTTTATTAACTCATTTAAAAATAGAAAACAAATTAATTAATTTTTTATTATTAAATAAAAATGTTTTTTTATTTTATAAGGTATTTTAATATAATGTTAATTAATTTTAGGAGGTGTAAAAATAAGAGTTACCTTTTTAGGATTATATAGGATATATATCTATGTATTTTAATATTTTTTTTTATTTTTTATACTTAATTTATTTATTTTTGTTTATTATTTTATAAATTTATAGAATATTTTTATACACTTAAATATATTTTTATTTTTTTCTGATGTATTTTGTACACTTAATAAAATATAAATATTAATAATATAGGTATTTGTGTTGGTATTATACCTATGTATTGTATACATGTATTTTTTCTTTTTTGTTTTCTTTAGGTTTTTATTCTGATTTTAATGTGCATATTTATTATAAATAATATTTACAAAAATTATAAAAATATAAAATGCTAAAAATAATGAATAAATAATAAAATGAATATTTTAATCTTATACAAGTATACAATAGGGGTCCAAAACTCAACTTTCAAGCCGTAGCTCCGCCGAATGCGAAACCACCTTCATTAAATAGCTTATTTTAAATTATGTACAATTAAAGGTGGTTTGATGCGTTTCGAGTTTTTATTTGAGAGATATAGGTCTGAGAAGTTGGGATTCTAGATTTTTATTCGGATCATAACTTTTTATATTTATATTATTTTTGAATGAAATCAATTTTGTATTTTTATTTATTTAATTATCTACAACTTTCATGTTCAAAGTTTCTTTATTTGAAGTGTAAAAGTGGAACCAAAAATAGGTCCCAAAATGAATAAAGAATGAATAAAATCAAAGGAAATCTTTATTTGTATCTGGCCCTTATCTCCCCCTAGTTTATTCCTTGTCGACCTAGTCATCGAGATGCCTAGGTCTCGGGACTTTGGGTCATAAAATATTTAAAATATGTTATTCTTTTTCTTTTCTTTTCTTTCTATAATTTTGGCTTTAACAACAGTATTTTATACATTATTTACATGCACGTGTATGGATGCTAAGATGCGGAAATTAAGGGTATTTACATGCATTTGTTAGGTTTTTGAGGCCAAAATGATAGAATAAAGTTGATGAAATGTGGATTCATCACTGGGCACCCTTCTTCGACAAGATTTCTCTCGGAGATCGGGCTCCTCTCCACCAAAGGTTGACCAAGAATAAATGAGGGAGGAGGAGCCCAATAAAAAGAAAATAAAAAAACTAAAAATGAAAGTATATGCAAATGAGGAATGTTTTTATTAGTTAATCAAATAACTAAATAATTTATTTAATTAAAAATTAATTCGGATTTAAATAAAATAAATAAAATAATTAATTTATAAAAATTAATTAACCACCTTAATGGTGGCTATTTAAGGCATGGAATCATATCTTTTTATACAACGTATGTTTTCAAAATAAATGAACAAATTAAATAATAAAATTATCAAATCCAAATTTCATAATTAAATTAATTTAATTATGTTAGATATTTAATTTTTGGGTGATTTTTATGCAAGGAAATTAGTTGTATACGCGTATTATATACACATAGTATAATATACACATGTACAAATAAGGAAATTATTTTTAAATAATATTTTTTTAATATTATTATTATTTAATTTTTCTAATAAAAAAATAATATTACAATTATGATATTATGTATAAAAAATAAATATACATAAATATATACAATAAGTAAGTGGTAAAACTGCACACCACCCCAAAAACCCGACTTTTCAACCGTAAATCCGAAAATTAATTTAGAGTACAATGGAAGTGAGTTTGATTTATTTGGAGTCCGTATGGAGCCAGAATTGGTATTTCAATTATTGTTTTACGGCTTTTTTCTGAATGTGATTTTTGTAGTCTGTACACTATTTCATTTTGCAATTATTTTTATTATTTATAACACATTTGTATTTACAACTTTTGCTTACAAAGATGTTTAATTTGAGGTCAATTTATGTACAAATAAAATAGCATAAGTTTTATACAAATATACAGGGAAACTTTTACAAATTATTTTTGGATTTTTGAATTAAAGACCCTATCTCCCCCTACTATATTTGTGGTTGATCAGGTCAAGTCTTAACCTTCTCTCGAGGTTCAGGTCAGTCTGCATTTATTTTATAAATACATCATTTATTTTTATTTTCTTTTTCTTTTCTTTTTTATTCTTTTATTTTGAATATAAAAAGTGTTAAAAATGTATATTTAACAAATGCATGCAAAATGGTAATTTCATGAAATTAGTAGGTATTTACAGGTGTTTGACTAAGGAAATGAAGCTAAAATAAAAGAATAAAGATGATTAATCGTGGATTCATCAAATGTATACAAGTGATAAGTTAATTTTCTGATTTTTTTCTGGTAGTTTGGACTTATCTCCCCTACTTTCTTCCTTGTCGACAAGGTAATGTCTTGACCTTCTCTCGGGGTATGATTTAGCATTTATTTATTGCATATATAAAGTCTCTCATTTTCTTTATTTTTTTCTTATTTATTTATTTATTTATTTATTTTAGGTTAAAAGAGTGATAAATATACAATATTTACACAAGAGTTAGATTTAATAAAGAATGAAATTAATGATATTTACCGGGGTTTTATAAGGGATTTTAAGATAAAATAAAAGAATAAAGATCATGAAATGCAGATTCATCACTACGGTGCATGTAAATGTATGGAATCTACTCACACAATACAATACAAACAAACCCTTTGAATAGATTCACCAACTCAACACATGAAAGTCGTAAGAGTTTGGCTTATATTTATCTTGATAATTTTAAATTGGTGATTCAATCAATCTAGTACAAGCACGCAGGGAGTCGTCTACTACACCCAATTGAAGTCATATAAGCCCTCAAACAATGGAGTGATCTTCTTGGGCTGCCAGATTCAATACAACATCACAAACAGAACTTATAGATGTAGTCAATAAAAATGTATTTCTAAGGTCGGAGGCAACCATTCACAAGACCCAAAATCCATAAGAGTCGGACCTGGACACTTAGGATGGAAGTCCATGGTTTTGGGTTCTAACCTTAGGGATCCATCCTCACTCACTCTCTCGGAGGGTAAATACCTACATACAATGAGGGTTTTCTTGCCCGTAATACAAGGTGAATTTTATTCCAAATTATTTAGGTCAACTTGCATAATTTAGTCCCAATTTTATTGTAGGTTATTAGTTGAAATTAGATGACCACTAAAATCACCTAACGTGCAGTCCCTTTTTCCTTTATTCTTAGGTTGGAAAAAACCAAGGGAGAAAACAGAAAATGAACTGCTGTCAAAAAAATGATGATGAATATAATCGTTTAGGAAAACTTACAGTGAATCACAGCAATCTCAATGTGGATGCAAGATTAAATTTTAAATATTACACTACATGATGCAAATCGAAAAAAATCAGCACCGAAACAGGAGTTCTATTAGCGATGAAGAGTTCAATTAAATTTGACTAGATAGAACTTAATTTAAGAGTGTCTCAATGAATCTCCTAAGATTTTTGCAATTGTGAATGTTATAGATCAAGTGGTGTGTGCCCTAAGTTACGAAATATATCAAACAACAAGGACCTAAGATATGTCTATTTGGAGCATATTACCTTGACCAAAATCACCACTCCAGTCGAGAATCACTCTAGACACGACCACATAACTATTAAAAAATAAAAGAGGCTTTTTTACATACATGAGAACTCAATCGAGAACCACTGTAAATATGGCAATTAATTATGAATTAATTAACTCACAAATTACATAAATAAATGCTACACAATAAAGTACACTATAATGATGCTTAATTTTACTAAAAATCTTCTATGGAAAATTGCTCTACGGTCTCTTCAGCTAAAGCTCCAAGCTCCTCGCCTTCGTGGTCCTTCAGTTGTCTTAGGCTCAATGATCCCTACCATAAAATAATAAGAGTGTTAAAAATAATCTCAAAATAATTTAGCAAATTCAAATAGATACAAATCACAGAAAATAAAAACAAGACAAAAAGAATAAACAACACTGCAAGAACTTAACTAAGAAACTCTAGATATCACAAAAATAATAATCAATACTAAATATAATAGAATAATGTGACACATCCTGACAATGGCGCCATCTAACGAATGGTCAATTTTCAATAATAATATGGTCTCTTTGTAGCACGGGCTAATAGACAATAAACAGAACTGAGAGAAGATCTCTATGAAGAGTTCTTGGTTTTAATATTTAACTTGGTATGTCCAGGGTCGAACACAAAGATGCAAGCAATTATTTAATGAACTTTAAATGCTAATAAATTAATTTATGATTTATAGGTCCTAGATCAATCGTAATGCAAATAGACACAAAGAATATGAAATTTTTCAACACAATTTTTTGCAATTATTTAATATGACAAACAATCATACAATAAATACACAAGAACATGAAATAGAAAATTATGATCTTGTTTAAATAAACTTAATACTTACGAGCTCAATGAATTTATTAATGTGAAATCAATGATAAGTAGAAAGCAACTTCAACCTATTTGTAGTTCATTTCATTTCAATATTAAGTTTGAATATTCAAAATGAATCCTCTAAAATCCAATGTATGAAATATATATATATATATATATATTAAAACTATAATTTAAATGCATTAAATTAAAGAAATGAAGCAAGCTTTCCAACGACACAAATTTTATTAAAATCGGATCAATGGTTCACAAGTTATTCATAAAACACTACAGGGGCATAAACGAAAGAAAATATGTTCTATTTTTCTACAAATAAGTCCAAAATGTACTAAAATGGAAAGAGATTTTTACCCGGCAGACCCTATAACCTTTGTCAATTACCTCCACGACCTTTGAAACAACCTAATTTCCCCCCGACCCCGTAAACTTGCTCCGTCTTACCCCACAGACCCTGTCGTCAGTTTTACTTTATTTGAGTCAATTGCTTGGGTTAGCCTTGATTTAATCTAACCAATGGAAATCTAACGGTGGAAATTCCACCCCCATGTTCTTTCTAAAATTCATTCTCTCCAACTTCTTGTCCAAGCACATGATGGAGCTGGCCTTTTGGAGGATGTCGTCATACCCGCGAGAGACGAAGCAGTAGAAGAAGCGACAGAGGTGGAGCTGCGAGAGGAAGGAGGGCTCCGTTGGTGGAGCTGGAGGCATAGAGGAGGAGGTACACGGGGCAGATGTCGGAGGAGCATTGGGCATAAGTGGCGGCGGCGGTGGAGGGTGTATGGATCCAGGAGCATTGGGTTGCGGCAGCCGACGAGGTGAGTAGTGGAGGAGGACATGGGGAGGAAGAGCAGAGGAGGAGAGGAGGAGGAGCAGTTGAGGCAGGAGTAGGAGGCGGTGCAGGGGACCACCCAAGGTGGCTACCAGTGTGAGGTCCTGGACATGGAGGTCGAGGGCAGGGAGGGCTAGGGCAGAGGGCACGGGAGGGGTGAAGGTCCTAGACGTGAAGGAGATCGAGGATGGGAGGGCGAGGAGTGGACTTATGCGAGAAAAAGCTTGACATGCGATGTTGAAGTTCAGGCCGTTGGAGATCAGTTGTTTGTACAGTGTCAATTAGTTGGCTTGTGATTGTTTCCTCAATTGGTTTATAATGTTGAGAAGATGAATGCCATTGATCGGTCGTTTCAAGAGGTTCTAGATATTTTCGAGATCGGTGGGATCAGTGGCATGTCGAAGGATTCTATCGATATGCTCCCGAAGATCGCAATCAGCATGGAGAACTATATTGATGACTCTGCAATTAGAACATGTTGCTCAGTTTGCTTGCAGGTTGATCACTGTCAGGATTCTTGCTATCTAACTCATGTTCAGATTGAATGTTCGAGGATGTTCTTCTCACTGATGCTATGAGTGTTTTTTATGATTCAGAACTTTCAGCTCGGAGAGACAGTGCGAATCTTGCCTCATTGTCGGCATATCTTCCATCTCAAGTGCATAGGCTGCTGGCTTCTGAGACTTGGTTCTTGCCCTCTTTGCTGGCTGGACTTTTAGAACTTCTACCATGGTGTCATGTAAATCGCAACTAGTGCGCATTGTAGACTGAGGACTCTTACTCCTTATAACATAACCTAAAATATTCCAGAGTTATATAGCTCTTCTATGGAACTGTAGTTTCCATAGTTTGCAGCTCATCTGTGCAATACATCCTACCATTCATGGATCCGAATGTCATCTGGTGTTTTCGGCTTTTGTATCAACTTGGCTCCTTTTGTAGTTGTCACAAATTATCTGGATTTTGGACTCTTCCTTAAGTAATATTTTGAGATGAATTGCTCTTGAGATATTTCCGGTTGATGTACATATTTTAAGTTGGTGGATCAAACCACTAAAAACTCTTATTTTCAGTAGCAGGCGGAGTTTCAAGCCGTCAAATGTCTTGCTTTGAACCTGGACAGGGAGGAGGACAACAAGGGCTGATGTCAGGGAGGTAGAGGGCGAGGACAGAGGTCAGGGAGGAGGAGGGCAGGGGGAGGGAGGTCGGGGAGGAGGAGGGCGAGGGCGATAGAGGTCGAGGAGGTGGTGGATGGTGGGTGGGAAAGGGAGATGAGGAGGAGGTGAGGGGGAGTGGTACTCAATGTAAATTTGATAAACAAAATGGGTATAATGTAAAAGAACATTACAGAATCTGGTTAGTTTTAATGGGTAAATGGATGGGGATTAATCATAGGGTCTCTAGGGTAAGAGTCAGCAAGTTTACGGGGACGTGGGGAGAATTAGGTTGTTTCAAAGGTTGTGGAGGTAATTGGCAAAGATTATAGGATATGGTGGGTAAAAATCTCAAATGGAAATACTTAAATTTTCTTGGGTATTTATGCAATTTTTCCAGAAGGCGTGACTTATCTGCAATATCTGATAAATTCTAGGCTTTGTTGCAATGTCACCAACATCACATGCACCATGCACGTGACTTAGGTAGGTTCGGGTCAACGGCTTGGGTGCACATGGCATGGTCCTGCTGGATCAGTGTAGGCTTGGGTGCTCCGAGCCTTAGGTGTGAACCAATGCTTTGGTTCTTGGCTTGGGGGTTAAATACATCGTCGGATCAGATTAATAGGATCAGATCTAACGGCTACTACTTTACGAGTTCTTCCCTCTCATCCGCAGGCAGCGGCGAGTGGGCAGAGCTTCTGTAGGTCTTGTGATGCTCCTTCTTTCTCCTCCTCTTGATTTGAAGATCATTGGACCTCTGTGAAGGCTTAGCGAAGATGATAATGGCTTGTTGAAGGTCGGAGTAGTGTTGGAATGACGCAGAGACTCTAGTAGCTAATGTCTAGATTGGACCTTGGCCGAAATTCCGATCATTCACATTCCTTTGTCACATGTAGGTATTAGATAAACAAAACCAATGAATATACGAATTATTTGGGATGCTTTTGAGGCAGAATGGAGGGCTGAATTGTGCGGAAGACCTAAGCCCTACTTAGTTCCTTCTTCAGTTCAAGAAGAAGGAATTGATCATCGTGTTCACAGAGATGAAGAAATGGAGAAGGTTAACTAGAAGGTATGTGTGAATGATTGACGCACGATGATGATAATAACCATACTAGAAGAGCGAATTGATCTTTAGATGAGTCATGATAAAAAGATGAAACTAATGAGCACAAAGATTTTAGATTTACCTAAAACTTCATGTTGAAGAAGATGAAGTACGATGAATAAATAGAAGATGGAACAAACCTGGAGTATGGAGTTCTTACAACTCCGATCTTCACTTGGCAGGTTGGAGGTCACCAGCTCGAAGTTCGAGCAGCTTTGGGGCTGCAACAAGGTAGAGTAGCCTTGGATCGTGCTGGAGAAGAAGACACCGTGATTGATATTGAAATGCACTCACTCTTTGTCACAGGTTAAGCTCAAGGCTAGGGAACTCTCTCCGAAGTAACGAATAATGGTTGCCATGGTCGAAGAAAGGTTTTGAGTAGGAGAAATTTGGAGGTTTCAGGTGGTGAAGTTAGTGGTTTCAACTGTCAGTTAGAAGAAGCACATGAGAAGTGAGAGGTGTCTAGATGTTGGGTGAAGGTAGTTGAAGATCAGGGAAGAGGATGGCACTTGAAGTTGGAACGATGGTTGCCAGAGGTGGATGAGAAAAAATGGAGAAGTTGGATGGACATGAAGAGACGTGACTGTCGAACTGAAGAGCTGGAGGTTGAAGATGGCTCTTAGCCATTGGATTTGATGATCCAACGACCCAGAGCGAGGCAGGTGATAACAAAGGGGCCGGTACATGTGGTGCACCGAGATGGCTCCACGTGGCTCAATAGGAATTCAGATAAATACAGAAACTAGTATAAAATAGAAAAAATAAAAGGAAAAAGATTTAAAAAAAGTGTTCATCTTGAAAATTGTAGATCTCGATGAGATCTACAACTTTCATGGATAACTCAAAGAGAAAATAAGCCATTTATATACATAAAATATTTTTGCAATTAAATTACTTATTTTCAATTTCTTTTCTTATTTTTATGGATTTTATATTATAAATAATGTTAAATTAATTATATACAATATTATTCTATTTTTATTGAATTTTTAGTAATTAATCAATACATAAAATAATATTATAATATATATATCAATTTACAATTAATTACATGTATTATATTCAATATAAAAGTAATTCATTAATTAGAATTATCAATGATTTTTATTGATTTCTTTAGCAAGAGAGATAATAATAGAGAACAATGTAGATGAATCTAGAATTCATTAACTTGTCCCCTTCCTTGAGCCTTGCCTGATCCTCTTTGCCGCCCCTCTTTTAAGGAACCAATGCCCCTCTCCGACCATCTCAACTGGCCATCTTCCATTGCCTCTGCTTCGAACTCTAAACACTTTATCCCCAACACCTGGAAACCCAGGGACCATGGCTGATCTTCTCTATCTCCTGCCAACTGAAGTCTACTCGCAACAACTCCATCCAGTTCGCTATCAACTTCTGGCGGCCAACAAACTTGAACCTATCTCTTCTCCCCCTACCTGTAGCCAAAAGACTCCAGCAACGCCACCTTTTATCCTTGGCCGAAACCACCAGCGGAAACCCAATCCCCTACGACCCTATATCCCCTTTCCACTTCCTTACCATATCCTCCCCCATGCCTCTATCCTCTCCAACTACCTGGACCGACAACTAGGAAACCCATTATCCTAAACTCTCCATCCTTCCTATATGATATGCCTATACTGAAAGTCGCAACCACCTTATCTCCAGATATCCGGTGATAGGAACCCAACAGATCTATGGCACAAACCTCTCAATCCCTAGCCACCATCTCCTCTTCACGAGCATAGAAACTCATCTACAACTACACCTATTGCCTCATGTTAATCCTCTTATCATCTTCTCTCGTACTTCCTTATTTAAATCCATCAGTGAACATCATGCAACCCATCAACCATCGTTTCCTTCCATCAAAGCAAGAGAAGAACAAAGAGAGCAGGGTCTCGAATCAATGTAACATCTCGGCTATTGATTTCCTGCAAAGATATCTAGCTAAGCATGATCGACGATGATCCAACCATGTTATGGTACACCAGCAACCGCCGAGCCTAGTCGCAACTCGCCCACGGTTGAAGGCGATCACTGGAATAAGGCCTTGACTCCTCCAATCGCAGACGACTACAAGTATATCCCCTTCACCTTTCTTACCTATTCCCCCTATTCGATATTGTGCTTCCTCATTCTCCTTGGAATCCTCTGTCAAAATCCAACTCGACTCAACCCCCGACCACTGTCGATCATCTCCCTCCCTCATCATTTCTGTCTACCTCTCACACATCCTCTCATCTCTGACCTCACAAAGGCCGGAGCCACTCGTTCCTCTCCGATCGCTACCGAACATGAGCCCACCACCCATCTTCCCTCGATGCCTTCGCCTTTCCATTACATCTCGCATAGCCCTTAGCCGAGATCCATTATTCTTGTAGGAACCGAATCGCCTTTATCTGAGGAACAAGAGCAAAGGAGGAACGAGTCCTCAACGACAACAACATTCCCTCACATGGATCGGAGAAGGAAACCAAGAAAGAAAATTCCCAATGTACAGATACCTCTGATCCTTCTTCAGGGCTAGATCTCACCCATTGGACGTGACTTAATAGTTAACCATTGGAACAAGGGGGCCTTCTCCGTCATCACTTGTCCATCATACCACCTGAGCCTCCCAGCCTCGGGTGGATCCACTAATCGAAGAGCCCTACATGGAGGTCATGACCCGAAGGGGACCATGCCCCGGTCACGTACACAACGTACGTGGTTTGGAGAAACTGCATAAGAAAGCCCTACAACTCCCATGAATTACACTAACACCCAGTCACGTGTCTTGCACACGTGACTTTGGAAATTTATAAGTGGCACCCCTATACTCGTAAGTTTACTCATATACCCCCTTTCATAGTCAAATTACAAAAGGATCCTAGATGCCTTTTAAGAAATTGTAATCAAGCCCCTAATAAGTTTATTTTGAAACAATTTTACTTATTTGTTACATTTAGACCCCTGGATTAGTTTCATATATTCATCTTATGTGGACCATTTTTTGTATTCTTTATGTAGTTTTGAAGCTTATTTCATTCTCTATCATATATAACATCTTATTTTTCATTTTAATACATGTTTTCTACATAAGAAAAATGAGAGAATTGTTTGTTCACTATTATTTATTTTATTGCTCATAAACTTGGGTGTTTGTTTGGGAAAATGAATCGAGACTTATTGATTAATTATTCTCTAAAATTGATTAATCTTGGGTCTTGGAGATTGAATCAATCTCTAAACTAATTGTCTAGTTTATATATTTACATTCCTTGTTAGCATTCATTCATCTTCATCATTTAAAAAATCCAAAAAGGAGCATTGTTTCATCTATTTTCTTATCTTTGAATTGCACTATTTCTTGCATAAAAGAAATTAAAGAAATTCATTCATCATATTTGTTTTTAATTAATTAAATCATTTATTTAAAATCATAAAAAATTTGTAAAAAATCCAAACATTTATCTAAAGTTCATTTTTGAAAACCAAAACACTAGATTGTTTGAAAATTCATCCTAGACCATCATATTAACTCCATGAGTTCCACCTTTGCACAAGCCTAAGTAAAATAAACAATCGACAACATTGGAGTTTATTGAATCAATAATTTTAGTGTGGTTACTTTTTTTACTTTCTCGTTATCACCTACTACAACCGACATATTAATTCTCCTTAATTATGAGTGGTAGAGAGTGAATCATCAAATGGCGCCATTGCCAGGGAGGTATACAGTTTAGGATTGATTTTTAGATTATTTTGAGTTTGAGTTTTCCATCACCCGGTAGTTTGACCCTAATTTTCTTGTGCATACTTAGTTTGAACCTAATTTCACTTGCGCATA
Source organism: Ottelia alismoides (assembly GCA_037367405.1). Lineage (NCBI taxonomy): Eukaryota > Viridiplantae > Streptophyta > Magnoliopsida > Alismatales > Hydrocharitaceae > Ottelia > Ottelia alismoides. Next base: position 457,200 of record JAZKJV010005181.1, read on the forward strand.
CTTTCTCTGTTTATTCTCATCATTTTATTTATTATTGTATTTTATGTATATATTTTTGTATCTCTTTTTAATAAAAAATATTTATTTATTTTTCTTGTGAGCCACCTGATTGACATGGAGCAGCTTTTTCGAGAGCTGGTGCAACTCGAGAAGACTAGAGGTGATCAATTCTGTAGACTGAGCTCGTTGAGGAGGCACGAAGAAATTTTTATTTTTAGAAAGAGAATGTATTTATTTTATTTTTTTAGACATTATTTTTATAAATTATTTGTAATAACATATAATATCCAATGGTTCTCGCACTTGTACCCATACAATGGACACTTAGCGTATCGGGCCCATCATTGTGGTGCTTGACATAGATCTAGGGTTGCACTGTGACCATTAGAGATAATATGGTTATTTATTGAACTGGTAGTCCTGCGAGAACACTTCACTCTTAATAGATGCACTAGATGTTCTACTTAGCTAAAAAATAATCAATGCTTGGCTTAAATGTATACTAGATAAGTCCGGGGTTGAACTCATGGACGTGAGTAATTAGTATATCTAATTAAAGCTCAAATACCTAGGTTAAGTGACCATATAGTGAGATCTAGGTCAAGGATGCACAAGAGAATGTAGGCATGATTTTTTTATAATGCAAGTTAGATTAATAAAATGCTACAAAATTAAGTGCAATATACTACGTACAAATGCACACAATATTTCTCCTGAATTAATGAATTAGTCTCAATGTGAATCTTTAATCTAATGAGCTCTAAAATGATCAATGCATGCTTCAATATCAATTAAACATAACAATGAAACTATTTGATTTCTAATTTGGTCAACAACCTTAGACACTCAAGTAGGTTATTAATGATAACAAATCTATTATGAAATGACCTAATTGAATCTGAATTCCTTTGAACAAATCAGGATATAATTCATGCATTTAATAAATCTAATAAATAATGATGATGATTACTTCAATTAGATATAAATAGGACAAGTCTCTGATTTTTAGTTGAACAAACACAGATCAAATCAGGAACTTTAATATGCCCAATTAAAAGTCACCACGAGATCTTGTAAACAAGACCAATATCACATTAATCAGATTTAAAATATCCAAGATATATAATAATCAATCGATGCACATTTTTGCAAGAAAAACATATAAAATGATAACAAATCATATAGTTCAGTCCAAATACGGCTAGAATGCAATAAAATAAATCGATAAGGGCTTACCCGTAAAGTTCCAAGTGTGGGGATAAATTTGGAAATAAGGAGATCCAACAGGGTGTCGGCACAAAAATCCCATGTGAACATGTGCTTTGCGTGTGTTTGGACTAAACTCCAATTTGAAGAAGTTAGCGTGCTTCACTTGCAAATGCACCAGGAGCACGTGAGGGGTGCATGCATGTCAAGTCTGGAGCAAGGCTCAGACGCGTAGGAGCTTTCAAATTGACCCACATGGTCTGTTGGGTTTTTCTATATCCCACACAGGTTGTAGACTAATATACAATTATCGTAATAACAATATCCAATAGCCTTGAACTCCTTTCAGGCTGTTGGGTTTTTCTGTACCCTAAATGGATAATGTCTGATGGATGCAGGTGGTTTGAACTAGATGACCTGGATTGCTGCAAACAATAATCCCAAACAACCACAACGTCATGTAGTACTTTTAATTGTAATATAATTAAGCAAATCACAAGTACACACATATTTAACATGTAAAACTTCCTGGTTAAAAACCACGACCTGAGTCTCTCGACTCGAGATTTCAACCTGACCCTCACATGTCTCACCACGAAACTGAGTTTCTTACGTAGACAACCCAACCGTATTACAACTTGAGTTGATTACGTGGTCAACTCCATCATTTACAACGTGAGTTATTTATGCGGGCTACTCAAAATTGTATACATGAAATAATCCTACCAAGCTCAATACCAAAGTAAATACGTAATGAACAATAAGAGGAAAAATTAAAGCAATCTTACAGAGCGAGGAGCGTGCTTGTAAGAACCAATCATAGATAACCAGAGCTGTCAGAATGAAGAACACAATAGAAAATAGCTCTCCAGTCTTTGTCTCAGAGTATAGAGTGGTAATCAGAGAGCAGAGAGCTTGTTGCTCTTGGTGTGTATTGAGGTGTGGGATCCTATTTATAGGGGTAGAGACTCCATAGACATTAGCTCTCCAAAAGTAGCCATTGTGAACAAATTGAGATGAAATCAACTTCAAAAATATTCCTGAAATGGAATATGATTGATCAAGATACAATGATGGTCAATCAGAATCAAATGCTTGATCATGAGGATTTAGGGGATCGATTAGAATTAAGAGATGATCGATCATGGATCAAAATTGGTCAATCAAAGATATGTCTATTGTAATTCAAATAATAGTCGATCATAAAAGGAGGGTGATTGATTAGAGGTGATAAATTAGTTGTAAATGGTTGATCGATCAGTTTGGCTATTTGACATGAAAGTCAAAGTCAAAGGACTAAAATGCAATATCAATAATTTGAGGTATTTTACAAGCTATGACAATTACAAGAAACATGACTCAATAAAAGAAAAAAAAACTTCGTCTTCTTCTTGAGCGTGAGATCCTTCCTTGAGCTAGAGCTGGAGTTCCATAGCCGTGAACTCCTTTAAGCTTCTTCTTCACTTAAGTTTGAGTTCCTCATGCTTGAGCTTCTACAGAGTCCATTAACTTTCCTACTCTTGTCCTAGCTGCAAGCTTTATACACATATTTTGTTATCATCAAAATATGCATGCTCATGTAAACCAATTTCTACACAAATGTTGAGACGGATTTTGTGAGGGTCTAAAATATCCTCGCAAGGTGAAGATACAGTGTCGCTAAGGCAATTGCTCATGAAACACGAATCTAACGACAATTAACCCACAAATAGACATAGCAAAACAAAGAAAAATGTGGAGTTAAAATTTACTATAAATCAATAGAAGATGTGTATAAGGTAAGTCGTGTAGAGGTCGAATACAGGGAGCAAGGGGAATAGATTACAATAAATGGCAAAAAGTCCAATTGTTTTTGATGTTTTGTGAAGATTTTTTATTTTTAGAGGATTTTAATTATTTCATTTTTTGATTTTTTGTCTTTATATTTTTTATGTGTTTTTATTTTTTTATATTTCTTTTTATATTTTAATTTTTTAAATTTTTTTCTCTTATATATATATATATGTGTATAAGATAATTATATAATATAGATTTATAGTATGAACAATATATCAAATAAATATACAAAAGAAGAGAAAAATAGTCAAATACCCTAAAGTGCAATCCTTTTTATTTTTAAGTGTTTTAAAAATATTCTTGGTATTTTTAATAATAATAATAATAATGTTATTAACAATAACTAATAAATATATCTATATAGATAGATGTGGATTTTTAGATTTATAAAATAGCTATAAATACTTTAAAACTTTGAAAATAAAATATTTTAGCTTTTTATATTTTTATCTATTTTTATTTTCTCCAAATATTTGCTAATTTTATTTTATTTTAATTAAATAAAAATGACAAAACATTGACTTATATTAAGGCCGAATTGTTTCAGATTTCAAAAATTGCTAAAAAACTTAAAAGTTTCCAAAACTAATTTTAATCTATAGGAAATATATAAAAGAAAATTCAAAAAATAAAAAATTAATTTTTCAAATTTTTAAATAGTTTTTTTATAATTTTTCTAGCATTAGGGCATTTTGTTATTTTTGGTTTTTCTTTTGACTTTTTTAGTGATTTTTGGTTTGCTTGTGTAAAATAAAATAATAAATAACCCCTATCCTTTTAGAATTTTTCAGAACTTTTCTAATTTTGATGGATTTTTAAGAGAAAACAAGGAATAAATTCAATATTATTGGATTTTTAAATATAGGAAATTAATACTAATTTCCCTACGAAAAGTATATGTGATGAAATATAATATAAGGCACTTATATTAAAATTCTTACAATTTTTAAATGCAAAATGATATTTTTTAATGCAAAGAATACACAAAATGAAAATGCGATGCTGGTAGAGACTAATATGCAAATAAAAATATATAAAAATGCGATCTAGAACCGATTTCCAAAGTTTAATGGCCTATACGTCAATTACCCACAATTATTTAATTCATTCCATACAATTTACAAGACAAGGCAATGCATTCATGCAAATTCCCAAAAAGTTTTTAAATTGAAATATAAAGTTTCTAGACTGAACAATAACACGCAAACACGAGGGGTCCTTGCAAAAATCCCACAACCTCACATGTATGGGCACATAAGGAGTCGTGGCGAAGGACGTAAGTGCAAATAAAACAAATACATAACCAAAAGTTTTTACACTACAGGATAAAGATTATGGATTAAAAATAAAATACAAAAATGTAGGGGGTTTATTGCAAAATTACCACCTACAGGTGTTGGTGGACGGCTGGATGCAATCCACTAATCCATGTGGCGTGTGATGGACGACTGATACCCCTTCACCTTTGGATGGTTGAGATTAGATCTTAACGGTTGATCTGACGGCTGATAGAGCTCCTCATCGATCCAACGCTGGAGAGAAAAGGGGAAGAACATGGAAGAATGCCTATTCAAGAGAGCTTTGATCTGCTCTCATGCACGGTTCCGGTGGTTTCTGGCTATGTGGTGAGGAGAAAAATGCTACGGCTGGTCGTTGGATGCTCTTGGGGGATTCAGAGAGGTTCGAGGTTCATCAAAGTGAGCCTTGGAAGTCAGTGAAGGGTCGAAACTCTGGGTTCTTCAACTGAGTCAAAATCCGACCCTAAATGGGTCTTTGTCCCCCGCAACTTGCAAAGTTAGCTCCAACGAAGAAAAATGAAGGCTCCAATGGCCTTATTGACGGAGATGAATGAGGATGTGTCATGCCGGTATTCTCCGATGACAAGCAGAGATGGAGAATGTGATCTCATGATCTAGAGAAGATCAGGGTGGCTGGAGTTCCCTAGGTGAAGGGAAATGGATATGGAAGAAAATGAAGGTGTTGGCAAGATCATATAACGGTCGAAGCATGGTGAAGAGGGTCGTCAGAGCTCAGCTCTGACAAACTTCGATTTTGATTTGTATGAAACAAAATGAAAAACTAACTAGAAATAAAAGCTACACTATCCTATTCTAGGTTCTAAGAATCGAAAAATGCAATATATAAATGCTCGCCTAACCTGGGATGTATGGAGCACAAGCTCGTAGTAGAGATGGCGACAAAGCTGGATCTGGCTCGATTATGCACCTTCCTTGCTTGTTGAATCCTCGGGGATGCTCCTGTTATCACCAAGAATCTTAACCACTCTTAAGATTAGGGTTTGGATGGGAGAAGAGGGATCAAATATTGAAGGAAGGTGGAGGGGATGCTATATACAGGGTCGACTTTGATTGGGAAGAGTTCCTGATTCAGGGGACCTCACATCGAGAATATGACATGTGAATGGGCTATGATCAAGGTTTAGAAGTCATTAAGGAATCAAGCTAAAATGTATGCAAGGATCGAGCGGGAAAAATCCGTGGAAGTTGAGTCAAACGCTCTGACAACAACAGAACCAAGGACGAGGAGTTGATTGGGGTCAACTCAGACTCGACCCTAATTGGTCCATGCAGGCCATAAAATGACAAAATAAGCTAGAAATTCTTTATTAATTAAAAATAATATTTAAGGATTTTATTAATTATAGGTAAAAACATAAAAATATTAATTTATCCAATATTTTAGCATGATTTTTCTACATGTTTATTTTTACAAGTATTAATATATGTATAATTACCTATATAGTATATATTTTATTTTTATTTTGTATTTTGGATTTTATTATTTTATACACATAACTTATATATTTCTAACTTATTCAAATATATATATTGTATTTTTCTGAATTGCAATGCACCCTTAATTAATAATTGGTATTAATTATATAGGTATAAGTAAATATATCTCATATATGTATCATAAATACATATTTATTTTGAGGTATTTTTGCTGATTTTTTTGGTTTATTTATTTACATATGATATAAAAAATATGTACATATATAAAATATAAAAGTATGAAAAATATAAGGAATAAATAAAATGATTATTTTATTCATGTATGATGTACAATAGGGGTTCAAAACCTAACTTTTGCACCTTAACTCTAAATTAAATGAAATACCTTCACTAAATAGCTAATTAAGAGTCATATACAATTAAAGGTAATTTTAGTAAATTTTGAGTTCACAGTGAGAAGATATGGGTCTGTGAAGTTGGGATTTTGGATTTTTATTCTGAGTATAGAAAGCACAATATGCATTATTTTTATGTGAAATAAATTTTGTATTTTTCTATGTATTTTTACCTACAACTTTCATGTACAAAGTTTATTGTTTTGAAGTATAAATATTTAAAAATAAAATATGTCCCAAATTGGACTTATTGATGAATTTAAAATTAAGGTTTTATTGTATTTTGGCATCTATCTCCCCCTATTTATTCCTTATCGACCCAGTCATCATGATGCCTTAGTCTCGAGGTTTAGGGTCATTCAATACCTATGATATTTCATTTCTTTTTCTTTTTTATTCCTTTATTTTATCTTTAAACACAATATTTTATATAATATTTACATAATAAATAATCTATGTTATTTTATGCAAAATAATGTTTTTTGCATGCATTGAGCTAGGGTTTAAAGGTCAAAATGAAAGAATAGAGGTGATGAAATGGAGATTCATCACCCCCTATACTTGTTGTTGCAAGTCCCTAGCATACACTTATCCCTATAAGTTCATAAAAGAAAATAAGAAAAGAAAATTCAAACTTGTCTTCATAAAATCAAAGCTTGGAGCTCAATTGGATCTTTGGAATTTAGGCTTGGTCCAAACCTTATTGGGAATCAGATTTGAAACGCAACAACTTCTAAGAACCACAAAACTCTGCCCAACTCTCCTCAAAAGGCAGGACAGAACAAGTCAACGTCATACATAGTCCCTTGTGACTGTTAGTCTATATTGTACAGTGTCAGTGTTACTTAGCTTCTCTTTGTTGAAGCAGTAAAAGAAAGTTTTCTCCAACTTGGTGACCCTAATTCCTTAATCCAACAACCCTTTCCTCGAGAAGCGAGGTATTCCCTTCTAAATTCAAGTGCAACCGCTTAAGAGGTGGAGGGGGAGAAGAGAATGGACGGCATCCAGTGTAGCTAACTATTCTAGGATGCTTGATTGATAATAGAGGATTTGCGAGGTTCTAAAATATCCTCACAAAAAAAGGGAGAAGGTAGAGTGTCGCTAGCGATCACTCACGAAACCTTTAGTCAATCAACAATTAACACATAATATGTATAAAGCTATGAAAAGCAAAATATGTGGACTTAAAATTTATAACTCTACAATGGATGTGTATAGGTTCAAATATGTGTAGAGTTCAAACACGGGGACAAACAAGACAGACCGCGCAATAAATGCACAAAACTTGTGTTCCTCTTGTTTTTGTATTTTTGTGTTGGTTTTTTATTTTATATTTTTTAAGGATTTTAATTTATATATTTTTTAGATTTTAAATTTTATAATTTTTATTTTCTTTTCTATATTTTTTATTTATATTTTCTTTTCATTTTAAAAAAGTAATATAAGAATATATAAGTCTATATATGCAATATATGCTAATATAATTATAAATACTAATAGAAATAAACAAAAAGTGTGAAATAATGTGTTTTGGATTTTAAATAATTTTTTACTATTTTTGTGATATTTTAGTTAATAGTACTAATTTTTATATGTTTTTAAAGTCAAAAATATCTCAAATCAGGAACTAATTATTGGCCCAATTGTTTTGGAACTTAAAAATAGAAAATAAAGTCAAAATTTTCCAAAACTATTTTTAATTAATAATATATAATAAAAATAAAATTACATAATAGGAAATGGTATTTTTGGATTTTATTAAGGATTTTTTAATATTTTTATAAAGGATTTTGGAGGTTTTTAATTTTTATGAGTTTTCTTTTTCTATTTTTAATGATTTTTGGTCTAAAGGCTCAAAATACTAAAAAAATAAATATATTTTTGGGGAATTTTTCAAAATGTTTTTTAATTTCTTTAATAATTTATATGTAAAACAAGGACTTTTTGTGCTTTTTTGATTTTTGTAAAATAGGGAAAAGTCATAAATTGCAAAACTAAAAATGTAGCGGGAAAGTATATGCAAATAGGAATTTAACCCTATTTTTCTAGATTTTTAGAGAATGTATACAATTTATAATAAATAGAAAACAACCACAAAAATGAATGTCCTCGAAAGGGCAAAATGTAAGTAAAAAAAGTTTGAGGTTGGTTTTTGCAAATTTCCTAAAATATTATAACCGCATCTGAAAGTTTATGGACTAATCATAAATACAATAAGTTGTGAGGGCCTTAGTGCAAAATGGCACCTCACGTGAGACGTCACGTGAGTTGATGTGGCCAGGACCAAAATGGAAATATAATTAAGTACAGTGCCTACCTTGCAAATTTACCTAAAGGTTTAAACTAAATAAGAATATTACCAAACTGAATATTAAAGTGACAAAAATTGGGGGCCAAGGATGCAATTTACCCCCTATTAGGCGCAAGTGGACGGTCGGATGATGGTTATATAGACACGTAGTGTGCCCATGACTTACGATGATGCTTCGATCACCAATGATCCAGATTAGATCCCCGGATGGGATCGGGTGGTTGTGGCTCGCAAAATCCGATGGTGGTTGTAGCGTCTAGCGATTGTTCCTGAACCAACGGCGTGGAGGTGGTCGGCAAGAACATGGGAAGAACTCGTGCCCTACGAGTTTGAGTCTACCAGAGCTCGAGCCTCCGGGCACCTCGGAATCCTCCAACGCTCTTGATTCACTCATGTAGCCCTAACGAATCCTCTAAATGCCTCAAAAGGATCCCGGGCCCGCTGAGGATGACCTTGGAGCTCAATGAAGCTTGAGCACGTGGAGCTCCTTCTCCAGGTTTGATCTTTGGCCCAGATGAGCGTTGACCTGTTTAAAACAAGAAGGTGGTCGACGGCAAATTACCTCATCCCATTCGGAGGTGAAATGGAGTCAGAATGAAGGGGGCGAAGGCATCTCCGGTGAAGGGAGGAGGTGGTGTGCCTAATTCAAGATCTACGGTGGATCTGGTTGAATGAAGTGCAGTGGGGAGTAGGAGTAACATTGGGGAAGGAGATGGGGGTGGTTGTAGGTCAGAAGCACGTAAGGAGGAATGGTGGAGGGTCTGCTCCGGCGAACTACAAATTGATGATTTTAACCTAAGGCACGTAATTAGAACTAAAACTTACAACTAGAAATTATATCTACAACTAATTGCTCACTGTAACAAAAAGGAAAGAACCTTGTTGGGCTGCATGATTGACCTCGCGACGGTGGAGCACCACCGAAGAAGGTGGAGATCATCTTTAACCCACTCCTTTATCAACCTAAATGCTCATCGAAGACGCTATGACCACCCTCAAACCATTGAGTGTGAAAAGGAAGGGAGGAAGTGGGCCAAAGGATTTCGAAAAATGGAAAAACCTCAGTGGAAGGTTATGTATAGGTGACTGGAGGGCGATAAAGATCGAGATGGAGAGGCTGATGCAGCATTCCTCTACTCGAGGGAACGATGGTGCGTGAAAGAGGGTGCATAGAGGATAAAAAGTGCAAGAGGAATCTACTAAAAGTATTAAAGGATCCTTGATAAAAAAATCGAGGAAATGGGGACAAATAAAACTTTGATAGGGCTAGGCTGGTTGTCAGAGTTGATCGAGGTCAACCCTTGATACAACCTGGTTGGTCCACGTGGACCAACCAGAAAAACACGGCCCGAAATTATTTCAAAAATCAATAATAAACAATTTTATTAAATTAAAGTTATAAAATAAAAAATGTTTATTGTTTTATGTAGTATTTTATTATGATTTTTATTTATTTTTATGAACTTATTTATTACAAGTTACTTTTTAAAGGTGTATTTATATGTACATTTATCTGTGTTTCATACATTTTATTTTTATTTTGTATTTTGATTTTATTATTTTATTTTCATATTTTATAAATTTATAATTGCATTTATACACATAAAAAAATTTATTTCATTTTTTCGGTGTCTTATGTACACTTAAATAAATATAGGTATTAAATATATAGGTATAAGTATAAGTATTTCAACTATGTATTTTTATATACTATTTATTTTTATGTTTTATTTACGGTTTTATTCTATTAAAAATATGTAATATAATATAAATAATATTTACAAAATTATAAAAATATAAAATTATAAAAATACTAAAGACTAAATAAAATGAATATTTTATTCAAGTATTCTATACAACAGGGGATCCAAAACCTAACTTTCACACCATAACTCCAAAAAAATATGAAACTGTCTTCGTTAATAGCTTATTAAAATATATATACAATTAAAGTAATTATGGTTTATTTTGAGTTTTTATTTAGAAGATATGGGTCTAGGAAGTTTGGGTTTTAGCTTTTTATTTAGAGTATGAAAAGTACATTGTATATTATTTCTGTGTAACACAGTTTTGTATTTTTCTAAATATTATTAATATGAAAAGTACACTATATACTATTTTGTGTAATAGAGTTTTGTATTTTTCTAAATATTATTATCTACAACTTTCATGTACAAAATTTCTTAATTTGAGGTATAAAAAGTAGAAAATAAAATAGGCCCCAAAAAGGACTTATAGATGAATAAAAGAATATAATTTTCGATGGATTTTTGGCACTTCCCCCTAGTTTATTCCTTGTTGACCTAGTCATCAAGATGACTAGATCGGGATTTTGGGTCGTAAAATACCTTTGGCATTTTATTTTTTTCTTTTCTTTTCTTTATTCTATCATTTTGGCATTAAAAATAATATTTTATACACAATAAATGGAACAAATAATGAATTTTAATTTGTACAAAATAATACTATATGCATGGATTAGCTAGGGTTTTTAAGGCTAAAATGATAGAATAAAGGTGATGAATTGATAGTCCCTAGCAAACACTTATGTAATAAGTGCAGAAAAATAAAAATAAAGAAAAGAAAAAGAAAGAAAGTGGATTGAATTTTATTCTCAAACTTGTCTTCACAAAATCAAAGTTTGGAGCTTAAGTCAGACCTTTGGATTTTAGGTGCGGTTGAAACCTTACTGGGAAACGGATTTTGTAACACAACAGCCTCAGTCACAAATCCATGCTCATGTCTCCTCAATAGCTAGTTCAGAATATTTCAACTCATATGGAAACCCTTATGACTACAAATCTATCTTTGATAGTGTGTGTGACATGTAGCTCTCCTCGATTGAAGCGGTAAAAGTCAGTCTTCTCCAACATAGTGACCTTAATTCTGTAGTCCAACAACTCTTTCCTCGAGAAGCGGGATATTCTATCTAAGTTCAAGTACAACTGGCTCAAGAAGAGGAGAGGCAGAAGAGAATGGACGATAGCCAGTGTAGCTACCTATCCTAGGATGCTTGACCAATGTAGACAAGTCATCCGGCTGTAGGCTCACAAACATATGACTTTTGACTATACAACTATGCATACTCCGGCACACATTTTATTCTCAATCAGGCCTGTCTACTTTGTTGGAGTTTTTAATTTTGTAATTTTTTTGAATACTATATACAACAACATATATATAAGGAATTTTTCTTCTTGAGCAAGTAGACGATCCCTCTTTTGAAGCGTTATTACAAACCACAACTTTTTTCTTTAGACCTCGTTGCCATTTGATATGGTTGGGGTACAATGTCCACAAATGTGTGACTTTTGATGTTTCCATTGGCTTGTGTCTCATGCCAACAAATCTAGCCCTCTACCACTTTAACTAGGGTGATCAAAGTGAAAGGTTTAGGTGTACAAGCTAGGTCATTATCAACAAGAGTCGTGTGTGCGCTCCGAAATACTCTTCTTAGGCAGTCAAGATGACATTGAACCAAGTCTCGTGATCTCAAAGAATTAAGTCGAGTAGACCTGAAGTACCTCAATTCCAATTCCTATAAGGTTCTTGTGATTAGGTAAATTTAAGGTCCAACCAAACTACAATCTTTGGATTTTATTAGATTTGTTCAATTATCAAACTCAAGTAGAAAAATACTAATGCTATGCATAATGCAGAACATATTTTTGTGATACAATTTTCAAAATTTGAACTTTTTATAAATTTTTGAAAAAGATTTTGCAATTTTTTATGCAAGTTTCATAATAATTTTGCAAATGTTTATGGAATTCTTTATTTTTGCAAACTTTTAGGATTTTTTTCAAAACAAAAGATGTTTGGAATAAAAGATAGGTACAAATATTTACACGTGGATGCATCTTATATTTACAAGAGTTTGGTTTTTAAGGATGTACAGATATATACAAGTTTTAAAGGGAATTATTATGTACCCAATTCTTCAAAAATAATTTGAAAATAATTTTGCAAACATTTTGCAAACTTTATTTTCAAACTAATTTGACAAATAATTTTTACAAACATTTTACAAAATTTGAAACTCATTTTGAAAAGATTTTTCAAATAGTATAAAGATTTTTCAAAATGTTTATGCAACCATTTTCAAAAGTAATTGCAAATAGATTTTCAAAAGTTTTTATTTCAAACAAAGAAAAGAAATTTTTACAAATAAAAACATTTTTATAAAGGTTGAAAATATTTAACAAAATATTTTATAAATAGTTTTAAAAAGATTTTTCAAAAAGGTTTTTCAAACTATTTTTCAAACATTTTGCAAAAAATATTTTTGACCTGATTTGTTAATTAGTAAATACAAAAAATGGGTATATGTGTGTATTAATTTTTATCAATTAGACATATTATTTAAAAATACGAACGCGCAAGTCATGGCTAAAGTATATATGAAGTATATATGACCCCCTGTACTTAGCTTGAGTTATGTCCTCATATATCAGAGTGAAAAAGAAAAGACATAACTCATACTGAGTACAGAAAAGCCTAAAGATTAACGAATAAGGAATTAATGAAAGAAGGAATGGATGAATGAATGAGAAGTCGATCGTATCCCCTATACTTAGGATCAACTAATCCTAAGTATAGTAGACTATACATCAGGCAGGGAGGGCCAAGGGTGGGAATGAACAGATGACACGCAGACTATATCCCCATATACTTAGGGTAAGATATCCCTAAGTATAGACAAGAAGAGGAGACAGTGGAGGGGACCAAAGATTGAACAACTCAGGGTGCACACCCCCTATACTTAGGATAAAGTACATCCTAAGTATAGCAGTGATGAAAGGGTGACACCTTTTGGAAGAAAACAAAAAACAAAAATGAAAAGAAGAAAAGAAGAAAAGATGAGAGATCACTCAACTCATCCACCTCACATATACTTAGGACATAGTATGTCCTAAGCAAGGCAAAACACACAGAATGAGGTGGATATGAAGAAGTGGTATATGGAAGGAGTGAAATGAAAATGGATATACAAAGAGGTGGATATACAAAGATCAAGAAGGTTGAAAGTAAACTTCTTGTGTGATCACAGGGGAATGGATCTGACAAGGTGTAGGTCGATATCAGTGTCATCAACAGACACAAACTGATCAAGATCTACCTCACGAAGAACCTCGGCAATCTCAAAGTGGAAAGGCACGAACAGGTCAGTGGAAGTAGTATGGTCAGGTTCAGCCTGGAGGGTGTCCACTAAGTCATCATCAAAAGGTCTGAATTCCTTGATGAAAGCAATAAGGTCAAATTCAACCTCTTCAGTCTCTACTATGTCTTCCTTCTGCTCTAAGGTGTCTATAGTATAAATAATATGGACATCATCAATGCATCTCCACTCACCAGAAGAGGGAACTCCAAGGTCTATACTTTTTGAGTCTTCCTCATCAAAAAATGAATTCGCGGGCATAGAATCATCCATAAAAATAGCAAAAGTCTTTGATATCAGCAGATAGGTTATAGTCCTCGGGGTCGGATAAGACGGGCACACACTAATGGCATGTCTCTAGTCAACAATGGGTGAAGTGATCAATACATCGCTCCCATATAAGAATGGAAGTGAATCTCTCCAAATTCATAATCAATAATGGCTCTTGTAGAGGTGGGGAAAGTTTGTCCTAGGATGATTGGAGGATGCACCACTGTGTTGGAGGTCTCCATGGCAATATGATAAAGTCATCAATGAAGCTCATACCCTGAATCTAAATGACATCGTATTCGAGAATACCCCTCGGCCTCTTTATTGATCCATAAGGGAATTGGCAAATCATCTTGGTCTTCTTGAGAGGCCCTAAGTGAAGAGACTATACCATCGAGAAGGGTATTATATTAATTGAAGTAATGTTGTCAAGGAGAGTGTGGTCACATGAATGCTCAGAGATGGTGCAACTCACAAGAGGTGTACCAATGTTCCCTTTCCTAATGGATGGACGGTGAGAGATGGCGTAGGTAGTGGCCATGGTCAAAACGTGTTGCTTAGATATGTTGTTGTGCTTTCGCTTCTTGAGTTTAGGAGCATATAATTGAGTCATGGCCGGGCGAAGTAAGGCTTCAATAATCTCATGAATAGTGCCACCACTTCAAGTTTAATCAATATATTTTTTTTTTGAAATTTTGGATCTCCTCCATATAAGGGAGGGGATCAGAATATCATCTACACAAGTATGACAAAGAGTGGTATGCACAGTGTCATCCTTGGGGTCACAGGTGGGAATTGGGGTGTGTGTGTGTGTGTAAGTATAAGATCTGACAGGTCACCTCCTCCTCACAAATTGACTCAACTAAGTGTCTCCTGAAGTCTTTTTGTATTTTTAAAATTTTCGTATTTTTTGTATTTTGGGTGATTGCAAGCTCTGATAAGAATCCTCGAATGAACTCATATCATCAATTGTAAAGCGACACTGTGGCTCTTATTTATGCTCGTGAGGTCATCAATCATCTGCTTCATATGCTCCATCGTCTGGGTCAAGTGCTCAAGGGTGGACTCCATGAGAGGTGACTCTAACAGGTTAATCTCAAGTGGGTGAGGTGGAGGAAAATGTGATGGTGGTGGTTTGTAGAAGTCTGAGACCTGAAACTATAGCTGAGGTGGATGTGTACAAAAAGAAAAGTCAGGAGTAAAGTCCTGATAAAATGGAGGTGGACTAGATGGAGGGTAATAGGGATCCGTAAAGTTCGGATAAAAATCGCTCCAGTTGGCCAACTCTGAAAAAAAAGAAGGTGATCAGGAGAGCACAGGGATCAAGTCATGATATGAGAGAGACAAAGGTGCAAATGCGCAGAGAAGATGGAGTATGCACATACACAAGCTTGTATACACAAAAACAAACCCCTCGATTCACCTACTCAACACAGTGATGATTGTGAAAGTTTTATCTTTTAATCTTTTCAAATTTTAGAGTTAGATGATAAACACAAAGTTGTACAATCACATAGGTTGGCCCGGGATTAAGGCACTAATCCTTAATGTGTACATTGGCAAATTAAATGCGAAGACAATGAGGGGATTACTCTCCCAAGACAAATATTTTTCTTTTTGATTTTTAGAGTTGAGTAAACTTAGCAGTCCCAATTTTATTTGTTACCACTTTTTTTGTATTTTTAATAGGACCTAATGAGGAGTCAATTCTTTTTAGATCATATGTGATCAAAATCAGAGGGAGAGAGATAGAAAAGCAATGCAAGCAAAAGTGATGATGAATGCTAAGTATAAATGCTCACCTTGCCTCCAGCTCTCTTCATGCTAGGATCATAAGCGGAATTGAAACATATATATATATATATATATATATATATATGAAAATGCAATCGAATGAAATAACCCTAAAATAGTACTTGCTATAAGCGTGAAGCACTTGATGCTAACGACTCAGAAATGAGACCAAGGTCGGGTCTTCGATGCCACTCAGTGCCCTCCACAACGGGTTTTGCAAGCACTATATGTGACCTCCCTCCGCACGTGGTCTCAAATCTAAAAAGGTAACAATTACAATTAGATTAAGCCAAAACCACACTATAGGTACAAGCAAATATATTAGGGATTTGGACCTTAATCTATCGAGCAAGCAAATCGTAAGCTAGGGCTCAATCACACAAAAAAATGAAAATGAAAACAAAGAAAATAAAAGTGATGAAAGCACAAACAAAACGACGAAGCCCCCAAGCGAACAATCGCTCATGCACCAGACCTCATGAAGTGTGAAGAGTCCTAGAGAGTCCAAGTTATTATAATAATAAGTTTCTCTCCCTCACTTAAATTACAAATAAAACAAAATAAAGTATAATCAAATATAAAGCAGGGTGCACTATCTTCAAAAATGCTCCAAATCCTCTTCTACTGTTAGGTCAGAAAGTTGATATTTCTTCACGTCGATATGCGCTTCTGGAAGAACCTCCCTCGATCCGTATTCCTCACAACAAATCCAAACAAAGAGGGTGGTTAGACATCCTACACAATAATATTAAATAAAACAGAAAATAAATAAAGTGAAAAATAAAGATAAGAAATAATAAACAAAGAGAGCTAATCTATGTAGCGTTGCTCCCCGGCAACGGTGCCATTTGATAACAGAGGTTTTGCGAGGGTCTAAAATATCTTCAATAAAAAAGGGCGAAGATAGAGTGTCGCTGAGGCAACCGTTCATGAAACCTTGTGTCAATAAACAATTAACCCACAATATGTATAAAGCAATGAAAAGCAAAATATATGGAGTTAAAATTTATTATAACTCTACAATAGATGTGTATAGGTGTAAGTATGTATAGAGTGTCGAACACAGGGAGCAAACAAGATAGATCTAGGTAATAAATGCACAAAATTTTTGTTCCTCTTGTCCTTGTATTTTAACATGGGTTTTGATTTTATATTTTTTATGGATTTTTTTAAATCTATATATATATATATATTTTAAATTTTTATTTCTTTTTATATAATTTGATTTTTATTTTCTTTTTCTTTTAAATAAGTAATATAAGAATATATAAGGCTATATATACAATATAGGCTAATAAAATTATGAATACTAATAAAATTAAACAAAAAATGTGAAATAATTTTTGGAGGGTTTAAAATAGTTTTTATTGTTTTTGTGATTTTTTAGTTAATTTTTAATCAAAATTATCCCAAATAAAGAATTAATTAAATGGTCCCATTTGTTTTGGAAATTAAAAAAAGAAAACAAAGTCAAAATTTCCAAAACTATTTTTAATTATGAATATATAATAAAAAGGAAATTGAAGAATAGTATATGATATTTTTGGATTTTTTGAGGATTTTTATATTTTTATTAAGGATTTTGGTGATTTTTAATTTTTATGAATTTTCTTTTTCTATTTTAGTGATTTTTGGTCTGAAGGCTCAAAATACTAAAACAAACAAAATATATTTTTTGGGAATTTTATAAAGCATTTTTTTATTTTTTTTTATTTTATAAATCAAATAGGGACTTTTTGTGCTCTTTTTTTTGTAAAATAGGAAAAAGTCCTAAATTACAAAAATAAAAATATGATGCAAAAATATGTGTAAACAAAAACTTAACCCTATTTTTGTGGATTTTTTGGATCATGAATAATATTTCTAATAAATAGAAAACAACCAAAAAATTAATGTCCTAGAAAGGGAATAAATGTAAATAAAATAAAGTCTGAGGTTGTTTTTGCAAATTTCACAAAATATTATAACTGCACATAAAAGTTTACAGACTAATCTTATATACAACAAGTTGTGAGGGCCTTAGTGAAAAATGTCACCTCACGTGGGATGACACATGAGGTGACGTGGTTAGGACAAAAAGGAAAATATAAAAATATACAAGGTCTGACTTGCAATTTTACTACAAAGTTTTAAACTAAATAAAAATATTACAAAATATTGCAAATTTACACATGAATGCATCTATATTTACAAGGGATTTTTACAAGTTGAGTGTTAGTGAGTATTTACAGATTTCATAGATTTGTTGTAAGGCTCTTATTTGAGTTGTTATTTACACATGATTTTCAAAACAATTTCTGAATTTTTTTTGCAAACACTATAAAAACTTTTTTTTTGCAAATAGTTTTGACAAATATTTTACAAACATTTACATACCTTGAAAATCATTTTGCAAATATTTTCCAATTAATATATATATTCCAAAAGATTTTCAACCATTTTTCAAATCATTCTCAAGCATATTTTAAAAGAATTTATCTACACGAATAATAGAAAATTTTTACAAACAAAATATCATTATAAAGATTTGATATTATTTTGCAAAAGTTTTCCAAATAGTTTCCAAGAGATTTTTCAAAAGATTTTCAAACTATTTTTCAAATTATTTTGCAAAATATTTTTAAACCAAATTATTAAAAGAATTTTGATTTGTTTTATTATTTAGCCATATTATTGGAAATACGAAAGTATGAGTTATGGCTAAAGTATATACAACGTATGTACGACCCCCTATACTTAACTTGAGTTATGCCTTCATAAATCAGAGAGAAAAAGGAAGATATAACCCGTACTAAGTTTAGAATAGTCTTTACTGCAACGACTAAAGAATGAACAAATGAGAAACTGACCGTTCCCCTATAATAGACTGTACACAAGGCAAGGATGGTTAAGGTTTGGAATGTACGAAATCATCAATGCGACCTGTCCCCTCCCCCATACTTAGGATAAAATATCCCTAAGTGTAGGAAAAATATAAAAAGTTGAGGGGTCATGTGAGGGATCACCGAAATGAATAAATCGGGTTCTTAACCCCAATAAACTTAGGGCAAAGTATGCCCTAAATATAACAATGGTGAAAGGGGTGAACAACTCTTCGAAAAAATTGGAAAAATGAAAAGGAAAAAAGAAAACAAAACAAAAATTAATTTTTTGATTTTTCTGCTCAAATGTCTGATCCATTTGCCTCAGTGAGCTCATCTCGAAATACAACCTCGATGGAATTGACACCAGACAGAAATGTGTCATGCTCTTGATGAATCTGTGATTCGTCGTCTTTATTCATTTATTTTAGCTTAAAATCCCCTATAAAACACCTGCATATAACACTAACTCCATATTCTTACTAACTTGCATATGTGTGTAAATATTGTACACTTCTTACTAATTTTAACCTAAAATAAATAAATAAAGAAAGAAAGGAAAAATAAAGAAGAGAAAAGAAAAAATGGAGGACTGTATACAGGCTGACCCAAACCCCGAGAGAAGGTCAAGACTTGACAAGATGGACAAGGAATAAAGTAGGGAGAGATAGGGTCCTTAAGCAGAAAATCGAAAGAAAAAAATGTGTGTGTGTTGTTGTAAATACTTCTCACATTTTTTGTGTATATCTATATAAAACTGACACTAATTTATTCATGCATTAATTGACCTCAAATCAAATAACTTTCAAACCAAAGTTGTAAATAAAAATGTGTTTTAAATAATAAAAATAATTGCATAATTAAATCTTGTATAGAATAAAAGCAACCACACTTGGAAAAAGCCACTAAGCACTAATCGAAAGACCAATTTCGGCTTCATATGAACTCAAATTGAAATAATCTCACTTCCATTGGATTCTAAATTAAATTATCTTTAAAATGGTTGTATTTTCATAATTATTGGAGTTACGGTTGAAAAGTCAATTTTCTGGGGTGGTTTATGCAATTTTTCCATGTATTTTATAAATATTATATTTGTATATATTTGTAAATTATTGTTTACTAATTATTTAAAATAAAAATACAAATAAAAATTAATTAAAAAAAGCTAATTTCCTCATTTACCCTTGTATATAATGGCATATATGTATATAGTATATGTATATAGTTGTTATTTTTAATTAACCACAATAAAAAATAATATTTTTATTCAAATAAATAAAGTGATGAAAATTCAAAAAAATAGTTAATTTTATAAATAGTGTTATCTCTCTCTTTTACTTTATCTCATTTCAAATTTATCTCTTATCTCTTCCACCAAAAAAATTCAAAAATTCAAATTCCATCTCTATCTTGTCTATTTATGTGGCTCCTTCTCCATCATTCCAACTTGATCAATCTTTAGAGAGAGGAGCCCGATCTCTGAGTGAAAATTTCGTCGAGAAAAGTGCCTAGCCTACGAGTCGTCTAGTGACAGCGAGTCAACCTTCGTTGAGGCGATCACGGTCCATTTCCGCTCCTAAGGTGAGATCCACATTTTTCTTATTTTTTATCTAGGTTAACCGTAGTTTTATTTCTCGCACTTTTATTTCATCATCATTTTTTTTATTTAGATCATTAATTTCATCATGATTTGATCCGCTTCGACTCGATTTTTCATCCCACGTTCTTGATCTCTCCGCGTTCAATTTCTACCTCCCACGATCTATCAACTCCGACCACGCACGGTGGTCGGAGAATCGGATTTGATTATCATTTCCGTTGGATCCTTGTTCATTTTTATATTTGTAAATAAATAAATAATAATAATACAAAAAAAATATTTGTTTTCTTGTTCTCTCTAATAATGGTTTTGCAGGATAATCTTAAAATTTAAAAAACGATAAAAAAAGTTTAATTCTTGTTTATATTTTTTGATTAAAAAACAAAAAAATATACATTTTCTTTTAACCTTTTCTTGCAGTTTTAAAATGAAAAAAATTATTGTAGCAGACGGCGGGACGCTACCCCCACTGCCCGCGCCTCCAACCGGTTGTCGTCCGCCAGTCGCCTGCCTTTCCGCACGATATCCCGCCAGCCAACCCCGTGCGGAAGCACCGCTAGTGCCGCTCGTGCGACCTCCTTCCTAGCCCTGTGCGGGTCTCCCCTCCAGGCGGCCGCATCGCGCGGGCCGCTCCAAGACGCTCCCCAGCGGACCCCCCGCGCAGGTCTCCACTCCAGCACGCCTCTGCCTGTCACTACGCGAGCCACCGCGTGAGGCGGTGTCCTTCGATCGGCCCCCTCCGTTCGCGCCGCATCGCCTCCTGCGCGCAGCCCCCGCGTGCAGGCCGCACGCCCGTCGGGTCCTCAGGCCACCACCCCTAGCGCCCGCATCCCGCCGTTCTCCGCCGCCTGAAGTCGCGCTCCGCCCGGGTCGCTGCTCCTCTGTTTGGAAGTGGCGGCGGCTGTCCCGCCTCTCCTTTTAGGTTGGAAACGAACTCTACATAGAAGAATCCTAAGGAGTGTTACAATATAAAATTTGGAAAATTACAGATCCGTACCTGACGGTTGTCTAAATTGCAAAGACATCCTTACTCTGTAAAGAAAGCCACGTGCATTGCACATGTTTCCTGGGTAATTTGCAATTGAGCCTCACTTTTTTTATTTATTTATATATTCAGTGCAAAAACTTCAACAATTTGTATTTTGGTCCTTGCATTTCTAGAACAATAATTTACATGTTTGTTTCAATGAAATAAATGTTTTTATTATTCGAAAAACTCTCAAAAAATTGTGGATGTTCTTGTTATAGTTTTTATCATTGTGGAATTTTTTTATTAGTTTTATTTGAATTTGATATTTTTAAAAATAAAAAACAGTGATATTTTTTCTAACAGAACTTTAAAAATTCATAAAAATTCGAAAAATTGCTTAAAAATTCCAAAAAAATAGTGTAGGTGTATTTTAGTGTCTTTTAATTTCTGACCAATTTTCGTGCAATAATTCTTTATAAAACGCCAAAAATTGTGAAAAATGAAAAATATTATAAAAATCACAGAAAATTCTACAAAAATTCAAAAATAGTGATTTCAGTTCCTATTTGAAGAAAATTTCTTGTATTTTGTCGTAAAAATAATTATCAGGAGTTTTGGATACATAAATTATTTGTAAGTTGCAAATTACTCCAGGATGTACACAATTTCACATTTTCTCACTGTTTGATTTTTAGAAAAATAAAAAACATCTGAAAATTTCACAAAAATTCCCAAAAACATTTCAAAACTTTTAAAATCCAAAATATTTTCTCTGATTTTTTCTGAGTATTTTTGGTATAATTGAATATTACAAAAAAAGTTGGTGTGCGTATTTTTGAACTTGTGAATATTACTCCGTATTATTTTTGAAAATATAAAATGCAAAATCAAAATCACTAAAAATTTGAAAATCAGAAAATACAAAAAAATAGAAATAAAAAATAGAAAAAAAGAAAAAATAAAAATCACAAAAAACAAGGATAGTAATCTTTTGAGATTCTCGATTTTCTCTTAATTGATTTTTGATTAATTGAATAACCCTCGGGATTTGTGGCCTCCCTGAGTTCGACCATGTCCGCTATACAGGTTAATAAGTAGCAAAAATAAAAAAATTTGTTTGTCGTAGGATTTTTGGGGATAGCAATGACTTTCATAGCCATAATTTATCAGATCCACCAAGATCTCGTGTCAACAGCTCTAAATACGACTTCAGCAACTGTCTGTTGACTACAAAGGGCTGTGCATGAGGTGTCAATTCTGTTATGAGAAGGCTTCTTTTGTCATGCACAATCTTCACAATGAATAGTCTAATCCATTTTCTCTTCAACTTACCTGTAAAAATCTTCAACCTTGCATCAAATAACCACACATTTTTCCAGGTTCGACCGTCATCCTGTGGATATGTTTGTCATGTCATTTCTTGACTTTCTCTTTGTAGATAAGGTTGTTATTGTATGCATAATCTCGGAACTCAAGCAATCTATTAAGATCAACTTTGCGATTCTTTCCTCCTCGCTCGGAATTAAGGTTGCACATGTTTAATGTCCATAAGGATTTGTGAATTAGTTCCCCAGGCAGGTGGCAAGGCTTGCCATAGACCAGGCATTAGGGAGATTTTCTGAGAGGAGACAGGTATGACGTGCAATATGCCCAAAGAACTGAGTCCAATGACTGAGACCAATTCTTACAATCTAGGCGTACAAGTTTCTGCAATATGATTTTGATCTCCCTATTAGATAATCCATCCAATCCATTTGATTGTGAGTGGTATGGCACAACAACAGGATGTTTGATGTCATATTCTTTGGTAAACTTTTTAACCTCTTTGTTGGTAAAGTGGCTCCTCCCGTCAGAAATGACAATTTTTCGTATCGCAAATTGTGATATGATGTTATCCTTTAGGAAGCGATAGATTGTGTGGCTATTTGCAGTTCGGGCGAGGATTGCCACCACCCACCTACTGACATAGTCGACAGAGAGCGGGATATATTCAAAGCCTTGGCTGTAAGGGAATGGCCCTATGAAACCAATGCCCCATGCATCGAAGATGTAGGATATCTAAATATATTTCAGAGGCATTGTATTACTCATGTTGATGTTCTCGGCCATTGTCTGGCAGTCAATGCATTTCTTCAAATAGTCTTCTGCATCCTTGAATAAACTTGGCCTCGAAAGATACATTGAAGCACTTTCGTCGACGTTCTCTTTTCATAATGGTGCCCACCGGCTTTGATCTTATAACAGTGGTTTAGGACACCCATTACCTCCTCCTGAGGTATATATCTCCTCCAGATGCAATCTGTGTCCTCTCGGAATAGATGTAGATCTTCCCACTAGTAAAAATGAATGTCAGCTAAGAATTTATCAAGTTTGATCTTCGGCCAATCTGGCAAGGTCTTCATGGAGAGAAGATAACTTACAATGTTGACAAATCGGATGAGAGAGGATATAGACAAGACAACCACATATAGAAAGGTTTCTGTGATTAGAATTGAATTCTGCTTAGGATACTATGCATTAATTATTCTGGAAAAATGGTCTATGACGATTTGATATTTCGCTATTTAAAAATGTGTATGTGTCGTGAATTATCGTTCGCTTAAAGAAAATAAATGTGTCATTTTCGTTGTAGATGCAATCGGAACCGGTAAAGAAAATAACCACAATTATTTAGTCAGTTTTTAATTGCGTGGTTTTATGTTTATTTTACTTGGGCAAGTCCCAAGGTCGAACACAAGGAGGTGAAGGAACAACCTAGAATTATGTCTATCAAAGTTCGTGCGTGGTTTTCGAGGCAGTCTTTTTTGTAATTTTTTAATGCAATTTGAGATGCAACATGCAATTTTTTGCCTATTTTAGGGACTAAAATGTCAATTACGCTCAAAAAATGTCCGAAAAATACGAAACTTGGCCACAATGCAAATTATGATGAAATGAATGCATAGTAATGGAATTTTTAGATGCAAAATGAATTTTTTTATGAAATTTTAAATGCAAACAAAGTGAATTTCAATATTTAATAATAATAAATATTAAACCTAATTATTTTCAAGGGATAAAGTTATCTAAGATCTATCACTAGGTGATTGATCTCAGAAAAATCCTAAACCTCGAAAATACAAGATTCAATACCTATTAAAAATCAAACATTGAAATATGCAAAATGATTTTTACAAGGCCAACCATGCATGCAAATTTAATTCTTTTTGGGCACGATGTTAAACACAAATTCTATGATCTATGAGTTTTCAGGAATTTTTAGACCCGCGGTTAATCAATGACAAATTTCAGAGCACAAATTAGGTAAAATATTCAATTTTACATAGAACAATTAATTTTTTATTAACCAATGATAATAAAAATGTCCACAATATTCAAGATGTAGAGAATTAAATGCGGAACAAAATGCTTTTTTTGATAAATAAAATAATATACTAGAGAGGTCTAAAAGTGAGAGGAAATACAGGGGTACAAATGTAATATTTTAATTAAAATAAATATAAAAATGCAGTAGGGGCTATTGTGTAATTACCGAGAGATCCGGAGGGGGTTCTGCAAAATAGCCAGAGGGGCACGTGCGCAGCACTTGCCCTCTGGTCGTCTGGACTGAACAACAAATAGGATAATCTTCGGGGGCATCTTGCAAATTAACCAGTGGGTCACGTGCGCAGCACATGACCCCTAGAAGCTGACGTCGCCTGACATAGTTCCCCTGCCCCACGTGCGCGACACGTGATGGGGACCTCGGGCTTTGGGCCCGATCGACGGGGGGTGGCGCGGAGGGGCTCCTGGGTGTGCCCGGCGGTGGCGATTTCACAACGAAGGATGGGAACCCTCCAGCGCTACTGGTGGAGTCGGAGGAGGGCTGCTCCGGGGGAGATGTCAGGTGATGCTGCGGAGGGGGTCGGTGCTGCAGAGGCACCTTCACACGGACGGTGAAGCTCTGTGATGAAGCGAATCGTCTATGGTGAAGAGACCAGGCAGTGGTCGATGGAGAAAATGAAGTTGTTGGCGGTGTTGTTGTCGTTATCGACGGTTGTCGGAGTTGTTGGGCGGTGGATGACGTCGGTGAAGTAGTTGTTAATCGAAGTTGGCTCGACAGCTGGATGACTGGAGTGGAGCAGTAGCCTGGGGTGGCACTGCGACGGCCTTGGAGAAGACCGGATCTTGCTGACGATGGCCACCAGTGCTGTCACCACCGATATATCATTTGATGCAGGCTATCGGCGGATGAAGGCGAGTGGAGGTGGCGGCACTCGTTAAATAGGAGAGAGGGGTTTGGCCGGAGAAGGAAAGGTGGGTTGACGAGGTCTGAGACGAGCGGGTGATTTGATTGGAGATTGCCGGAGGGATCGTGACTAGATTCGATTAAGTATCGGGGGTTGATTTGGAAGGTCGGCGATGCGAGGGGCAGACGGTCGGAGTGAGATCGTGGGAGGTGGCGGAGATTTCGGGGGTTCGGTTTGGGAAAGGAGGCCTGATGAGGAAGATGGACACGGGACGTCCGATCGGCCGAGATCGGACGTCCCATATTGCGACGTGTGGCGGCTGGGGGGTTGAATGAGGAAGCACGTGCGCGGCACGTGCCTGGGAGGCACGTGCTGCGCACGTGCGAGGGCTATTTATTTATTTTATTTATTTTTTTTAAAACGAATAAATAAATAAATAACTCAAAAATGGCTGACACGTGGCGGCTCCAGGAGCCGCCACGTGTCAGCACCATAAAATTTAGAAAATAAATATTTGAAAAATCCAAAAAATATAACAAACGGTCTCGGATCAAAAAAATTCCTTCATGAAAATTGCTTGTCTCGACGAGTTCTACAACTTTTACGAAGACATCAAAACCAAAATCGATCAATTGCATAAAGTGATATTTTTGGGGTATCCCATGTACATAAAATACCTATATTTTTTGGTTTTATAATTTTTTATCATTTTTAAATCAGATAAAAATCCGAAAAAAATATGGTAAAATCAAAGATAAATATTTGCATATAAATATAATTTTTTTGGATTTTTATTAATTAAGAAAAAGAAGAAATAAAATAAAAGATGAAAAAAAACCAATTTTGTACATACAGTTAGTGAAGACTTGGACTCAATTTGTTTCTTTGATTTTAAGCTCAGTTTGGATTTGGATTTTTGCGCATTTTAATAAAAAGTTTATCAAAGAAGAAAAATGAAAAAGAAATAAACTAAAATAGGTTAATTATGTACATAAAATAATAGATCAAAATCAGCTAAAATACAAAATGTACAAAAAAAGCCCAAAACCCAACTTTCACATACAAGCTCTGATTCACTTGAACTTGGTCTTGTTTTGAAGGTAATTGAATACACATTAGTTTAAAAGTGAGTAGGATTAAAACGGACACTGGATGGGGAAGATATGAGGATTTTAGTTCGGGAATCCTAGCATTAGGTTTGGGTTTTTGGTCCACTTATTTGGGTTAATGATTTTTTTGTATTTTTCATTTATTCTTGTTAGTGATATGTACACAGTGGAGGTGATTTTGGGTCATTCAAAATTAGCATGAATTATTTGAAACTCGGGGAAGTTAGGCTATTTACAAGTCAATTTTGGCTGGGATTTTTGGCTTCTTATTTTGTGCAGAAATGAGTGCTAAAATGCAATTCTTATTAAAACATGCATGAATTCTAATTATGCAGAGTAAATGAAGAAATCCCAATGATTTTGAGGGATTTGAGCTTAATTAATGAGATTTAGAGTGATGAATATGATATTCATCATCCCTCTATACTTAAACCATGCTCGTCCCTGAGCATCAAAAAGAAATGCCATGAGGTGAAATGAGATTGGGTTCCATACCAAGACCATGAGCTGAAGGTGAAATTGAAACTAGACTCGACCTTTGGATTATTAGTTTGGCAGAACTTCTGTGAGACTTAGAATTTTAAAATCAATAGCCTTCAAGTTCTACATATCATTGTCACAGTTTTAGCTCAGAAGTCATCTTAGATCAGTCCTCTTCCCAAAGTATACCCTTCGAACATTGAACAATTGACTCAAGTGTGTGAAAGGTTTTAGCTCTTCCCATCCAGAATGCCGGACTTCCATGCTTATATCCTCTCCAGTAACTGGTCCTCGGGGAGTCAGGTATTTCCTTCTAAGGTCTATCGTGCTGTGTTCACAATAGAATTTGGGGAGAAGTTAAAAGAAGGAGAAAAGAACTGGAGGGTGGCCAGTGTATTCTCCTCTCCTTGTGAAGCTGACCAGTGTAGCCGAGTCTCCACCAAGATCTGCAAGTTTTCTTGAAGCTTGGACCTTTTTGGTCAGATATTTATTTGGTAGTGGCTGCTTTGTATTTGGATTTTTGGTGATTCTGCTTGGATCTTGTTGAGACCCTACGGATATAGAATCTTTTTTTTCCGTACATGTTTTGGGGTCATAGAAAAAAAATTGTGCCCAGCCGTCCATCCCTTTTCCGAAGCTTTATTTCAACCCATACTCCGGTCTTTAGATTTCCACGCTACCAAAAAAGAAACTCACACAGTCTTACAACACCTCGTCTGAGTTGAGCTATGTGCATAGTGCGAGAGTACAAATTAATTCCCTATTCCAGAGTTATACCCAGAACGAAGAGACCAGGTTAGACAGTAAGAATCAAACGTTGCACATTGTCATGTGGAACTCAAAGAATTAAGTCAAAGACCTGAAGCTTCTAAAATCCTATTTCTCGGTGAAGTTCCTCTAAAAATTAGGTGGATTAAGGTCTTCCAGACCACTCTCGGTTTCTGCTCATAACTCAGTTCAGAACCCAAAGACTTTTCGCAGATGCAAATGAATGAAATGCTGGATGAAGTGTAGGTGTGTGAAAATGCAGACATATTTTTCTTTTCTTTTTTTTACTTTTAATCTTTTCTATGCGAGGGATTTTTTTTGAAAAGTTTTTTTATGCAAAAATGAAATAAGAAGCCATTTTTTTCAATTTTGGGTTGGACACAATCAGTGTTAGTAGCAAAACTCTTTTCCTTTTATTGTTTTTGCTTTTTTTGGTTTTTTTTCAAGTTAATCACCCACCCTGTAAATACATATAGACTTACGCGAAAGTACGAGATATGGGTAAAATATATACATAGTATATATACAGACCCCACTATACTTAGCGAGTGTTATGTCCACATAGCACAAGAAGCGCAAAGAAGACATAGCTCGGGCTAAGCATAAGAGAGTGAAAAAAGAAAAACAAAAAGAAAGAGATACATAAGTCCGCCCCCTATACTTAGGTTGTGAACAGTCTAAGTATAGAAGAAGAGCAAAAAAATGAAGTGGTCGGGATATGTGGAGTGAAGAGAATATATACAGGTGGGCGTCGGTTCCCCCTATACTTAGGCTCTGGTCAGTTAAGTATAGGAGAAGGGTGGAAATAGGGCGATTGTGAGAAGGAGTGTGATAAGGGAAATGGTATATACAGATGGCATTGGTCCCCCCTATACTTAGGCCTTGGCCTAAGTAGAGGAAGATATTGTACAAGGAGACTGATGTAGTCGGGAGGGAGGGTGGGTAGCCGTGGTTTTCGGCCGATCTTTTTGACAGCCTGCGATGGAAGATTGTATTGATGAGATGGAGATGAAGCATATGATTCCCAACTATTATCAGTGTTATCCTCGGAGAAATCATGTTGGATATAAGATGAAGCGTATGAGTTAGATGAAAGGTATCCATCATCAGAGTTATCCTCCGATGAATAGTATTTGAAAGTGGACATACTCCAAATATTCCGGTCTTTTTGTTTCTTCAGTTGTTTCCTCAGAATTCGTTCCTTTTTGGGATCAAGCGGTTTGTCCTCGGATGAATACTCTGAAGCACCAGTCTCAGTCAGCTCATAAGAAATAATTCCAGTGTATTTTATGAGAGCAGGAGCATCCGCTTTTGATGAATAATAGTGAGGAACGGGAGTCTTCCAACGGGAGTTGAATTTTGGATCCTTGCGAAGATATGGTTTTAGAAATGCCGAATAGACTTCACTCATGTAGATTTCCTTTTCCGGACCTGATGAGGGATCATCAGCTGATTCCTCTTCCGAAAGGTCAAAGGTGACTTTCTTTTTCTTGTTTCATGAAGGTGTCGGTCCACTCGAGTCTCCAAATGAATAACCATTGGAATTCTTCTCCTTGGTCGGTGTTAGTCAAGTGTGTTTATTCTTAGTCTTCTTAATGTTGGTGCACTCTTGATTTGGGAAGGTTTGGTGAAGGTATTCAAAATTGGTTGACCCAGGGTGTGACCATGCATAAGTCTCAGGATCATATAAGAAACATTCTTCTATTTTGAGATCCGCAGGAATTGAAATACTGGGGAGAGTTTCTGCATGTTCATTCTCAATTAATTTGATGTTGGAGCATTCCTGTGTCGAGTTGATGTGATCAAGGTAGTCAGAGTAGGTTGACCCAGGATGTGATCATGCATAAGTCTCCGGATCATATGATTCATACGTTTGATTTTCCATGGTGAGAGCAGCGGGGAATGGAGCAGGAGGGAGAGTCTCTAAACCAATAGTCTCATCAACAACCGCTATCTCAGGTGTAGCAGCGGGTAGGGCTCTTCTACCACTTCATGGTTACGGCTGTCGGGGACTTCGTGGGTTGCCTCAGAAAATCATGGTTCCTCAAAGACTGGGTGATATTAAAGTGCTTCCAATGCTGTAAAATTGATTTCTTGAGTCTCACAATCAATAATTGCCTTAGGTATTACTATGAATGGCTTTCCGAGAATAATTGGAGACTGGGTGAATTCTCCCTGATGCTCAATATCAATGACTGTGAAGTTAACTTTGAGCAGAGCACCTTGGAATGTCATGATGATAGAAATGATTCCTCTCAGTCGTTTTATTGATCGGTCAAACAATTGAACAATCTCTTATATCTTCCTGATCGGTCCGAGTTTGAGTTTGTGAAATACAGAGGTCGGGAGGATATTGATTGGTGAATCGTCATCAACTTGAGCATGGGTGAAAATCGTATCTTTGATTCCACAGTCAAATCTGGGCAAACGCTTCACTATGCGGCTCTTGGTTTTTCTCCTCAACACCAAGGAGGAGGCCATTGACAAGATATGTCTTTCAGTATTTGTTCTTATCCTTCTTGACTTTTTAATCATTAATTTATCCATTACAAATCCTTTAAGGTCGGGGAAGTGTTCAATGGCCTATATAAAGGGAAGTTCAAAAATCAACTTTTTCTCCAGTGCTTCCCGTAAAGCAGGATCCAAGTTCTTCAGATCTTCTTCAGATTCAATTTTTATGTATTTTTCAGGATTTTCGTTTTTTAGGTGTTTTTGAATATTCCAATTTGTTGGTATATTCTGTGTGATGTGGTGATGTGGTGTCTTCCGTAGATGAGAAGGGGCTTTGATGTTTAGATTAAGAGTTAGAGGCGTAGTCATTTCTAGGGGAGTAATATGCAGAAGTGCCGTTGTTAGAATTGTTCCTGGACTTCTGAATATTCTCAAAATTCTCAACATGAGATCCTATCTTTTTCTCATCTATTTTTATGGCCGAACTCCAATAAAATAAACTGAGTCGGTCAGTAAAATTTCTGAATTTTTCCTCCATTAATTCAAATTTCTTATTTATCCTCGAAATATCATTCTCAAAATTCTGTTCATGATCAATCATGGGAGCAGTCGGTGTATATTTTTGCATTTGAGATTCATCTTCCATTTTTCTGTATGTGCTGAGAGGAGAGTCTCTTCGAATATCTAATATATGATCATTATTTTCCGAAAATTTCTCCTCAAAAATTATGGAAGGAGGCTGCTCAGTGGAAGGATTTTGTGGGAATGTGTCGGTCTCGTACTCAACATGCCGTGACTCGGGCATGTAATCCTGATTTGAGTAGAGTCTACTTCCATGATCATGATTGATCGTATACTCAAATAATGGAGTCATACATGGTGCATATGTGTCGATATCATCTGTTTGGTCCTCTGTATGTATAGGCTGATCAAATGAGTGATATTCGGGTTGGTCAATAGGGATCTGATTGTTGCGGTCAATCCAAATCTGATGATCACTAAGTGCCTGTCTTTCCATCTGGGTTTGGTTTCTCGGCCAGTCATGAGACTCAAAGGTATTTTGATCTTCAAATGGTTCATTAGCGAGAAACCGAGAATAAGAAAGTTCAATCCAAGATGATAGGTGGTCATGTGTGGTCGGATGATTCGAGTAGGAATTCAATGAGGGGGTCGAATTCATCCACGGGTGAAAGTCTCCCACAAATGTTAGAGAATTATTGAAAGAAGAGGTTTTAGTTGATTTGGGCCTAGCCGAGACAAATTCATTTTCATAATATAGATCAGATGGGTTCTTGGACCACTGTCTTGTGTTTTTCAAAGGAGGTTGAAGATGAATCATCATGGTTGATCTCGGTGCGATTGCACAGGATAGTCAAAAGAAATTTTATCAAATGTGCGGCTTTAGATCTTCGAAATCGGTTCATGCACACCAATGCAAACACCAATGAAATCCCGGGTTCACCAACTCACACAATGAAGCTGTAAGAGTTCGGCTATTATCTTTTCAATTTTAATTTGTGATCAGACAATCTTAGAAAGAATTTAGCGAGTTGTTAGGTGCCGGGAATTTTCCTAATGACTGACCCGAATTCTTACGACTAGTTGCATCTACTTTTAGCCAGTATGGGAGTAAGTACGGACCGTAGAATGGTTACCCGTTACTTGAGGACGGAGCCTTACGCAGAGACCTCTAAACCACCCACTCTGCTAAGGAAATCTGGACCGTTTACCGGCTACCCATTAGATCCTCACTGAGAAGTAGCTAATCGTTTTTGTTAGAATCAGTAGTCAATATGAAAATCCGGGTTTGGGCTCTAGCCTTAAGTGTCGTCTCTCGCTCACTCAGAAAAATAAAAGAATCCAAGGTCAAGGTTGCTCTCCCAAAAAAATTCTCAATTTTATGAGTTATTTAAAGTCGGCTATATTTAGCAGTCCAAATTTTAATTAGGCGATCACTGAAGAATTAAATGAGCACAAATGCACGCCGACCGTCTAGTCCCAATTTCCTTTTTTAAAATTATGTGACAAAACAAGAGATGGAAGTTCGGTAAAGCCGATGCATGCGAAAAACTATGATGTATGCTCAGTTA
The DNA here is from genome assembly GCA_037367405.1 of Ottelia alismoides. NCBI lineage: Eukaryota > Viridiplantae > Streptophyta > Magnoliopsida > Alismatales > Hydrocharitaceae > Ottelia > Ottelia alismoides. The sequence continues at coordinate 489,487 of JAZKJV010005181.1, forward strand.
CAAGACTTACAGTGAATCCTCGCAATTTCCATGTGGGATGCAATACAAGAATTGAAAACTTTATTCTAAATGAATGCAAGCCGATGAAAAACCGTACCTAGCAGAAAGTTTTATTGGCAAGAAAGAATTGAGTTTAATTTGGCTAAATTGAACGGTCTAATGTGCGTCTCAATTAAAGTGTATTGTGGCCTTAGATCCTACGAGCACAATCAAAAATTTAAATGCTCTAAGAGCCATATGTGCATGTCTATCCTAATCGCCACTCAAGTCCGACCACACCCTCACCAGAGAGTGAAACATGCCATGACACACCACAAAAAAAGTTCAAGGTCTTCTTTACACATGCGAGAGTCCAAACGGACACAGCTATAAATGAGCAATTAATTACAGAAATATAAAAATTACAGAAAATAAAATCCTAGACTCTACGCTCTCTCACGACTCGACTCGATCTTAAATTAATTGTGGCTTTTTTCGGAAGTCGGTGAAGATGTGTCAGTTTCTTAAAAAACCGCTCCACATACGTTGGGTACCTCACGAGAAAAATAAGAGAGATGGTGTAAGAGAGTGATTCAAAAATAAATCAAAAATAAAATAAGAAAAATAAATGTTGAAAATAAATGCAGAAAAAAATAAATGGAATTTACAGTGAAAAATTTGGCGGTCAGACTACCCGAATACGGAAAATCGAAACAAAAACTTTTAGAAAAAAAACTAAACTGTTTGCCTCCCCGGTAATGGCAACATCTGACGAGTCTGATATTTCGCTATTTAAAAATATGTATGTCTCATGAATTATCATTCGCTTAAAGAAAATAAATGTGTTGTTTCGTTGTAGGCGGCAATCAGAACCAGTCAAGAAAATAACCACAATTATTTAGTCAATTTTTAATCGTGTGGTTTTGTATTTATTTTACTTAGTCAAGTCCCAAGGTCAAATACAAGGAGGAAAAGGAACAACCTAGAATTATGTCTCTCAAAGTTCATGTGCGGTTTTCGAGGAGGTCTTTTTTGTAATTTTTTAATGCAATTAGAGATGTAGCATGACATTTTTGGCCAATTTTAGGGACTAAAATGTAAATTACTGTCAAACAATATCCAAAAAATATGAAACTTGGCTGCAATGCAAAATATGATGAAATGAATGCATAGTAAATTTTTTTGGAATTTTTGGATGCAAGATGATTTTTTTATGAATTTTTAAATGCAAACAATGTGAATTTCAATATTTAATTATAATAAATATTAAACTTAATTATTTTCAAGGGATAAAATTATCTAAGATCAATCACTAGGTGATTGATCTTAGAAAAATCCCAAATCTCGAAAATACAAGATTCAATACCTATTAAAAATCAAACATTGAAATATGCAAAATGATTTTTACAAGGCAAACCAGTAAATGCATTTTTTTGGGTTAAACACAATTAATTCTACGATCTATGAGTTTTCGTGAATTTTTAGAACAACGGTTAATAAATGACAAATTTCAGAGCACAAACTGGGTAAAATATGCAATTTTCCACAGACCAGTTAATTATTTATTAATCAATGATCATAAAAATGTCCATAATTTATCAAGATGTAGAATATTAAATGCGGAACAAAATGCTATTTTTGATAAATAAAATAATGTGCTAGTGAGGTCTAAAACTGAGAGGAAATACATGGGTACAAATATAATATTTTAATTAAAATAAATATAAAAATATAATAGGGGCTATTGTGCAATTTTTGAGAGATCTGGGGGGGTCCGCAAAATAGCCATAGGATAATCTCCGGGGGACGTCTTGCAAATTAACCAGTGGGGCCCGTGCTGCGCACATGACCCCTGGAAGCTGACGTCGCCTGAAGTAGTTCCCCCGCCCCACGTACGCGGCACGTGGTAGGGGCCTCGGTCTCTTTGCCCGGTCGACGAGGGGCGGCGCAGAGGGGCTCCTGGGTATGCCCGACGGTGGCGATTTCATGACGGTGGATGGGAGCCCTCAAGTGCTACTGGTGGAGTCGGAGGAGGGCCGCTCCGGGGGAGATGCCAGGTGACACTACGGAGGGGTCGGTACTGTGGAGGCGCCTTCACGACGGACGGTAAAGCTCTATGATGAAGCGAATCATCATTGGCGAAGAGACCGGACGGTTATCGATAGAGAAGAAAAAGTTGTTGGTTGTGTTGTTGACGTTATCAACGGTTATCGGAGTTATTTGGCGGTGGATGATATCGGTGAAGTAGTTGTTGATCGAAGTTGGCTCGACGGCTGGATGACTGGAGCAAAGCAGTACGCCTGGGGCGGCGCTGTGACGGCCTTGGAGAAGACCGGATCTCACCGACGATGGTCACCAGTGCTGTCACCACCGGTATATCATTTGATGCAGGCTATCGACGGAAGAAGGCGAGTGGAGGTGGTGGCGCATTTTAAATAGGAGAGAGGGGCTTGGACGGAGAAGGAAAGGTGGATTGACGAGGTCTGAGACGAGCGGGCAATTTGATAGGAGATTGTTGGAGGGATCGTGACTGGATTCGATTGAGGATCGGGGGTTGATTTGGAAGGTCGGTGATGTGACGAGCAGGCGGTCGAAGTGAGATCGTGGGAGGCGGCGGAGATTTCGAGGGTTTGGTTTGGGAAAGGAGGCCAAATGAGGAAGATGGCCACGGGCCATCCGATCGGCCGAGATCGTATGGCCCATATTGCGATGCGTGGCGGCTGGGGGGTTGAATGAGGAAGCACGTGCGCGGCACGTGCCTGGGAGACACGTGCTGCACACGTGCGAGGGCTATTTATTTTTTTATTTACTGTTTTTATAAAACTAATAAATAAATAAATAACTCAAAAATGGCTGACATGTGGCGGCTCCAGGAGCTGCCACGTGTTAGCACCACAAAATTCAGAAAATAAATACTTTGAAAAATCCAAACCAAATAGCAAACAACCTCGAATCAAAAAAGTTTCTTCACAAAAATTGCCCGTCTCAATGAGATCTTTCATGAAGATATCAAAATCAAAATCGATCAATTGCATAAAGTGATATTTTTGGGGTATCCCATGTATATAGAATACCTATATTTTTTGGTTTTATAATTTTTTTTTCATTTTTAAACAAGATAAAAAATCCTGAAAAAATATGGTAAAATAAAGCTAAATATTTACACATTAATCTAATTTTTTTGGATTTTTATTAATTAAGAAAATGAAGAAATAAAATAAAAGACGAAAAAACAAATTTTGTACAGACAATTAGTGAAGACTTGGACTCTATTTGTTTCTTTGATTTCAAGCTCAGTTTGGATTTGGATTTTTACACATTTTAATAAAACTTTTATCAAAAGAAGACAAATGAAAAAGAAATAAACTAAAATAGGTTAATTATTTACCTAAAATAATAGATCAAAATCAGCTAAAATACAAAATGTACAAGAGAGGCCCAAAACCCAACTTTCACATACGAGCTTCGATTCACTTGAACTTAGTCTTGTTTTGAAGATAATTGAATGCACATTAGTTCAAAAGTAAGTAGGATTAAAATGGACACTGGATGGGTAAGATATAAGGGTTTTAGTCCGAGAATCCTAGAACTAGGGTTTCGGTTTTTGGTCCACTTATTTGGGTTAGTGATTTTTTTGTATTTTTCATTTATTCTTGTTAGTGATATGTACACAGTGGAGGTGATTCGGGTCATTCGGAGTTAGCATGAATTAGCTAAAAATCGCGGAATTTAGGCTATTTACAGGTCAATTTTGGATGGGATTTTTGGCTTCTTATTTTGTGCAGAAATGAGTGCTAAAATGCAATTCTTATTAAAAACATGCATGAATGCTAATTATGCAGAATAAATGAAGAAATGCCAACGATTTTGAGGGATTTGAGATTAATTAATGAGATTTAGAGTGATGAATATGAGATTCATCAGTCTACCACCACATTCTTGACGCCCGATTTGTCATGAATTTCCAAGTCAGATTCTTGGAGTAGAAGGATCCGACGAATTAAACGAGGCTTAACATCTTTTTTGCTTTGTAGGTGCTTGATGGTAGAGTAGTCAGTGTAGATAATAACCACTAATCTGAGGAGATGTGATCTGAACTTTTCCTATGCAAACACTACATCCAACAACTCTTTCTCTGTCACTATGTAGTTCTTCTAGGCTTCTTCTAGTGTTCTGCTACCGTAATGAATATCAAATAGAATCCCATCTTGTATTTGTCCTAAAATAGTACCAATTGTGAAATATAAAGAGTTCGTCATGATCTCAAAGGGTAGAGACCAATAATGTGGCTACAGGACTTGGAGCATGTGTGAGCAGATCTTTCAGTTGGTTAAATGCTTAGAGAACAAGGTCATACACAACAAATCCATCTCCTTGCCTAGCAGTTCTGTCAATGGTCGGGGAAGCTTGATGAAGTCTTTGATAAATCATCAGTAGAAACTGACATGCCTCAAAAGCGGCTGGACCTATTTTAGATTTATTAGTGTATCAAGTTTTGAAATCACTTCCACCTTGATTGAGTCCACTTCCATGCCATGCTTTGTTACCACGTAACCCAACACGATTGATGAATACCCATTCATCACTCTTTATTCTTATATTTTAGCTACAAAAACCTTTGAAAATGCATGTAGATACTTTTAAATACAAATAATTACCAAAAAGCATGCATAGTGTAAAAACTAATAATTAGCATGTTTTTGTGCAAAAATAAAATAATAAAGAATTAAAAGAAAAAGAGGGAGATATTTATAATAAATATTGAGCAACCTAATCCCAATGGAGGGCTCAGCATGGGCCTGACCGCATAAAAGCCAAAGTAGAGAGAGATAGGGAGCTCATGTGTGTAAATATATCTGTACATATAATAAAAATATTTTCCTCTAAAATAAAATAAAATGGGCTTGTATTTATTTGTAAATATTTGAGAATACAAAATCAAGATAAAAATTGAAAAATTAAAAACAAAATAAAAATGGCCTTACTTGTACATATTCACCATGTACATACACCTACACCTCTATTTATTTTACCTTGTAAATATATAAATTAAAATCCCTAAAAATTGTATATACTCCTTATTTTATGGTGTAAATAAATAAAATAAAAACCATAAAAAGAAAAATTAAATAAAAAGAACAAAAATAAAAATCCAACCCTTGTACATAAATAATAAAAATAAAATAAAAATACCTTTTTATTCCTAATTTTATGCTATAAATAAATAAAATATAAAATAGGGATAAAAATGTACAAAAATAATTAATTAAAAATCAAAAATTAAAAATCCATATTGTGAATATACCTATGTATAGCACTATATTGTACATACATTATTTTTATTTCAAAAAAATAATTAAAAATCACAAAAAATAGAAAAAAATAAAACAAACATTTTTCATGTTTTAAGTTTTTCCTAAATCGTCTTTTTAGTATTTTATTTTGAATTTCCAATTAATTCTGACATGGCCTTCTCTGATTGGTCCACGGGGGACGTTGACCCCCCGGTCAACTCCCTCCCTTGGACCACTTCCCACGGGTCCATGACGCCCGACCCGACTTCGCTGAATTTCTGCGTCATGACCCGACCACCAAATCCGATATTCCCGGGCTCTACTTCTTCCTCGTGCATCCGAGATCCTTGCCAGGTTGCTTACATTGGGATCCGCACCTCGCCGTGCCCTGCCCGACCTGTTCTTGTCGGACCCTCACTCATATATAATCCGAGCTCCGCCTTCATTTTCTCGCATCTTTGGCTCATCTCTCTTCACCCTAGGACCTTCACAGCCGCCACCAGAGTGACAGCTTGCCCCCGGTCGTGTCGCAGCGAGGAGGGAGAGATCGGACCACTAATCCGACGTCTTTGGGCTGTCGTGCGCCGCCCAGAAGTGGTGCTTGAGCCTCGGGCACTGACGGCCCTCGAGGCTAGGACCTGGAGCATCCCCAGCTCTTCCCCAGTCGATATCATCCAGTAGGTAGCCCTCTTTCCTTCCCTATTTCTTTAATTTAGCTTTACGCCCAATTCACCCCGTCGCCGACGAGCTCCGATTCCGACCACCCTAGCCACCTGTTCGATCATCAGAGTCGAGCCACATTTCCTCTTTCCCCCGCGCACCTTCTCCACCCCTTCGTTCAACCCAGTTCACCACGGAACTAGGATTGGGGTTCCTCCATCGTCGCTTCGCCAGAGCCCCTTCGTTCTGACGCACAGATCACCTTCACCACCCCTAACCGGGTCGAGGCACTTTGCCCTCGTCCCAGGAGTTCGTTGCTTTGCTTTGCAGGTTCATCCAAGCCCATCTGAGGGCTTGGACAGTCAGGAGCAGCAGCTCCTCCTCCGCCGGTGCCGCCTGAGCTCTTTGAAGCTCTGCTGCACCATTGGAGGGGTCCATCAGACATGGGAGGCCTAGACGCATCTTCTCTGATCTTCAGCAGCCTCCGAGGAGCTCCCCTGTACGCGCACGAGCCCGGCGAAACTCGCCGGCGTCGAGTTCATCGAGCAACCTCTGTAGCCGTCCGATCGTCCTCTAGCTCCAGTTCAGATCAGATCCGTCCATTTGAGGAGCTGCCACCACCGTCCGATCAGTGGAGGATAGACAAGGACCGTCCGATCGTCGAGGGTTAGCCGCGCCTCTTCTCCACCGTCCAATCACCACGTGGCATCCATCTGGCCCTCGACTTAATAAAGGGTAAATTACCCTTAGGCCCCCCTCTTTTTAGTTGTTAATATTTAGCCCTGTAAATATTTTAGGAGTTTTATTTCTATTTGGTAAATTGCATGGAGGACCTCGTCACATAGTTTATTTGCCATTATAACCCTGTATGTAGTGGTGCACGTGCTTCAACACGTGATTCTGTGGGTTATTTGCATGTATGGGCGTTATGTTCTAGGGTATTAATGAATGAAAACATGTTTTTAGTAATTGCAGAAATGCCCCTGTGAATGCTTTATTTGCGCATGTGCTATATATAGTGGGCTTTTTGTACTTATGCCCCTGTACTTTTAGTATGTGTTACTAAATAGTCCAGGAACTTAAGTTTATTCCAATTAGGTCCCTGTGTGCCCAGGTTACGCGTCTCGCGCGTGAGTTCTTGGAGAAATTGCACCGGACCCCCTGGAACTTCTCTTAATTGCGTACAAGTCCATGTGCATTGTACCTTTGTTTTTTATTTTAATAAAATAGCAAACCAACTCCAAATTTGATGAAAACTGGATACATGGCTCCTGCCATGAATTTTCTCTAAATTTTGGAGACATTTTTTTATTATTTTTGATATTTTTAAAAATTCAGAAACACACATTTTCTTTACAGTCTAGCTTTAAAAATCACAAAAAATATTAAAACATCTTTAAAAATTACAAAAAAATTAAATAATGTTTTTTTGTGCTGCTTGATTTTCTGACGAATTTTGGTCATTTTTAGATTTATAAAACCTATAAAACATACAAAACCCCTAAAAAACCATAAAAATTCTAATAATTAAAAGAAAAATCAAAAATTAATAATTCCAGTGCCCAATTTTTCCTTATATTTTCTACTTTACAGGAAAATTACTTCAGACCTTGATAGGACCCGTTTGCATTTTAATTTGGCCCTCCATGTCTGACTGGACAGTGCCTTTGTTTTTTTGTCTTGCTTTATTTTTAGAAAATCCCATAAAAATCAGAAAATCACCAAAAATTAACCAAAAACATAAAAAATTATAAAAAACATAAAAACATTTTTGTTTGAATTTTTGGATGATTTTCGAGTAGTTAAATAAATCATTCAAGTTGCTTGTTTATTGATTTCCTTATTTTCCTTATTCATTAAAAAATCCAAAAAATATAATAAGATTAAAAATCCACCAAAAAAATCACTTTCTTTTATTTTATTGCATTTCTGACTACTTCATAGGTCGCGAGGCCATCACGTGCTCCTTGTGTTCGACCCTTGTAGCTATACTAGGTTAATCCTATAGCGAGACCGCTACTTTGAGCTTGTTTGATTTTTTCCTTGTTTTGGTGGTCTATATTTTTTTCGTTGAGCCACCTGAGCGACTGAGGTCGCAACGAATGCTTCTTGATTTATCTGCCTTAGTTGTTCGGATTTTGGGCTCATCAGAACGGCGTCGTTGCTGGGTAGCACGACTTAGTAGTCTTTTTATTTTTCATTTTCTTTTTCTTTTTTTTTGCGGCTTTCTGTGGCTTTTTCTGAGTCTGCGGCTTTTCGCGGTTTTTTATTCTTCTTTTATTTTTGTTTTATTTTATTTTATTTTATTTTATTTTCTTTGCTTTTATTTTTGTTTTTATTTTCGCTTGTTTATTTTATTGCTACTTTTGCATATATACCCCTGTTTAGTTTCCTATCTTTAGTTGCTTTGATTTATTTGGTATTTGACACTTGTCTGCTTTCTTGCGAGGGCCCGAGGACTGAGGCGGCGACTCTGGGAAGCCGGCGCAACCGCGGGATTCGGAGGCGGCCCCCTTCTGCACGGAGCAGCAGGATAGCGTGAGATAGCAGCTGAGTGGGAGAGGCTTAGATTAGGTTTTATTTCAGTTGAATTGTTGTAATAACACAGGGACAGCTCAGCAGGACTTGGACACTCTTTCGGGTCTGTGTCGCCGAGCACCGGTGTGGTCGGGGGACCCTTAGGTTTTTCGCGGCTTTTTACATGGCTTTTTGTTTTCACTGCCTTTTACGGTTTCTCGCGGCTTTTATCGAGCCCCTAGCCTTAGGAATTTCTGTTGATTGTGCAGTAATTAGTAGGATCCAAACACCTAATTATCTGCTTGTGCCTATAGTTCGGTAATTGGACCTATTAATAAATGATTAATAAAAATAGCTGACTTGCTTCCTTCGAGCCTACGTGCCGCAGCCTACCCTGCCAAGTGCTGCTCCTGAACCCGATTTGTCGGGAGGAGGAGGGGTAGACCGAGACCGGACTCTTTGGATCGGAGGCAGGTGACCAGCTAGACGGTTCTTTCGAGTAGAAGTTGCTATTTAGGCACTCGGTTTTTCCACTTGCACCATTTAGGTAGTTTATTTCCTGTCTTTCAATTCTGCGCATATCATATTGCATGTAGACTGCTGGAGTCAGGTACACATTTCTTACTCTGCATGCACCATTGATTTTATCGTGCATCGGCTTTTTCGTCTTCTCCCCCTGTTTTTGACTTAATAACCAGGAGAACCGAAAAATTCGTTAGGTGTTTTTGTTTTTATTAAAAAATACCTAAAAAGAAAAATAATAAAATTGGGACTGCTAATACTATTGACCGTAAAAGACACTTGACTTAAAAACTTGTCTTGGGGAGAGCAACCCCCTCATTGTCTGGTTTGATTATGTGAGAGAGTGACCTAGAACACTAGGTAGAGCTCTCCGATACTCTTCTCGACTGATTACCGACTACTTCTGTGCGGGACAGTCGGTTGGGAAAGTATCGGGTATCCCAACAGGTCACGTAATCGCTCTGATATCCTGACTGTTCACCAAAATAAAAATTGACAAGATAATTGACCGAACCTTTACGGTCTTCAGCTCGCGTTGCATTGGTGAATTGGGGGTTTGCTTGTGATCATAGTTTTTCTAGATCTCATCCGCCTTACTCGCCACATCAAGATGATGGGCAGACGATCTCTTAGGCAGCCTCTGGCTGCACCACTTTCGGGCGCGTCTACCCGCTCATCTAGGTTGGCTCGTGCGAGCCGAGACCCGCTCTCCGAACCCGAGTACGACTCCACCCTGTTCCCCCTTGACCCCCTTTCTTTCGGTTCCGAGAGACCAGTGCCAGAGGAGAGACTATCAGATTTATCGGCACCTGAGTTTGGATCGTTTGATTTTGCAGAGACTATGGACTGCAGTTCTGATGATCGCACTAGAGGTTCGCAGCCTGAGCATTTTGTTCTGGACCAGGGTGCAATCAACTCCACCCTGATCGCCTCCCTCGAGACAGTGCAGCAGCAGTTGAGGGATCAGGGAGCATTTATGTTAGATATGAGGTGAGAGATGGAGGAGATGAGAGCAGAGCGAGAGCATCATAGAGACGGGCCGAGGATCCAGATGAGGCAGCAGGTTCAGAGCAGCCGAGACCGATGCGGGAGTTGCACAACCCCGGATCGACACTGATGCATCACTGGGTTGTGCTACCGGCTATCGTGGGGGATTTCAAATTCCCCCCGAACACCTTGCAGCTCCTCCCCCGTTTCCATGGGCCCGCCACAGAGGAGCCCCATCTCCACCTCCAGGAGTTTCTGATGATCTGTAGCACCGTCCACGACCGTCAGGTGGAACAGGATACCATCAGGATGATTGCCTTCCCCTTCTCCTTAGCTGACAGAGCAGCCACCTGGCTGAAGCATTTGGGGAAGTTCGTCTACACTTGGGAGCAGCTCCGCACCGAGTATTTGCATAAGTACTATCCACTCGGGCGGACCAATGCCGTGAGAGCCCTGATCAGCAACTTCTCCATGCTCCCCAACGAGCAGTTTCACGAGGCATGGGAGAGGTTTAGAGAGCTGACCGACAGATGCTCGTACCACGATATTTCCAAGCCGAACCTTGTTCAGAGCTTTTTCAGCGGGCTGACACCAGAGCTTCAGGTCTTGGTGAACGCTTCTTGTAGCGGGTCTTACTTCGCCAAGGATCACGACCAGGTCTGGGCCATCTACGAGGAGATGGTTGAGAACTACATGGTGATGTCCCAGACCCGGTTATACACTGAGGGCAGACCCCAGCAGCCACAGACCGTACAGTACCAGAGGATAGCACGGATCGACGTCGGTCCTTCCAGTTCGTCCGCGATAGCAGCAGCACAGGCCGAGTCATCAGCCGCGGACATGGGGATCATCAGCGAGAAGCTGGACCAGATGGAGATTATAGAGAAGAAGCAGTGCCAGGGCATCACGCAGATGGAGCAGATGGCACAGACTCTGAGAGACTTGAAGACACAACTCATGTGTCTCCAGGAGGCACAGACGGCTCCACAGCCTCGTATTCAGGCACGAGGCGATCCCAGCAGCAGCAGCAGCTTGTCCCAGCGCTCCAGCTCCCACCAGCAGCCTAGACAGGTTCATCTTGTACAGGCAGAGTCATAGCAGCAGCCGCAGCCCACCTACCAGTCATCACCATCTCCAGACTTGCAGATGGTGGTATACCAGCCGGATCAGCCTCTGGCAGTGCTCCCGCCACCCCAGTACGATGAAGAGCCATTGATGGATGTCAACGGGATTTGGTATGACCGCCCCCAGCCCGGTATCCGATGAGACCATCCCGTATTCCGTTGGGGGACCGGAGGTGCACAGCCCCAGCAGCAGCTGTCAGGACAGGGTGGCCAGTACAGCCATCAGAGAGATCACCAGCAGCAGCAGCCCCCAGTGTACCCACAGCCACAGCAGCAGCAATCACAGTATGGTCCTCGTCCCTATCAGCAGGGACAACCTTGGAGGCATGATCAGCCTCACCAGCCGCAGCATCAGCCACATTCCTACCCCTCTCAGCCACAGTAGCAGTTCCAGCAGCCTCACTACCAGAGAGGCTACCCGTCAGGCTCTCATGAGAGCCCCACCTTGGATGATATAGCCCGCCTTCTCACCAATCAGCAGGCTACGTTTCGGCGGGAGATGGATGAGTTCCGCTAAGAGATGCGGGTCATCGTGAGAGAGAAGGCCGCCATCCCTGCCCAGATCGAGCCGAATCCCAACAATCTGAAGAGGAAATCTGAGCAGGTAGCTTGTACTGAGTATGCCACTCCTAGTGATGCATTTGGTGATATGTCTGCATATCTTTTTGATACTGATTTTGTCACACTTAGGAGCGGTAGGATGCCAGCAGGCGGCGCCTCGTCTGAGCGACACCATGAGGATACACCCAGAGCGCCCGACGAGGAGGAGGAGAGCGGTACTGAGGCTGCTAGAGATGATGACGGTGGTACTGATGCCCCCATGGATGCTGATCCCACCGGCGGTACTGAGGATGTCGTTTCACCAGTTGGAGTAGGTGGTACTGAGGCCACCTAGGATGCCGAGCCAGAGCGTGGTACTGAGGCCGCGAGTCTTCCAGCCGATGGTGGTACTGAGGCCACCCATGTTCATTCTGAGATACCTGTTGTTCTTCCTATTACTGATGTATCTCGGAACACTTCTGTGAATAAAGGAAAGGGTTTATTTTCTTCTGGTCCCACTGTGGTGCATGATGTATGTGTGGATCCGGTCGTCGAACCGTATAGACCCTTTCCTATTCCTTCATCTGAGAAGGACCCTGTGATCCCCTTCCTTAGAGCCCTTCAGATGGGGAAGGGGAATAAAAATGAAAATCCAAACAAGAGAGAGCAGGAAGAGTTCAGCCAGTAGATGATAGATCGATTTCACATACAGCTGACTCTTCAGGAGGCTTTGCAGCACATCCCACTTTTTCAGTGTTCCCTTAGAGACAGGACTACAGTCAGGAGGCAGAGGAGGAACCACCACTCAGAGATCCACGTGCTGACGAGAGCCACTTGTTTCGCGATTCAGAACCATCTGCCGGCCAAGCGGCCAGATTCAGGAGCCCCATATGTTAGATGCCATATCAGTGAGTAGAGGTTCGACCGCACTCTATTAGATAGCGGATCGTCGATCAACCTACTTCCGGCAGCCCTTCTCGATCGCTTTGAGTTGGGCACTCTTAGACAGAGCAGGACAGTCCTTCAGCTTGCTAATCGATCTGTCAAGAGGCCGAAGGGGTTGTTGCGAGATGTTGTCATCACGATTCAGGGTCTGCAATTCCCCGTGGACTTTGTAGTTGGACATGGAGATCCCTGATTCAGTGAACGATACCCCATCATTCTCGGTCGCCCATTCTTGGCCACAGCCTAGGCGGTGACTGACCATGATAGCGGGAAGGTATACTTTCGCGTCGAGGGTGAAAGTGTACAAATAGAGACGGTCGAGGACAGCCGAGCCAGAGACAGATCATGCTCAGAGACCACTTTAGACACAGAGCAGCTGACAGATACAGGGCTAGACATCCACCAGGACTGTGACTTTGTGATCACAAACAATGAGGCAGTTTGGGCAGACCCAGCAGCATAGGCCATCCTCTCATTTTCAGATTCTTCTGATGCAGAGATGGCGGCAGAGGAGAGCTTGGAGAGCACATTCCTGGTCCAGGATACTTCAGAGGCAGCAGAGCCGGTTCTCAACCGTGAGACAGATTCCTTTGATAATGGTGGTGCTGATGCCACCTTGGATGACACAGATCCCTCGGAGTCAGAGTCCGATTGGGCAGATTGTGATGATTATATGCCAGACCTGATTTCCACTGAGCCTGCAGATAGGGAGGAGGTAGATGCCGAGCAGAGCAGAGACAGTCAAGCAGGGCAGCCTTCTCCAGTTTTTGAGAGTGACAGAGAGTTTCAGCTCTCCCATGCAGATTTAGCAGCGTTCACGCAGACTTTTCAGAAGCCAGATCCACCAGCACCCAGTTGTCCAGAGCTGAAGCCGCTTCCGACATCACTGAAATATAGGTTCCTTGCGGGTGAGCATGAGATGTACCCACTCATTATCTCCGCCGATTTGATTGGAGAGCAGGAATCCCATTTGATGGGGGTTCTTGAAAAGAACCGCAAGGCGATAGGATGGAGCGTAGCAGATCTCCAGGGGATAAGTCTGGCCCTGTGCTCCCACCTTATCTATCTCAAGGATGAGGTGAAGCCGTCGCGTGAGTTCCAGCGGCGGCTGAACCCGAATCTGAGAGAGGTTGTCATGAAGGAGATTTCAAAATGGTGGAGCGCCGATTTTATCTACCCCATCTCCGACTCCAAGTGGGTCAGCCCTTTGCATGTGGTGCCCAAGAAGACGGGCATCACTACATTGTTCAGTGAGTCTGGAGAGGAGATTGCTACACGGGTACCCACTTCTTGGCGGGTCTGCGTTGACTACAGGAGACTCAACCAGGCCACCAAGAAGGATCATTTCCCCCTGCCCTTTATTGATCAGATCATTGAGAGACTGGCAGGGAAGAGCCACTACTGTTTTCTGGATGGGTACTTGATGAAAGGGAGCCTGACGAGGGTCTAGAGTAATCCACACAAGGCGGGATCACAATATCGCTGAGGCGACCGCTCGACAGATCCCAAATCGATCAACAATTAACCCACAATAAATGTATGCAATGAATATCCAAAATGTGGAGTTGAAATTTATTATAACTCTACATGCAAGTGTGTATAGGTGTAAGTACAAGTAGAGGACAAACACTGGGAGGCGAATGGATGTATGGTGAAAATTGTTGTACAATAATTCAATTCATTGTTCATGTCCAATTTTTATTATTTTTGTGGGTTTTTGATTTTATATTTTTTTTAATTTTGTTTTTATAATTTTTATTTAGTTTTTATATGTGATATATATATTTATATATATATTTATTTATTTATTTATTTATTTAATATATAATATAGATGTATATGTAAAGAGGAATATATATATGTGAGGAGAGAGAGAAGTAATACAATATATGGATATATATATATAGACATGAATGCTTAAAGTATATAGATATAATATATTTTTTTTGTTTATGATATTTTTCTAATTTTTTGTTATTTTTCATGAATATTTCTAATTTCTATGTATTTTTTAATTTCAAAAATGTCCACAATATGGACTAATTAGCTAGCAGAATTTAATTTGGGTTTTAAAAATATGAAATAATTCCCAAAATTAACCAAATTAAGTTTACTATATTAATGATAATATACAAATAATTATAAAAGAGAAAAATATATTTTTGGAAATTTTTAAGGGTTTTTCTTTTTTTGTTGGATTTTGGAGCTTTCTGATTTTTTTATTTTTCTTTTTCTTGTTTTTAGGGTTTTTCAATTTCTGGACTCAATATATATGAAAATATACTATATGTAATTTTTTTGTAATTTTTCAAAAGCATTCTATAATTTTTTGGTATTTTCAAATTTTAACAGTACAAAAAGGGCTCCTTTTTCATTTTTTAATAATTAGGAAAAATGCAAAAAAATGCAAAATAAAATATGGACATGAAAGATCATTACATGAAGCATCTAACCTAATTTTCCTGAATTTTTAGGAGCACCATAGGTATTTTTTAAAAAAGGTAAAAAACACAAAAATCAAACAGCTTGCAGGGGCATTTTTGCAAATAAAATAATTTCCAGGGGCATCCATGCAAAACTTCTACAGAAATAAACATTTATTTATATTTTTGGGGTTATTTTACAATTAACAAAAACTGCCAGGGGCATAGTGCAATTTTCACGCGCCTCACATGGAACTGCATGTGAGGCGCGGAGGGACCAAAATGCAAATATATAAACTACAGGGGGCCGAATGCAAATTTTGCAATTATTTTAAAATGTGAGATTTTATTTACAGAGTAAAACATTAAATAAAATAAAAGGCGGGGGTACATGTGAAATTTACCCCCAAAGGCACGTTATCCAAAGGCTGCTCTTCGTTCACTTACCACGCGTTGCCTCCTAAGTGCCCGATGATGCTTCGCGGATCCACGGCGAGGATTAGATCTCCAGGCAAGATCTGACGGCTTAGGCGTACGTGATCCGACGGCTGATCTTCAATATGGGCCTTCGTCTTCATCCAACGACGGGGAGTAAGCGTGGAAGAACAGGGAAGTAGGCTCGCCGGGGCGAGCTTCTTCCGACCAGATCTCGCGTCTCCACCGGTCTTTGCCGCTCCTGAAGGTCCCAAAAGCTTCCTGGAAGGTTGCTTTACATGCTGGAGGTCTTGGATCGGCGAGAGGTACACTAGAGCGCCGCTAGGAGCTCGGAGAAGAAATGGGGCTCCAGGTACCTCTGCTGGCTTGTGATGCGTCTCCTGGGGCTTCTTGGCGCACTAAACCTGCACAGAAGGACTACATGGCTCGAGGTCATCATCCTCGACCTGGAATTGAAGCTGTTAGCATGAAAAATGGGCGAGGTGGCAAAGCTTCCGGCGAGCGGAGGAGATGAAGCTTCGGTTCACGGATCCAGAAGGGATCCGGTTGGGTTTGAGTGGTCTGGAGGTGGAGAAAGTGAAGGGCGGTAGAATGATGGTGAAAACGAGTCGGAAAACCAACGGGGGTACGGTGGAGAAGTCGCCGGAGCTGAGCTCCGGCGAACTTCGTATTACCTAAACTAAGCTAATCTAATGATCTAAATGCAAAATAAAAGACAGAAATGAAATGCGGGAATGAAAACCTACCTAAGAATCATAAATGCGTAGCTCGACTTGGCTGGAGGGCCAAGGAGCAGGACGACTGCCGAAGCGCCGACGTGGGTGCAACTACCACCATCTCCAGTCGATTCAAGGTGCCGGCGGCGTCCTCCTGTCATGAGGAGCACATCCAGGACCGAATTCAAGGAAGAAAATGGGGAGAGGCTGACCAAACTTAGAGAAATGGTGGAGGTTCTTTATTTATGAACAAGGTAGCACCCTTATTTTACCGGGCCGTAGCGGCGAATCGACGATATGTACAAGGGCTCCAGAATCTCGGCGAGAATCTCAGATGATCAGAGAGTTTTTTTCATGAAGGATTTGAGTGTGATGGATGGAGGAGATGCCCATGAAAAAGGGAGGAAAAGCGGGGGAAAAGATGGTTCTGACGGGAGTCAGAAGTGTAGGGGGAGTTGACCGGAGGTCAACACTCCCTAGCTTCTGATTGGTCCACGTCAGCCCGACGTTGACCTATTTATTACACGTAATAAATGAATTAATTAGGTTTTGCTTATAAAATAAAAAATGTGTATTAATTAATGTAGTATTTATTTATGATTTTTATTTAATTTTTTTTGATGTATTTTATTATGGTTTTATTTTAATAATGTATTTATAAGTATATTTATATGTATTTATTTTTATTTTGTTTATTTTTATTTTAATATTTTATTTTCTTATTTTATAAATTTAAAACTTATTTTTGTGAGAACAACTATATTTTTAATCAATTTTTACAAGTTTATTTACATTTTTAAATAAATAGGTGTAGGTATATGTAGTTATACTTATAGGTATTTTACCTATATATTATATATACTTTATTTATTTAATGTATTTTTTTATTTTTGATTTGTATTTTTAATATATTATTTGTAATATTTACATTATTATAAGAATATAGATGAATAAAGAATAAAGTCCCTTTTTATTTATATACATACTCAACATAGGTATTTTGCCTATGTATTACATAAGCTTATTTTATTTTACAAATTCTTTTTGGTTTTCTTTTAATTTTAATATGTACATGTATTGTGTACATGATATACAAATTTCTAAAAATATAATTTTGTACAAATAATGAACAATGAATAAATTGAATATTTTAATCAGGCAGGCTGCACAATGAAGGCCAAAAACCTAACTTTTGCAGATAGACTCCAAAAATTATGAAACCAATTTTATTAAATAGTTCTTGGAAAGCTATATACAATTAAATGTTGAGTTTGGGTGATTCAGAGTTTTTATTTGCAGGGTCTGTGAAGTTGAGATTTTGGCTTTTTATTCCGGGTATAAAATGTACACTGAGTATTATTTTTATACAAACTCAATTTTGTATTTTTATTTACATTATTATCTACAACTTTCATGTACAAAATATTTTTGTTTGATGAACAAATAATTATATACAAAATAGGTGTCAAAAATGCATAAATGAATGAACAACTAAATGAGGTATTTATTGTATTATTGGCCCTTATCTCCCCCTACTTTATTCCTTGTCGACCAACTACATTCTGGACTTGGTCTCGGGGTTAGGGTCATAAAATATTTTCAATATTTTATTCCTTTTCCTTTTCTTCTCTTTATTCTATAATTTTGGCATTAAAAACCTTATTTAATGTACAATTAATACAATGAATCATGAATGCTATTATATACAAATTAATGCTATTTACATGCATTTGATGGGGTTTTTAAGGCCAAAATGATAGAATAAAGGTGATGAAATGGAGATTCATCACCCCCCTATACTTACCTTTGCTAGTCCCTAGCAAATACTTATGCAATAAGTTCAAAAAGAATAAAGAATAAGAAGAAAAGAAAAAGTAGAGATAAAGAATTTAAAGAATAAATTGAATTGATCATGATTATTAAACTCATCTGTACAAAATCAAAGTTTGGAGCTCAGGTTAGACCTTGGTGTGAAAATGTGTGCGGAACCTAGTCAGGAACCAAATTTAAAACACCACAGCCTTCAAGAGTCACAGAACTTGGTTCAAATTACCTCAATAGCCCGGTCAGAACTAGCCTACATCATACGCAAACCCTTATGACTATGAAGCTGACTTGTGCAGTGTAAGTGATAGTGGCTCCCCCCAACTGAAATGACAAAGAGACTACCTTCTCCAGAATGACAATCCAATGATTCCCTAATCCAACAGCTCTTTCCTCGAGGAGCGGGGTATTCCCTTCTAAGTTCAAGTGGCATTCAACTCAAGAGGAGGAGGTAGAGAAAAGAATTGACGGTGGCCAGTGTAGCTACCTATCCTGGGATGCAAGACCAGTGTAGTGAAGTCATCCAGCTGCAGGCTCACATGGTGTAACTTTGATGCTCAAGCTTGCTTATTTTCTATACAACATATATACATACTCCGGCAGGCACTTTATTTTATTTTCAAGCCTGTCCACTTTTTTTGGAGATATATATTTTTTTCCAACTACTATATACAGCAGCATTTACATAGGAGTTTTTCCTCTTGAGCCAGAAGACTATCCCTCTTTTGAAGCTTTATTGCAACCCACACTCTCCTGTCATTAGACCTCATGGCTACTGGACCAGGTTGGGGTGCACTTCCCTCCCTAGAGGAGGACGAATGTTTCCACCCGTGTGCGTCTCAGACTGGAAAATCCAACCCCCTCACCACTCCAACTGAGTTGAGCCAAGTGAAAGGTGCAAGTGTCCAAGATGGGTCACGGTCGACAAGAGTCATACGTGTGTTTCGAAAAGTTCTAGTTAGTCCACTGAGGTGACTTGAACCCAGCCCTGATTTCTCAAAGAATTAAGTCTGAATAGACCTGAAGTACCTTAAACCTAGTTCCCATAAGGTTCCAGTGCAATTAGGTGCGGAAGGTCCAACCAAGCTCCAATCATCGACTTTATTGGACTAGCTCAATCATCAATCTCAGTGAAAGAATCTGAATGCTCTGCAAATGCTATTTACAAATATGCAAAGAATAATGCAATTTTCCAAAGAATTTAAAAACAAAGATGGAAATTTTGCACAAAGAAAGAATTTTGGTATCCAAAGTATAAAAATATACAGCTATTTACACGGGCATGCCTCTTTATTTTACAGGACTTGAAGAATTTTAAAGAATTTACAGGTTTTAACAAAGTGCTTTATTTAGGTGTATATATAATTGATAAAGAATTTTAAGTAATTTATTATTTTTTTATGGTGTTTTATTTTATTTCCTAAAATTCTTTTATTCCTCAAATTTATTTAGAAAACAATTTAAAAACTATAGTACAAAATAATTTTTGCAAATATTTACACACATTTGAAAGCTATTTTGCAATGATTTTGCAAACACTATATATACATTTTCCAAAATATTTTTACAAATATTTTCAAAATCATTTGCAAATAGGTTTTCAAATCCTTGATTTCACACAAATAGAAGAATTTTTGTAATCAAAATATGTTTACAAAGGTTGAAAATATTTCACAAAAAGTTTTCCAAACAGTTCACACCATTCTTCAAATCATTTTGCAAAACTATTTTTAACCTGATTTATTAATCAGTATATACAAAGAGAATCTGAGGAATAATCACTTCTTTTTATTATGGTTTGTAGAGAATTATTAGCCATATTATTACAGAAGTACGAGTTATGGCTAAAGTATATACAACGTATATACGACCCCCCTATACTTAGCTTGAGCTATGTCCTCATAGATCGGAAAAGAAAAAGAAAAGACATAACTCGTACTGAGTATAGACAAGTCTAAAGAATATACGAATAAGAAATGAATGAAATAGAATTGGACCTTCCCCCCTATACTTAGGATCGAGTAATCCTAAGTATAGCAGACTGTACACAAAACAGGGAGGGTCAAGGGTGGGAATAAATAGATGCAATATTTAACAAATCAGGGGTGTACCCCCCTATACTTAGGACAAGGTACGTCCTAAGTGTAGACACAATGAAATGGCGATAGATCTATGGCACACATAACCTGTGGGAGGAAGAATGAACAAGGCACACATATATACAAGTGGTGAAGAACTGGTGGAGCACAGGACGGTATCTGACAAGTGAATACCGTACTCTCGTCTCGTCTCCCTGTGAGAACAAGGACGCAGTCAGCAGGTGAAAAGACACCCTGATATACAGTCATGTGGGTGTCGGCTATCGGGGACAAACATATCCGAAAGTAAAGTGGTCCGGTCCGGTAGCAGAAAGCAGTCAATCGGCTCAGAAGGTCAGCATCAAAGAACGGAGCCGATACTATAAGGCCGAGAGGAAGAAAGAGCAGTACAAACTCCTCCTAGTCAATCAGAGTCGATCAGAAATAAAGAATATGAGACTGTGTGATGCACGGTGGTGATATAATCTGAAAGTCACAAGAATACACCGAACAACACAATATGTGGCTCACTCTCGCGAGGGTCCTCAAGGTGAGCGGAATCAGAGAATAATCAGAATACTCGGCTCCGTGCTCCAACAGACAGGAGACACAACCAGGGAGGAGACCGAGTATACAAGTCATAAGACCCGGCTTCGTGCTCCACCAAATGGGAGACACCAGAAATGAAGCCGAGTACCTAGAAAATGATGTAATTTCCCACAGATAACCATAGGGGAGTAGTACATGCTAGGCAATGAATAATCAGAACAGAAGCTCACCCCTGCGAGGGTTGTCAAGGTTAGCGGGCTCGAAGGAGCCTGATCCATCAGACGGATCATCAAGTGCGGTCTCGGTAGGTGACATATCGGCTACCAGCAGAAGAGACCAGAAAGTCTAAAGAATGTGGTAGCGTCCCTCAGACACCCATGGGGAACGTGCTGCCAGCTAGGCATGAAAACAGCAGATATCAGAAGCTCAACCTTGCGAGGACCGTCATGCAGAGCAGACGCAACGGAGTCTAATCAGATTGGTCCCATGATCCATAGATCGGATAGGCAACTCAAGATGGGACCCCAAAATCATGTATATCAGACGACTCGATTCCGTGCTCCGCAGATCGGAGACACAGTAAGCAGTGGAAACCGAGTGTAAAGAGAGTGTCGCAGTCTCCCGCAGATAATCCTCGGAGAGTACTGCAATCTAGGAAGGGAATAGTCAGAATGTGTCTCTACCTTGCGAGGGTTGTCAAGGAGAGAAAAGTACTCGAAGGAGTCGGGTCCATCAGACGGACCTACATAATGGTCTCAGTAGTCGACAAGTCGGCTACCAACAGAAGAGACCAATCACATCGGAAATATGTCGTAGTCTCCCACAGCTAACCCTCGGGGAGCTACGAGCTAGTCAAGGAGTAATCAGAAAAGAGCTCATCCTTGTGAGGACCGTCAAGGAGAGCGGTCTCAAAGGAGCCTGAGCAAGTCGGTCTCATGCCCCAACAGATCGAGTGCATAATCAGAAAGGGAGACCAACTGCCTATATAAGACGAATCGACTTCGTGCCCTACAGATCAGGGCACCATAAGTGAGAGAAGCTGATCGTAAAGAAAGTGTCACATCCTTCCGCAGATAGTCCTCGGGAAGTGATGTGAGCTACAGAGTGAATCATCAGAGTACACCTCATCCTTTCGAGGGTCGTCAAGGAGAGAGAAGGCTCAAAGGAGAAGGATCCATCAGACGGATCCACAGAAAATGTGGCCTCGGTAGACGACAGATCATCTACCAGCAGAAGAGACCACGAGAGCTATAATGTATCATAGCCTCTCGCAGATAACCCTCGGAGAGCTATGAACTGGGCAATGAATAACTAGAATAACGAGGCTCGTCCTTGCGAGGACCGTCAAGGAGAGAAATCCGTCTATTGGCCTCATGTACTGATAGGTCAGGTACACAATCACAGGGGGAGGCCAATCAAGTATATCATCTGACTCGGTTTCGAGTCCCATCAACATGGTGACCAAAGCAGTGTATGAAACCGCAGTCCTACAAATTGTCGCATTCTCCTGCAGATAGTCCTCGGGGAGTAATGCGAGCTAGATAAATGTAGGTCATGGGAATGCTGGCATAAAATCTCAGGTCCTCGAAATAATGTGAATCCATCAACCACAGGAGGGCATAAGATCATGTGAGGGAGCAAATAATCAGGTCATTCACAAGACATCCCTCAGGTCAATCAAATCTGTCTTAGATGGCACAACATATCATCAGGACTCCTTTAAGTGCCAGGGTGGATCAGAGAGTCAGGAGATCAAGGGTGGTCCAATCAGGAAGATGAGAGATCATGCAGGGTCCGCACACCTATACCAGTCAGTCCATATCAGAATAAGCAATCAATCCTCAAGAAAGATAGATCATTCAATACTCATGAAATCATCACCAAATCATTGCATCATATCACATCCTCAATCCAGTGTGCGAGATCTAAATCCTCAATAATGCATCACACCTATGCTCTATGCATCAGAAATCCTCAATCAGCTCATGTGCTCGTATACAAAGTCAAATCCACCTCATTGGCCCGACTCACACAAATAATCTGTTTACATAATCCTCGATGCGGGCCTTATCAATATGCATAGCATTCCTGGGTAAAGGAAGGGGTGATACGGGATACACGAAGAAGATGGATAAGCAGGGTACACAATGGGGTGGAGAAGCTGATTGAGCATACGTGCCAATAACATGGGAGCTAGAAGGGTGATACAGAGGGAACGAGGAGGGCAAGCGAGAAGATCGAGACACCGACAAAATTGGGTGTTCCACACAGGGCGGGAACACCGTCAGAATGATGGTTCAAAGATCAGGCTCTCCTCGAACCAGAGAAGATGGGGATGATACAGTGGATACGAAGAAGATGGTGAAGAAGAGGGAAACGAAGGGCTTGGCGAAGAAATGATTGAGCTCAAGCGCCAATATCACGACTCGATGCAGATGAGGAGACATATATATAAGAGAGGTAGAGAGACTCAAAGACGAAAAATGCATGACTCACACGATGGAACCGGCTACTCAAATAGTGAATGAAAATCACAACGGACTCCAAGTCACATTCAATACACAAGGCAAACCCCCGATTCACCTACTCGACACAGTGAAGATCGTCAGGTGACGATCATTTATCTTTTCATTTTTAGAGTGAGGTGAGAATCACAGAGTTGTACAGACACTTAGGAGGATTGATAGGATTTGGGCTCTACTCCTTAGTGTGTACGTGAGTAATTTAAAACGCATACAATGAGGGGGTTGCGCTCCCCAAGACAAGGAATCCATTACGTTTTATTTTTAAGTCCAATAGAGTTAACAGTCCCGATTTTATTTAAGTTATCACTTTTTTTGGGTATTTTCAATGCACGTGCCTATCGAGGTTCCAATTTTCATTAAGCATCCTAGGTTGGCAAAATCGGAGGGAGAAGATCGGAAAAGCCATGCAAGTCGGGAATCGTTGATGCATGCCAAGTAAGAAGACTTACAGTGCCTCCCAGCTCTCTCCGTGCGGGATGCATAACAGAATTTGAAACCTATGCTATATGCAAATGCAAACCGAAGAAATCGCCCTAGGTTCAGAAATTGCTATTATCGTGAAGCACCACAAGTCGCTCGCCAATCTTTAGCCTAAAAGTCTGGTCTTGGCTCACCCCTCCTCTGCTCAACACACTTGAGTTTAGGAGATAGCGCTTTGCGGGGCTTGCTGTGGCACAAGGGCTAAGAGATGGCGAGGCGACTGTTTAGAGTTTGATCTAGGTCCAAAGCGAACTATAGGTACATGCAAATATATTAGGGTGTTTGGTCCTAACTCTACGAGCAAGCAACTCCTATGGCTAAGGGCTTATTCACACAAAATAATAAAAATAAAATAAAAAACGGAAAAGCATCAAAACCATCGAGGCCCCCAAGGGAACAATCCCTCGGGCACTGGACCTCGAGAGTCGAAGTGTACATGTGAGAGTCCTGTATTAGTACAATTCAAGAGTCACTCTCTCACATAAATATACATATTAAAATAAAATGCATAAAATGTGTGGACTATCTTCCAAAAATCCTCCTTCATCTGCTATTGATGCTCTCTCCTGTTGGCCGGCGTAGAAAAGCCAACTCCGCCTTGCTTGGGTGCATAGGTCCTCCTAGAAGGTCCTCCTTCACTTGGCGGTCCCTCGCATCAACGACAAAGAAAGACGACAGGTCAGAACAGTCAATCAGATAATATCAATAAAAATAAAAAAATCAAATAAATAAAAATATAATGGTCATGAGCAAAGAATTAATTCAATGAACAAACAACCACACAAAATCATACAAAATCTGTTGCCTCCCCGGCAACGGTGCCATTTGATGAAAGGGAGCCTGACGAGGGTCTAGAGTAATCCACACAAGGCGGGATCACAATGTCGCTGAGGCGACCGCTCGACAGATCTCAAATCGATCAACAATTAACCCACAATAAATGTATGCAATGAATATCCAAAATGCGGAGTTAAAATTTATTATAAGTCTACATGCAAGTGTGTATTGGTGTAAGTACAAGTAGAGGTCGAACGTTGGGAGGCGAATGGATGTATGGTGAAAATTGTTGTACAATAGTTCAATTCATTGTTCATGTCCAATTTTTATTATTTTTGTGGGTTTTTGTTTTTATAATTTTTTTTAATTTTGTTTTTATAATTTTTATTTGGTTTTTATTTGTGATAATTATATATATATATATATTATAAATGTATATGTAAAGAGGAATATATATATATATGTGAGGAGAGAGAGAAGTAATACAATATATGGATATATATATAGACATGAATGCTTATAGTATATAGATATAATATTTTTTTTTGTTTATGATATTTTTCTAATTTTTTTGTTATTTTTCATGAATATTTCTAATTTCTATGTATTTTTTAATTTCAAAAATGTCCACAATATGGACTAATTAGCTAACCGAATTTAATTAACTTCTACAGAAATAAACATTTATTTATATTTTTGGGGCTATTTTACAATTAACAAAAACCACCAGGGGCATAGTGCAATTTTCACGCGCCTCACGTGGAACTGCACGTAAGGTGCGGAGGGACCAAAATGCAAATATATAAACTACATGGGGTCGAATGCAAATTTTACAATTATTTTAAAACGTGACATTATATTTACAGAATTAAACATTAAATAAAATAAAAGGAGGGGGTACATGTGAAATTTACCCCCAAAGGTGCGCTATCCAACAGCTGCTCTTCGTTCACTTGCCACGTGTCGCCTCCTAAGCGCCCGATGACGCTTCACGGATCCACGGCGAGGATTAGATCTCCAGGCAAGATCTGACGGCTGAGGCGTGCGTGATCCGACGGTTGATCTTCAATCTAGGCCTTCGTCTTCATCCAACGGCGGGGAGTGAGCGTGGAAGAACAGGGAAGCAAGCACGCCGGGGCGAGCTTCTTCCGACCAGATCTCGCATCTCCGCCGGTCTTTGCCGCTCCTGAAGGTCCCAAAAACTTCCTGGAAGGTTGCTTTACATGCTGGAGGTCTTGGATTGATGAGAGGTACACTGGAGCGCCGCTAAGAGCTCGGAGAAGAAATGGGGCTCCAGGTACCTTAGGCGGCTTGTGATGCGTCTCCTGGCACTTCTTGGCGCACTAAACCTGCACAGAAGGACTACATGGCTCGAGGTCGTCACCCTCGACCTGGAATTGAAGTTGTTAGCATGAAAAATGGGTGAGGTGGCGAAGCTTCCGGCGAGCGGAGGAGATGAAGCTTCGGTTCGCAGATCCAGAAGGGATCCGGTTGGGTTTGAGTGGTCTGGAGGTGGAGAAAGCGAAGGGGGGCAGAATAATGGTGAAAACGAGTCAGAAAAACCAGCGGGGGTACGGTGGAGAAGTCGCCGGAGCTGAGCTCCGACGAATTTCGAATTACCTAAACTAAGCTAATTAATGATCTAAATGCAAAATAAAATACAGAAATGAAATGCGGGAATTAAAACCTACCTAAAAATCGTAAATGCGTAGCTCGACTTGGCTGGAGGGCCAAGGAGCAGGACGACTGCCGGAGCGCCGCCGTGGGTGCAACCACCACCATCTCCAGCCGATTCAAGGTGCCGGCGGCGTCCTCCTGTCACGAGGAGCACATCCAGGACTGAATTCAAGGAAGAAAATGGGGAGAGGCTGACCAAACTTGGAGAAATGGCGGAGGTTCTTTATTTATGAACAAGGTAGCACCCTTATTTTACCGGGTCGTAGCGGCGAATCGACGATATGTACAAGGGCTCCAGAATCTTGGCGAGAATCTCGGATGATCAGAGAGTGTTTTTCATGATGGATTCGAGGGCGATGGATGGAGGAGATGCCCATGAAAAAGGGAGGAAAAGTGGGGGAAAAGATGGTTCTGACGGGAGTCAGAAGCGCAGGGGGAGTTGACCGAAGGTCAACACTCCCTGGCTTCTGATTGGTCCACGTCAGTCCGACCTTGACCTATTTATTACACGTAATAAATGAATTAATTAGGTTTTACTTATAAAATAAAAAATGTGTATTAATTAATGTAGTATTTATTTATGATTTTTATTTAATTTTTTTGATGTATTTTATTATGGTTTTATTTTAATAATGTATTTATAAGTATATTTATATGTACTTATTTTTATTTTGTTTATTTTTATTTTATTATTTTATTTTCTTATTTTATAAATTTAAAACTTATTTTTGTGAGTACAACTATATTTTTATTCAATTTTTACAAGTTTATTTACATTTTTAAATAAATAGGTGTAGGTATATGTAGT
Source organism: Ottelia alismoides (assembly GCA_037367405.1). NCBI lineage: Eukaryota > Viridiplantae > Streptophyta > Magnoliopsida > Alismatales > Hydrocharitaceae > Ottelia > Ottelia alismoides. The sequence goes on from JAZKJV010005181.1 coordinate 516,347, forward strand.
TATACTTATAGGTATTTTATCTATATATTATATATACTTTATTTAATTAATGTATTTTATTTTTTTTTATTTTGGATTTGTATTTTTAATAAGTTATCTGTAATATTTACATTATTATAAGAATATAGATGAATAAAGAATAAAGTCCCTTTTTATTTATATACATACAACATAGGTATTTTGCCTATGTATTACATAAGCTTATTTTATTTTACAAATTCTTTTTGGTTTTCTTTTAATTTTAATATGTACATGTATTGTGTACATGATTTACAAATTTCTAAAAATATAATTTTGTACAAATAATGAACAATGAATAAATTGAATATTTTAATCAGGCAGGCTGCACAATGAAGGCGAAAAACCTAACTTTTGCAGATGGACTCCAAAAATTATGAAACCAATTTTATTAAATAGTTCTTGGAAAGCTATATACAATTAAATGTGAGTTTTGGTGATTTGGATTTTTTATTTGCAAGATATGGGTCTGTGAAGTTGAGATTTTGGCTTTTTATTCCGGGTATAAAATGTACACTGAGTATTATTTTTATACAAACTCAATTTTGTATTTTTATTTACATTATTATCTACAACTTTCATGTACAAAATATTTTCGTTTGATGAACAAATAATTATATACAAAATAGGTGTCAAAAATGCATAAATGAATGAACAACTAAATGAGGTATTTATTGTATTATTGGCCCTTATCTCCCCCTACTTTATTCCTTCTCTACCAATTCCATTCTGGACTTGGTCTCGGGGTTAGGGTCATAAAATATTTTCAATATTTTATTCCTTTTTCTTTTCTTCTCTTTATTCTATAATTTTGGCATTAAAAACCTTATTTAATGTACAATTAATACAATGAATCATGAATGCTATTATATACAAATTAATGCTATTTACATGCATTTGCTGGGGTTTTTAAGGCCAAAATGTTAGAATAAAGGTGATGAAATGGAGATTCATCAGTACTCGGGCTACAACCAGGTGGCCATCGCTCCCGAGGACCAGGACAAGACCACCTTTACATGTCCCTTCGGCACATACGCCTTCTGACGCATGCCATTTGGGCTATGCAATGCCCTGCGACCTTTCATAGATGCATGTTGTCGATCTTTTCGGACATGGTAGGTGAGTGCTTGGAGGTCTTCATAGATGATTTCTCGGTTTACGGCGACAGATTCGACTCCTGTCTTGACTACCTAGACCGAGTACTTCAGCGATGTATAGAGGTTCACTTGGTGTTATCTTGGGAGAAGAGTCACTTCATGGTGACTCAAGGGACGGTGCTTGGCCACATCATCTCCAACAGGGGTATGGAGGTTGATCCGGACAAGGTAGATGTCATTAGAAAACTCGCACCACCATCCAATTTGCGGCAGTTACAGTCATTCCTGGGGCACGTTGGTTTCTACCGACGATTCATTCATGATTTCAGTAGGATTGCCTGGCCGTTGACTGACCTGCTGACGAAAGACACCGAGTTCCTTGTCGATGACAAGTGTCTTTCGTCCTTTGAGACTCTCAAGCAATGTGTTGTTGAGGCTCCTGTTCTTCAGCCGCCTGATTGGTCTCTCACATTCGAGATCATGACGCATGCCTCCGATTTTGCCGTGGGGGCCGTGCTGGGACAGAGGAGGGATGGAGTCCCATTTGCTATCCACTACGCTAGCCGCACATTGGATTCCGTGCAGCAGAACTACACAGTCACAGAGAAAGAGATGCTAGCCGTAGTGTTTGCCCTAGATAAGTTCAGATTGTACGTTATTAGATCTAGAGTGACCCTGTTTACTGATCATACCGCCATCAGGTATGTCATGGCAAAGAAGGATGCCAAGGCCAGACTGACTAGATGGATCCTTCTACTCCAGGAGTTCGACATTGAGATCAAGGATAAGCCTGGAGTCAAGAATGTAGTGGCGGATCATCTCTCCCGATTAGAGCATCTTGAGGATTTTGAGCAGATTAACCCTATTTGTGAGACCTTTCCAGATGAGGCGATCCTTGCTATCGCCTCTCTCCAGTGGTATACCGATATTGTTAACTTTCTTGTTGCTAAGAAAGTCCCACAAGGTTGGCCCAGGCAGAGGCTTGAAACCTTCCTCGCGAAGGCCAAGTCCAACCACTGGGAGGATCCCATCCTTTACCACGAAGGACGGGATAGCGTCTGACGTAGGTGCATTCCTCAGGAGGAGCACCATAGCATCCTCACTTACGGCCACAAGCTTGAGGTAGGAGGACATCACTCTGGGAGGAGAACGGCACAGAAAGTGCTCCAATCTGGCTTGTGGTGGCCTACCCTCTTCAAGGACTCTGATGAGTTCGTGAGGAGGTGTACTGACTGTCAGAGGATGGGCACTTGTGGACAGCATGATATGATGCCGATGCAGCCCATTCACTTCTGTGAGGTTTTTGACGCATGGGGCATCGATTTCATGGGTCCATTCCCTAAGAGTGAGGGATTTAAGTACATTCTGTTTGCCGTTGATTATGTGAGTCGTTGGGTTGAGGCCATCCCCGCCCGAGCCGCTGATGCCAGGACAGTTTGCAGATTTTTGAGGAAGCACATCATTACGCGGTTCGGGGTCCCTCGAGTGTTGATTTCTGATGGGGGGTCTCATTTCATCAACGACCAGGTGAAGGCTCTTGCTAGCGAGTTCGGCATAGACCATCGAGTTGCCACTCCATACCATCCACAGACGAATGGTCTAGCCGAGGTGTCGAACAGGGAGATCAAGACTATTTTGCAGAAAGTCGTCCGCCCTGACCGAAAGGATTGGTCACATCTTTTGGACTCGGTCTTGTGGGCATATAGGACGTCTTTCAAGACACCATTGGGCACATATCCCTTTCACCTCGTATATGGCAAGCCATGCCATTTACCTGTTGAGCTGAGACACAGGTCACTTTGGGCAGTCACTGATATTCTTATGGATCCAGATAGTGTAGGAGACCAGAGGAGGGCAGAGTTAGCAGCCTTGGAGGAGCTTAGAGATACCGCCTTCTCAAACAGCCTACAGTATAAGGAGAGAGTGAAGGAGTGGCATGATTCTCACATCATCCACAAACATTTTGAGCCTGGACAGAGAGTATGGTTGTTTGATGCTAGGCTTCGCCTATTTCCAGGGAAGCTACAGAGCAAATGGAAGGGACCTTATCTGGTGAGAAAGGTACACGATAACGGTAGCATTGACATATCTGAGTTGTCTTCTGAGAGTACCTTTCGAGTGAACAGCCAGCGGCTCAAGCCATTTCTAGATCATGAGCCGCGGGTCGTTGATGTTGCCCCTATTCATTTTGCGTGAGATGTGGTCTGTTGACTCACATCTATTGCATCTCACGCCTGATTATCACTGTTCTCCTGACCTGTATAGATCCAGATGTCCATATTATTACATTATGTAGTCCCACATCCCGTTTGTTATCTTTGATTATGCTATACTTAGGGTGTACTTTACCCTAAGTATAGGGGGGATGTAGGACCTTTGAGTATTTCTTTTGATTCTATCTACCCATGTTTTTGCTGCCTATACTTAGGGATATTTTACCCTAAGTATAGGGGGGGTAGACCCTGTACATTCTTCACCCGATTTTCCCTTTGTGTACAGCCTGCTATACTTAGGATTACTTGATCCTATGTATAGGGGGAAAAGCCGAGACCCTCTTGATTTTTTATTCATTCATTCTTCTTTGTATATATCCTTCCTTTTCACTTCCCTATACGTAGCACGAGTTATGTCTTCTTCATCGCTCTTGACTCTGAGGACATCGTTCGAGCTAAGTATAGGGGAGTGTTTATATATTTCATATATACTTTAGCCATAACTCGTACTTTGTGTGAGTGTGTTAATAAATAAAATTGGCTAAAAACCTAAAAACCACAAAAATTAAAAAATTTTCCCTATAAATAAACATTCTTTTATTTCACATACATAGCTAGAGTACAAATTATATTTGTAAAAATGTTTTCAAAACTTTTTGTGTAAAGTTTGTGTAAATATGTGTATAGTAAAATTATGTATATAGTACAAAATTTTTCCAAAATGTTTTGAAAATCAAAAGTTTACAAAAATCTTGTGTAAATTTGTGTAAATATTTTGCAAAATGTGCATTCATGCATCCATTCATGATTTCAAAACATTTTTCAAAAATTTTGCATGTTTGTAAATATTGTTTAAATAGCATCTTTGTATATATGTATATAGTTTTTCATGTATTATAGTTGACATTTAAACTAGCTTGGAATTAAATTGGGAAATGGAGCTTGATTAAGATCTTAATCCACCTAATTTATAAGAGGAACCTTATAGGACTTAAGGTTAAGGCTTTTCAGGTCCATGGTGACTTAATTCTTTGAGTCCACTAGGCTATGATCACATGTCATCTCAACGAGCCTATGTAGAGCACTTAACAACACACACATGACTCATATAGACAATGGCTTTACTTGGACACCGCACTTAGCACTAAGCTCTCTACGGATGAGGTGGTGAGGAGGCAGTCTTCCTTGACTTGGGGTAGCATATGAGGGTAGTACTTCTAGGCGGAACCTCTCTTCTTCTTTTAGTGAAGGAAGTGCATCTCAACTTGGTCCGGTTGCCATGAGGACTAACGACGGGAGTTGTGGGTTGCAATAATGCTTCAAAAGAGGGATAATCTACTGGCTCAAGAGGAAAAACTCCTTGTACATATGCTGCACATGTATATGTTGTACAGATGCACTTGAAAAAAATGAAAAAAGAAAATAACTCCAAAAAAGTGGTGGGTCTGATAGAAAATGAAAATCCCACCGGAGTATGTATATAGTGCAAATAAGCAAAGCTTGAGATTCATGTCCCACCTTATGTAGCTTGCAACAGGGAGACCCGGCTACACTGGTCGAGCTCCCAAGGATACATGGCTACACTGGCCATGGTCCATTCTCTTCTTCCCCATCTTCTTGAGCCGGTTGAACTTGAACTTAGAAGGGAATACCCCGCTCCTTGAGGAAAGAGTGGCCAGATTGGGGTCATAGAGTTACTTTGTTGGGGAGGGTTGTCATGTTGCCATTTCTGAGGTGGAGAGCTTAGACTTCACATTCACAGTACAAGGAAAGATTCATGGTCTTCAGGGTTTGCGTTTGGTGACTTGTTCTGATCTGGATTGTTGAGGAGTCTTTATTATAGATTGGTGGAACTTAGAGGCTGTTGAGTTTTAAGCTTAAGTCCAAATAAGGTTCCGACGCATTACTAATCCAAAGATCTGATCGAGCTCCATAATTCAATTTAATGAAGGCAAGTTTAATATTCAACCTTGATCCTTGTACATTATCCTCTTTTTCTTTTTCTTTTTCTTTTTCACTTGTTTTTCAAATAAGTGTTTGCTAAGGGACAAGCAAAGCTAAGTATAGGGGGGTGATGAATACCCATTCATCACTCTTTATTCTTATATTTTAGCAACAAAAACCTTTGCAAATGCATGTAGATACTTGTAAATACAAATAATTACCAAAAAGCATGCATAGTGTAAAAACTAATAATTAGCATGTTTTTGTGCAAAAATAAAAGAATAAAGAATTAAAAGAAAAAGAGGGAGATATTTAGAATAAATATTGAGCAACCTTATCCCAAGGGAGGGCTCAGCATGGGCTTGACCGCATAAAAGCCAAAGTAGAGAGAGATAGGGAGCTCATGTGTGTAAATATATCTGTAAATATAATAAAAATATTTTCCTCTAAAATAAAATAAAATGGGCTTGTATATATTTGTAAATATTTGAGAATAAAATCAAGATAAAAATTGAAAAATTAAAAAGAAAATAAAAATGACCTTACTTGTACATATTCACCATGTACATACACCTACACCTCTATTTATTTTACCTTGTAAATATATAAATTAAAATACCTAAAAATTGTATATACTCCTCATTTTATGATGTAAATAAATAAAATAAAAACCATAAATACAAAAATTAAATAAAAAGAACAAAAATAAAAATCCAAAAAGAACATTGTATATATACCATGTATATAATTGTATATATCTATTTATTTAACCCTTGTACATAAATAATAAAAATAAAATAAAAATACCTTTTTATTCCTAATTTTATGCTATAAATAAATAAAATATAAAATAGGGATAAAAATGTACAAATAATTAACTAAAAATCAAAAATTAAAAATCCATATTGTGAATATACCTATGTATAGCACTATATTGTACATACCTTATTTTTATTTCAAAAAAATAATTAAAAATCACAAAAAAATAGAAAAAAAAAATAAAACAAACATTTTTCATGTTTTACGTTTTTCCTAAATCGGCCTTTTAGTATTTTATTTTGAATTTCCAATTAATTCTGACATGGCCTTCTCTGATTGGTCCATGGGGGACGTTGACCCCCCGGTCAACTCCTCCCCTTAGACCACTTCCCACGGGTCCATGACGCCCGATCCGACTTCGCTGAATTTCTACATCATGACCCGACCACCAAATCCGATATTCTCGGGCTCTACTTCTTCCTCGTGCATCCGAGATCCTCGCTCGGTTGCTTGCATTGGGATCCGCGCCTCGTCGTGCCCTGCCCGACCTGTTCTTGTCAGACCCTCACTCATATATAATCCGAGCTCCGCCTCTATTTTCTCGCATCTTTGGCTCATCTCTCTTCACCCTAGGACCTCCACAGCCACTACGAGAGTGACAGCTTGCCCCCGGCCGTGTCGCAGCGAGGAGAGAGAGACCAGACCACTGATCTGGCGTCTTTGCGCCGCCGTGCGCCGCCCAGAGGTGGTGCTCGAGCCTCGGGCACCAATGGCCCTCGAGGCTAGGACCTGGAGCATCCCCATCTCTTCCCCACTCGATATCATCCAGTAGGTAGCCCTCTTTCCTTCCCTATTTCTTTAATTTAGCTTTACGCCCAATTCACCTCGTCGTCGACGAATCATCGTAGTCGACCCACATTTTTGCCTTTCCCCCGCGCACCTTCTCCACCCCTTCGTTCAACCCAGTTCGCCACGGAACTGGGATTGGGGTTCCTCCGCCATCGCTTCGCCGGAGCCCCTTCGTTCCGACGTACAGATCACCTTCACCACCCCTAACCAGGTCAAGGCACTTTGCCCTCGACCCAGGAGTTCGTTGCTTTGCTTTGCAGGTTCATCCAAGCCCATCTGAGGGCTCGGACAGTCCGGAGCAGCAGCTCCACCTCCGCTAGTGCTGCCTGAGCTCTCCGGAGCTCCGCTGCACCATCGGAGGGGTCCATCAGACACGGGAGGCCTAGACGCATCTTCTCCAATCTTTACCAGCCTCCGAGGAGCTCCCCTGTACGCGCACGAGCCCGGCGAAACTCGCCGGCGTCGAGTTCATCGAGCAACCTCCGCAGCCGTCCGATTGTCCTCCAGCACCAGTACAGATCAGATCCGTCCATTTGAGGAGCTGCCACCACCGTCTGATCAGTAGAGGATAAACAAGGACCGTCCGATCATCGAGGGTTAGCCGTGCCTCTTCTCCACCGTCCGATCACCACGTGGCATCCATCTGGCCCTCGACTTAATAAAGGGTAAATTACCCTTAGGCCCCCCTCTTTTTAGTTGTTAATATTTAGCCCTGTAAATATTTTAGGAGTTTTATTTCTGTTTGGTAAATTACATGGAGGACCTCGTCACTTAGTTTATATGCCTATATAACCCTGTATGTAGTGGTGCACGTGCTTCGACACGTGATTCTGTGGGTTATTTGCATGTATGGGCGTTATGTTCTAGGGTGTTAATGAATGAAAACATGTTTTTAGTAATTGCAGAAATGCCCCTGTGAATGCTTTATTTGCGCATGTGCTATATATCGTGGGCTTTTTGTACTTATCCCCTGGACTTTTGGTACGTGTTACTAAATAGTCTAGGAACTTAAGTTTATTGCAATTAGGTCCCTGTGTGCCAAGGTCACGTGCCTTGCGCGTGAGTTCTTGGAGAAATTACACCGGACCCCTCTGGAACTTCTCTTAATTGCGTATAGGTCCCTGTGCACTGTACCTTTGTTTTTTATTTTAATAAAATAGAAACCAACTCCACATTTGATGAAAATTGGGTACATGGCTCCTGCCATGGTGTAAAATTTTCTCTAAATTTTGGAGACATTTTTTATTATTTTTGATATTTTTAAAAATTCAAAAACACACGTTTTCTTCACTGTCTAGCTTTAAAAATCACAAAAAAATATTAAAACATCTTTAAATATTACAAAAACATTATATAGTGTTTGTGCGCTGTTTGATTTTCTGACCAATTTTGGTTATTTTTAGATTTATAAAATCTATAAAAATTATAAAACTCCTAAAAATCCATAAAAATTCTAATAATTTAAAGAAAAATAAAAAATTAATAACTCCAGTGCCCAATTTTTCCTTGTATTTTCTACTTTACAGGAAAATTACCTTTAGACCTTAATAGGACCCTTTTGCATTTTAATTTGGCCCTCCAAGTCTGACTGGAAAGTGCCTTTGTTTTTCTGTCTTGTTTTATTTTTAGAAAATTCCATAAAAAAACAGAAAATCACCAAAAATTAACCAAAAACATAAAAAATTATAAAAAACATAAAAACATTTTTGTTTGAATTTTTGGATGATTTTCGAGTAGTTAAATAAATCATTCAAGTTGTTTGTTTATTGATTTCCTTATTTTCATTATTCATTTAAAAATCCAAAAAAATATAAAAAGATTAAAAATCCACCAAAAAAATCACTTTCTTTTATTTTATTGCATTTCTGACTACTTCGTAGGAAGCGAGGCCATCACATGCTCCTTGTGTTCGACCTTGGTAGCTATACAAGGTTAATCCTATAGCGAGACCGCTACTTTGAGCTTGTTTGATTTTTACCTTATTTTGGTGGTCTATATTTTTCTCGTTAAGCCACCTGAGCAACTGAGGTCGCAACGACCGCTTCTTGATTTATCTGCCTTAGTTGTTCGGTTTTTGGGCTGATCAACGATCCCTTCAGTCACCACGAAATTGCTCTTCTCCCATGAGAACACGAGGTTCACTTCACAGCACCTCCTCAAAACGCAGTCTAGATAGTCCAAATACTGATCAAATGATCTTCGTAGACCAAGAAATAATCCATGAAAATCACAATAAAACTACCCACCATGTCTTCAAAAACGACCAACATACATCTCTAAAATGTAGTGGGGGCATTACACAGCTCGAATGACATCTGTCGGAAGGCGTACATCCCAAAAGGATAGGTGAACGATGTCTTCTCTTGATCTTCAGGTGCGATCGTAACTTGATTGTATCCAAAGTACTCATCCAGGTAGATGAGATATTCCTTTGTGGCCAGTCTCTCAAGTATCTGATCGATGAAGGGAAACGAAAAATTGTCCACAAAGACGCGTCAGGATGTCGGCACTCTAGTCGGAATCTCCCCTTCCTTGTCATTGGCTACAATGGTGATCCTAGATTTCTTTTGAACTACGTGTAGGGGACTCACCCACTTGGAGTCTAAGATGGGATAAATGAATCCCGCATCACACCATTTCTCAATTCTTTCATTACAACCTCTAGGAGGTTTGGGTTCACTCTGCGCTGCAAGTCACGGGAAGGTTTGTTGTCTTCTTCCAGGTAATTGTGATGTCAGCATAATGATGGATTGATCCCATGGAGATCTAATATCTTCCAGCCTATCATCTTGTTGTTTCATTCAAGAACCTCCATTAGACGAGATTCTTGGTCTTTGATTAAATGAGATTTGATAATGACTGGTGATGACATGGAAATGTGAGCGAGCAAGGTAATCTGGTATATCGAAAATGGTCGTTGCGACCTCAATCGCCCGGGTGTGTCAATCAAGAAAAAGAGACCACCAATGAAAGATAAAATCAACTCAAAACACGATAGCAGTCTTGCTATTATTTTAACCTGGTATAGCGACCAGGGTTGAACTCAGGGAGCACGTAATGGCCTCGCGGCCTACGAAGTAGTCAAAAAGAAAATAAAAGAAAAGAAAAGGGGATTTTTGGTGGTTTTTAATTCTTTTTATATTTTTTTGGATTTTTAATTAATTAAGAAACTAAAGAAAACAAGAACACAAGGCAATTCAACTATTTATTTAATACACTAAAAATCAACCAAAAATTCAAATAAAAATATTTTTGTGTATTTTATAATTTTTACTGTTTTTAGTGAATTTTTAGGATTTTTCTGATTTTTATTTAATTTTCTAAAAATGAAACAATGCAAAAAGATAAAAACAATGTCAAGCCAAGCTTAAGGGGTTTAGATAAAATATCTAAAAACCCCCAAAAAGCCTAGAGGTAATTTTCCTGTATAGCAAACACTACAAAACAAATTTAGCCACTGGATTTATGATTTTTGGGTTTTTAAATTATTTATTAGAATTTTTAGGAGTTCTTAGGTGTTTTTCAATTTTTATGAGTTTTATATAATGAAAAATAGCCAAAATTGGCTATGAAATCAAACACAACAAAAGAAACAGTAGTTAATTTTTTTGTAATTTTTAAATAGGTTTTAATATTTTTTTGTTATTTTCAAAGTTAAACAGTAACGAAAATTGATGTTTTTTAATTTTTAAAAATATCAAAACAAAACAAAAATGTCTCCAAAAATTCTAGAAACTTTTACACTATGGCAAGAGCCATGTATCCAATTTTTATAGAATTCGGAGTTAATTTTCTATTTTATTCAAAAATAACAAGTAGATACTGTGCACAGGGACTTGAATGCAAATACCAAGAGTTCTGGAGGGTCCAGTGCAAAATACCCAGGAAAACACGCGCGTTGCGCGTGCCTGAGGCACTCAGGGACCTAAATGTAACGAAAACTAAGTCCTAGGACTATTTGGTAACAGGTACCAAAAGTCCGAGGGCTAGTTTGCAATTAACCCACGAATAAACGCACATGCACTATTAATTCACGCACAGGGATATAAAAGCAAATATCCAAAAGTTTTCATTCATTTCAGAACATCTCATAACTACAGGGTTAATAATGCAAATATCCCAAAGGGGCACGTGTCGATGCACGTGCGACACTATGAAGAGGGGTATAAATGTGAATAAAGTAAAGTGCAGCGTCCAAGGTGCAAAAGTACCAACGTAAATAAACTTCTAAAAATAATTACAGGACTAAACTGAAATAAAACTAAACTAAGGGCCTAAGGGATAAATTACCCTTTATTAATGAGCCCGTCAGATGGATGCCACGTGGTAGATCAGACGGTCAGGATCAGGTGGCGCTCCAAAGTTGGGCTCCTCGCGATGATCGGACGGCCAAGGCGTAGCCACGTGGAAGATCGCACGGTGGGGAGTAGCGGTGGCTAAACCTTGCGCATCGGGCGGTCTAGATCGCCTCTCCAAGGATCGTGCGGTCGCTGCTGCTCCTGGGACGGATGGCTCAGATAGAAACTGGAGAGGGAGGCCGATCGAACGGTGGACGAAGGTCGTGGAAGAACTGTCTGCCGGCGAAGTTCGTCGGCCCAAAGCGCACGCTCCTGACCTCCTCGCGGGGCTCTGGTGATCGGGGAAGAATCGTCGGGAGCCTCCGCGTCAAATGGGACTCTCCGATAAAGCGACGGAGCTCTAGGGAGCTCGGTCAGCTCCAGCAGAGAAGCGGCTCCTGGCTTGAGTCGGAGGACCTCAGATGGCCCTCGTACTACCTGCAAAATAGGTCCAGAAGACTCGCGGGTCGAGGGCAAAGTGCCTCGTCCCTGTTAGACGTGGTGAAGATGGTCGGGGAAACGGTGCGGGCGAGCTCCGGCGAGGTGATGGACGGAGGAGCTTGAACCCCAGCTCCTGTGCGAGCTGGGTTGAATGGGAGTGCGGAGAATGTGCGTGGGAGGAAGGCGGAGGCGATGGTAGATTCCGATGGTCCAACGGAATAGTGGGATGGTCGGAATCAGCGAAAAACAACAGTGGCGCGAATTGGGGATAATCGGAAATTAGAGAAAAGAAACGGGAGATGGGTCTACCTGAGTGATGGAATCGACTGGGAAGGAGCTTGTGCAGCTCTCAGTCCTTGCCTCGAGGAGTGTCGACCTCCGAGGCTCGAGCTCCTGCTCTAGGCGGAGCACGGCGGAGCACACCGCCGAATCAGTGGTTCCCTGCCCCTCTCCTCGCTGCGACAGCACCTGGAGCGAGCTGTCACTCTCACTCGAGCACTGGAGGTCACTGGGGGTGGAGCGAATGAGCCAAAGATAGGCAATGGAGTGGCGGAGCTCGAGCTTAAGTATGGGTGCAGGTCCGGCTAGGAGTGATCGGGTAGGGCTGCATGAGGCGCGGATCTCGATGCGGATGCGCCGGCGAAGGTGCCAGATCTGCTACGATTAAGATGGACTCGGGGTTTAGGGAGGTGGTGATCGGGTTTAGGTGCGAAAAATCCGAGAAATCGGGTCGGGCACCAATGACCCGTGGAAGGTGGTCCTGGGGGGGGAGTTGACCCGGCGGTCAACAATCCCCCTGGACCAATGAGAGAGGGCCACCTTAGCAATATTTGAAAAATCATTTTAAAATAGAAGGAGGCCGAATTACCAAAAACTCAAAAAATGAAAAATGTTTATTTTATTTTTTTCTATTTTTTGGTGATTTTTAATTGATTTTTCAAAATAAAAATAGTGTATTTACAATATAGTACTATACATAGGTATATATACAATATAGGGTTTTTAATTTTGATTTTTAATTTGTTATTTTTATACAATTTTATTCCCATTTTATATTTTATTTATTTATATCATAAAATAAGGAATAAAAAGATATTTTTATTTTATTTTTATTATTTATATACAATAGTGAAATAAATACATATGTACATATATATATATACATGGTATATTTACAAAGTATTTTTGGGTTTTTAATTTTGTTCTTTTTATCTTGTTTTTGTTTTTAATTGTTTTTATTTTAATAATTTACAGTATAAAAGATAAAATATTTACAGAATTTTTGGAAATTAATTTTATTTATTTATAAGGTTAAATAGATAGGGATGAGTGGACTATATACATGGTGACTATGAGTGATGTTTTTGTTTGCTTTTAAATTTTTCTATTTTTATCTTGATTTTATATTTATAAATATATACAAATATTTACAAACCTATTTTAATCTATTTTTGGGAGGAAAATATTTTTATTCTATTTACATATATATTTACACACATGAGCCCCTATCTCCCTCTACTTTGGCTTTTATGCGGTCAGGCCCATGCTGAGCCCTCCCTTGGGTTAGGTTGCTCAATATTTATTCTAAATATTTTCCTCTTTTTATTTTTAATCTTTATTCTTTTATTTTTGCACAAAAACATGCTAATTATTACTTTTTACACAATGCATGCTTTTGGTAATTATTTATATTTACAACTATATACATGCATTTGCAAAGGTTTTTGTAGCTAAAATATAAGAATAAAGAGTGATGAATGAGTATTCATCACCCCCCTATACTTAACTTGCTAGTCCCATAGCAAACACTTATTTGAAAAAGAAGTGAAAAAGAAAGAAAGAAAAAGAAAAAGAGAATGTACATGGATTAAGGTTGATTTATTAAACTTTCCTTCATTAAATTAAGGTATGGAGCTCGATCAGATCTTTGGATTATTAATGTGTCGGAACCTTATTGACTTAAGTTTAAAACTCAACAGCTTCTAAGTTCCACTAATCTATAACCAAGACTCCTCAATGCTCCAGATCAGAACAAGTCATCAACCACAAAACCTGGAGACTATGAATCTTTCCTTGTCCTGTGAATGTGAGGTCTAAGCTCTCCACCTCAGAAATGGCAACTTGACAACCCCCCCCCCCAACAAGGTAACTCTATGACCTCAATCTGGCCCCTCTTTCCTCGAGGAGCGGGGTATTCCCTTCTAAGTTCAAGTTCAACCGGCTCAAGAAGAGAAGGAAGAAGAGAATGGGTCAAGGCCAGTGTAGCCATGTACCCTTGGGAGCTTGACCAATGTAGCCAAGTCTCCCTGCTGCAAGCTACATAAGGTGGATCATGAAACTCAAGCTTTGCTTATTGCACTCTATATACATACTCCGGTGGGATTATCATTTTCTATCAGACCCACCATTTTTTGGAGTTATTTTCTTTTTGCTTTTTTTTTCAAGTGCATCTATACAACATATACATGTGCAGCATATATACAAGGAGTTTTTCCTCTTGAGCCAGTAGACTATCCCTCTTTTGAAGCTTTATTGCAACCCACAACTCACGTCGTTAGACCTCATGGAAACCAGACCAAGTTGAGACGCACTTCCTTCACTAAAAGAAGAAGAGAGGTTCCGCCTAGAAGTACTACCCTCATATGCTACCCCAAGTCAAGGAAGGCTGCCTCCCCACCACCTCATCCGTAGAGAGCTCGGTGCAAAGTGCTAGTGTCCAAGTAATGCCATTGTCTATATGAGTCATGTGTTGTTGTTAAGTGCTCTACTTAGGCTCATTGAGATGTCATGAGATCATAGCCTAGTGGACTCAAAGAATTAAGTCACCATGGACCTGAAAAGCCTTAAACCTAAGCCCTATAAGGTTCCTCTTGGAAGTTAGGTGGATTAAGATCTTAATCAAGCTCCATTTCTCAATTTAATTCCAGGCTAGTTTAAATGTCAACTATCATCCAGAAAAACTATATACATATGTACAAAAGATGCTATTTACACAAATTTTACAATAATGGAAAATTTTTGAAAAATGTTTTGAAATCATGAATGGATGATGCATGAAGTGCAAGTTTCGCAAAAAGTATTTACACTCATTTACACAAGATTTTTGCAAACTTTTGATTTTCAAAACATTTGGGAAAAATTTTGTACTATATACATAACTTTTATACAAAAATATTTACACAAGCTTCACACAAAAGGTTTTTGAAATCATTTACAAAAATAATTTGGACACTAGCTATTTATGTGCAAATAAAAGAATGTTTATGTATATGAAAAAAATTTTAATTTTTGTGATTTTTAGGGATTTTAGCCATTTTATTTATTAACACACTCACACAAAGTACGAGTTATGGCTAAAGTATATATGAAATATATACACAACCCCCTATATTTAGCTCGAACGATGTCCTCAGAGTCAAGAGCAATGAAAAAGACATAACTCGTGCTAGGTATAGGGAAGTGAAAAGGAAGGCTATATACAAAGACGAATGAATATCAAGAGACTCTCGGCTTTTCCCCCTATACGAAGGGAAAACCGAGCGGAGAATGTACAGGGTCTACCCCCCCTATACTTAGGGTAAAAATATCCCTAAGTATAGGCAGCAAAATCAGGGGTAGACAGAAATAAAAGAAATACTCACATGTCTTACATCCCCCCTATACTTAGGGTAAAGTGCACCCTAAGTATAGCATAATCAAAAGATGAAGAAAGGGATGTGGGACTAAAGAATGTAGTGATATAGACATCTGGATCTATACAAGGCGGAAGATCAGTGAAACTCGGGCGTGAGATGCATTAGATGTGAGTTAAAGACCACATCTCACGCAAAATGAATAGGGGCAAGATCAACGACCTGCGGCTCATGATCTAGAAATGGCTTGAGCCGCTGGCCGTTCACTCGAAAGGAACTCTCAGAAGACAACTCGGATATATCAATGCTACCGTTGTCGTGTACCTTTCTCACCAAGTAGGGTCCCTTCCACTTGCTTTGTAGCTTCCCTGGAAATAAACGAAGCCTCGCATCAAACAGCCATACTCTCTGACCAGGCTCAAAATGCTTGTGGCTGATATGAGAATCATGCCACTCCTTCACTCTCTCCTTATACTGTAGGCTGTTTGAGAAGGCGGTATCTCTAAGCTCCTCCAGGGCTGCTAACTCTGCCCTCCTCTGGTCTCCTACACCATATGGATCCATAAGTACAGTAACTGCCCAAAGTGACCTGTGCCTCAGCTCAACAGGTAAATGGCACGGCTTGCCATATACGAGGCGAAAGGGATATGTGCCCAATGGTGTCTTGAAAGACGTCCTATATGCCCACAAGACCGAGTCCAAAAGCTGTGACCAATCCTTTCGGTCTGGGCGGACGACTTTCTGCAATATAGTCTTGATCTCCCTGTTCGACACCTCAGTTAGACCATTCGTTTGTGGATGGTAAGGTGTAGCAACACGATGGTCTATACCGAACTCGCTAGCAAGGGCCTTCATCTGGTCGTTGATGAAATGAGACCCCCCATCTGATATCAAAACTCGAGGGATCCCGAACTACGTGATGATGTTCTTCCTCAAAAATCTGCAAACTGTCCTCGCATCAGCGGCTCGGGCGGGGATAGCCTCAACCCAACGACTAACATAATCAACGGCCAACAGAATGTACTCAAATCCCTGACTCTTAGGGAATGGACCCATGAAATCGATGCCCCATGCGTCAAAAAACTCACATAAGTGAATGGGTTGCGTCGGCATCATATCACGCTGTCCACAAGTGCCCATCCTCTGACAGTCAGTACACCTCATCACGAACTCATCAGAGTCCTTGAAGAGGGTAGGCCACCACAAGCCGGATTGGAGCACTTTCTGTGCCGTTCTCCTCCCAGAATGATGTCCTCTTGCCTCAAGCTTGTAGCAGTAAGTGAGGACGCTATGGTGCTCCTCCTGAGGAATGCACCGACGCCAGACGCTATCAACTCCTTCGTGGTAAAGGATGGGATCCTCCCAGTGGTAGGACTTGGCCTTCGCAAGGAAGGTCTCAAGCCTCTACCTGGGCCAATCTTGTAGGACTTTCCCAGCAATGAGAAAGTTCACAATATCGGCGTACCACGGGAGTGAGGCGATAGCAAGGATTGCCTCATCTGGGAAGATCTCACAAATGGGATCAATCTGCTCAGACTCCTCAGGATGCTATATACGGGAGAGATGATCCGCCACCACATTCTTGACTCCAGGTTTATCCTTGATCTCAATGTCGAACTCCTGGAGTAGAAGGATCCATCTAGTAAGTCTGGCCTTGGCATCCTTCTTTGCCATGAGGTATCGAATGGCGGTGTGATCAGTTTACAAGGTCACTCTAGATCCAATGATATAAGATCTGAACTTATCTAGGGCGAACACTATGGCTAGCATCTCCTTCTCAGTGACGGTATAATTCCGCTGCGCGGAATCCAATGTGCGGCTAGCGTAGTGGATAACAAAGGGGACTCCATCCCTCCTCTGTCCCAGCATGGCCCCCACGGCAAAATCGGAGGCATCCGTCATGATCTCAAATGGGAGAGACCAATCGGGTGGCTGGAGAACAGGAGCCTCAATCACACACTGCTGGAGAGTTGCAAAGGACGAAAGACACTTGTCATCGACAAGGAACTCGATGTCTTTCGTCAAGAGGTCAGTCAACGGCCGGGCAATCTTGCTGAAATCATGAATGAATCTCCGATAGAAACCAACATGCCCCAGGAATAACCGTGGCTGCCTCAAATTGGACGGCGGTGCGAGTTTTCTAATGACATCAACCTTGGCCGGATCAACCTCCATGCCCCTGTTGGAGATGATATGGCCAAGCACCGTCCCTTGAGTCACCACGAAGTGACTCTTCTCCCAAGAAAGCACCATATGGACCTCTATACATCGCTGGAGTACCCAGTCTAGGCAGTCAAGACAGGAGTCGAATCCGTCGCCGTACACCGAGAAATCGTCCATGAAGACCTCCAAACACTCCCCTACCATGTCCGAAAAGATCGACAGCGTGCATCTCTGAAATGTCGCAGGGGCATTACATAGCCCAAATGGCATGCGTCGGAAGGCGTATGTGCCGAAGGGACAGGTAAAGGTGGTCTTCTCCTGATCCTCAGGAGCGATGGCCACCTGGTTGTAGCCCGAGTACCCATCCAGGAGACAGTAATGGCTCTTCCCTGCCAGTCTCTCAATGATCTGGTCAATAAAAGGCAAGGGGAAATGATCCTTCTTGGTGGCCTGGTTGAGTCTCCTGTAGTCAACACAGACCCGCCAAGAGGTGGTACTCGTGTAGCAATCTCCTCTCCCGACTCACTGATCACAGTCGTGATGCCCATCTTCTTTGGCACCACATGCAAGGGGCTAACCCACTTGGAGTCAGAAATGGTATAAATAAAATCTGCGCTCCACCATTTTGAGATTTCCTTCATGACGACCTCTCTCAAGTTAGGGTTCAACCGCCGCTGGAACTCACGCGACGGCTTCGCCCCCTCCTCGAGATAGATATGGTGGGAGCACAACGCTGGACTAATCCCATGGAGATCTGCTACGCTCCATCCGATTGCCTTGCGGTTCTTTTCAAGAACCCCCATCAAAAGAGATTCTTGCTCTCCAGTCAGATCGGCGGAGATGATGACTGGGTACATCTCAGGCTCGCCCGCAAGGAATCGATACTTCAGCGAAGTAGGGAGCGGCTTCAGCTCTGGACAGCTGGGTGCTGGCAAATCTAGCTTCGGAAGAAGATGCGTGTATGCTGCCAAGTCTGCCTGGGAGAATGAAAACGAACTCTCGCAAACTGGATCGGGAGAAGGCTGCTCAACTGAACTATCTATGATCTGCTCGGCATCTACCTCCTCCTCAGCTGTAGGCTCTGTGGGACTCAGGTCTGGCATGTGATCCTCGCAATCTGCCCAATCATACTCTGAATCCGAGGGATCTGCATCAAACAAGGTGGCATCAATACCACCATCACACAAGGTGGCCTCAGTACCACCATCACTAAACTCTGTGTCGCGGTCGAGAACTGGCTCTGCTGCCTCTGAAGTATCCTGAACCAGGGATGTGCTCTCCAAGCTCTCCTCTGCTATCAACTCGGCATCTGCGGTGTCTGGAAATGAGAGGATGGCCTGTGCGGCAGGGTCTGCCCATGCTGCCTCATCATATGTGATCACAAAATCACAGTCCTGGTGGATGTCTAACCCGGCATCTGTCAGCTGCTCTGTATCTGTACTGGTCTCTAAGCATGCTCTGTCTCTGGCTCTGTAGTCCTCGACCGTCTCTATTTGTACACTTTCGCCCTCGACGCGAAAGTATACCTTCCCGTTATCATGGTCAGTCACCGCCTTGGCTGTGGCCAAGAACGAACGATCGAGAATGATGGGGGTATTGGCCACTGAATCAGGGATCTCCATGTCCAACACTACGAAATCCACGGGGAATTTCAGGCCCTGAATAGTGACGACAACGTCTCGCAACAACCCCTTCAGCCTCTTGACAGATCGATCAGCAAACTGAAGGACTGTCCTGCTATGTCTAAGAGTGCCCAACTCGAAGCGGTCGAGAAGAGCTGCTGGAAGGAGGTTGATAGACGATCCGCTATCCAATAGAGTCCGGTCGAACCTCTGCTCTCTAATGTGACATCTGACATAAGGGGCTCCTGAATCTGGCCTCTTGGCCGGCAGACGGTTCTGGATCGCAAAATACGTGGCTTTCGTCAGCACATGAATCTCTGAATGGTGGTTCCTCCTCCTCCTCCTAATTGTAGTCCTGTCTCTCAAAGAACGCTGAAGAAGGGGGATGTGCTGCAAAGACTCCTGAAGGGTCAGCTGTATATGGAATCGGTCAATCATGCTCTGGCTGAACTCCTCCTGCTCTCTCTTTTTTGGATCTTTTTCTTTTTTTCTTCCCCTTCCCCATCAGAAGGGCTCTAGGGAAGGGGATCACAGGGTCCTTCTCAGATGAAGGACTAGGAATAGGTCTAGACAGCTCGACGGCCAGATCCGCACATACATCAAGCACCATAGTGGGACCAGAGTAAACTAAGCCTTTTCCTTTATTCACAACATGGTTCTGAGCTACATTAGTGGAAGGAAAAATAATAGATCTCTCTACATGAACTCTGGTGGCCTCAGTACCACCACGGGTTGGCTCTGCTGGATGTCTCGCGGCCTCAGTACCGCTCTCCTCCTCCTCATCTGGCGCTCTAGGTATATCCTCATGATGTCGCTCAACTGAGGCGTCGCCTGCTGGTGCCCTACCGCTCCTAAGTGTGACAAAATCAGCATCGAAAATGTCTGAGGGCATATCATCAAATGGATCACTAGGAGTGGCATGCTCAGTGTAAACTACCTGCTCAGACTTCCGCTTCAGGCTGTTGGGATTCGGCTCTATCTGGGCAGGAATGGCGGCCTTCCCTCTCACAATGTCCCGCATCTCCTGGAGAAACTCGTCCATCTCCTGTCTAAAAGTAGCCTGCTGGTCCGTAAGGAGGCGGGCTATGTCGTCCAAGGTGGGGCTCTCATATGGTGGACCATGGGAGCCCGACGGGTAGCCTCTCTGGTAATGAGGCTGCTGGAACTGGTGCTGCTGCTGCTGAGAGGGGTAAGTGGAAGGATGCTGCTGCTGGTGTGGCTGGTGAGGCTGCTCTCGCCTCCAAGACTGTCCCTGCTGATAGGGACGAGGAACGTAGGATGACTGTTGCTGTGAACGGTAGACTGGGGGCTGCTGGTGGTGGTGATCCCTCTGCTGGCTGTACTGGCCTCGCTGACCAGATGGCTGCTGCTGGGGCAGGGTACCTCCATTCCCCCATCTGAATCCGGGATGGTCCCATCGGATTCCAGGCTGAGGGCAGTCATACCAAATCCCGTTGACATCCATCAACGGCTCTGCATCGTACTGGGCTGGCGGGAGTACTGCCAGAGGCTGATCCGGCTGGTATACCACCATCTGCAAGTCTGGAGATGGTGGTGACTGGTAGGAGGGCTGCTGCTGCTGGTACGGCTCCCGCTGTACAAGGTGAACCTGTCTAGGTTGCTGGTGTGAGCTGGAGCGCTGGGACGAGATGCCGCTGCCGCCGTGATCGCCTCGCGACTGAAGATGGGGCTGTGAAGCCGTCTGTGCCACCTGGAGAGACATGAGCTGGGTCTTCATGTCGCTCAGAGTCTGTGCCATCTGCTCCATCTGAGTGATGCCCTGGCACTGCTTCTTCTCGAGCAGCTCCATCCGATCCAACTTCTCGCTGATAATACCCATATTTGCAGCGGACGACTCTGCCTGTGCTGCTGCTACTGCGGATGAACTGGATGGACCGGCGTCGACCCATGCTATCCTCTGATACTGCACGGGTCCTGGCTGCTGCTGGGGTCTGCCCTGAGTGTACAACCTGGTCTGGGACATCACCATGTAGTTCTCGGCCATCTCCTCGTAGATGGCCCAGACTTGGTCGTGATCCTTGGCGAAGTAAGACCCGCCACAAGAAGCGTTCACCAAGCCTTGGAGCTCTGGTGTCAGCCCACTGAAGAAGCTCTGCACAAGGTTGGGCTTCGAAATGTCATGGTGCGGGCATCGGTCAGTCAGCTCACGAAACCTCTCCCATGCCTCATGGAATTGCTCGTTGGGGAGCATGGAGAAGTTGCTGATGAGGGCTCTTGCTGCATTGGTCCGCCCGAGTGGATAGTACTTGTTCAAGTACTCGGTGCGGAGCTGCTCCCAGGTGTAAACAAACTTCCCCAAGTGCTTCAGCCAGGTGGCTGCTCTGTCGGCCAAGGAAAAGGGGAAGGCAATCATCCGAATCGTATCCTGGTCCACCTGACGATCGTGGACAGTACTGCAGATCATGAGAAACTCCTGGAGGTGGAGATGGGGCTCCTCAGTGGCGAGCCTTTGGAAGCGGGGGAGTAACTGCAAAGTGTTCGGGGGGAACTTGAAGTCCCCCACGATAGCTGGAAGTACAACCCAGTGGTGCGTCAGCGTCGATCCGGGGTTGTGCAACTCCCGCATCGGTCTCGGTGGTCCTCCTGTCGCGGCTGAAGCGGCTGCTGCTGCGGCTGCTGCATCTGCATCCTCTGGGATCCTCGGTCCCTCTCTGCGCTCCTCACGCTCAGCTCTCATCTGCTCCAACTCTCTCCTCATATCTAGCATGAATGCTCCCTGATCCCTCAACTGTTGTTGAACGGTCTCTAAGGAGGCGATCAGGGTGGAGTTGATCGCACCCTGGTCCAGCACAAAGTGCTCAGGCTGACCTCGGGAACGATCCTCTGAACTGCCAGCCATGGCGTCTGCAAAATCAAATGAGCCAAACTCAGGTGCTGACAAATCTGCTAATCTCTCCTCTGGCTCATGTCTCTCAGAACCGAAAGAAAGGGGGTCGAGGGGGAATAGGGCGGAGTCATACTCGGGCTCAGAGAGCTGGTCTCGGCTCTCGCGGGCCAACCTAGATGAACGGGTAGACGTGCCCGAAAGCAGTGCAGCCAGAGGCTGCCTAAGAGAGCGTCTACCCATCATCGTGATCTGACGAGTAAGGCGGATGAGATCTGGAGAAACTATGATCGGCAACCAAACCCTCTGTTCACCAACGCAACGCGAGCTGAAGACCGTAAAGGCTCAGTCAAATTCTGTTGTCAAATTTTATTAGGTGAACAAACAATCTATCAGAGCGCTTACATGACCTGTTGGGATACCCGATGCTACCCCAACCGACTGGCCCGTACGGAAGAGTCGGTAGTCAGTTAGGAATAACACCGGAGGGCTCTACCTAGTGAACGGGTCACTCTCTCACGCAATCAAACCAACCAATGAGGGGGTTGTTCTCCCCAAGACAAATTTTTAAGTCAAGTGTCTTTTAGGGTCAATAGCTTAAACAGTCCCAATTTTATGGTTTTTCTTTTTAATATTTTTCAATAAAAACAAAGGCCTAACGAATTTTTCGGTTCTCCTGGTTATTTAGTCAAAAACAAGGGGAGAAGACGAAAAATCCGATGCGCGATGAAATCATTGATGCATGCAAAGATAGAAATGCATACCTGTCTCCAGCACTCTACATGCAAAATGATCCGCGCAGAAATGTAAAGTCAGAAAGTAAACTACCTATATGGTGCAGCGGTGAAAACCGAGTCCTAAACAAGCAAGTCTACTCGAAGAACCATCTAACTGGTCACCGATCCTTCAAGCCAAAGGTCCAGTCTCGGTCTACCCCTCCTCCTCCCGACACATCGGGTTTAGGAGCAGCGCTTGGCAAGGCAGGCTACGGCACGTAGGCTACGAAGGGGATGAGTCAGTTATTTTTATTAATCAATTATTAGTAGGTCCAATTAATCGCACTATAGGAACAGGCTAGCAATTAGGTGTGGGGATCCTACTAATTACGACATAGTCAAGCAGAAAATCCTAAGTCTAGGGGCTCGATAAAAACCGCGTAAAACCGTAAAAGGTAGCGAAGAAAACAAAAGCCGTGAAAAAGCCGCGAAAAATCTAAAGGGTCCCCCGAGCACACCGGTGCTCAGCGAAACAGACCCGCTAGTCAAGCAAAGTCCAAGTTTGAGTGTCCCTGTATTATTACAATACAAATAAAAATAAAAAGAAAATCTAAGCTACTCCTATTCTAATCCTCACCCACTCAACCTCTCTCTCACGCTCTCCTACAGCTCCGTGCAGAAGGGAGCCGCCTCCAAGTCCCGCGGTTGCGTCGGCTTCTCGAAATCAGCCGCCTCGGTCCTCGGGCCCTCGTAAGAAAGAAACAGAGTGGTCAGACCAACAAAAATAATCAAATAATAATAAGAAAATAAAACATGGTATATGTGCAAAAATGCAAAATAAAAGAAACACTCAAAAACAAAAACACAAATAAAAGAAAATAAAATAAAACAAAACAAAATAAAGCAAAAATAAGATAAAAAGAAAAAGCTGCGGACTCTGAAAGAGCCGCGAAAAGCCACGAAAAAGAAAATGAAAATAAAAAAGAAAACTACTAAGCCGTGCTCCCCGGCAACGGCGTCATTCTGATGACACGGAAATGCGAGCGAGCGAGGTAATCAGGTATATCGAAAATGGTCGTTGCGACCTCAATCGCCCGGGTGTGTCAATCAAGAAAAAGAGACCACCAATGAAAGATAAAATCAACTCAAAACACGATAGCAGTCTTGCTATTATTTTAACCTGGTATAGCGACCAAGGTCAAACTCAAGGAGCACGTAATGGCCTCGCGGCCTACGAATAAGTCAAAAAGAAAATAAAAGAAAAGAAAAGGGGATTTTTGGTGGTTTTTAATTCTTTTTATATTTTTTTGGATTTTTAATTAATTAAGAAACTAAAGAAAACAAGAACACAAGGCAATTCAACTATTTATTTAATACACTAAAAATCAACCAAAAATTCAAATAAAAATACTTTTGTGTATTTTATATTTTTTTACTGTTTTTAGTGAATTTTTGGGATTTTTCTAATTTTTATTTAATTTTTTAAAATGAAACAATGCAAAAAGATAAAAACAATGTCCAGCCAAGCTTAAGGGGTTTAGATAAAATATAAAAACCCCCAAAAAGCCTAGAGGTAATTTTCCTGTATAGTAAACACTACAAAGAAAATTTAGCCACTGGATTTATGATTTTTGGGTTTTTAAATTATTTATTAGAATTTTTAGGAGTTTTTAGGTGTTTTTCAATTTGTATGAGTTTTATATAATGAAAAATAGCCAAAATTGGCTAGAAAATCAAGCACAACAAAAAAAAATTAGTTAGTTTTTTTTTGTAATTTTTAGATAGGTTTTAATATTTTTTGTGATTTTCAAAGTTAAACAGTAACGAAAATTGATGTTTTTTAATTTTTAAAAATATCAAAACAAAACAAAAATTTCTCCAAAAAGTCCAAAAAATTTTACACTATGGCAGGAGCCATGTGTCCAATTTTCATAGGATTCGGAGGTAATTTGCTATTTTATTCAAAAATAACAAGTAGATACTGTGCACAGGGACCTGAGTGCAAATGCCAAGAGTTCTGGGGGGTCCGGTGCAAAATACCCAGGAAAACACGTGTGTTGCGTGTGCCTGAGGCACTCAGGGACGTAAATGGAACGAAAACTAAGTCCTAGGACTATTTGGTAACAGGTCCAAAAGTCCGAGGGCTAGTTTGCAATTAACCCACGAATAAACGCACATCCACTATTAATTCACGCACAGGGGTATAAAAGCAAATATCCAAAAGTTTTCATTCATTTCAGAACATCTCAGAACTACAGGGTTAATAATGCAAATATCCCAAAGGAGCACATGTCGATGCACGTGCGACACTATGAACAGGGGTATAAATGCGAATAAAGTAAAGTGCAGGGTCCAAGGTGCAAAAGTACCAACGTAAATAAACTTCTAAAAATGTTTACAGGACTAAATTGAAATAAAACTAAACTAAGGGCCAAAGGGATAAATTACCCTTTATTAATGAGCTCGTCAGATGGATGCCACGTGGTAGATCAGACGGTCAGGATCAAGTGGCGCTCCAAAGCTGGGCTCCTCGCGATGATCGGACGGCCAAGGCGTAGCCACGTGGAAGATCGCACGGTGGGGAGTAGCGGTGGCTAAACCTTGCGCATCGGGCGGTCCGGATCGCCTCTCCAAGGATCGTGTGGTCGCTGCTGCTCCTGGGACGGATGGCTCAGATGGAAACTGGAGCGGGAGGCCGATCGAACGGTGGACGAAGGTCGTGGAAGAACTGTGTGCCGGCGAAGTTCGACGGCCCAAAGCGCACGCTCCTGACCTCCTCGCGGGGCTCTGGTGATCGGGGAAGAATCTTCGGGAGCCTCCACGTCAAATGGGACTCTCCGATGAAGCGACGGAGCTCTAGGGAGCCCGGTCAGCTCCGGCGGAGAAGCGGCTCCTGGCTCGAGTCGGAGGACCTCAGATGGCCCTCGTAGTACCTGCAAAATAGGTCCAGAAGACTCACGGGTCGAGGGCAAAGTGCCTCAACCCCGTTAGACGTGGTGAAGGTGGTCGGGGAATCGGTGCGGGAGAGCTCCGACGAGGTGATGGACGGAGGAGCTCGAACCCCAGCTCCTGTGCGAGCTGGGTTGAATGGGAGTGCGGAGAATGTGCGTGGGAGGAAGGCGGAGGCGATGGTAGATTCCTATGGTCGAACAGAATAGTGAGATGGTCGGAATCAGCGAAAAACGACGGCGGCGCGAATTGGGGATAATCGGAAATTAGAGAAAGGAACCGGGAGACGGGTCTACTGATGAATACTCATTCATCACTCTTTATTCTTATATTTTAGCTACAAAAACCTTTGCAAATGCATGTAGATATGTGTAAATAGGAATAATTACCAAAAGCATGCATTGTGTAAAAACCTATAATTAGCATGTTTTTGTACAAAAATAAAAGAATAAAGATTAAAAAGAAAAAGAGGGAAATATTTAGAATAAATATTGAGCAACCTGACCCAAGGGAGGGCTCAGCATGGGCCTGACCGCATAAAAGCCAAAGTAGAGGGAGATAGGGGCTCATGTGTGTACATACTTATGTAAATAAAATAAAAATATTTTCCTCACCAAAAATAGGCTTGTAAATATGTGTCTATATTTATAAGTATAAAAACAAAAGAAAAAGATAAAAATCAAAAAGAACAAAAACACCACTTTCATCATGTACATGAACCACTCTTTTATATTTATTTAACCTTGTAAATAAATAAATTTAATTTCCAAAATTTTTGTAAATATTCTATGTGTTATAATGTAAATAAATAAAATAAAAACAATCAAAACAAAAATCAAATAAAAATAGCAAAAATTAAAAACACAAAAATATATTGTACATATACCATGCATATAGGTGTATATATGTATTTATTTTACCTATGTATATAAATAATAAAATAAAATAAAAATATCTTTTTATTCCTTATTTTATAATGAAAATAAATAAAATATAAAATAGGAATAAAATTGCATAAAAATAATAATTAAAAATCAAAAATTAAAAACCCTAATAGTGTACATATACCTATATAGTACATATAGTGTACATACCTTATTTTTATTTCGAAAAAATTATTAAAAATCACTAAAAAATAGAAAAAAATAAAAATATTTCATGTTTTAACTTTTTGCAAATTCGGCCATTTGCTACCTTAATTTTCACCTCCAAGATTAAGCCACGTGGCCTGTTCCTATTGGCCCTAGGGAGTGTTGACCGCCCAGTCAACTACCCCCCCTAGGACAACCTCCCGCGGGTCTGGTTCGAGAACCCAATTTCCCCCATTTATCCCTGCCAGACCCGAGCACCATTTAGCCTAACCCAGGGTCCTAATCACTCCCCAGGTACCCGGGAATCTCGCCCGACATAGATCCTAGGGATCCGTGCTCCATGGAGCCGGACCCGAGCCATTTTTCCCGGACCTGCACCCATACATAAGCGAGCTCTGCCACCTCATTTCCCCATCTTTGGCCATTCGAATCCTTCACCAGTGAGCTCCAGAGAGTGCGCGAGAGTGACAGCTCGCGTCCGAGCCTGTCGAAGCGAGGGGAGGAAGAGAATCCATCGATCCGGCGAGCACAGCCGTCGTTGCTCCGCCACCTGCGTGAGCACCGAGCCTCGGAGGGAGACGCTCCTCGAGGCAACGACCAGGAGCTTCCCCAGCTCCTCCCTAGTCTCTTCGTCCACCCAGGTATCCATTTCGCTCCGCCTTTTCCTTCAATTTCCGATTACGCCCAAATCGTCGCTCCGCCGCATTCTATCGATTCCGACCATCCAGTAGATAGATTCGATCATCGGACCCCACAGACACCTTCGCCTCCTTCTGACGCACCTTCTTCACCCCTCCATCCAACCCAGCTCGCATAGGAGCTGGGAGCTGAGCTCCTCCGTCTACCCCCTTCGCCGGAGCTCGCCATTTCGACGCATCAGCCACCGCCACCTCGCCTAACCGGGTCGAGGCACTTTGCCCTCGACCCGCGAGTCTCCTGGATAGCTTTGCAGGTTAAAGGAAGGCCATCTGAGGCCTTTTGACATCAGGCCAGGAGGCGCAGCTCCGTCGACCTCGCCGGAGCTCCTCGGAGCTCGGCTGGATCATCGGAGCCTATCACCAGCTGCAGGACACTAGTGCGGAGCTTCTCCGACCTTCAGGCGCAGCAGAGGAGCCTCGGAGCGAGACCACCAGGGCCGGCGAACCTCGCCGGTCGTCTGTTCTTCGAGGACCTTCCTCTTCTGTTCGATCACTCCTCCCGCTCCAGACTCCATCAGGGCCGTCCATCTCCGGAGCAACCATCACCGCTCGATCCGAGGAGGGGAGATCTGGTGCGCCCATCGTTCACCACCATCAGATCCTCCACGTGGCACGCATCCAACGCCCGCGTAATAAAGGGTAATTTACCCTTAGGCCCTCTTTAGTATTTTATTTCGCTTTTAGTCTTGTAATTAAGTAGAGTAGTTGTTTAAGTTTTGGGATATTTGCATAGAGACCCTGGTGCTTGCCTTTATTTACCGTTATACCCCTGTACATGGTCTGACACGTGCTTCGTCACGTGGTTTCTTTGGGTTAATTGCATTGTATGCCCCTGTTGTTCTGGATGTTAGTAGTTAAATGAAAGTTTTTACTTATTTGCACTTATACCCATGTGCGTGGTTTATTTGAGCATGTGTGTGATATTCGTGGGTATTTTGCAGATAAGCCCTTGGGCTTTTGGTACCTGTTACCAATAAGTCCTCGGGACTTATTTTCATTACATTTGGATCCCTGAGTGCCCCAGGCACGCGTGTGGCGCGTGTTTTGCTGGGTAAATTGCACCAGACCCCCCAGACTCTTGGGTATTTGCACTTTGGTCCCTGTGCACTGTGCCCTCTCTTTATTTTTGAATAAAATAGCAAATTACCTCCAAATCCAACGAAAATTGGACACATGGCTCCTGCCATGGTGTAAAATTTTCGAGGATTTTTGAGGACAGTTTTGTTTTATCATTTGTTATTTTTAAAAAATCAAAAACCTTTAATTTTGTCACTGTCTAACTTTAAAAATCATAAAAAAATATTAAATAGTGTCTAAAAATTACAAAAAATGTGTCTACTGTCCCCTTTGTTGTGTTTGATTTTCTAGCCAATTTTGGCTAGTTTTCATTACTGAAAACCACTAAAAATTGAAAAACACATAAAAACTTATAAAAATTCTAATATTTAAACCAAAAATCCAAAATTAATAAAATAGGTGCCTAAATTTTCCTTGAATTATTCTTTTTACAAGAAAATTACCTCCCAGCTAATTTAGGGCTTTTAGATATTTTATCTAGGCCTTTTTAGCTTGGCTGGACAGTACCTTTGATTTCAGTCACTGTTTGATTTTTAGTTAATTAAATAAATATCAGAAAATTCTCAAAAATTCTCCATAAACACTAAAAATTATAAAACATATAAAAATATTTTTGTTTGAATTTTTGATTGATTTTTAGTGCATTTAATAATTTGTTGAAGTGGGTGTTTACTTGTTTTTCTTATTTCCTTTATACATTAAAAAATCCAAAAAAAATATAAAATAAATTAAAAACCACTAAAAATATTTTGTTCTTTTATTTTATTCCTTTTTACTACTTCGTAGGCCGAAAGGCCAATCCGTGCTCCTTGAGTTCGACCCTGGTCGCTATACCAGGTTAATCCAATAGCAGGACCGCTATTTCGTATTTTGATTGATTTTGTCTATTATTTAGTGGTCTATTTTTCTTGATTGTCCGCGCTTGATCGCTTGGGTCCCAATGACCTATTTAGTACCTTATACCCGAGTGCTCAGGACAGACATCATCTACCTGGGTGATGGAATCGACTGGGAAGGAGCTTGTGCAGCTCTTGGTCCTTGCCTCGAGGAGCGTCGACCTCTGAGGCTCGAGCTCCTGCTCTGGGCAGAGCACGGCAGAGCACGCCGCCGGATCAGTGGTTCCCTGCCCCTCTCCTCGCTGCGACAGCACCTGGAGCGAGCTGTCACTGTCACTCGAGCACTGGAGGTCACTGGGGGTGGAGCGAATGAGCCAAAGATAGGCAATGGAGTGGCGGAGCTCGAGCTTAAGTATGGGTGCAGGTCCGGCTAGGAGTGATCGGGTAGGGTTGCATGAGGCGCGGATCTCGATGCGGATCGCCGGCGAAGGTGCCGGATCTGCTACGGTCAAGATGGACCCGGGGTTTAGGGAGTTGGTGTTCGGGTTTAGGTGCGAAAAATCCGAGAAATCGGGTCGGGCACCAATGACCCTTGGAAGGTGGTCCTGGGGGGGGAGTTGACCGGGCGGTCAACAATCCCCCTGGACCAATGAGAGAGGGCCACCTCAACAATATTTGAAAAATCATTTTAAAATAGAAGGAGGACGAATTACCAAAAACTCAAAAAATGAAAATTGTTTATTTTATTTTTTTCTATTTTTTTGGTGATTTTTAATTGATTTTTCAAAATAAAAATAGTGTATTTACAATATAGTACTATACATAGGTATATATGCAATATAGGGTTTTTAATTTTGATTTTTAATTTGTTATTTTTATACAATTTTATTCCCATTTTATATTTTATTTTTTTATATCATAAAATAAGGAATAAAAAGATATTTTTATTTTATTTTTATTATTTATATACAATAGTGAAATAAATATATATGTACATATATATACATGGTATATTTACAAAGTATTTTTGGGTTTTTAATTTTGTTCTTTTTATCTTGTTTTTGTTTTTAATTGTTTTTATTTTATTAATTTACACTATAAAAGATAAAATATTTACAGAATTTTTGGAAATTAATTTTATTTATTTATAAGGTTAAATAAATAGGGATGAGTGGACTATATACATGGTGACTATGAGTGATGTTTTTGTTTTCTTTTTACAAATATTTACAAACCTATTTTAATCTATTTTTGGGAGGAAAATATTTTTGTTCTATTTACATATATATTTACACACATGAGCCCCTATCTCCCTCAACTTTGGCTTTTATGCGGTTAGGCCCATGCTGAGCCCTCCCTTGGGTTAGGTTGCTCAATATTTATTCTAAATATTTCCCTCTTTTTCTTTTTAATCTTTATTCTTTTATTTTTGTACAAAAACATGCTAATTATTACTTTTTACACAATGCATGCTTTTGGTAATTATTTATATTTACAACTATATACATGCATTTGCAAAGGTTTTTGTAGCTAAAATATAAGAATAAAGAGTGATGAATGAGTATTCATCAACTGGGTACATATTTGGTTCACCAGAAAGGAAGCGCATACTTCATGTTGGAGGGCAACAGTTTGAGCTCTACTAGTATGAGAGTTGATTCAGTGGTGACTTCAGTGATAACTACAGGTGTTATCTCTTTCAACTGTTGGCTTTCCACCTCTGGCAATTCAGTTTCTTTATTCAGAGCATCACAAAGATCTGCAATGAAAACCTCATGCTTAGACCAGGGGGATATTTCAAACTTCTCTATCTGCATATTAGCAAAAACTTCATCTTCATAGACCACGGTTAATTGGACTGTGCTTTCCCGAACTTCCTTTGTAGAGAGGAATTCCAAGGTTTTTTTGTCATCCAGAAATAGATCTGTATCTCTGTTCTCTGCTAAACAATCACAGTCCTCGGAAGATAGTGGTGAACACACACTCATCCCAGATACATATTCTATTGATTTTGATTCATGTACGGTCTCTATCTCTATCTTATCAGTGCTGGAGTGGAATGTGATCTCTCAGGTGCCATAATCAATTGTTGTCTCGACTATTCTAAGGAATGACTAGACAAGTATAATCGGGATATGGAGCAGAGGTGTGGAGATGTCCAAGTCCGGAATAATGAAATCCACATGGAATTGCATCACTATATTTATTTGAATTATTAATAAACCTAATAACTAAACTCATGTGTAAGTAATAACCTACTTAATGTTACAAACTCATCCAATATATATATATATATATAGATATATATATAGAGAGAGAGAGAATAGGGAGTATGCACCCACGTGCATGTAAGTTTACATGCATCGTGGCGTCTAACTTCCATTTTTTTACTTTTTTGAAAACTATCATCATGTAAATTCATCTATATATCCCTCCTGCATATCATTCGAATTTCATCAGAAAGTGAGACTCATATGTCCTCCATCCAGAACATGCAATTTTAACGGTCTAAACATTATTGTAATCGACCTATTCTAGATGGAAGCATATGAGTCTTTGTTTCTGACGAAATTTGAATGACATATAGGAGGGATACATAGATGAATATATATGGTGATATTTTAAAAAAAGTAAAAAAAGTTGTAGTTAGAGATACCGGTGCATGTAAACTTACATGCTCCTTGGTGCATGTAAACTTACATGCACCTTGGTGCAAGCTCCCCATCCTCATACACACGCGCACGCGCGCACGCGCACAAACACACACACACACACACACACACACACACATATATATATATATATATACATATATACATGGGAAAAAGGAGTATGCTCCTTGGGTGTAGCTAACTTACATGCTCCCACCCCTTTTTCCCTATATTTTTTTTATTTTTCTGTAATAAAACCTACTGAAATTTAGATCACAATATGTCACCATAGTGTCATTAAAAAATCCGACTTAATTCGAGACTTCTATCACCTCCATCAAGATTGTTAAATTTTAACGGTCTCAGAATTGCTGAAATTGACCTCCTTCAGATGCAGGGCATATGAGTCTCTGTTTCTGACAAAATTGGAATGACATGTTAGGGGGAAATAGTGATGAATATACATATTTTCATTTTCTAAAAAAATAAAAATAGGGAGAAAATAGGGGGTGGAAGTAGCGAATTGGCTACACCCAGGGTGTAGCCTCATTTAACCCTATATAGGGTTTAATGGGGCTGCCCTCTCCCCCATTTTGGGGGTATTTTTTATATTTTTTTAAAAATATCACTATGTATATTAATCTATATATCCTTCTATAATTCATTTGAATTTCGTCAGAAACATAGACTCCCATGCCATCCATCTAGAACAGATCGATTACATCAATCTTTAGACCGTTAAAATTATTTGTTCTAGATGGAGGGCATAAGAGTCTATGTTTCTGGTGAAATTCGAATGGCATATTAGAGGGATATATAGATGAATATACATGGTGATATTTTTCAAAAAAAATAAAAAAAGTGCGGAAAAATAGGACGGGGGCGGCCATGTTGGCTGCCCAAAGGGACAACCCTACTCCTTGGGTGTAGCTAACTTACATGCTCCCACCCACTTTCCCTTGTATTTATTTATTTTTCAGATATGAAACCTATTCGAATTTAAATCACAATATGTCACCATGATGTTTTTAAAATTTCGACTTAATTTGAGACTTATGTCTCCTCCATCAAGATTGTCAAATTTTAACGGTCTCAGAATTGCTGAAATCGATCCCCTTTAGGTGGAGGGCATAGGAGTCTGTTTCTGACAAAATTGGAATAACATGTTAGGGGGATATAGTGATGAATATATATATTCTAAAAAAATAAAAAATATGGGAAAAATGAGGATGGGAGTAACCAATTGGCTACACCCATGGTGTAACCTCATTTCTATATATAGGGAAAAAGGAGCCTACATCAGGTGATGTAGGTAACTTACTTACATCGGGTTTATTTTCACATTATTTTTAATTTTTCTGAAATGAAATCTTGAGGGATTTTCATCACAATATACCACTATTGTATCATTCCAAATTCAACTTAATTCAAGACTTTTATCCCATCCATCAAGATAGTCAAATTTTAACGGTCTCAATTTTTTGAAATTGACCCCTTTTAGATGGGCATGTTAGAAATGTTTTTTCCCACAAAATGTGAATCACAAAATACACTCTATATATTAAGTGAATCCCACTGAGGGTTCATTCAAAAAATAAAAAAATAACGAAAAAATGGCTCAATGTAGGTAAGTTACCTACATCGACCGAATATATATATGGGCTTATCCAGAGAGCCCTATGCCCATTTGAGTTGCGGTGAGAACCAAACGTGGGCTCGCCACGTGTATTTCCATTTGAATGGTTGCCTATTTCGAAGGAGTACGGTTTTGTAAGGATTTAATACGTTTGAGCCTTTTATATTTCCAATTATATCGAGTCCTTAAAAAATGGAAGATGGTTTTGAAAAGATACATTCAAATCATTAATTTCATACCAAAGAAATAATCATTGCACATTTGATTAGTAATGTACATAATGTACTCAAGTAATTATATGTTGTGAGATCAGTAATACCGAAACAATTATCAGTATTTTATACTTGTAATATTACATTGTACAGAGATTAGTAATTTATTCATGTTACTCAAGTAATACATATTCAGTTCTCAAGTAATTATTGTTGTGAGATCAATAATTAAGTATGTAAATTACTAGTGTCCGTGCAATAAGTACTGATTACAAATGTCCATTTTACTGAAGTAATTTTGATTGTTACTAATGTTATAGTTACTTAATACTTTGAGTCTTACTGAAGCACCTCTTATTTACTTGTATAACCTTTTTAATTACAATAATGCATCGAGTGTTACTGATAGCAATACATAAGTTACTGGTCACGTGATTTTTTATACTTATTCCAACTTACTTATTCCATTATCCTCTTTTACCTACAATTTATTACATGTTACTGATGCTTCTATATATCTTGTTTTATTCTTTGTTTTGAATTACTATCAAATCACACCTTCTTTACTTATGTAGCCCATTTAATTACTTGTAATACATCAAGTGTTACTGAAAGCCACACATAAATTACTTAATTATTGTTATATGATGAACATCCAAATTTCAATTGTTGTCTTATAGTCCATTTACATGATGTTATTTTTTTCTCGCTCGTCGGCATAACAACAACTTCTTCAAGACACAAATTGTTGCATTGTTCTGCAAAAAATAATAAGTTAATTGACCATTTAAAAATATTAAAATATCAAGAAATTGGAAAAGAATACACATTATTTACAAATTTTCAGTAACATTTGCTTCAGTACTATTTTATATCCGTGAATAGTAAGAATTGTAAAAAGAAAAGTAACTCAGCAATATACTCGCTTCAGTAAGAATCATTCAATGACAAGTAACTTGTAATGAATTGTTAGTAACAATTGTTATATGGCAAGTAACTTGTAATGAATTATATTTATAATAGTAATTCAATGTGAAGCATAAGTAATTTGATGAGCTACTTAAGTAACCTACTGAGTTGATATCCGTAAGATAAACTTCGGAATTCATATAAGTAAGAATTCACTATTTCGAAAGTAAGTAGATTCATTTTTACTCAAAAAATCAGTAACTTTTGTTTCTATATCAGTAACTAATAGCAAAGGACAAGTAGATATTTATATTACACAGGTAATTTGTAGAATTTTCATCAGTAATAATGACTATAACGGCAGTAACTCGGTATATCTTTAAAGTAACACAGGAAAAAGTAACAATTCTGTTAGCATTAGTAATATAAAATATCTTATAAGTAAATTAAGTAAATACATCAGTAACTCAGTATATCTTCAAAGCAACGTATTAAAAGTAACAATTATGTTAGCAATAGTAACATAAAATATCTTATAAGTAAATTAAGTAAATACATCAGTAACTCAGGATATTTTCAAATTAACGCATGAAAAATAACAACTGTGTTTACTTTAACTTTTTATTATATAAAAACAAAATACATTCTATAAAAAATCAATTTTTACTACAGATCATGTATCAAAATGAATAAAAATTGATATTATCAACACCACTTTCTCATATTTCAATCATACTTCTCGAAAAAATATTGCTTACGATAAAAAATATGAAATTTCATAAGCGATAAAATCATGAAGTCATGAAACGATGAAATAGAACAAAAATATCATTAAAACAACAAAATTATGATAAAAATAAGCGATCAAATCACGAAACGAATCACATACCTCTCCTCTTGCATTGAAATGAAAAAAGTACCTTGCATTGGAATTAATCGATAGTTTTAGCAATCATATACGTGTGCCTTGCACTACCAAAAATGTAACACTATTTTTAAAAAAGTTTTAATTTCCGATTTTATTTTATTTCCGTACAAAAATTAGTTCCTATTTTTTGGGATTGAATCTTGGAGATGGACGGCTACAATTGGGTGCTCAAATAAATCCAAATGGACACAGGACTCTCTGGATAAATTCCATATATATATATATATATGAGTTAAATGGGGCTGCCCCCTGGGAGTAGCCAACTTGGCTACTCCCACCTCCTATTTTCTCTCATTTTTTTATTTCTTTGGAAAATAAAAATTTGTAAATTCATCATTATATCCCTCTAACATTCTACTAAATTTTCGTCAGAAACAGAGACTCCTACGGCCTCTATCCAAACAGGGTTGATTTAAAAATCCTACGACCGTTAAAAATATGACGTCTGGATGGAAGGCCTAGGAGTCTCTGTTTCTGACGAAATTTTAATAGAATGTTAGAGGGATATAGTGATGAATATATAAATTTTTATTTTCCAAAGAAATAAAAAAATGAGGGAAAAATAGGGGTGGGAGTAGCCAAGTTGGCTACTCACAGGGGGCAACCCCATTTAACCCTAGAGTAGCCAAATTGGCTACTCCCACCCCTATTTTTTCTCTATTTTTTATTTTTTTGGTAATACAAAATATGTATATTCATCACTATATTCCCATAACATGTCATTCCAATTTCGTCAGAAACAGAGACTCATGTGCCCTCCATCTGAAGGGGGTCAATTTCAGCAATTCTGAGACCTTTAAAATTTGACAGTCTTGATGGAGGGGTTAGAAGTCTCGAATTAAGTTGAATTTTGAATGACACTATAGTGACATATTGCGATCTAAATTCCAATAGGTTTCATTCCAGAAAAATAAAAAAATATACAGGGAAAATGGGTGGGAGTATGTAAGTTGGCTACAACCAGGGAGCATACTCCTTTTTCCCTATATATATGGGGAAAATGTGGCTGCTCCCTGGGAGGAGCCAACGGGGCTACTCCCACACCTATTTTTCCAATTTTTTTATTTTTTTGGAAAATAAAAATTTCTATATTCATCACTATATCCCTCTAACATTCTATTAAAATTTCGTCAGAAATATAGACTCCTAGGCCCTCCATCCGGACGTTATTTTTTTAACGGTCGCAGGATTTTTTAAATCTACCATGGCCGTAGGAGTCTCTGTTTCTGACGAAATTTTAATAGAATATTATAAGGATATAATGATGAATATACAAATTTTTATTTTCCAAAAAATAAAAAAATTGAGGGAAAATGGGAGTGGGAGTAGCCCGTTGGCTTCTCCCAGGGAGCAGCCACATTTTACCCTATATATATATATATAGGGAAAATGGGGCTGCCCCCACCCCATTTTTGCAATTTTTTTTTTATTTTTTGGAAAATATTACCATATATATTAATCCCTATATCCCTCCTATATGTCATTCGAATTTCGTCAGAAACAGAGACTCCTACGGCCTCCATCAAGACGTCATTTTTTAACGATCGCAGGATTTTTTAAATCGACCCTCTCTGGATGGAGTTCATAGGAGTCTCTGTTCCTAATGAAATTCGAATGGCATATAGGAGGGATATAAGAATGAATATACATGACGATATTTTTCAAAAAATAAAAAAAATTGCCAAAAATTGGGGTGGGGCAGCCAACATGGCTGCCCCATGGGGCAGCCCATCAACCCCATATATATATATATGAGAAAAATGGGGCTGCTCCCACCCCCATTTCCCCCCATGTTTTTTTTTTTTGGAAAATAAAAATTTGTAAATTCGTCATTATATTCCTCTAACATTCTATTAAAATTTCGTCAGAAACAGAGACTTGTACGGCCTCCATCCAAACAGGGTCGATTTAAAAAACCATACGACCGTAAAAAAAATGATGTCTGGATGGAGGGCCTAGGGGTCTCTTTTTCTGACGAAATTTTAATAGAATGTTATAGGGATATAGTGACGAATAAATAAATTTTTATTTTCCAGAAAAATAAAAAAATGAGGGAAAAATAGGTGTGGTAGTAGCCATGTTGGCTCTCGCAGGGAACAACCCCATTTTTCCCTATATATATGTGTATATATATAGGGGCTAGGGAAGCTGCACCCGGGAGTGTAGCTAACTAGCTGCACCCGGACATTTTTTCATTGATGTTTTGTGTTTTTGAAATGAAACCTAGGGGGATTTAAATCACCATATATCACCATGATTCATACGAATTTCAACTAAATTCGACACTTCTATCATCTCCATCAAGACTATCACATTATAACGGTCTCAGAATTATTGAAATTTACCCTATCTAAATGGGCATGTTAGGAATGTTTGTTTTGCATGAAATTTGAAACACATATTCCACACAATAAATTAAGTAAATCCCCATAAGCTTCCTTAGAAAAAAATCAAAAATCAATGAGAAAAATGCTCGGGTGTAGCTAGTTGGCTGCACCACCCGGTGTAGCTTCCCTTTTCCCATATATATATATATATATATATATATATATATATATATAGAAAAATGTGGCTGCCCCCTAAGGACAGCCAACATGGCTGCCCCCGTCCCATTTTTCATCAAATTTTTTTATTTTTTTTGAAAAATATTACCATGTATATTCATCCCTATATCCCTCCTATATGTTATTCGAATTTCGTCAGAAACAGAGACTCCTACAGCCTCCATCGAGATAGTGTCGATTTAAAAAATCCTGTTACCATTAAAAAATGACTGTTTGGATGGAGGTCATAGGAGTCTCTGTTTCTGACGAAATTCGAATGGCATATACGAGGGATATAGGGATGAATATATATGGTGTTATTTTTCAAAAAAAATAAAAAAATTACGAAAATAAGGTGGGGGAAGCCATGTCCTAGGGGCAGCCACATATAACCCTATATATATATATAGGGTTAAATGGGGCTGCCCCCTGGGAGTAGTCAACTAGGCTACTCCCACCCCCTATTTTTCCCTCATTTTTTATTTCTTTGGAAAATAAAAATTTGTAAATTCATCATTATATCCCTCAAACATTCTATTAAAATTTCGTCAGAAATAGAGACTCCTACAGCCTCTATCCAAATAGGGTCGATTTAAAAAATCATGCGATCGTTAAAAAAAATGACATTTAGATGGAGGGCCTAGGAGTCTCTGTTTCTGACGAAATTTTAATAGAATGTTAGAAGGATATAGTGATGAATATACAAATTTTTATTTCTCAAAGAAATAAAAAAATGAGGGAAAAATAGAGGTGAGAGCCAAGTTGGCTACTTCAAGGGGGCAGCCCCATTTAACCCTTATGTATGTATGTATGTATGTATGTATGTATGTATGTATGTATGTATGTATGTATGTATATATATAGGGAAAAAGGAAGCTACACCGGGTGGTGCAGCCAACTAGCTACACCCGGGCATTTTTCAGGATGAGTTACCTTGGTGTATGTTATTTGCTGATGATATTGTGTTGATTGACGAGACTAGAGATGGAGTAAATGAGAAGCTTGAGGTTTGGAGACATGCATTGGAGACTAAAGGTTTTCGTATAAGTAGGGCTAAGACGGAATATATGGAATACACCTTTGATGGAAGCAATGGTGAAGGAATCGTGGTGAAGATTGGTGACGATAACATTCAGAAGAGAGATTCTTTTAGATATCTGGGATCTATTTTGCAACATGATGGGGGAATTGATGGAGATGTTACTAATAGAATAAATGCAGGCTAGCTAAAGTGGAGCGGAGCCTCCGCTGTTCTCTGTGATAAGAAAATTCCTTGAAAAAATAAAGGAAAGTTTTACAAAGCAGCCGTGAGACCTACTATGCTTTATGGTTCTGAATGTTGGCCTGTGAACCATAGACATGTGTAGAGAATGGCTGTAGCAGAAATGAAAATGCTAAGATGGATGTGTGGACATACACGTAAAGATCGGATTCGGAATGATGCAATCAGAAAGAAAGTTGGGGTAGCTCCGATCGAGTATAAGATGCGAGAAAACCGCTTAAGATGGTTTGATCATTTGCAAAGAAGGTCAACTGATGTACCGGTTAGCAGATGCGAGTGTTGGGATGTTGAGCCGGCTAAGAGAGGGCGAGGACGACCCAAGAAGTGTTGGAAAGAGACTATACGAAGAGATCTTAGTTTTTTTTTATATAAGTCCGAGATTGAGCCAAGATAGATCTGAATGGAGGCGAAGAATCCATGTAGCCGACCCTACTTAATTGTGGGAAAACTCTTTGTTGTTGTTGTTGTATTGAGTGGAATATGCGTTTCAAATTTCATGCAAAATAAACATTCCTAACATGCCCATCTAGATATTTCAATAATTCTGAGATCGTTAAAATGTGACAGTCTTGATGGAGATGATAGAAGTGTCGAATTTAGTTGAAATTAGCATGATATCATGGTGATATATTGTGATTTAAATCCCCCTAGGTTTCATTTCAAAAACACAAAAACCAATTCAAAAAAGTGCCGGGTGCAGCTAGTTAGCTACACCCCCAGGTACTGCTTCCCCAGCCCCATATATATATATATATATATATATATATATATATATATATGTATGTATATATATATATGTATGTATATACATACATACATACATACATACATACATACATACATATATATATGTATATATATAGGTATATATATAGGAAAAAATGGGGCTGCCCCCTGGGGGCAGCCAACATGGCTGCCCCCGCCCCATTTTTCCTCAAATTTTTTTATTTGTTTTTTAAAATAACACCGTGTATATTCATATTCATCCCTATATCCCTCCTATATGCCATTCGAATTTCGTCAGAAACAGAGACTCCTACGGCCTCCATCGAGGTGATGTCGATTTAAAAAATTCTGTTACCGTTAAAAAATGACTGTCTCGATGGAGGCCGTAGGAGTCTCTGTTTCTGACGAAATTCGAATGGTATATAGGAGGGATATAGGAATGAATATACATGGTAATGTTTTTCATAAAAAAATAAAAAAATTTGCCCAAATAAGGTGGGGGCAGCCATGTTGGCTGCCCCTAGGGGGCAGCCACCTATGACCCATATATATATATATATATATATGTATGTATGTATGTATATATGTATGTATATATATATATGTATATATATATGTGTGTATATATATATATATGTATATATATACATATATATGTATATATGTATATATATATGTATATATATATACATATATGTATATATATATATGCATATATGTATATATATATGCATATATGTATGCATATATGTATATATATATGCATATATATATGCATATATATATGTATATATATATACACACACACATATACATACATATATATGGGTTAAATGGGGTTGCTCCTTGAGGGGAGCTAACTTGGCTCCCCCGTCCCATTTCGCCCGGTTTTTTATTTTTTTTGAAAATTTCTTCCGTGGAATTTCATCATTTTATCCCTATATTATGTCATTAAAATTTCGTGTGAAACAGAAACTCCTACGACCTCCATCCAAATAGTCATTTTTTAACGGTAACAGAATTGCTAAAAATAACCCCATCTGGATGGAAGCCGTAGGAGTCTATGTTTCGCACGAAATTTTAATGACATAATATAGGGATATATTGATGAAAATCCACGGAAGAAATTTTGAAAAAAAAAATAAAAAAAACAGATGAAATGGGGCGGGGGGAGCTAAGTTAGCTCCCCCATGGGGCAGCCCCATTTTACCCTATATATATAGGGGTTGATGGGGCTGCCCCCTAATGCCCCACCCCATTTTTGAGCAATTTTTTTTCTTAATTTTTGAAAAATATCGCCATGTTTATTCACCTCTATATCTCTCCTACATGCCATTCGAATTTCGTCAGAAACAGAGACTCCGACAGCCTCCATCTAGACAGGGTCGATTTTAAAAATCCTGCGACCGTTAAAAAATGACGTTTGGATGGAGATCGTACGAGTCTCTGTTTCTGATGAAATTCGAATGACATATAGGAGGGATATAGGGATGAATATACATGTTGATATTTTTCCAAAAAAATAAAAAAAATTGCGAAAAATGGGGTGGGGGCAGTCTCATTTTTCCATATATTTTTTTTTGAGAAGCAAGAGGGTGAAGTCCCAAGGCGGGACCCACCGAAAAAATTATATTATAAACAGATCAAGAGAGATACATTATCTAGAAGACCAGAGCCTATACAAGGAGCGGCATAAAGCAATTACATTTTCAGAGTAAAACCTCTGGTTGTTAAATACTAGATCATTCCTTCCTCCCCAAATAGACCATAATGCTGCAAAAGGAAGAGCACAATCATCCATCGAGTTTCCCCCAAGCACCCTTGTCATCCTCCAGAAATCACACTCACCACCGATATAGGCCCACGGTGTCCCCACCTCCTTCCATACCTGAAGCGGAAAGGGACACTTAAAGAAAATATGCTCGACGTCCTCCATATGCTCGCCACATCTATCATAGCTCGTGTCAGCAATCCTAAACAATCTTCCCCTTCTTGCTTTGTCACAAATCCTGTCCCTCCTGAGACACCAGAGGAACACTTTGACTCTGCTAGGTATCTTGCTAGCCCATATAATCTTCATGTCCTGAACCACGTCTGAATCGGCGAAATCCGAACTCACCCTGAACATATCGTAGGCCCTCTTCACCGAGAACCTGCCCCCTTCCCAAGTAAAATGATTCCTTCCCTGCGTAAAACAAGACGGGGACGGTATCTCCGCTCTCAACCTCGTTCGATCCTCCAACCTCCGCTCAGGGATGACCGAGAAGAACCGAGGATCCCATGACTCAGAGACACAAGCATCCGCCATAGAACAGCCTTTGTCTGCCGCCAAAGCAAAAATGTCTGGGGAACCTAGCGCTAAGGATCCCCTCACTAGTCCAGTCATCCAGCCAGAATCTGAAAACCTCCCCAGACCCTACCTTAGGCATCAATCTGTCCGCAACGTCGACAGGATGTCTCGAATACCGCTCCAAAGCGACGATTCAAACCTTATTCTCCTAGCCTCCATGGAGCTACCTACACCATAAATATTCCGAAGTAGCCTGATGACAAAGCTGTTATTGTTGCCCCGGATCTGCACCACCCACTTGGCCAGAAGGGCCTTATTCATACTTCAAATATCTCTAACACCCAGCCCTCCCTTGCTTTTCTTCTGCGTGATCTCCTCCCATCGAACAAGGTGAATGCCAGACCTCTGTTGTCTTCCATCCGACCAGAAGAATCTTCGCATAATTTTCTCACTCTTTTTTCTTATACCTGCCGGCATTAACCTTGTTGAAATGAAAAATACATGTATCGCTGACAAGACATGCTTCAACAACGTCAATTTCCCGCCCTTTGAAAGTGTCACCCCCTTCCAACCGGCCAATCTTTGTTCAATCTTTAGGAGAACCACATCCCAATCTGATTTTCTGAGTTTGCCTGCAACCAAAGGGAGTACCAGGTATGTAATGGGTAAGTTCCCCAAGGGGCACGCCAAGCATGTCGCTCTACTGCTGCCCTCCACCTCATCCATCCTGAACTGAATGACAACTGACTTGTTTCTGTTTATGTTGAGACCAGAGATAAGACTGAAGATATCAACTATCTGTCTGGCCCTTCTGTCCATTTCCTCGGACCCCCTAAGAATATCACCGTGTCATCTGCATATTGTAACAAAGGCACCGAAAAAGATCCTGTCCGAAATCCCTCGAACCATCCACCGTCAACAGCTCTCTTGAACATTACTGCCAACACATCAACTACCAAAACAAAGAGCATCGGTGCAAGCGGGCATCCCTGCCTTACTCCCCTCTGTGGCTGGAAGAAACCACCTTCAAGCTTCCCATTCACCAGTATCATGAAGGAAGAGGTCGTGACACACCTCTTCATCCAGGAAATCCAAAGCTCAGGAAAGCCGCGATATCGAAGGGAAGTCCATAGAAATTTCCAGTCCACACAGTCATAAGCTTTCTTATCTTCCATAGCAAAGCCTTCTTGTTTTCTCGCCACCACTGCAGACAAATCTCTGAAGCCATAACTAAACCGTCTGCCATCTGTCGATCAGGGATAAATGCCGTTTGATTCTGTAGAATAATCATATCCATTACCCGCTTTAACCTGTTAGCCAGAACCTTAGCAATAATAAGATAGATTGCATTGGACACTGCAATAGGCCTGAAGTCTTCCACTCTTAAGGGAGTATTTTTCTTCGGAAGAAGGAAAAGCAGCGCCCGATTAATCTTCTCGAAGCCCCTGTTGGATTCTCTAAATTCGTTAAGCACCCCCAATATATCTTCCTTTAACATGCCCCAAAATTCCTTGTAGAAGCAAACTGGAAAACCATCGGGCCCAGGGGACCCATCCGAGTTTAGCCCTAAGATAGCCCTTCGGACCTCCTCCTCCTCTAAAGCCAACTCTAGGTCCTAGGCTTGCGCCATCGAAAGGGACTCAACCCCTTCCCCCCTCCAGCCCCATCCAAAACGTTGCCCCCTCCTCGACATCCTAACAAAGTGATCCTTCAGAGCGCCCCCTAACAATGCATTCCCTGTCACTCTTTCACCTCCCACTTCGAGACACTGAATGAAGTTCCTCCTTCTTCAACCTGACGCCATTGAGAGGAAGAACCTAGTGTTAGCATCTCCCTCATGTAACAACTTTTGTCTGGTCCTCTGTT
The DNA here is from genome assembly GCA_037367405.1 of Ottelia alismoides. Taxonomy (NCBI): domain Eukaryota; kingdom Viridiplantae; phylum Streptophyta; class Magnoliopsida; order Alismatales; family Hydrocharitaceae; genus Ottelia; species Ottelia alismoides. Next base: position 560,677 of record JAZKJV010005181.1, read on the forward strand.
TCCACTCCACCTCCTCCTTCATGTCCTCCTGTAGAATAATATCCAGCATTCTCGACCGCTCCTCAACCTCCTCTACATCGAGACCCCTTGATGAGCTGCCCGCGCGGCTAAAGTAAAGTAAATCAATACGGTCGTTGTGACCTCAGTCACTCAGGACTCAGAGCTTAATCAAGAAAAAAGATTAAGACCACCAAAGAAAGATGAAAATCGACGAAATACGAAATAGCGGTCTTGCTATGATATTAACCTGGTATGGCACCTAGGGTCGAACTCAGGAAGCACGTGATGGCCTTGCGGCCTACGAAGTAGTCAAAAATAAAGACAAAATATTTTTGGTGGATTTTTAATATTTTTATATTTTTTTGGAATTTTTAATTATAAAGAAAATAATAAAACAAGCAAAACACACACTTTCAACAATTATTTAATTACTCTAAAATGCTCCAAAAAAATCAAACAAAAATATTTTTATTATTTTTTTATATTTTTTACAGTTTTTAGTGAATTTTTGATAATTTTCTGATTTTTATAGAATTTTCTAAAAATAAAATATGACTGAAAACAAAGGACACTGTCCAGCCAGGCTTCTAAGACCAAAATAAAATATAAAATGGTCTTAACAGAGCCTGGAGTTAATTTTCTAGAAACAAAAAGGGAAATTCAGAAAAAGGAATTTTGATTTTTTGAGTTTTCTATGATTTATTAGAATTTTTATGAGTTTTTCAAGGTTTTTCAATTTTTATATTTGCTAAGAATCCAAAAATAATCAAAATGGGTCAGAAAATCAAACACACCAAAACACTCAGAATTCTGAATTTTTTAGAATTTTTGAAAATGTTTTAATATTTTTTTGTGAATTTTAGATATGAACAGGCAGAAAAAGAGATGTTTTTGAATTTTTAAAAATAATAAAAGGGCTCGAAAATTTTCCAAAAAATTAATGAAAAATCTACACAGTGGCAGGAGCCACGTATCAAATTTTCACTTGATTTGGATACAATTTGATATTTTATTTACAACAAATAATAGCCCACAGTCACAAGGACCTGTTCGTCATAAAAGTATCTTTTGGGGGCCTAAAAGTAACAATCTCAGAAATGCAAGGGGTCCTGGTGCAATTTCACCAATCTCGCACGCGCAAGGCATGTGGATTGGGCACGAAAGGACCTATATGCAATAAAAATACTTCCCCGGACTTATTAGCAACATGTGCTAAAAGTCTAGGGGAGATATTGCAAAATGCCCAAAAAATTCAACACATGCGGAAATAAACCATTCACAGGGGCATAAGTGCAATTATACAAAAAGATCTTTCATTCATTAACAACCAGAAACTACAACCCACAGAATGCAATTTCACTTGAAATACACGTGACGAAGCACGTGTCCACAATATACAGGGGTAGAAATGCAATATATGAAATGACAAGGTCTTAAGTGCAAATGTTCCATACTAAAATAAACTGCAGAAAATATTTACAAGACTAAATGCTAAAACAAAACAGGAGGGGGTCTAAGTGAAATTACCCCACTTATTATCCGAGGGTGGAGGATGCACCACGTGGTGTATCTGACGGCTGGGGATGTCAACGCCTCAACGAAGGGTCCTCTGGGATGATCAGACGGTGGAGGGCTCGCCACGTGGAAGATCAACGGCTGCTGTACGCCGTGGCTAACCCTCGCTGGATGGAGGGCGGAGAAGAGGCCACGTGGTGTATCTGACGGTGGTTGCTGGGCCTCTCCTTCGCCTAAATCGAACGGTCCATGAAAGATTTGGCATAGCAACGGCGGATGGACGACTCTGGAGGGTCCTCCAAGAACAGGTGGCCGGCGAACTTCGCCGGCCCGATATGCGCGCAGTGGACCTCCTCGGGGGCTGCTGATGATTGGAAAAGGGTCGCCGAAGCCTCCCGCGTATGAAGAACCCCTCCAATGGCGCCAAGGAGCTCCGAGGAGCCCGGGCAACAACGGCGGAGCTGAGCTCCTGTGCTTGAAGATGGAGGACCTCAGATGGACCTCCTTGTACCTGAAAAGCAGCACAGAAAGACTCCTGGGTCGATGGCAAACTGCCTCGACCCGGTTAGAAGCGAGGTGGGTGGTCTGTGCGTCGAGATGGTCTATCTCCGGCGAGGCGTCGACTGTGAAGATCGAAGTCCCCGCTCCGGGGCGAGTCGGGGGGTGTGAGTGGGTGCAAAAGGTGCGGAGAAGGCTCGTGAGTGTGAGGGTGTCGTCCGATGATCGAAAGGGGGATGGATATGGTCGGAATCGACAGTCGTCGGTGGAAGATGAAATTGGGCATAAATGAAAATTAGCGAAAGATAGAAGGAACTAGGCTTATTGGGTGATCGAGGTCGACTGGGAAGAAGCTTCTGAAGCTCCTGGTCCTTGCCTGGAGGGTCGTCGATGCCCGAGGCTCGAGCACTACTCAAGGGGCGGCGCACGGCGGTGCTAGGTCACCGGATCAGTGGCCGGGGCACTCCCTCCTCACTGCGACACCACCAGACGCTACCTGTCACTCAGGCGAAGGAGGTGGAGGTCCTGGGACGAAAATGAGGAGCCAAAGATGGCGTGAAAAAGCGGCCGGAGCTGAAGCTTTATAGTGTGAGGGGTCCGGCTAGATCGAATCGGGCAAGGGCGCATGAAGCATGGATCCCTAGGCTCAACCCTGGGCGTGGGTCTCGGATGCAAGAGGAAGAAATGGAGCCCGGGGTTTAGCTGTTTGGCGATCAGGTTGAAAGAGGAAATGTAAGAGAAATCGGGTCGGGCGAGTCGAACCCAGCTCTGGTGGTCGTGGGGGGAGAGTTGACAGGGGCTCAACATCCCCCGTGGACCAATCAGAGCCCGCCAATTATTAAGATTTTGTAAATTCAATAATAAATAGGAAATGGTCGAATTTCGAAAAACTCAAAACATAAAAATGTTTCTTTTATTTAAATTTAATTTTTGGTGAATTTTATTTATTTTTTTTGAAATAAAAAATAAGTATTTACATTATAGTATATTATATATAGTTATATACACTGTATATTTTAAATTTTCATTTTTAATTAATTATTTTTTTTACATTTTTATTCCAATTTTATATTTTATTTATTTATAGAATAAAATTTGGAATATTTTTGTATTTTTATTTTATTTGTATTATTTATTTACAAGGGTTAAATAAATAGTTTTGTATATTTATATACATGGTATATGTACAATATTGGTTTTGATTTTATTTTTATTTCTTTTTATTTTATTTCTATTTTTGTAATTTTTATTTTATTTATTTACACTATGGGATATGGAATATATATAGATTTTTATGGAATTGTATTTATTTATTTACAAAGGAAAATAAATAGAAGAGTGGTTCTATGTACATGGGAGTATAGACAAGGGTGAAGGGATTTTATTTTCTTTTTAATTTTCTCATTTTTATTTTAATTTTATATTTACAAATATATACATATAAATATAAACCCACTTTTTTTGTTTTAGAGGAAAATATTTTTATTCAATTACATGTATATGTACACATGTGTGAGCTTCCTTATCTCTCTCTACTTGGGTTTTTATGCAGTCAGGCCCATGCTGAGCCCTCCCTTGAGATTAGGTCGCTCAATATTTGTTCTAAATATCTCCATCTTTTTCTTTTATTTCTTTATTCTTTTATTTATACACAAAAACATGCTAATTATGAATATTTACACAATGCATGCTTTTTGATAATTATTATTATTTACATATATTTACATGTGTTTGGCAAAGGTTTTGTAGCTAAAATAAAAGAATAAAGAGTGATGAATGGGTATTCATCACCCCCTATACTTAACTTTGCTAGTCCCTTAGCAAACACTTATTTGAAAAAGAAGTGAAAAAGAAAAAGAAAAAGAGGAGAAAATGCATGGATCAAGGTTGATAATTAAACTTGCCTTCATTAAATTGAAGTATGGAGATCGATCAGATCTTTAGATTATTGAAGTGTCGGAACCTTATTTAGAATTAGGTTTAAAACTCAACAGCCTCTAAGATCCACTAATCTATAATCAAGACTCCTCAACAATCCAGATCCGAACAAGTCATCATACACAAACCCTGAAGACTATGAGTCTTTCCTTGTACTGTGTAAGTGAGGTAAGCTCTCCACCTCAGAAGTAGCAACTTGACAACCCTCCCCAACAAGGTAACTCTATGACCCTAGTCTGGCCACTCTTTCCTCGAGGAGCGGGTGATGACACAAAATAGCCGAGCAACTAAGGTAAAGGTACTGAATTGATGGTCGTTGCGACCTCAATCACTCTGATGTGTCGATCAAGAAAAATGAACCACTAAATGAAAATAAAATCAATCAAACACGGGTAGCGGTCCTGCTATGTGTTTAACCTGGTATAGCACCCAGGGTCAAACTCAAGGAGCACGGATTGGCCGAAGGCCTACGAAGTAGTAAAAATGAATAAAATAAAAGAGGAAAATGTTTTTAGTGGTTTTTAATTATTTTTATATTTTTTTGGATTTTTAATATGTGAAGAAAATAAAAGAAACACAAATAAGCACACTTCAACAATTTATTTAATGCATCAAAAATCAACCAAAAATTAAAAAAAAATATTTTTATGTGTTTTATATTTTTTTGTGTTTTTGGTGAATTTTTGATAATTTTCTAATGTGTATTTTATTTTCTAAAAATCAAATAGTAGCAAAACTGAAGGGTACTGTCCAGCCGAGCCTAAAGTCCCTAGATAAAATACCTAAGGACCTCAAAAAGGCCTGGAGGTAATTTTCCAATAAAATAGATGAACTAAGGAAAATTTAGGTACCAGAGTTATTGTTTTTGGATTTTTAATGTATTTATTAGAATTTTTATGGGTTTTTAAGGGTTTTTAAGTTTTTAAGGTTTTTAAGCAATGAAAAATAGCCAAAATTGGCTCGAAAATCAACAAGCTAAACTAAACAGTACCTAAGTTTTGTAGAATTTTTAGAGGTGTTTTTATATTTTTTTGTGATTTTTAAACCTAGACAGTAACAAAAATGATAGTTTTTGAATTTTTAAAAATAGCAAACAAAATCAAAAATGTCCTCAAAAATTCATAAAAATCCTACACCATAGCAGGAGCCATGTGTCAAATTTTTGTCGAATTTGGAGGTGATTTGATATTTTATTCAAAAATGACAAGAGGGTACAGTGTATAGGGGCTGGAATGCAAATACCCAAAGTTCTGGGGGTCCAGGTGCAAAATACCCAGCCAATCACGCGCCAAGCGCGTGCCTGGGGCACTCAGGGACCTATTTGTAAAGAAAACAAGTCCCGAGGACCTACGGGTAACTCGTACCAAAAGTCCAGGGGGCTATGTTGCAAATTACCCACAAAATAACGCACATGCGAAATTAAACCATTCACAGGGGTATAAATGCAATTAATCAAAAAGTTTCATTCATTCATAAACATCCAGAACTACAAGGGCATCAATGCAAATACACCAACAAAACACGTGACGAAGCACGTGGCTCACACAGGTAGGGGTATAAATGCAAATATCTAAAGCACGAGGTCCAACATGCAAATTACCCTAAAACTAAACAAATGACTAAAACATTTACAGGACTAAAACGAAATAAAAGATAAGAAAGGGCCTAAGGGTAAATTACCCTTTATTAAGTCGAGCCGATGGATGGGCGCCTCGTGGGTAGATGGACGGCTGGGGACGGGTGGCGCCCAAGGCTGGATCCTCGACGTTGATCAGACGGTCCAGGCGCTGCCACGTGGAAGATCGAACGGTGGACGGGAGTAGTGGCTGCGCCTCGCTAGATCGACGGTGGAGATCGACCCTCGAAGGATCTGGCGGTCGGTGCTGCTCCTCGAATGGACGAACGTGATCAAATCTGGAGCTCGGGGTCGATCGGACGGCGGAGAAGGATGGTGGACGAACAGGGCTCCGGCGAACTTCGCCGGGCTCGTGACGGCACTGGTCTCCTCCTGGAAGCTCGCTGAAGATCGGAGAAGGAAGCTGCGGGCCCTCCGCGTCTAATGGAGGCCCCCGATGACCCAACAGAGTCCTGGGGAACTCCGGCGAGGTCGGCGGAGGCGGAGCAGCTGGACCAAATGGTCCAAGCCCTCAGATGGGCTTGGATGAACCTGCAAAGTGTGCCAGCAAACTCGCAGGTCGAGGGCAAAGTGCCTCGACCCCGTTAGGCATGGTGAAAGTGGTCGGGGAGGCGAAGTGGTCGAGCTCCGGCGAGGGGATGGACGGAGGAGCTCGAATCCCCAGCTCCTGTGCGAGCTGGGTTGAACGGAGGTGCGGAGAACGTGCGTGGGAGGGAGGCGGAGACGATGGTGGATTCCGATGGTCGAACAAAAGGGTGAGGTGGTCGGAATCAGAAGAAAACGACGGTGGCTCGAATTGGGGGAAATCTGAAATTTACGAAAAGGAAAGGGAATAGGGTCTACCTGGGTGGATGAATCGACTGTGGACGAGCTTGCGAAGCTCTGGATCCTCGCCTCAAGGAGCGTCGGCGTCCGAGGCTCGAGCTCCAACTCAGGGCGGAGCACGGCGGTGATGACTCGCCGGATCGATGGTTTTCGCCTCCTCTCCTCGCTGCAACAGGTCGAGGCGCGAGCTGTCACTTCTCTCTCTCTCTCTGGAGCTCACTGGAGAACGAAGCAAATGGCCAAGGATGCGTGAAATGGGTGGTAGAGCTGAGCTTAAGTATGCTGGCGGGTCCGGGAAGAAGGGCGCGGGTAGGGCGATGTAGCGCGCGGATCCCGAGGCTAAGGCTCCGGCGAGATTCTCGGGTATGACGTGAGCAATCCGGAGCCGGGGTTTGGGTGATAGGCAATCGGTTTGAGTGGGGAAAATCCGAGAAGTAGGGTCCGCTACTCAACCCGTGGGAAGTGGTCCTGGGGGGGCCAGTTGACCGGGCGGTCAACACCCCCAGGAGCCAATGCGGTCAGGCCACGTGGCAGGATATTGGAGTGACAAATGGAGGTAGCTAGGGCCCGATTCAGCCAAAACTCAAAACATGAAATATTTTTATTTTATTTTTTTCTATTTTTTGGTGATTTTTAATTAATTTTTAGAAATAAAAATAAGGTATTTACATTATATAGCTATATATAGGTATATATACAATAAGTAGGTTTTTTATTTTTTATTTTTAATTATTATTTTTTTACAATTTTATTCCTATTTTATATTTTATTTATTTATAGTATAAAATAAGGAATAAAAGGGTGTTTTTATTTTATTTTTATTGTTTATATACATAGGTAAAATAAATAGTTATGTACATCTATATACATGGTATATGTACAATGTATTTTTGTATTTTTAATTTTGTTATTTTTATTTGATTTTTGTTTTGATTTATTTTATTTATTTACAATATATAGCATAGAGTATTTACAAAAAGTTTGGAAAATAACCTTATTTATTTACAAGGTCAAATAAATACATAGATGTGATATATGTACATGATGAAGGGGTCTTTTTAATCTTTTTGATTTTTAACTTTTTATTTTGTTTTTATCTTTTATAAACATATACAAGTATTTACAAGTGTATTTTTGGGTGAGGAAAACATTTTTATTTTATTTACATAAATATATACACATGAGCCCCTATCTCCCTCTACTTGGCTTTTATGCGGTCAGGCCCATGCTGAGCCCTCCCTTGGGTTAGGTTGCTCAATATTTATTCTAAATATTCCCCTCTTTTTCTTTTTAATCTTTATTCTTTTATTTTTGCACAAAAACATGCTAATTATAGGTTTTTACGCAATGCATGCTTTTGCTAATTAATCTTATTTACACATATCTACATGCATTTGCATAGGTTTTTGTAGCTAAAATATAAGAATAAAGAGTGATGAATGGGTATTCATCACCCCCCTATACTTAACTTTGCTAGTCCCTTAGCAAACACTTATTTGAAGAAGAAGTTAAAAAGAAAGAAAGAAAAAGAAAAAGAGGATGTACATGGATCAAGGTTGATTATTAAACTTGCCTTCATTAAATTGGGGCATGGAGCTCGATCAGATCTTTGGATTATTAATATGTCGGAACCTTATTTAGACTTAAGCTTAAAACCTAACAGCCTCTAAGTTCCACTAATCTATAACCAAGACTCCTCAATGCTCCAGATCAGAACAAGTCATCACTCACAAACCCTGAAGACCATGAATCTTTTCTTGTCCTGTGAATGTGAAGTCTAATCTCTCCACCTCAGAAATGGCAACTTGACAACCCTCCCTAACAAGGTAACTCTATGACCTCAATCTGGCCGCTCTTTCCTCGAGGAGCGGGGTATTCCCTTCTAAGTTCAAGTACAACCGGCTCAAGAAGAGGGGGGAGAAGAGAATGGGTCAAGGCCAGTGTAGCCAAGTACCCTTGGGAGCTTGACCAGTGTAGCCAAGTCTCCCTGCTGCAAGCTACAACATGTGGATCATGAAACCAAGCTTTGCTTATTGCACTCTATATACATACTCCGGTGGGATTATCATTTTCTCTCAGACCCACCACTTTTTTGGAGTTCTTTTCTTTTTGCACATTTTTTTTCAAGTGCATCTGTACAACATATACATGTGCAGCATATATACAAGGAGTTTTTCCTCTTGAGCCAGTAGACTATCCCTCTTTTGAAGCTTTATTGCAACCCACAACTCCCGTCGTTAGACCTCATGGCAACCAGACTAAGTTGAGACGCACTTCCTTCACTATAAGAAGAAGAGAGGTTCCGCCTAGAAGTACTACCCTCATATGCTACCCCAAGTCAAGGACGACTGCCTCCTCACCACCTCATCCGTAGAGAGCTCGGTGCATAGTGCTGGTGTCCAAGTAAAGCCATAATCTATATGAGTCATGTGTTGTTGTTAAGTGCTCTACTTAGGCTCATTGAGATGACATGTGATCATAGCCTAGTGGTCTCAAAGAATTAAGTCACCATGGACCTGAAAAGCCTTAAACCTAAGTCCTATATGGTTCCTCTTAGAAATTAGGTGGATTAAGATCTTGATCAAGCTCCATTTCTCAATTTGATTCCAGGCTAGTTTAAATGTCAACTATCATCCAGAAAAACTGTATACATATGTACAAAAAGATGCTTATTTACACAAATTTTACAATCATGCAAAATTTTTGAAAAATGTTTTGAAATCATGAATGATGCATGAAGTGCAAGTTTTGCAAAAAGATATTTACACACATTTACACAAGATTTTTGCAAACTTTTGATTTTCAAAACATTTTGGAAAAATTTTGTACTATATACATAATTTTGATACAAAAATATTTACACAAGCTTTACACAAAAGATTTTTGAAATCATTTTTACAAAAATAATTTGTACACTAGCTATGTATGTGCAAATAAAAGAAGATTATGTACATGAAAAAATTTTAATTTTTGTGGTTTTTAGCCATTTTTATTTATTAACACACTCACACAAAGTACGAGTTATGGCTAAAGTATATATGAAATATATACACACCCCCCTATACTTAGCTCGAACGATGTCCTCAGAGTCAAGAGCGATGAAGAAGACATAACTCGTGCTAGGTATAGGAAAGCGAAAAGAAAGGCTATACAAAAAGAAATGAAAAGTCAAGAGGGACCCAGGTCTCCCCCCTATACTTAGGATCAAGTAATCCTAAGTATAGCAGGCTGTTTACTAAGGGAAAGCCTGAGTGGGGAATGTACAGGGTCTACCCCCCCTATACTTAGGGTGAAATATCCCTAAGTATAGGCAACAAAAACAGGGGTAGACAGAAACAAAAGAAATACTCAAAAGGTCTCACATCCCCCCTATACTTAGGGTAAAGTGCACCCTAAGTATAGCATAATCACAAGATGAAGGAAGGGATGTGGGACTAAAGAATGTAGTGATATGGACATCTGGATCTATATACAGCGGAAGATCAGTGAAACTCAGGCGTGAGATGCATTAGATGTGAGTCAAAGACCACATCTCATGCAAAATGAATAGGGGCAAGATCAATGACCCGCGGCTCATGATCTAGAAATGGTTTGAGCCGCTGGCCGTTCACTCGAAAGGTACTCTCAGAAGACAACTCAGATATGTTGATGCTACCGTTGTCGTATACCTTTCTAACCAGATAAGGTCCCTTCCATTTGCTCTGTAGCTTCCCTAGAAATAGGCGTAGCCTCGCATCAAACAGCCATACTCTCTGTCCAATCTCAAAATGCTTGTGGCTGATATGAGAATCATGCCACTCCTTGACTTTCTCCTTATAATGTAGGCTGCTTGAGAAGGCTGCATCTCTAAGCTCCTCCAAGGCAGCTAGCTCTGCCCTCCTCTGGTCTCCCATACCATCTGGATCCATCAAAATATCTGTGACTGCCCAAAGTGACTTGTGCCTCAGCTCAACAGGTAAATGGCATGGCTTGCCATATACGAGGCGAAAGGGAGATGTGCCCAAAGGTGTCTTGAAAGACGTCCTATATGCCCACAAGACCGAGTCCAAAAGCTGTGACCAATCCTTTCTGTCGGGGCGGACGACTTTCTGCAGAATAGTCTTGATCTCCCTATTCGACACTTCGGCTAGACCATTCGTCTGTGGATGGTAAGGTGTAGCAACACGATGATCTATGCCGAACTCGCTAGCAAGTGCCTTCACCTGGTCGTTGATGAAGTGAGATCCCCCATCAGAAATCAGAACTCGTGGAACCCCGAACCGCGTGATGATGTGCTTCCTCAAAAATCTGCAAACGGTCCTCGCATCAGCGGCTCGGGCGGGGATAGCCTCCACCCAACGACTCACATAATCAACGGCCAACAGAATGTACTCAAATCCCTGACTCTTAGGGAATGGACCCATGAAATCGATGCCCCATGCGTCAAAAACCTCACAGAAGTGAATGGGCTGCATCGGCATCATATCACGCTGTCCACAAGTGCCCATCCTCTGACAGTCAGTACACCTCTTCACGAACTCATCCGAGTCCTTGAAGAGGGTAGGCCACCACAAGCCGGATTGGAGCACTTTCTGTGCCGTTCTCCTCCCAGAATGATGTCCTCCTACCTCAAGCTTGTGGCAGTAAGTGAGGACGCTATGGTGTTCCTCCTGAGGAATACACCAACGCCAGACGCTATCCCCTCCTTCGTGGTAAAGGATGGGATCCTCCTAATGGTAAGACTTGGCCTTCGCGAGGAAGGTCTCAAGCTTCTGCCTGGGCCAATCTTGTGGGACTTTCCCAACAACGAGAAAGTTCACAATATCGGCGTACCATGGGAGTGAGGCGATAGCAAGGATCGCCTCATCTGGGAAGGTATATCTAATAGGGTCAATCTGCTCAGAATCCTCAGGCTGCTCTAGTCGGGAGAGATGATCCGCCACCACATTCTTGACTCCAGGCTTATCCTTGATCTCAATGTCGAACTCCTGGAGTAGAAGGATCCATCTAGTCAGTCTAGCCTTGGCATCCTTCTTTGCCATGAGGTACCTGATGGCGGTGTGATCTGTAAACAAAGTCACTCTAGATCCAATGATATACGATCTGAACTTATCCAGGGCAAACACTACGGCTAGCATCTCCTTCTCTGTGACCGTGTAATTCCGCTGGGCGGAATCCAATGTGCGGCTAGCGTAGTGTATGGCAAATGGAACTCCATCCCTCCTCTGTCCCAGCACTGCCCCTACGGCAAAATCGGAGTCATCCGTCATGATCTCGAATGGGAGAGACCAATCAGGCGGCTGGAGGACAGGAGCCTCAATAACACACTGTTGGAGAGTCGCGAACGATGAAAGACACTTGTCATCGACAAGGAACTCGGTGTCTTTCGTCAAGAGGTCAGTCAACGGTCGGGCAATCCTGCTGAAATCATGAATAAATCTCCTATAAAATCCAACGTGCCCCAGGAATGACCGTAGCTGCCTCAGATTGGACGGCGGTGCGAGTTTCCTAATGACATCAACCTTGGCCGGATCAACCTCCATGCCCCTGTTGGAGATGATATGGCCAAGCACCGTCCCTTGAGTCACCATGAAGTGACTCTTCTCCCAAGATAGCACCAAATGATACTCAATACATCGCTGGAGTACTCGATCTAGGCAGTCAAGACAAGAATCAAATCCGTCGCCGTAGATCGAGAAATCATCCATGAAGACCTCCAAACACTCCCCTACCATGTCCGAGAAGATCGACAGCATGCACCTCTGAAAAGTCGCAGGGGCATTGCATAGCCCAAATGGCATGCGTCGAAAAGCATACGTGCCGAAGGGACAGGTAAAGGTGGTCTTCTCCTGATCCTCAGGAGCTATGGCCACTTGGTTGTAGCCCGAGTACCCATCCAGGAAGCAATAATGGCTCTTCCCTGCCAGTCTCTCAATGATCTGGTCAATAAAAGGCAGGGGGAAATGGTCTTTCTTGGTGGCTTGGTTGAGTCTCCTGTAGTCAACACAAACCCTCCAAGAGGTGGGTATTCGTGTAGCAATCTCCTCTCCCGACTCACTGATCACAGTCGTGATGCCCGTCTTCTTGGGCACCACATGCAAGGGGCTGACCCACTTGGAGTCAGAAATGGGATAAATAAAATCTGCACTCCACCATTTCGATATTTCCTTCATCACAACCTCTCTCAGGTTGGGGTTCAGTCGCCGCTGGAACTCACGCGACGGCTTCGCCCCTTCCTCGAGATAGATATGGTGGGAGCACACTGATGGACTAATCCCATGGAGATCTGCTATGCTCCATCCGATCGCCTTGCGGTTCTTTTCAAGAACCCCCATCAAACGGGATTCCTGCTCTCCAGTCAACTCGGCGGAGATGATGACTGGGTACATTTCTGGCTCGCCCGCAAGGAATCGATACTTCAGCGAAGTAGGGAGCGGCTTCAGCTCTGGAATGCTAGGTGCTGGCAAATCTGGCTGCGGAAGAAACTGAGTGAAAGCTGCTAAGTCTGCCAAATCTGCCTGGGAAAGTGAAAGCGTACTCTCGCAAACTGGATCGGGAGAAGGCTGCTCAACTGCACTGTCTCTGGTCTGCTCTGCATCTACCTCCTCCTCATCTGTAGGCTCAGGTGGAGTCAGGTCTGGCATCTGATCGTCACAATCGGCCCAGTCAGACTCTGAATCCGAGGGATCTGTATCAACCACGGTGGCATCAGTACCACCGGAAGACAAGGTGGCCTCAGCACCACCATCACTGCAAATCGTGTCGCGATCAAGGACCGGCTTTGCTGCCTCTATGGTATCCTGAACCAAGGCTGTGCTCTCCAAACTCTCCTCTTCTATCATCTCGGCATCAGCTGTATCTGAATATGAGAGGATGGTCTGTGCTACCGAATCTGCCCAAGCTGCCTCATCGTCTGTGATCACAAAATCACAGTCCTGGTGGATGTCTGGCTCTGCATCTGTCAGCTGCTCTAAATATGTACTCGCATCTGAGCGGGCTCTATCTCTAGCTCGGTAGTCCTCGACCGTCTCTATTTGTATACTCTCGCCCTCGACGCGAAAGAACACCTTCCCGCTATCATGATCAGTCACCGCCTTGGCTGTGGCCAAGAATGGACGACTGAGGATGATGGGGGTATCGGTCACTGAATCAGGGATCTCCATGTCCAACACTACGAAGTCCACGAGGAATTTCAGGCCCTGAATCGTGACGATAACGTCTCGTAATAACCCCTTCGGCCTCTTGACAGATCGATCAGCGAACTGAAGGACTGTCCTGCTCTGTCGAAGAGTGCCCAACTCGAAGCGGTCGAGAAGGGCTGCCGGAAGAAGGTTGATCGACGATCCGCTATCTAGAAGAGTACGGTCGAACCTCTGCTCACTGATCTGGCATCTGACATACGGGGCCCCTGAATCTGGCCTCTTGGCTGGCAGACGGTTCTGAATCGCAAAACACGTGGCTTTGGTCAGCACATGTATCTCTGAAGTGTGGTTCCTCCTCCTCCTCCTGATTGTAGTCCTCTCTCTCAAAGATCGCTGGAGAAGGGGGATGTGCTGCAAAGCCTCCTGGAGGGTCAGCTGGATGTGGAATCGATCGATCATGCTCTGGCTGAACTCCTCAAGCTCTCTCTTTTTTGGATCTTTTTCTTTTTTCTTCCCCTTCCCCATCTGAAGGGCTCTAGGGAAGGGGATCACAGGGTCCTTCGCAGATGAAGGACGAGGAGAAGGCCTAGACGGTTCGATGACCGGATCCACACATACATCATGCACCACAGTGGGACCAGAAGAAACTAAACCTTTTCCTTTATTCAAACCAAAGTCCTGAGATACATCACGGCGAGGAAAAACAACATCTCTCTCTATACAAACACCGGTGGCCTCAGTACCACCATGGGCTGGCTCTGCTGCTGCTGGTAGACGTCTCGCGGCATCAGTACCGCGGGCTAGCTCGGCTAAACGGGTGGCCTCAGTACCACCTCCTCGAACTGGTGAGCGGCGGCCTCAATACCGCCGGTGGGATCAACATCCTTGGTGGCCTCAGTGCCACCGTCATCATCTGGAGCGGCATCAGTACCACTCTCCTCCTCCTCATGTGGCGCCTCTGAAGTGTCCTCGTGGTGAAGCTCAGATGAGGCGCCGCCGCCTGCTGGGGTCCTACCGCTCCTAAGTGTGACAAAATCAGCATCAAATAGATCCGAAGATGTATCAACAAATGGGTCACTGGGAGTGGCAGACTCAGTGTGTAATACCTGCTCAGGTTTCCTCTTGAGGTTATTCGGATTCGGCTCAATCTAGGCTGGAATGGCGGCCTTCCCTCTCACTAAGTCCTGCATCTCCTGGCGGAACTCGTCCATCTCCCGTCTGAATGTGGCCTGCTGGTCCGTGAGGAGGCGGGCGATGTCATCCAAAGTAGGGCTCTCGTGGGAGCCCGACGGGTAGCCTCTCTGTGGGTGAGGCTGCTGGAACTGCTGCTGGTGGTAAGAGGGATATGAGGAAGGGTGCTGTTGCTGAACTGGGTGAGCCTGCTGCTCACGTCTCCACGACTGTCCCTGCTGCTGATAGGGACGAGGAACGAAGGATGATGGCTGGTGCTGCTGGTATGCTGGGGGCTGCTGCTGCGGCTGGTGGTGATCTCTCTGTTGGGAGTACTGCCCTCCCTGTCCTGACGGCTGCTGCTGGGGCTGGGCACCACCACTCCCCCACTTGAATCCGGGATGGTCTCGTCGGATCCCAGGCTGGGGGCGGTCATACCAAATCCCGTTGACATCCATCAACGGCTCGGCATCGTAGGGGGCTGGCGGGAGTACTGCCAGAGGCTGGTCCGGCTGGTAGACCACCATCTGCATCTCTGGAGATGGTGGGGACAGGTAAGTGGGCTGTGGCTGCTGGTACGGCTCTGCCTATACAAGGTGAACCTGTCTAGGCTGCACAGGGGTGCTGGAGCGCTGGGACGAGCTGCTGCTGCTGCCGGAGTCGCCTCGCGACTGAAGACGGGGCTGAGGAGCCGTCTGTGCCTCCTGGAGACACATGAGCTGTGTCTTCATGTCGCTCAGAACCTGTGCCATCTGTTCCATCTGAGTGATGCTCTGGCACTGCTTCTTCTCAATCAGCTCCATGCGGTCCAACTTCTCGCTGATAATGCCCATGTCCGCGGCTGCCGACTCTGCCTGTGCTGCTGCGGCTGCGGACGAACTGGATGGACCTGCATCTACCCGTGCTATCCTCTGGTACTGCACGGGTCCTGGCTGGTGTGGCTGGGTCTTCTGAGTATACAACATGGTCTGAGACATCACCATATAGTTCTCAGCCATCTCCTCGAAGATGGCCCAGACCTGGCCGTGGTCCTTGGCGAAGTAGGACCCGCCACAAGAAGCATTCACCAGGCCCTGTAGCTCTGGTGTCAACCCGCTGAAGAAGCTCTGCACAAGGTTCGGATTCGTGATGTCGTGGTGCGGGCATCTGTCCAGGAGCTCTCGGAACCTCTCCCATGCCTCGTGAAACTGCTCGTTGGGGAACATGGAGAAGTTGCTGATCAGGGCCCTCGCTGCATTCGTCCGCTCGAGTGGATAGTACTTGTTCAAGTACTCAGTGCGGAGCTGCTCCCAGGTGTAGACAAACCTCCCAAGATGCTTCAGCCAGGTGGCTGCTCTATCTGCCAGTGAAAACGGGAAGGCTATCATCCGGATCGTGTCCTGGTCCACATGGCGATCGTGGACAGTGCTGCAGATTAT
The DNA here is from genome assembly GCA_037367405.1 of Ottelia alismoides. Taxonomy (NCBI): domain Eukaryota; kingdom Viridiplantae; phylum Streptophyta; class Magnoliopsida; order Alismatales; family Hydrocharitaceae; genus Ottelia; species Ottelia alismoides. The sequence goes on from JAZKJV010005181.1 coordinate 576,798, forward strand.
CAGGAATTCCTGGAGGTGGAGGTGGGGCTCCTCAGTGGCAAGTCCGTGGAAGCGGGGTAGCATCTGCAAGGTGTTCGGGGGGAACTTGAAGTCCCCCACGATCGCCGGCACCACTACCCAGTGATGCATCAGAGTAGATCCGGGATTGTGTAAATCCCGCATCGGTCGTGGTGGTCCTCCTGCCGCGGTTGCTGCCGCTGCGGCGGCGGCTGCGGCTGCTGCTGCTGCTGCTGCGGCTCGTGCCTCTACATCTGGTATTTCCTCAGGCTCGCTCTGCTCATCTCTCTCTACTCGGAGGCGCTCCAACTCTCTCCTCATCTCAATCATGAATGCTCCCTGATCGCGTAACTGCTGCTGAACTGTCTCTAATGAGGTGATCAAGGTGGAGTTGATCGCTCCCTGATCCATCACAACGTGCTCTGTACGGGAACGATCCTCAGAACTGCCGGCCATGGCGACGTCTGCAAAACCAAACGAGCCCAACTCAGGTGCTGTCAAATCAATCAGTCTCTCCTCGGGCTCGTGTCTCTCAGGTAGAACAGAAAGGGGGTCGAGGGGGAACAGGGTGGAATCGTACTCAGGCTCGGAGAGCGGGTCTGAGCTCTCGCGAGCCAACCTAGATGATGAGGTAGACGTGCCCGAAAGCGGTGCAGCCAGAGGCTGCCTAAGAGACCGTCTACCCATCATCTTGATCTGGCAAGTAGTGCGGATGAGATCTGGAAAAACTACGATCAGAAAACAAACCCCCGGTTCACCAACGCAACGCGAGCTGAAGACCGTGAAAGTTCGGTCAGTTTATCTTGTCAAATTTATTTGGTGAACACACAAAATATCAGAGCGCTTACGTGACCTGTTAGGATATCCGATGCTAACCCAACCGACTGGCCCGCACGGAAAAGTCGGTAATCAGTCGGGACTAGCAGCGAGGGGCTCTACCTAGGGTGCGGGTCACTCTCTCGCGCATCCAAACCATCCAATGAGGGGGTTGCTCTCCCCAAGACAAAGTTTTTAGGGTGAGCAGATTTTAAGATCAATAATTTTAGCAGTTCCAATTTTATATTTTCACTTTTTTAGTATTTTTCAAAGCAAACAAATGGCCTAACGAATTTTTCGGTTCTCCTGATTATTAAGTCCAAAAACAGGGGGGAGAAGACAAAAAAGCCGATGCACGATAAATCAATGATGTATGCTGAGTAAGAAATGCGTACCTGTCTCCAGCACTCTACATGCAAGATGATCCGCGCATAATTTAAAGACTGAAAAGAAACTAACCTAAATGATGCAGCAGTAAAGCCGAGTCCTAGATGAGCAATTCTAGCGATGAACCGTCTAACCGGTCACCGACCTCCAAGCCAAAGAGTCCGGTCTTGGCCCGTCCCTCCTCTGTCCGACAAATCGGGGGTAGGAGTAAGCGCTTTACAGGACGGGCTACGGCACGCAGGCTACGAAGATAAGTGAATCGGTTATTTTTATTAATGATTTTTAAGTAGGTCCAATTAACGATCTATAGGAACAGATAAGCAATTAGGTGTGTGGATCCTACTAAGTACGGCACAGTCACCAGAAATTCCTAAGTCTAGGGGCTCGAGCAAAAACCGCGAAAAACCGGAAAAGACAGAAATAAAAGAAAAAGAAAACCGCGAAAAAGCCGCGAAAAACCGCGAAGGTCCTAAGGGTCCCCCGAGCACACCGGTGCTCGGCGAAACAAACCCGCTACGGTAGAAGAGTCTAAGTCCAGAGAATGGTCCTGTATTAGTACAATAATAATGCAAATGAAAATAAAAGACCTAATCTAACCTCACCCACTCAACTCTCTCCCTCTCGCTCTCTCCTGCGGCTTCGTAGAGAAGGAAGCCGCCTCCAAGTTCCTCGGTTGCACCGGCTCCTCGAAAGTCGCCTCCGCGGTCCTCGGGCCCTCGCAAGAGAAACAGAGTGGTCAGAACCAATAAAATCAAATAACAAAGGAAAAAGAACTGAAAATAGAAATAACAGGGTATATATGCAAAAATGTAAAATAAAAGAAACACACAAAATAAAACAAAAATAAAAGAAAAAGAAAATAAAGCAAAATGAACTAAAAAGAAAATATAAACAAAAGCCGCGAAGAGCCGCGAGCTCTGAAAGAGCCGCGAAAAGCCGTGAAAATCAAAATGAAAAGAAAAGAAAAACTACTAAGCCGTGCTCCCCGGCAACGGCGCCATTCTGATGACACAAAATAGCCGAGCAACTAAGGTAAAGGTATTGAATTGATGGTCGTTGCGACCTCAATCACTCAGATGTGTCGATCAAGAAAAATGAACCACTAAATGAAAATAAAATCAATCAAACACGGGTAGCGGTCCTGCTATGTGTTTAACCTGGTATAGCACCCAGGGTCGAACTCAAGGAGCACGGATTGGCCGAAGGCCTACGAAGTAGTAAAAATGAATAAAATAAAAGAGGAAAATATTTTTAGTGGTTTTTAATTATTTTTATATTTTTTTGGATTTTTAATATGTGAAGAAAATAAAAGAAACACAAATAAGCACACTTCAACAATTTATTTAATGCATCAAAAATCAACCAAAAATTAAAACAAAAATATTTTTATGTGTTTTATATTTTTTTGTGTTTTTGGTGAATTTTTGATAATTTTCTAATGTGTATTTTATTTTCTAAAAATCAAACAGTAGCAAAACTGAAGGGTAGTGTCCAGCCGAGCCTAAAGTCCCTAGATAAAATACCTAAGGACCTCAAAAAGGCCTGGAGGTAATTTTCCTATAAAATAGATGAACTAAGGAAAATTTAGGTACCAGAGTTATTGTTTTTGGATTTTTAATATATTTATTAGAATTTTTATGGGTTTTTAAGGGTTTTTAAGTTTTTAAGGTTTTTAAGCAATGAAAAATAGCCAAAATTGGCTAGAAAATCAACCAAGCTAAACTAAACAGTACCTAATTTTTGTAGAATTTTTAGAGGTGTTTTTTTTTGTGATTTTTAAACCTAGACAGTAACAAAAATGATAGTTTTTGAATTTTTAAAAATAGCAAACAAAATAAAAAATGTCCTCAAAAATTCACAAAAATCCTACACCATAGCAAGAGCCATGTGTCAAATTTTCGTCGAATTTGGAGGTGATTTGATATTTTATTCAAAACTGACAAGAGGGTACATTGCACAGGGGCTGGAATGCAAATACCCAAAGTTCTGGGGGTCCAGGTGCAAAATACCCAGCCAATCACGCGCCAAGCGCGTGCCTGGGGCACTCAGGGACCTATTTGTAAAGAAAACAAGTCCCGAGGACCTACTGGTAACTCGTACCAAAAGTACAGGGGGCTATGTTGCAAATTACCCACAAAATAACGCACATGCGAAATTAAACCATTCACAGGGGTATAAATGCAATTAATCAAAAAGTTTCATTCATTCATAAACATCCAGAACTACAAGGGCATCAATGCAAATACACCAACAAAACACGTGACGAAGCACGTGGCTCACACAGGCAGGGGTATAAATGCAAATATCTAAAGCACGAGGTCCAACATGCAAATTCCCCTAAAACTAAACAACTGACTAAAACATTTACAGGACTAAAACGAAATAAAAGATAAGGAAGGGCCTAAGGGTAAATTACCCTTTATTAAGTCGAGCCGACGGATGGGCGCCACGTGGGTAGATGGACGGCTGGGGACGGGTGGCGCCCAAGGCTGGATCCTCGACGCTGATCAGACGGTCCAGGCGCTGCCACGTGGAAGATCGAACGGTGGACGGGAGTAGTGGCTGCGCCTCGCTGGATCGACGGTGGAGATCGACCCTCGAAGGATCTGGCGGTCGGTGCTGCTCCTCGAATGGACGAACGTGATCAAATCTGGAGCTCGGGGTCGATCGGACGGCGGAGAAGGATGGTGGACGAACAGGGCTCCGGCGAACTTTGCCGGGCTCGTGACGGCACTGGTCTCCTCCTGGAAGCTCGCTGAAGATCGGAGAAGGAAGCTGCGGGCCCTCCGCGTCTAATGGAGGCCTCCGATGACCCAACAGAGTCCTGGGGAACTCCGGCGAGGTCGGCGGAGGCGGAGCAGCTGGACCAAATGGTCCAAGCCCTCAGATGGGCTTGGATGAACCTGCAAAGTGTGCCAGCAAACTCGCGGGTCGAGGGCAAAGTGCCTCGACCCCGTTAGGCGTGGTGAAAGTGGTCGGGGAGGCGAAGTGGTCGAGCTCCGGCGAGGGGATGGACGGAGGAGCTCGAATCCCCAGCTCCTGTGCGAGCTGGGTTGAACGGAGGTGCGGAGAACGTGCGTGGGAGGGAGGCGGAGACGATGGTGGATTCCGATGGTCGAACGAAAGGGTGAGGCGGTCGGAATCAGAAGAAAACGACGGTGGCTCGAATTGGGGGAAATCTGAAATTGACGAAAAGGAAAGGGAATAGGGTCTACCTGGGTGGATGAATCGACTGTGGACGAGCTTGCGAAGCTCTGGATCCTTGCCTCAAGGAGCGTCGACGTCCGAGGCTCGAGCTCCAACTCAAGGCGGAGCACGGCGGTGATGACTCGCCGGATCGATGGTTTTCGCCTCCTCTCCTCGCTGCAACAGGTCGAGGCGCGAGCTGTCACCTCTCTCTCTCTCTGGAGCTCACTGGAGAACGAAGCAAATGGCCAAGGATGCGTGAAATGGGTGGCGGAGCTGAGCTTAAGTATGCTGGCGGGTCCGGGAAGAAGGGCGCGGGTAGGGCAATGTAGCGTGCGGATCCCGAGGCTAAGGCTCCGGCGAGATTCTCGGGTATGACGTGAGCAATCCGGAGCCGGGGTTTGGGTGATAGGCAATCGGGTTGAGTGGGGAAAAATCCGAGAAGTAGGGTCCGCTACTCAACCCGTGGGAAGTGGTCTTGGGGGGGGGGGCAATTGACCGGGCGGTCAACACCCCCAGGAGCCAATGCGGTCAGGCCACGTGGCAGGATATTGGAGTGACAAATGGAGGTAGCTAGGGCCCGATTCAGCCAAAACTCAAAACATGAAATATTTTTATTTTACTTTTTTCTATTTTTTGGTGATTTTTAATTAATTTTTAGAAATAAAAATAAGGTATTTACATTATATAGCTATATATAGGTATATATACAATAAGTAGGTTTTTGATTTTTGATTTTTAATTATTATTTTTGTACAATTTTATTCCTATTTTATATTTTATTTATTTATATTATAAAATAAGGAATAAAAGGGTGTTTTTATTTTATTTTTATTGTTTATATACATAGGTAAAATAAATAGTTATGTACATCTATATACATGGTATATGTACAATGTATTTTTGTATTTTTAATTTTGTTATTTTTATTTGATTTTTGTTTTGATTTATTTTATTTATTTACAATATATAGCATAGAGTATTTACAAAAAGTTTGGAAAATAACCTTATTTATTTACAAGGTCAAATAAATACATAGATGTGATATATGTACATGATGAAGGGGTCTTTTTAATCTTTTTGATTTTTAACTTTTTATTTTGTTTTTATCTTTTATAAACATATACAAGTATTTACAAGTGTATTTTTGGGTGAGGAAAACATTTTTATTTTATTTACATAAATATATACACATGAGCCCCTATCTCCCTCTACTTGGCTTTTATGCGGTCAGGCCCATGCTGAGCCCTCCCTTGGGTTGGTTGCTCAATATTTATTCTAAATATTCCCCTCTTTTTCTTTTTAATCTTTATTATTTTATTTTTGCACAAAAACATGCTAATTATAGGTTTTTACACAATGCATGCTTTTGCTAATTAATCCTATTTACACATATCTACATGCATTTGCATAGGTTTTTGTAGCTAAAATATAAGAATAAAGAGTGATGAATGGGTATTCATCAGCGGGGTATTCCCTTCTAAGTTCAAGTTCAACCGGCTCAAGAAGAGGGGGAAGAAGAGAATGGACCATGGCCAGTGTAGCCATGTATCCTTGGGAGCTCAACCAGTGTAGCTAAGTCTCCCTGCTGCAAGCTACATATGATGGAACCATGAGTCTCAAGCTTTTCTTATTGCACTATATACATACTCCGGTGGGATTATCATTTTCTATCAGACCCACCACTTTTTTGGAGTTATTTTCCTTTTGTATTTTTTCCAAGTGCATCTGTACAACATATACAATGTGCAGCATATATACATAACGAGTTTTTCCTCTTGAGCCAGTAGACTATCCCCCTTTTGAAGCATTATTTCAACCCATAACTCCCGTCGTTAGACCTTATGGCAACCAGACCAAGTTGAGACGCACTTCATTCACTAAAAGAAGAACAGAGGTTCCGCCTAGAAGTACTACCCTCATATGCTACCCCAAGTCAAGGAAGACTGCCTCCTCACCACCTCATCCGTAGAGAGCTCGGTGTAAAGTGCGGTTCCAAGTCAAGCCATTGTCTATATGAGTCATGTGTGTGTTGTTAAGTGCTCTACTAAGGCTCATTGAGATGACATGTGATCATAGCCTAGCGGACTCAAAGAATTAAGTCACCATGGACCTGAAAAGCCTTAACCCTAAGCCCTATAAGGTTCCTCTTATAATTAGGTGGATTAAGATCTTAATCAAGCTCCATTTCCCAATTTAATTCCAGGCTAGTTTAAATGTCAACTATAATCTAGGAAAAACTATATACATGTATATACAAAGATGCTATTTATACAATATTTACAAACATACAAAAATTTTTGAAAAATGTTTTGAAATCATGGATGTATGCATGAATGCAAGTTTTGTAAAATATTTACACAAATTTACAAGGTTTTTGCAAACTTTTGATTTTCAAAACATTTGGGAAAAATTTTGTACTATATGCATAGTTTTGATATGCACATATTTACACATACTTTACACAAAAAGTTTTTGAAAACATTTTTACAAAAATAATTTTGTACAATAGCTATGTATGTGCAATCAAAGAATGTTTATTTACAGGAAAAAAATTTTAATTTTTATGGATTTTTGGTTTTTAGCCATTTTTATTTATTAACACACTCACACAAAGTACGAGTTATGGCTAAAGTATATATGAAATATATACACACCCCCCTATACTTAGCTCGAACGATGTCCTCAGAGTCAAGAGCGATGAAGAAGACATAACTCATGCTTAGTATAGGGAAGTGAAAAGGATGGCTATATACAAAGACGAATGAAAGAATAGAAAATCAAGAGGATCTCGGCTTTTCCCCCTATACTTAGGATCAAATAATCCTAAGTATAGCAGGATGTACATGAAGGGAAACCGAGTGAAGAATGTACAGGGTCTACCCCCCTATACTTAGGGCAAAATATCCCTAAGTATAGGCAACAAAAACAGGGGTAGAAAGAATCAAAAGAAATACCCGAGAGTCCTACATCCCCCCTATACTTAGGGTAAAGTACACCCTAAGTATAGCATAATCAAAGGATGAGAAAAGGGATGTGGAACTAAAGAATGTAATGATATGGATAACTGGATCTATACAAGTCGAGAGAACAGTGATAATCAGGCGTGAGATGCAATAGATGTGAGTCAAAAGACCACATCTCACGCAAAATGAATAGGGGCAAAATCAACGACCCGCGGCTCATGATCTAGAAATGGCTTGAGCCGCTGGCCGTTCACTCGAAAGGTACTCTCAGAAGACAACTCAGATACATCAATACTCCCATTGTCGTGTACCATTCTCACTAGATACGGTCCCTTCCATTTGCTTTGTAGCTTCCCTGGAAATAGATAAAGCGTAGCATCAAACAGCCATACTCTCTGTCCAGGCTCAAAATGCTTGTGGCTGATACGAGAATCATGCCACTCCTTAACTCTCTCCTTGTACTGTAGGCTGTTTGAGAAGGCGGTATCACGAAGCTCCTCCAAGGCTGCTAAGTCTGCCCTCCTCTGGTCTCCTACACTATCTGGATCCAAAAGTATATCAGTGACTGCCCAAAGTGACCTGTGTCTCAACTCAACAGGTAAATGGCACGACTTACCATAAACGAGGCGAAAGGGAGATGTGCCCAAAGGTGTCTTGAAAGACGTCCGATATGCCCACAAGACCGAGTCCAAAAGCTGTGACCAATCCTTTCGGTCAGGGCAGACGACTTTCTGCAATATAGTCTTGATCTCCCTGTTCGACACTTCGGCTAGACCATTCGTCTGTGGATGGTATGGAGTGGCAACTCGATGGTCTATACCGAACTCGCTAGCAAGGGCCTTCATCTGGTCGTTGATGAAATGAGACCCCCCGTCAGATATCAACACTCGAGGTACCCTGAATCGTATAATGATATGCCTCCTCAAAAATCTGCAAACAGTCCTGGCATCTGTGGTTTGGGCGGGGATGGCCTCAACCCAACGACTCACATAATCCACGACCAATAGAATGTACTCGAATCCCTGACTCTTAGGGAATGGACCCATGAAATCGATGCCCCATGCGTCAAAAACCTCACAGAAGTGAATGGGTTGCATCGGCATCATATCACGCTGTCCACAAGTGTCCATCCTCTGACAGTCAGTACACCTCTTCACGAACTCATCAGAGTCCTTGAAGAGGGTAGGCCACCATAGGCCGGATTGGAGCACTTTCTGTGCCGTTCTCCTCCCAGAGTGATGTCCTCCTGCCTCAAGCTTGTGGCAGTAAGTGAGAACGCTATGGTGCTCCTCCTGAGGAATGCACCTACGCCAGACGCTATCCCCTCCTTCGTGGTAAAGGATGGGATCCTCCCAGTGGTAGGACTTGGCCTTTGCGAGGAAGGTCTCAAGTCTCTGCTTGGGCCAATCTTGTGGGACTTTCTTAGCAACAAGAAAGTTCACAATATCGGCATACCACGGGAGAGAGGTGATAGCAAGGATCGCCTCATCTGGGAAGGTCTCACAAATAGGCTCAGTCTGCTCAGAATCCTCAAGATGCTCTAATCGGGAGAGATGGTCCGCCACCACATTCTTGACTCCAGGCTTATCCTTAATCTCTATGTCGAACTCCTGGAGTAGAAGGATCCATCTAGTCAATCTGGCCTTGGCATCCTTCTTTGCCATGAGGTACCTGATGGCGGTATGATCAGTATACAAGGTCACTCTAGATCCATCAATGTATGATCTGAACTTATCTAGGGCGAAGAATACATCTAGCATCTCCTTCTCAGTGACTGTGTAATTCCGCTACGCGGAATCCAATGTGCGGCTACCGTAGTGAATAGCAAATGGAACTCCATCCCTCCTCTGTCCCAGCACGGCCCCCACGGTAAAATCGGAGGCATCCGTCATGATCTCGAATGGGAGAGACCAATCAGGTGGCTGGAGAACAGGAGCCTGAACAACACATCGCTTGGGAGTCTCGAACGACGAAAGACACTTTTCATCGACAAGGAACTCGGTGTCTTTCGTCAGCAGGTCAGTCGGCGGTCGGGTAATCCTACTAAAATAATGAATAAATTGCTGGTAGAAACTGACGTGCCCTAGAAAAGACCGTAATTGCCGCAAATTGGACGGCAGTGCGAATTTTATAATGACATCTACCTTGGCCGGATCAACCTCCATGCCGCTGTTGGAGATGATATGGACAAGCACCGTCCCTTGAGTCACCATGAAGTGACTCTTCTCCCAAGATAGCACAAGGTGAACCTCTATACATCGTTGAAGGACTCGGTCTAGGCAGTCAAGACAGGAGTCGAATCCGTCACCGTATACCGAGAAATCATCCATGAAGACCTCCAAGCACTCCCCTAACATGTCTGAAAAGATCGACAACATGCATCTCTGAAAAGTCGCAGGGGCATTGCATAGCCCAAATGGCATGTGTCGGAAGGCGTATGTGCCGAAGGGACAGGTAAAGGTAGTCTTGTCCTGGTCCTCGGGAGCGATGGCCACCTGGTCATAGCCGGAGTACCCATCCAGAAAACAATAATGGCTCTTCCCTGCCAGTCTCTCAATGATCTGATCTATAAAGGGCAGGGGGAAATGATCCTTTTTGGTGGCCTGGTTGAGTCGTCTGTAATCCACGCAGACCCGCCAATGAAGTGGGTACCCGGGTAGCAATCTCCTCTCTAGACTCACTGACTACTGTAGTGATGCCCGTCTTCTTGGGCACCACATGCAAAAAGCTGACGCACTTGGAGTCGGAATCCTGTTCTCCAGACAAATCGATGGAGATAATGACTGGGTACATATCATGCTCACCCGCAAGGAATCTATACTTCAGCGACGCAGGAAGCGGCTTCAGCTCTGGACAACTGAGTGCTGGTGGATCTGGCCTCTAAAAACTCTGCGTGATGGAAGAACTGAAACTCTCTATCACACTCTGAAACTGGAGAAGGCTGCTCTGATGGACTATCTCTGCTTTACTCGGCATCTACCTCCTCCCTAGCTGCTGGCTCAGTGGAAGTCAGATCTGGTATGTAATCATCAAACTCTGCCCAATCAAAATCTGACTCCGATGGATCTGTATCATCCAAGGTGGCCTCAGTACCACCATCATCGCAAAACAAATCTGTCTCGCGATCGAGAACCGACTCTGCCGACTGAACGGTATCCTGGACCAGGAATGCGCTCTCCAAACTCTCCTCTGCTGGCGTCTCTGCATCAACGGACTCTGAAGGTGAGAGGATGGCCTGTGCATCTGGATCTGCCCATACCGCCTCATCATCTGTAATCACGAAGTCGCAGTCCAGGTGGATGTCTGGCTCGGCATCTGTCATCTGCTCTGTATCGGAAGTAGTCTCTGAGCATGTTGTGTCTTTGGCTATGACGTCCTCGACCGTCTCTATTTGTACACTTTCACCCTCGACGTGAAAGTATACCTTCCCGCTATCATGGTCAGTCACTGTCTTGGCTGTGGCTAAGAACGGGCGACCGAGAATGATGGGGGTATCGGTCACTGACTCAGGGATCTCCATGTCCAACACTACGAAGTCTACGGGGAATTGCAGGCCCTGAATCATGACGACAACGTCCCTCAGCAACCCCTTCATCCTCTTGACAGATCGATCAACAAACTGAAGGACTGTCCTACTCTGTCGGATAGTTCCCAACTCGAAGCGGTCGAGGAGGGCTGCCGGATGTAGGTTGATCGACGATCCGCTTTCTAATAGAGTACGGTCGAACCTCTGCTCTCTAATATGGCATCTGACATACAGGGCTCCTGAGTCTGGCCTCTTGGCTGGCAGACGGTTCTGGATCGCGAAACAAGTAGCTTTGGTCAGCACATGGATCTCGGACTGGTTGTTCCTCCTCTTCCTCCTAACTGTGGTCCTGTCTCTGAGTGAACGCTGGAGTAGAGGGATGTGATGCAAAGCCTTCTGAAGAGTCAGCTGAATGTGAAAATGGTCTATCATATGCTGGCTGAACTCTTCCTGTTGCCTCTTTTTGGGGTTTTCTATTTTCTTCCCCTTCCCCATGTGAAGAGCTCTAGGGAAGGGGATCACAAGGTCCTTCTCCGATGAAGGACTAGGAACGGGTCTAGACTGCTCGACGGCAGGATCCACACATACATCAAGCACCACAGGTGGACCAGAAGAAAATAAACCCTTTCCTTATTGCTAGAAATGTTCTGAGATACAGGTGCAGAAGGAAAAACTACAGGAATCTCATAAGTAAAACTGGTGGCATCAGCACCACCCTCGGCTGGAAGACTCGTGGCCTCAGTACCGCGCTCTGGCTTGGCAACATGGGTGGCCTCAGTACCACCTCCTCCAACTGGTGAAACGACGGTCTCAGTACCACCAGTGGGATCAACATCCGTGGTGGCATCAGTACCACCGTCATCATCTCTAGCAGCCTCAGTACCGCTCTCCTCCTCGTCGGGCGCTCTAGAAGTGGCCTTGGGGTGTTGCTCAGACGAGGCGCCGCCTGCTGGCATCCTACCGCTCCTAAGTTTGACAAAATCAGTATCAAACAAATATGCAGACATATCCCCAAATGTATCACTAGGAGTGGCATACTCAGTACAAACTACCTGCTCAGACTTCCTCTTGAGGTTGTTCGGATTGGGCTCTATCTGGGCAGGGATGACGGCCTTCCCTCTCACGATGTCTCGCATCTCCGGGCAGAACTCATCCATCTCCCGTCGGAAAGTAGCCTGCTGATCTGTAAGGAGGTGGGCTATGTCATCCAAGGCGGGGTTCTCATAGGATGTCCCATGAGAACCTGGCGGGTAGCCTCTCTGTTAGTGAGGTTTTTATTGCTGCTGCTGAGGGTGAGAGGGGTATGACGGTGGATGATGTTGCGGCTGATGAGGCTGATCGCGCCTCCAAGATTGTCCCTGTTGATAGGGACAAGGACTATACTTCTGTGATTGCTGCTGCTGCTGGGTGTACACTGGGGGATGTTGCTGCTGGTGATCCCTTTGATGGTTGTACTGGCCGCCCTATCCTGACGGTTGCTGCTAGGAGCTGGAACCTCCGGCCGCCCAACGGAATCCGGGATGGTCTCATCAGATACCGGACTGGAGGCGGTCGTACCAAATCCTGTTGACATCCATCAACGGCTCTGATTCGTAAGGGTCTGCTGGGAGTACTGCTAGAGGCTGATCCAACTAGTATACCACCATCTGCGTGTTCAGAGATGGCGGTGACAGGTAAGTGGGCTGCGACTGCTGGTACGTCTCCGCCTGTACAAGGTGAACCTGTCTAGGATGCTGGTGGCTGGAGCACTGGGACGAGCTGCTGCTGCTGCTACTCGGATCGCCTCGTGCACGAAGACGGGGCTGGGAAGCCGTCTGTGCCTCTTGGAGACACATGAGCTGTGTCTTCAGGTCACACAGAGTCTGTGCCATCTGCTCCATCTGCGTGATGCTCTGGCACTGCTTCTTCTCAATGATGTCCATCCGGTCCAGCTTCTCGCTGATGATCCCCATGTCGGTGGCTGTGGACTCGGCCTGTGCTGCTGCCGCTGACGAACTGGAAGGACCGGCATCGACCCGTGCTATCCTCTGGTACTGTATGGTCTATGGCTGATGGCATCCCTATGTGTAGAGTCAGGTCTTGGACATCACCATGTAGTTCTCTGCCATCTCCTCGTAGATGGCCCAGACCTGATCGTGATCCTTGGCGAAATAGGACCCGCCACAAGAAGCATTCACCAGGCCCTGTAGCTCTGGTGTTAGCCCGTTGAAGAAGCTCTGAACTAGGTTCGGCTTCGATATGTCATGGTACGGGCATCTGTCTGTCAACTCTCTGAACCTCTCCCATGCCTCGTGGAATTGCTCATTGGGGAGCATGGAGAAGTTGTTGATCAGGGCCCTCGCGGCGTTCGTCTGCCCGAGTGGGTAGTACTTGTGCAAGTACTCGGTGCGGAGCTGCTCCCAAGTGTAGACAAACTTTCCCAAGTGCTTAAGCCAGGTGGCTACTCTGTCTGCTATGGAGAAGGGGAAGGCAATCATGCGGATGGTATCGTGGTCCACCTGTCTGTCGTGGACTGTGCTGAAGATCATCAAGAACTCCTGAAGGTGGAGATGGGGATCCTCTGTGGCGAGCCCATGGAACAGGGGGAGGAGCTGCAAAGTGTTCGAGGGGAACTTGAAGTCCCCCACAATGGTTGGAAGAATGACCCAATGATGCATCAAAGTCGATCCGGGGTTGTGTAACTCCTGCATCGGTCTCGGGGGATCTGCTGCTGCTGCGGCTGCTGCTGCGGCTGCTGCTGCCTCATCAGGTATCCTCGGCCCGTCTCCGGACTCGTGCTGGTTACGAGCGGTTCTCAACTGCTCCATCTCACGCCTCATCTCTATCATGAATGCTCCTTGATCGCTCAACTGCTGATGAACTGTCTCGAGGGAGGCGATCAAGGTGGAGTTGATCGCACCCTGGTCCATAATGAATGTATGATCATGCTGGGGACCTCTGGTGTGATCATCACTGCTGCCGACCATGATCTCTGCAAAAGCAAAAGACCCAAACTCAGGTACCGATAAATCATCTGTCTGTCTCTCCTCTGGCACTGGTATCTCGTAACTGAAAGAAGGGGGGTCGAGGGGGAACAGGGTGGAATCGAACTCGGGTTCGGAGAGCGGGTCTCGGCTCTCGCGAACCAACCAAGATGAGCGGGAAGAAGTGCTGGGAAGCAATGCAACCAGAGCCTGCCTAAGAAACCTTCTGCCCATCATCTTGATCTGGCGAGTTGGGCGGATGAGATCTGGTAACAACAATGATTACAAGCAAACCCCCGATTCACCAACGCAATGCGAGCTAAAAACCGTAAAGGCTCGGTCAATTATCTTGTCAATTTTATTAGGTGATCAGTCAGGATAGCAGAGCGATTAACGTGACCTGTTGGGTAATCTGATATTTTCTCAACTGACTGTCACGTACAGAAAGAGCCGGTAATCAGTCGAGAAAAATATTGGATATGCCTCTACCTAGTGTGTGGTTCACTCTCTCGCGCAAGAAAACCAGACAAGGAGGGGGTTGCTCTCCCCGAGATAAATTTTTCGGTGAGCGTCTATCAGGGTCAATAGAGTTAACCAGTCCCAATTTTATGGTTTTTCTTTTTTAGGTATTTTTCAAATAAAAAATAAAATCGCCTAACGAATTTTTCGATTCTCCTAGTTATTAAGTCCAAAAATCAGGGGGGAGAAGTCAAAAAAGCCGATGCGTGAGAAAGTCAATGATGCATTTAGAGTAAGAGATGCGTACCTGACTCCAGCAGTCTACATGCAAAATGATCCGCGCAGAATTTAAAAACTAAAATAAAACTACCTAAATGGTGCAAGCGGAAAACCGAGACCTAAACAGCAGTTCTACTCGAAAGAACGTCTAGTCGACCACCAGCCTCCAATTGAAGAGTCCGGTCTCGGTCTACCCCTCCTCCTCTTGACAAATCGAGTTCAGGAGCAACGCTTGGCAGGGTGGATTGCGGCACGTAGGCTCGAAGGTAATGGATCGACTATTTTATTAATCTTTTTATTATTGGTCTAATTACTGATCTATAGGTACATGCAGATTTATTAGGATGTTTGGAACCTATTTATTACGTCACAGTCAAGCAGAAAATCCTAAGGCTAGGGGCTCGAAAAATCGCGAGAAACCGAATAAGCAGAAAAGAAATCAAAACCACGAAAAAGCCGCGTAAAAGCTGAGGGTCATGTTGTCCCTGTATTATTACAACACAGTTCATATAGTATTGGAAATAAACTCTAAGCTAATCTAGCTAAAAGTCGCACTCGGTTGTCTCCCCGCGCTCTCTTGCGGCTCCGTGCAGAAGGGAGCTGCCTCCGAAAGCCGCGGTTGCACCGACTCCTCGAAATTCGCCACATCGGTCCTCGGGCTCTCACCAGAAAACGGAAGAGTGTAAAACCAGATTAAAAATAAAATAGATAAAATAAAATAAAATAAAAGGAAACAAGGTATATATGCAAAAATGAAAATAAAAATAAACAAGCAAAAGCAACCAAAAACAAAAATAAAAGAAAAGAAATAAAAAGAAAATAAAAGAAAAATAAAAGAAAAATAAAAAGCCGTGAAAAGCCACGAAAATAAAAACAAAATAAAAAGAAAAAGAAACCGACTACTAAGCCGTGCTCCCCGACAACGGCGTCATTCTGATGAGCCGCCCGCACGATTAAGGTAAAGTATATCAATACGGTCGTTGTGACCTCTGTCACTCGGGACTCAGAGCTCAATCAAGAAAAAGATTAAGACGACCAAAGAAAGAAGAAAATCGACAAAATACGAAATAGCGGTCTTGGTGTGATATTAACCTGGTATAGAACCCAGGGTCGAACTCAAGAAGCACGTGATGGCCTTGCGGCCTACGAAGTAGTCAAAAATAAAAAATAACGACAAATTATTTTTGGTGGATTTTTAATATTTTTATATTTTTTTGGAATTTTTAAATAAAGGAAATAATAAAACAAGCAAAACACACACTTTCAACAATTATTTAATTACTCTAAAATGCTCCAAAAAAATCAAACAAAAATATTTTTATGGTTTTTTATATTTTTTACTATTTTTAATGAATTTTTGATAATTTTCTGATTTTTATAGAGATTTCTAAAAATAAAATAAGACTGAAAACAAAGGACATTGTCCAGCCAGGCTTCTAAGACCAAATTAAATATAGAATGGTCTTAACAGAGCCTGGAGGTAATTTTATTGGTAAATAGAAACAAAAAGGGAAATTCAGAAAAAGGAATTTTGATTTTTTTGAGTTTTCTATGATTTATTAGAATTTTTATGAGTTTTCAAGGTTTTTCAATTTTTATATTTTCTAAGAATCCAAAAATAACCAAAATAGGTCAGAAAATCAAACACACCAAAACACACAGAATCAGAAGTTTTTAGAATTTTTAAAAATGTTTTAATATTTTTTTGTGAATTTTAGATATGAACATGCAGAAAAAGAGATGTTTTTGAATTTTTAAAAATAATAAAAGGGCTCGAAAATTTTCCAAAAAATTAGTGAAAATTCTACACAGTGACAAGAGCCAAGTTTCAAATTTTCACTTGATTTGGATACAATTTGATATTTTATTTACAACAAACAATAGCCCACAATCACAAGGACTTGTTCGTCACAAAAGTGTCTTCTGGGGGCTTAAAAGTAATAATCTCAGAGATGCAAGGGGTCCTGGTGCAATTTCACTAATCTCGCACGCGCCAGGCAAGTGGATTGGGCACGGAAGGACCTATATGCAATAAAAATACTTCCCCGGACTTATTAGCAACATGTGCTAAAAGTCCAGGGGAGATATTGCAAAATGCCCAACAAATTAAACACATGTGGAAATAAACCATTCACAGGGGCATAAGTGCAATTATACAAAAAGATCTTTCATTCATTAACAACTAGAAACTACAACCCACAGAATGCAATTTCACCAGAAATACACGTGACGAAGCATGTGTCCACAATATACGAGGGTAGAAATGCAAATATACGAAACGACAAGGTTCTAAGTGCATATGTTCCAAACTAAAATAAACTGCGGAAAATATTTACAGGACTAAATGCTAAAACAAAATAGGAGGGGCCCTAAGTGAAATTACCCCACTTATTATCCGAGGGTGGAGGATGCGCCACGTGATGTATCTGACGGCTTGGATGTAGGAGCCTCAACGAAGGGTCCTCGGGGATGATCAGACGGTGGAGGGCTTGCCACGTGGAAGATCAATGGCTGTTGTACGTCGTGGCTAACCCTCACTGGATGGAGGGCGGAGAAGAGGCCACGTGGTGTATCTGACGGTGGCTGTTGGGCCTCTCCTTCGCCTAAATCGAACGGTCCATGAAAGATCTGACACAGCAAGGGCAGATGGACGGCTCTGGAGGGTCCTCCAAGAACAGGTGGCCGGCAAACTTCGTCGGCCCGATACGCGCACAGTGGACCTCCTCGGGGGCTGCTGATGATTGGAAAAGGGTCGTCGGAGCCTCCCGCGTATGAAGAACCCCTCTGATGGCGCCAAGGAGCTCCGAGGAGCCCGGGCGACAACGGCGGAGCTGAGCTCCTGTGCCTGAAGATGGAGGACCTCATATGGACCTCCTTATACCTGAAAAGCACCACACAAAGACTCCTGGGTCGAGGTTAAAGTGCCTCGACCCGGTTAGAAGCGAGGTGGGTGGTTTGTGCGACGAGATGGTCGATCTCCGGCGAGGCGTCGGCGGTGAAGATCGAAGTCCTCGCTCCGGGGTGAGTCGGGGGGTGTGAGTGGGTGCAGAAGGTGCGGAGAAGGCTCGTGAGTGTGAGGGTGTCGTCTGATGATGGAAAGGGGGACGGATATGGTCGAATCTACGATCGTCGGCGGAAGATGAAATTGGGCGTAAATGAAAATTAGCGAAAGATAGAAGGAACTAGGCTTACTGGGTGATCGAGGTCGACTGGGAAGAAGCTTCTGGAGCTCCTGGTCCTTGCCTTGAGGGTCGTCGATGCCTGAGGCTCGAGCGCTACTCAAGGGGCAGCGCACGGCGGTGCTATGTCGTCAGATCAGTGGCCGGAGCACTCCCTCCTCACTGCGACACCACCAGACGCTAGCTGTCACTCAGGCGAAGGTGGTGGAGGTCCTGGGACGAAAATGTGGAGCCAAAGATGGCGTGAAAAAGCGGCCGGAGCTGCAGCTTTATAGTGTGAGGGGTCCGACTAGATCGAATCGGGCAAGGGCGCATGAAGCACGGATCCCTAGGCTCAACCCCGGGCGTGGGTCTCGGATGCAAGAGGAAGAAATGGAGCCCGGGGTTTAGGTGTTTGGCGATCGGGTTGAGCGAGGAAAAGTTGGAGAAATCGGGTCGGGCGAGTCGAACCCGGCTCTGGTGGTCCTGGGGGGGAGTTGACCGGGGGTCAACATCCCCCGTGGACTAATCAGAGCCCACCAATTATTAAGATTTTGTAAATTCAATAATAAATAGGAAATGGTCGAATTTCGAAAAACTCAAATCATA
This sequence comes from Ottelia alismoides, assembly GCA_037367405.1. Classification (NCBI taxonomy): domain Eukaryota; kingdom Viridiplantae; phylum Streptophyta; class Magnoliopsida; order Alismatales; family Hydrocharitaceae; genus Ottelia; species Ottelia alismoides. The sequence continues at coordinate 595,144 of JAZKJV010005181.1, forward strand.
AATTTTTTTTATTTTAATTTAATTTTTAGTGAATTTTATTTATTTTTTTGAAATAAAAATTAAGTATTTACAATATAGTATATTATATATAGGTATATACACTGTATATTTTTTATTTTTGATTTTAAATTATTTATTTTTTACATTTTTATTCCAATTTTATATTTTATTTATTTATAGAATAAAATTTGGAATATTTTGGTTTTTTATTTTATTTTTATTATTTATTTACAAGGGTTAAATAAATAGTTATGTATATTTATATACATGGTATATATACAATATTGGTTTTGATTTTATTTTTATTTCTTTTTATTTTATTTCTATCTTTGTAATTTTTATTTTAATTATTTACATTATGGGATATGGAATATATACTGATTTTTATGGAATTTTATTTATTTATTTATTTACAAAGGAAAATAAATAGAAGAGTGGTTCTATGTACATGGGGAGTATAGACAAGGGTGAAGGGATTTTATTTTCTTTTTAATTTTCTCATTTTTATTTTAATTTTATATTTATAAATATATATATATATAAATATAAGCCCACTTTTATTTTTGTTTTAGAGGAAAAATATTTTTTTTTAATTACAGGTATATGTACACATGTGTGAGCTTCCTTATCTCTCTCTTCTTGGGTTTTTATGTGGTCAGGCCCATGCTGAGCCCTCCCTTGGGATTAGGTCGCTCAATATTTGTTCTAAATATCTCCCTCTTTTTCTTTTATTTCTTTATTCTTTTATTTATGCACAAAAACATTCTAATTATGAATATTTACACAATGCATGCTTTTTGATTATTATTATTATTTACATATATTTACATGTGTTTGGCAAAGGTTTTGTAGCTAAAATAAAAGAATAAAGAGTGATGAATGGGTATTCATCACCCCTCTCGTCATCCAAGCCATCCAATCTGACCACCTCTTGCTGAGCCGTCTATCGACGCACCCTTCTTTGCATCTTCCACCCCCGGTCATACACAATAAGGAACTCCTTTAGCATAGCTAATTTCTTGGCCAGGCATATCGCCACCGAACCATCCACCCTCCAGCTTCTCCACTGAGCTTCCACTTCCTCCCTGAAACCAGGCTCCAACAGCCACACCTTTTCAAATCCAAATAATGATCTTGATCGAGCACCCTCCTCAGACGACCAAAGCAGCGGAGTGTGATCGGAGTGAGCCCGCGGCAAAGCCCAAGCTCGAGATAATGGAAAAAACCTCTAGCCCCCCATCGGAGAGGAGGAACCTGTCCAACCTCGATCTCGACCTTGAATTCCTCCAAGTGTAAGTACAACCAGCAGCATCCACCACTTCCATCCCAAGGGTATGAATCTGGTTCCTGAAGTCCTCCGAGCCCACATCTCTTCCTCCTCCCATTCTTGGCTTGTCCTCCAGGAACAATGTCAGATTTAGATCACCACCGATAAGCCAAATGCCAACCTCTCTCTGCAGAAATCCTTGCAAGATCCTCCGCCAGCGAAACCGGACATGGAGAAGCAGGTCCGTAAACGTTGGTCACAGTAATGATGACCCCATCTATCCTTCTCTTTAGAGTCACTGACAAAGAAAAAATAGATCTCCACTCATCCAACATCTTGAAATCTTCACGCTTCCAGCCAGAAAGAAGGCCGCCTGCCGCGCCTTGAGATTCCACCTCCACAAAGTCATACATTGTTCCTCCGCTCAGGTCCCGCCATCCAGCCCCCCTGGGAGTCGAACATTTTGTTTCTTGAAAGAGCACAATATCAGCATGAGCCTCGATCATCAACTTCTTCACCCCTAGTCGTTTTTCAGGGCGGCCCAACCCTCTTACATTCCAGGATATAATCTTCATGTATGAACATCACCTGACCTCCCACGGGGCGGCACGATGCCCAAACCTTCTGCAAATTTCCTGTCTAGCAAACTGAAATAACTAGGTTTCCCGATTGGAGACTCCAAATCTTGCCCCCTCCCATTTGGAACAACATCATCTCCATGATTGGACAACAAGCCCGCCCGCAACAGACGACGGTTTGACCTCTTAGTATCACCTTGTAGCTTCTTCTCGCCCCCCCCCCCCCCGAACGAAGCTGCCTTCTCCCACCATCGACAACTCCCTCCTTGCACAATTTCTCCTCTTCCAACAAAGCCACCAAACCATCACAGAAGCTCCCACCACCCGCAAACACACCACCAGTGCCTTCAGCCCCCTCCCCCCTCGCTGTCTTCGATTATTCTCCCGGGCAAAAGTTGCCCCCCTACTCCCCAGATTTCAAAGAAGCATACAACCCAGAATCCGGCTCATCTTCGGATCTACCTATTGCCGCTCTCCGAACGCTAATATCTTCATAGGAGATTCTTTATATGCAGGACCGGGTCCGTCCCCCTTTCAGTGACACCGCCATCTAGCTCGGACCAGCATGGGATCATGCCCCCAGATAATTCCACCCCTTCATAACTTCGAAGGTCCACGACCAAATTGATGCCTCGGTCCGCCATCAGCATTTCGTCGTGTTCCTCCTGTGAATTCAGCGATACAGAATTCATAAAAATCTCCCCAGTAGGGATACCCAGAGTTAAGGTCTGCGGCAGTGCATCCGTACACGTTTGATCTTGCATCAGGGCTGAATGCAACAATGAGACAGATCCAGAATGGGTTCCAGTCCCCAGGGCAATATTTCCACCCTCATCAATTTGTGCCCGTGGACCCCATCCCGCTACCCCCACTTCAGATTGGCGCCCCTCCCCACCACATTCACCTTCCGTAACCTCCTCCCCCCATTAACAACCACTCTCCCAATAACACCCGCAACTCCATCCCTCCCATTTACCTCCGTGGCCCCCGCCACAGCTGGGCCCTCCAAACAAAGCGGAATCACCCCTTCCAATAACGTCCCAAGCTGGCCTTCCTCAACCAAATGCGACCCCCTCCCTCCCATTAACTTCCCTCACCGTAAAATGTTACAGACCTCCTGCGCATGATCCGTGCCCGCCTCTCCCCCAATAACAAACGTGGGGCCCAACACAGCTGGCCCCCCCGCTTCCGTCGGATCATCCGCACATTGCATGGCCGAATTCAAATTCCACGCCGGATCTAGTGAACCAAAATTAATTGCTCCTTCTCCGCAATTACGTACCATCTCCACCACCAATCGCAGAAGACGAACGGACGTCGGGCCCCCAAACTCCTTCGTAACCGCCGCCGCCGTCGGAGCGGCCACTCCGGCCATACCATCCTTGGCAGAAAAGGAGGAGCCCGCTCTTCCTCATACTCGGACCGATGCCTCGCAACATGCCTGCCCCGCCCGTTCTTCCCTCAGGCAAAAACTCGAGGAAATTTCCAAGCACAGATGATGACGTTCTGCCCTCATAGACCACCTGCCCAACAAGCGTAGGTGCAGCGGGCGGACCTGCACAATAGCATCAACTTCTTCTCCTGGGTAGCACCCAGTGGAGGCCAAGCCCTCTACCACAGCAATACCAGATAGCAGCTCCCGTACCCGGTGAACATTTCTCCAGCGAAAAGGAATCCCTTTGACATTCACCACGTTTAGGAACCCCTGGGATAGCGACCCGTCCACTCCGTGAACCCGCCTCCATTTTTCCCATATATATATATATATATATATATATATGAGGAAAGGGAGCCTACTTTGTGAAGTAGGTAACCTTACCTACTTCACATCCAATTTTTGCAAATTTTTTTTGAAAAATACCACCGTGGATTTTCTTAATTATATCCCTTTAATATGTCATTCAAATTTCATCAGAAATGGAGATTCCTACGGCCTTCATCCAGAACATGTAAAATACAACAAATCTGTGACCGTTAAAAAATGACTGTCTGGATGGAGGCCGTAGGAGTCTCTGTTTCTGACGAAATTTGAATGACATATTAGAGGGATATAATTATGAAAACCCATGGTGACATTTTTGAAAAAAATAAAAAAATTTGCAAAAAATGAAATGTGAAGTAGGTAAGTTACCTACTTCACAAAGTAGGCTCCCTTTCCTATATATATATATATATATATATATATATATATATATGGGAAAAGGGAGCCTACACCCAGGGGTGTAGGTAACTACCTACACTCGGCTTATTTTTTCATTATTTTTTGATTGTTTTGAAACGAACCCTTGGGGGAATTAAATCACTATATATCACCATGATGCCATTCAAAATTCAACTTAATTCGAGACTCCTATCATCTCCATCAAGACTACCAAATTTCAACGATCTCAGAATTGCTGAAATTGACCCTTTCTAGATGAACGTGTGAGGACTGTTTGTTTTGCTTGAAATTTAAAACACATATTCCCCTCGATATATTAACCAAATCCCCTAAGGTTTTCATCAAAAAATCCCAAAAATCGTGAAAAAAGAGGTCGGGTGTAGGTAGTTACCTACAACCTTGGATGTAGGCTCCCAGTTCCCTATATATATAAGAGGAAAGGGATCCTACATTGTGATGTCGGTAATCTTACCTACTTCACATCTATTTTTCGCAATTTTTTTTATTTTTTTGAAATATACATCGTGGATTTTCATAATTATATCCCTCTGATATGTCATTCATATTTCATCAGAAACAGAGACTCCTACGGCCTCCATCCAGAACAGGTAAAATACAACAAATCTGTGACCGTTAAAAAATGAATGTCTGGATGGAGGCCGTAGGAGTCTCTGTTTCTGACGAAATTTGAATGACATATTAGAGGGATATAATTATGAAAATCCATGGTGGTATTTTTCAAAAAAATAAAAATTTTACAAAAAATGAAATGTGAAGTAGGTAAGTTACCTACTTCACAAAGTAGGCTCCCTTTCCTCTCTCTCTCTCTCTATATATATATATATATACAT